>CP144691.1:10617083-11817083 GCA_036885675.1 Vigna mungo | reverse complement strand
ATGTGGCTGCGTGTTTAGGTGAAGGTGAATGTTAAGGTTCATGCAATGGCAAGGTTTTTATGTAATGTGAAGGTTTATGTAATATGAAGGCGATGTTAAATATAGTACCTGGTTTCATTTTAATATGTTCAATTTGGTCCCCAATTATATTATAATTAGTTTAATTTTGGTCCCAAATGGATATGAAGACAAGTGCTTATCATCCCATAATAAACTCACACAAGTGGTTCTCATCACATTATAAACTAACACAACTGCTTCTCATGATATAATAATCAAAGTGCACATAGACATAATAATACTTGATTAATAAATAAAAAAACTTGGTCACAAAATACATCCAAACTGTGTTCAAAATACATAAATAAACTGTGTTCAAAGTACATGCACCATCTTCATAATACATCCAAAGTTCAAAATACATCCAAAGTTCATCATAATGACTTCACAACACATCTAATTGATTTTTCTTTTGAAAGGTAACTTCGTCCTCGTGATTGATGGAGTTGAATGTGCAGTGGACTCCTGAGTAGGTTGTGGTGGCTGCGGGGATTGAGGATTGGGTTGTTGTGTTTGTGAGTCAGAGGGACATGCTGGTTCTGTGATGGGTGGACGTAAGGGACACTTGCTTCTGTTGTGTTCCAGTTTACGACATATGGTACATTTTTTCCTATGCCCAGCAATATTCATTTGGGACGCATCCTTTGTTAACTCCCAGGCCTCCAATTTTCTTTTTTTTTTGGCCTCCCAGGCATCTTTCGTATAACTGGTGGCAGGACATCCACAAATGATGTTTTTTCCCAAAGCATTTGGCCATTGACAGGATAAATCATTGCGGCATAAGTGGCTTCATATGTCGTTCTTGTGAAGCAAGAGGGTATGAAATTTTTGGGGTCTTCATTGCAATAGTTCATGGCTGCAATGGCATGACAACATGGAATCCCACTTATCATCCATTTCCTGCAGTTACACTCTTTAGTCTCAAGGTCCACCGTAAACTTGTTTGTTATTACTACAGTGTGTCTGACCTCAAACAATTTACGTCCAGACCAGCTAACAATAGTAAACAACATTCCAGTTAGGATATCAACATGTACACAAAGATTTCATTAAATTCAGATTTCATTACCCTGGAATCCAATATCTAGACAGGTTTGATTCCTTGATAAGCCTGGTGTTTATCTTTGGACAAGTAGTGAATTCCATACCCGCGACCTTGGTTCTATTGGTGGCCCAACGTTTCATAAGATAAAGCCTTATCTCCTCTAGCATTGTGATTATTGGCTTGCCTCTGGCAAGCACAATAACACTGTTGAAGGCTTCACATATATTGTTATCAAGGGAATCACATACAGCTTCATATGAAAAACGAGACCTTGACCAGTACCTGCCATGAGCATGGAGTAAATCAACATTAAGGCTTATATAATTTCATTCAAGAGAAGAAAACCAAACAGCCATTTGAACTTTAAACATTCTGCTGCAGTAACAGTGGGACCATTTTGAACAAAATTTAATGAAATATGGGACCATTTAGCATGTTCAGTTCATTTTGCATTTAGCACTTAAAACAGCCAATGAAACACTAAATTCAGAAAATCTGCAGCGTCAACACAGATGCATTATTTTACAGAATTCTACTGTATTTTCAAGTGCAACCAGTCAAGTATCATTGCAAGTCAAAATATGCCAAAGATGTCTTCGTTAGTTAATTTACCTGGGGAGTATGGATATCAGGTATTTATAAGCTTCTAAGTTGACCTGTTTGATATTCAACATTTCTCTCTCCCATGCCTGGGGGTACGTGCTTGTGGCAGCCTTCCACATCAGCGTCCTCAAAGTCTGACCAGGGAACTGTTTTCTAAAGTTTGCGTATAGGTGCCTCATGCAGAATCTTTGGTCTGCCTTAGGCAAAAGTTCCTCTATAGCGTGGACCAACCCCTGACCACAAAGATTAAAAAAAATCAAAGTTTCCTCTATAGACAGTAAATTCCTTATAATAAAGATAGGAACTGCAGAATCAAAAAGTGTACCTTCTGTTGGTCAGACATCCATGTGCACCTACAAAACACTTCATTTCCTCCAAGATCTGCTATCAATAACTGCAGAAACCAACTCCATGTCTCTTTGTTCTCGACCTCAACAATGGCATATGCAAGGGGAAGCATTTGATCATTTGGGTCCCTTCCAATTGCAGTGAGCAACTCTCCCTTATACTGGCCTTTTAAAAAGCATCCATCTAAGCATATAATTCGCCTACAACTCACAAAACTTTCCTTACAACCTTTCAAGCAAACATAGAATCTTTTAAACATTGCATCACCATTAACAGTATCAACCTCCACCTTAACTGTTGACCCAGGATTAGACCTCAAAAGTTCATGTCCATAATCATGTATTCTTCTATATTGTTCTTTGAAATCTCCAATAAGTTGCCTTGTTGCCATCAACTTTGCCCTTCGGGCTTTGGATACAGAAATCTTAGTATTCCATTTACGTAAAGCTTTTTCTCGTATATCTTGCACCTTCAAGTTTGGATTGTCATGTAAAGACCTATCTATTTCTTCACTCAACCACTTTGTATTCATAATCTTAATGTTAAGTTGCCTGCTGCAACTATGGGTGTCCTTTATTTTCCTTAATTGCCAAAACTGTCGGGTTGGTAAATAACCACAATAAGTTGTCCATGGACACTTACCTTGTCCACCCATGCATCTAACTCTCACCCTACGCTTATCGTTTTTAACAAACTTCAAAGCCCTCCCAGTATGCACAACATAAGTTCTAATGGCCTCAATAAAGTGAGCCTTATCAGCAAATACTGTCCCAACTTCCCACTTATAATCTGTCATACTTTTTTGTTTCTCATATGTCTGAAATGGACCTAGTTGTGGTCTATCTTCACTCTCGTTCTCACTACCACTGTTTTGTGGACTTATCAAGACATCAGAATGTCATTCATCATCTGACAACCCCCTACAATTGACCTCAGCCATACACTCTTCATCACTGTCCTCCAAACCAAAACCCATTTCTTCTTCCTCCTCCTCCACGTACTCATCACCACTAAGATGATTCATATGCCCTTCATCCTCACTCTCCACTTCAACTTCATTGTCCCCTTCACCATCACTCTCTACTTGAACCTCACTCTCTACTTCAACCTCATTGTTCAGTCCACACTCACTTTCTACTTCATTTTCAACTTGTGTCTCCACTACAATTTCTTCCTGGACTCCAACATCCACCTCATGTCCAGCATCCACCTCATTTCCAGCACTGTCTTCCTCACTTTTATCACTCTCATTAACCAACTCACCCTGAGTCAACAACAACTGCACCCGTACTTCAGGTTCGTTAACTTCTACAACCTCTGCATGGTCCACGCCATGCACAACATACAAGTCAAATTTTCCAAAATACTTTCCCACCCCATCATATTCATTGTTCCTTTATCATCATTCACTTCATGCAACACATTATCTATGCTATAAAACAACTGTTGCACGTGAAGGTACCCCAACTCTTTTAATGCACCAATTATTTCAAAATAGCTCCATCTATCGGGATCAACATCCCAGTAAACAATATCTCCATTTATATAGTTAATAGGGTACTGTGTTATCAAGGTCCCACCATGGTGGACCACAACCTCAATTCTTTTCTCAGACATCTCAAAGGGGGACCACTAAAATAACTTAAAAAACCAATAATGGGACCACGATGAACAAAAGCCGACAATAACACGTCCTCTGTCTTCCACAACCAAAAACCCACAACAAAAAATTATATTTCACACACAATACAATGCACTACAACAGCAAAGAAACAACTTTTTATACTACCCAAAATCAAAGTAACCTTAGAACATCAATGCACTACCCTAACAGAACATCAAATTAAACCCTAACCCCCAAAAACAAACATAAACAACAGAATAACCTTAGAAAGTGAGCCCTTACCTCACCCCGTGCAATGTTGAACTACCACCTTCAAGCAATCACCACTGACGTGATCTCCAATGGCGACAAATGAACAGCAGAGCTTTCTCTCCAATCGCGACAATTGACGAACAATTAGGTTGAGGTTTTTCAATTACCCTAATTTTCTAATTTGTTTTTAATTAGGGTTTTTTAATTACCCTTAAATATTGTCAAACAACCACGTAATATAAATTGGGCACAGATGGATAATAGTTTGTCACGCCAGCATCTGCACTATTAGAAATTTAACGTCGTCTGCCATAGGAACCATTTTGAACAAAATTTAATGAAATATGGGACCAAAGTGAATTTTTTCCAAAGGTGGGACCATTTTGAACAAAAGCCCCAAAAGGTGGGACCAAAAGATGTATTAAACCATTTTTTTTATTGATATATTATTTAATTTTTTTCGTTTTTATTTAATGTAATTAAAGGTGACAAAACGAGTCAATTTGCTTCATTTAAATTCGATCCAATTTTGACCCGTCAAAAACAGGTTAGATCGAACTGATCTGCCACTTAATAAAAAGTTGACATTTACAACCCAACTAGTTGAGCTATCAGGCTGGTCGATTTGTCTGGCTAAAACAAGTTCATGTTGGCATGATTTTGGACTCTCGGGTTCTATTTGAATAATTTGTCACTTATTTGAATATAACATCCCTCCATGCATTTGGATTTTCTATTAAATATCAAAACATGTTTATACATTAAATAATTTATTATTTATCATCCCGGATTACCGGACCAGCCTTTCGTACGGGACGAGTTGCTTATATTTAGGGTTTTTAACGATATCGAATTGTTAGGTTAAGCGAAGATGAATTCTTTACATTTAATTTTTTTAATGATGTCAGACAATCGAACTATCATGTGAAAATACTTAAGAAGTTTTTAACATATGATTGAGATAAATAAAATATTAAAATTTAATATTTTTGGATGAGGTATTGTTTATATATATATATATATATATATATATATATATATATATATATATATATATATATTACTAAATTTTTTTATTTTTAATTCATACATTTCTAACATAACTTTTAGTTGAGCTTGGTTTTAAATTGAGTTATAATATCTTGAAAAGTGATGTTTTCGTTAAACTCAGTTTGAAAAATAAATTCCATTAAATATATAAACTCTATTCCAAACATATATTTGATCTTCTGTATCTTAAAATTATTCTCTAAGATTATAGAGAATAAATAAAGACTATATATTCCATTTCGTTATACTACTTTTACTATTTTGTAAGTAAAGTCAAGAGTCAAGGTTATTGAAGTTCACGGGAAATAAAATGTTTTTCAGTAATATTAAATCATTCAATCATGCAAGCAGACGTGAATAAAAAAACAACCTAACAAAAACATGTCTTCATCAATAAAACCAAAAAATATATAGAATCCAATGACTGTCACTTGAAGATAGGTACAGAGTACAGTGTTTGTTGTTTATGTTTCTCCCTCGAATAAACTATTTCCAAGATGAGATTCATTTCAACTAATTTTGCACTTTGCGAATAGATTAAATATATGTTATATAGATGAATTAAATTCTATTTTGCATTGCTTGGTGTTCATATATTATTAAAAATTATAAATATAAAGAATAATTAATTACATAATAATAATTAGGAGTGACAACAAAAGTCAAGTTCGACAAATCTGACAACAACTTTGATAAAAAAAAAATGGGTCAAGACGACCTATTCAACTCGACAGTTCGGCATAATTTGTTCTGTTTAGTTCGACAACTCAACATCATTAAAAAATCTAAATGTAAAAAACTCATTTTCATCTATGACAACATTGAGGACAACCCGACCTGTCCAACAAGACAACTTGACATCATTAAAAAAATCTAAATGTAAGGAACTCGTTCTCGCCCACAATAACATTTGAGCCATTCTAGAAGCCTGACATCATTAATGTTAATTCAAGTAAGTGATAACCCCGACAACCTTGACAACCCGACATAGACTCATTTCAACCCGAGAGTCCTGCAACTTGAAAGTCTGTCAACCCGCCAACATGTCAACCCACTAGCTCAGCAGTTCGATAAGCCAAATTGTAAAATTCAATTCATTTTTTAAGGGGTGTTGATATTTTGACAACTCTTTTTAACAACTTTTTGACAATAGGACACGTGTCATCATTTTATTGGTCTGTTTGAATATATGTTTAAAAAAATATTTGAAACAGACCAATCATAAACTGCCATGTATGCATTGTTAAAAAATTGTCAAAAAAGAGTTGTTAAAAGAACTTTTTCCTTTTTTAAGTGCATAGACCAATCCGACCCAATTTTTTTTTACATGTCAACATTGTATCGAACTTAAATAGATCAGGTTAACCCATTTTATCACCTTAACCAATCATTAATTGTAATTAATAAATAATATACCATATAACATTATATTATTTTTATAATGAAATCATTTACTTTATTTTGTATACCTCTAGGAATAACTGCTTGTCCGTATTTGAAATAAAAATGTATAATTCAACAATAGCTTCATGCATTCATTAAAATATCCGTGTATCTAATTAATTGACATATTTTGTGTAAGTATTTTAGATATATAATTATTTCACATCTTTTATCGATGTTCATTTTAGTTAAAATTTGAATAAATGATTTTGTAAGTTTAAATGTTATTTATTTTTAATATTTTAGATTTGAAAGTATTGGTTTAAGGATAGAGATTTCATGAACATCAATATGATATTTACCTTTTCTTTACTATTTACATGCATATGTCTCTTAAATTTAGTTACTTTTATAGTCTATTAATTATATTGAATCACTTAACTACTTTAATGGACCATTTTAAAAGTGATTTTGAAACTCATTATCAATGAAAGCTTCCCACCTCCGTTATTTGGGTAACTAAAGGAATAAATATTATATTAAAAAAGATATGATAATTTGATAATGTTGAATAACATATCAAGAAAAATAAATTTGGATTTTCGATTGAGTTTTTGGTAATATTTCTGAATTATGTTGAACCTCTAAAATACAAGATATATTAAAGTATTTTAAAACAATTAAATAGTGTTTATCATTACATTTTGAAAACTCGATTATATATATTTATACCATCTATATTTATACCACTATATAAAAAAAATTATTTTTTTGATGTTCAATTTTTTTTTTAATTTTGTCTTTTAAGTTCACTTTTTTTTTTATAATTTCAACTTTCAAGTGTTAATTTTTTAAAATTCAACCATTTTCTAATTTGAATGTTTCTTTAAAATTTAACATTTTTTGTAAATCAAATAAATAAAAATTATCTACAAAAAAATAAAATATATATAATCAAAATGTAAAAAATATTTATATTTATCTTTATAATTATAATTTTATTATTTTTTATTATTATAAAAAAACATACCTGAATGTATTTTCATTAGTGTGTGTGTGTGTATATATATATATATATATATATATATATATATATATATATATATATATATATATATATATATATATATATATATATATATATATAAGGTTCGATAGTTTGAGAATGTTGAATAACATAGAAGAAAAATGAATTCAGATTTTCGGTTAAATTTTGTTACTATTTATCTATTCTACTAAACTTTTAAAACACACTCTATATTAAAAAAAAAAATTAATATATTTTAAAACATAAAAATCATTGTTCATCAATATATTATGAAAACTTGGTAGAAATTTAACACCAGAAAAGCTTAACAACAAATTTGGATTTAATAAAAGTACCTATGAACTTATTATCTTAGAATTTTTAAAGATATTACACAAATAATTCATGCAACGTGGGAAATTATGTTTTTTTTTTCTGAACTAAACTTATATTTTAAAGATATTACACAAATAAAATTTTTCGAACTTTATTTATACACTTGTCTAGTGTTATAAATTTGGTTCAATTTTTAAGGATGGAGTTTTTGGGAAAAAAAAATCAAATTAATTAATAGCACAATTGAGAAACTTTCCATACATTTTTTTTTTCGTCTGCACAAACTTTCCAATATGACTGCTCGAAAATAACCGAATAGATTTTTCTTTTGTATTTTTAGTACATTAATTTTGAGATCTAAATAAACTAAGCATAGTTGTCTTTCAACATTATTATAATTAGTAATGTTAGGTTTTCAATTCAACTGTTCTTGGGAACACGTAAGAAATTGTTTGAACGGGAGACTTCAAACTAACTAATTAATTAATAGTTGCTTTTGTTTTATCTTTTAAGTGATCTTGCATTAGAATTGGATATTGAATTCCACACTTTAATTAATTAAGATTAACAAGAAAGAAAATAACATAAATTAAGTGACCAACCACTGCCATAACAAAATCTAATATTATTTTTTAAATATTATACTGTCGACAACAATTTCACATTATTAGAGTTCAATAAGTTCTATTGTGATGCAAAAAATTAATATTTATCAATAAATAAATATTTGATTAATATTATGGTTTAATATTAGATGGTAATAGAGTTTGCTTATCCATAGAAAGTTATTTCTTAAGGAAAAAAAAATAAAATATAAAATTATTTTTAACCTTTTTAATAAGTAAATATGTGTTAATGTTGACTTTACCTTGATGTAAAATATTAATTTTTTAACATTTATATTTATTTAAATTAGTATAATTAAGTTGAATTAAGTTGGTGATAAAATTTGGAACAGTAGATTATTTTAATTAAAATATTACAAATTTTTTGACTCACAATTTTCTTTTCACTTTTTATTTAAATTTCCTTACATTTATATTTTTAAATCATATTCGTAAATTTTTTCACACCTCATATTCTTTATATCATTATTTTCTTCCACTTTCAGCCACAGATATCTCTTTTATTCACATTCATTTATTCTTCTTCGTTTATTTCCTTTATCCATATTCGTCATTTCCATTCATTACATTTTTTTCTTATCTTTCTTTTTTGTTCTATTTTGTTGAACATACTGAATTAATGTATCTTCTTATTTCATCATATAACAATTAAGCTTTTCTATTATAAATTACAAGAAAATCACAAATCATTGATAGACTTCGTTAAAAAAAAAATCAGTGACAAAAAAAACTTGTTGATAAAATAATTTTCAATAAAATCTACAATGAATAACGAAATATATTGATAATTACAAACAACTCAAATTCATCAATAAATATTTGTTGATACATATGTTTACGATATTTATACGAGGATTCTGATTATCATCAAAATTTATTGATAATTATTACAATTTAATCTTATTCTTCCTTCTTTCTTTTTTTTTTTCTTCTTCTCTCGTTGTTTATTCTATGCTTTGGTCTTGTTAGTGGTATAAATTCTAATTTACTATTAAATTCAGCAAAAATATTTATTGATAATTTAAATTTTAAAATTAATTAGTAAATGTTGAATTTTCAAAAGATTTATTTTCATCAATAAAAAACGTGTAAAAAGATAAAAAAAAAAAACAAATTCTGTAACACTATTTCAAAGGCAAGAAATTTTAAACTGCACTTGATTTTTGACCTGTCCATTCTACAAGTGCAATATAGATCGTTCTATTAAGATGTCACACACATTGTAATTATTAGGGTTAAATATGTTTTTAGTCCTTATACTTTGGGTGATTTTGGTTTTAGTCCTTCTTTCAAACTATGGTACAATTTAGTCCTTCAACTTTAGAAAACTCTGATTTTAGTCCTTTTTACCAAATTTTTTTAACTTTATTTTTTGTTTCAATCGCAATTCTCAGTTAATATTGAAGCAAAAATGTGTCAAACAGTATAAATAATCCAAATGCTATAATCAAACGTGGTTGAAACAAAAAATAAAATTAAAAAAATTTGTTAAAAAGGACTAAAACCAAAGTTTTCTAAAGTTGAAGAACTAAATTGTACTATAGTTTGAAAGAGGGACTAAAACCAAAATCGCCCCAAAATACAGAGACTAAAAACATATTTAACCCTAATTATTATAAGGAAACATAATAATCAATAAAGAATCTGATATGGTTAATAATTGGGGGCACCTTAATCTATCTCCAAGGTGAGAAAATTTCGGCTGACATTTTCTAAAGTATTAATGTTATTTTCTTATAAACCTGTTTAACATGATTAAGATTTATTTTTCTTAGGACTATGTTCGACATACTATGAATTGATTATAAATTTCACCGGTCATCAACCGACAGTAAGTTTCTTCTTTTAGAAAATTAAACGATCCGATATCTAGGTCTTTATTTGGGGTGATGTTTACTAGATCTTGGGATCATGCATGCATGAATAACGTAACAGATAACCAGTCAAAGAGCGTTTTTAGAATGTTTTCACTAATCAAAACAGGCTCTTAATCAATGTCTTAAAAGTTGAAAAACTTGCTTACCAATTACTTTAATAATACATCATCTTCAATTTAATAAGTTAATTAAAAGGATAATGATATTTACACAACATTTTTTTGACAACATTGATTAAGTGTGAATCTGTGATTAGTCAAAAATTACTCCACAATAATGTTTATGATTATTATTATTGATTGTGGAGTAATTTTTGACCAATCACAAATTGACACGTAATCAATGTTCAAATGTTGTCAAAAAAATATTGTCTAAATATTATTATCATAATTAAAATTATCACTAAAAGTATTAAAAAGTATCCAATATTATTTAACACAAACACCCTTAACTCTCTCAGTGCCCTTCAAAGCGCCGAAAGGTTAATACTTTGTTTATAAGAAGATAAACAATCTTATCCACACGGTCAAAACCATATTTTTCAAAATGACAAAAAAAAAAAAAAAAGAACTCTTAAATCACAGCCTGGAAGGTTCTAAATTTTTTCTATGAAAAAGTTTAACAACATCCTTTATTTATAGTTTTATTTCCAATTAATATATAGCTGTCCTAATTCACACATCTTCGTGAAAGGCGACTATAGAGTTAAATAAAAACATCTATTTTGTATAACTGAATTATAACATTCAAACTGAATCTTATGAAATATTTTTGTTAACGTATGTTGATATGATAAAAAATAATAAAATAGATTTTACAAGACTATTCTATCAATTTACGACAAAGTCTTAAAATTTATATTAAAAGTTAGATTCTGAATAATTTTTTATTTCAACTGCATCCGAATATTTGAAAAATGTCTTAATAAAATTTTTAAAACAAAATACTAATCAGGTTAACAATATATCACATATCAAACTGTGATTTTTTAATTTTGTTTTACAAAAATTTTTATTGTCTTGATTTCAGATTCATTATATGAAACGTGTGGTACGTAACATGTCAACGTCATGTGTTCTTGTATCTTTAATTTAATTTAATCTTAATTTTTTTCAAAATGAAATAATATTATGCTTTCGACTAAATTTATTATTTGTATAATATTGTATTGATATTTTTATTAAAAATGATTTTTTAACATATTACATGGTCACTATTAATATATTATTAATCCATATTTTCTTAACTCATATTTTATAAGATTAAAACTAATTAAGCATAATCCATCTTTATAAGAATAAATTAATTTAAAATATTTATACAAATAATAAATTGGTTTATCTTTTAATTAGAACAAAATTGATTATTTGAATAATTGCTACACTAATATTTATATTAAAATTTGTTACAAAAATATAGAAGGTGTTCTCTCTGTATCTCCTAAATCTCAGCCTATACCTTCCAAAATATGTTATTATCCTGGTGTTAATGAATTAATGATTCAGTAATGAGGAGTTTAGTTTTCCCTCCACAAATAAATCATTGCCAATATACTCTAATGCACCTCCTAGTTTTGAATTTACTTCGCATTTTACTAAATTACTCCCTTTCTTCCTTCTATGTTATCTTGCATGCAGGTGCTGCTGGTTCGGTGTGGTTCCTATGTTGGTTTGGGTGGTAGTCCCGTGGTGGTTAGTGATGGGTAATGGTGTTGTCAAGTGGAGTTTTTCGTTGAGAGAGACCAACGTTGAAGTAAGTTTTACGGTTTAAAATCTTAAGCGCACTTCGAAGTTCAGTTAAAGCCTCTAAACCTCTGTTTACACCAATAACTACATCAAAAACTAGAATTTAGATCCCAGATGCATACAATCCAAATATACATGCATTACAATTTCAATCTTAATGCACACCATCTAAGTATACATGCATTATCATTCAATCTACATGCATTATCATTCAATCTTAATGCATACAATCCAAAATCACAAGCATTAGTGCAAAAACCAACCAATTTATATTCAATCCATACGAGCAAAGTAAGAAAAGGGAAAGAAGAGTAACCTTAATCCACGCGACAACAAACGAAATCAAACAGAGCACCACACCACAAACACAGTCGCGCCGCGAAACCAAAACGAGTGCAGGAACGCGATTGAGGAATAACGAGAAAGGGACAATGTCGCGATGAAAGATGTATGAGAAAGGTCAGGGAGAAAAACAGAAACAGAAGAGGCCACGAGGGAGGAACATACAAAGAGAGGAGCGCAAGACAGATAAATGGTGATTGAGGGATGCAACATCAAGCGAAAGACGGAGGGAGCGCGAAAGTGAATTTTAGGTTTGGGGGAGACAAGAAAGAGAGAATGGCTTTGGGAGTGTAGGGTTTCATTTTTAAAATTTGAAAAGAATATTTTTGGTCAAAGATTCTTTGTTGTGTACAAAAATCAAAGGGTATTGTCCTTTTGGAGGTTCAAGCTGAGATTTTGGAGGTGTAGGGACAACAACTCTTTTAGAGGTGTTCTCCATGCACTTTCCAAATCTCAACATGCACCTCCAAAAAAATGTTATTACCCTGCACCGGTGTCAGTGAATTAATGATTCACTAGTGATGGGTTCCCTTTTCAGCCACCAAATAAATCACTGTTTATATACTCCATTGCATCCCCATGTTTCGAATTTACTTCACATTTTACTCGTTACTTTCATTCTTCCTTCTTTGCTCTTTGCCCTCTTGCATTCAAGTGTTGGTCCGATGTTGGTTGTGGTGGTCCCGGTGGTAGGTGATGGTGCTGTCTGGTAGAGTTTTTCGTTGAGAGAGACCAACGTCACTAGTACAAAAATCGCATACAACATCGAATATTTTGGGTTTTTAACGGTGAATTCGCGAACGACGTCATATTAGGAAACGTTAAATTAACGTCGAATTTTTTAAATATAGGACGTTAATTTTTTTTTTTCTTAATTAATTATGATCTTTTTTTACAACTCTACGATACCTAAAAAGCAGAAAAACAACAAATTTCAGTTTTTGGTATTTTATAAAGCATGAACTATGAACGTGTAGTGTAGTATCAACAACAAATAACAATAACCAACAACAAACAAGTTCAATGGGACAAAGAAAGGGTCGAGAAAGGGACAATGTTGCGATGGAAGAATACACAGGAAAGGACAAGGAGCACAGTAGAAAGAGAAGAGGTCGTGAGGGATGAAAATACGAAGCAAAAGAGAGATGAAGCATGATAATGAATTCTAGGTTTAGGGGAGGCGCGACAGAGACAATGGCTTCAGGGGTGTAGGGTTTCAATTTTAAAATCTGAAAAAGAAACTTTTTGGTTAAAGATTCTCTATTGTGTGCGGAAATCAGGGCCATAAAATGGTCTTTTTGGAGGTGCAGACTGGTATTTGGAAGGTGGAGGGACAACAACTCTTTTAGTTGTGTTCTCGCTGCACCTCCCAAATCTCAACTTGCCCCTCCAAAAAGACGTTATTACCTTGTATCGGTGTTAGTGAATTAGTGATTCACTAATGATGGGTTCCCTTTTCACCCACCAAACATATCACTGCTTATATACTTCATTGCACCCCCAATTTTCGAATTTACTTCGTTACTCCCTTTCTTCCTTCTCTGCTCTCTTGCATTTTAGATGTTAGTTCGTTGTGGTTTTGGTGGTAATCCCGTTGGTGGGCGGTGGTACTGTCTGGTGAGGTTTTTGGTTGAGAGAGACCGACATTTGTTTTTATAAAACCCACAATTTGAAACAATTTTTCAAAAATTAAAACATGTTAAACAAATACTTAAAATTTTTCGATCAAAATGGAAATAAAATGATTTATTAAACTAAAATTATTAAAGTTATTATCCGACTCTAAAATAAAAACAATTTAATATAATATTACTAAATACCATCAAAGAAAATTACCAATTACAAGGAGTTCACCTTTAAATTCATCTTCGTGTACATAAATTTGTTTCAAGGAAGTCATTAATCAATAACTTGTTCTTTGCAAATATTAAAAATAAAAGACGAACCTCAAAAAAAAACGAGTCGGCTCAAATATTTGAATCCATCAACCCAAAAAGTTCAGTTCTCTAATTTGTCAACCTCCCAAGCCACAAACGGGCAGGTCAATCCGCTAGCCCTATACGCATGGTTTTTTTTTTTTTTTTTCAGCCACCATTTTTCAATTGTATATTGTTTATAGATAGATGTGAATTAAAATTCCATTCAAATGAAAATGAATTAGAACTTGAAATGGAAATTATTAGACTATTGAAATTGAAATCAATTGTCAGAATTCAAATTAAAATTGGGAGACATTTAACAAATGACACGAATTAAAGGAGTTGAATGCAGTTCTTCTATAGTTTTGTAAATAAGAATCCTAGAATGTGTAAAACCTGATAAGCAAATCTTTCAACTCTAGCAATTCTTGAATTTAAGAAACAACTTCTTTTCATATGGAGTTCTTGGGGTCTAAGCAAAAAATTCTCACGCTTTACATCACCATTCTCATATATGCAGTAATGACAGCATGATAAAATGTTCTTGCAACAAAAATATATTCAATATTCAGTTTAGTTAAATAATGCGAGCGTATATAAACAAAATTAAAATGGGTACTTCCCAATCAAAAGGAAGAACAGACCCAAATTTTATAAATCCCACATCTTTAAATAGACATAAACTGTTTAACAACTCTTTTTTGACAACTTTTTGATAAGACATACGTAACAGTATATGAATAGTCCGTTTCAAATATTTTTTCAAACATAAATTCAAAGAGATCAATAAAATGATGACATTTGTCTTGTTGTAAAAAAATTGTTAAAAAAAAGTTGTCAAAATATCATTTTCTTATATATAAATGCTGTTCATTCAAAGAAATAGAATATGTTTCTCAATCATCGGTGTCACCAAAAGGCAACAACATATTATTCACCATGTTATTCTTACATCTATAAAAATTACAAATTATTCACAATGATATACGGGTATAAAAATTTTTAGAATTATCAATATAAATTTACCGAAGAAAATAAATTTATTAGCAAATTTAAATTATTGAGTAAATTTTCCTAATGAATTTTGAAATTTTAATTATTAATAAATTTATTCTGATGATATAATATGTAATTCATTTATCAATTTATCATTAATTTTATTCCAAATTCACTCACTTTCATTTTCAAATCTTTTAAAAAAATCAATACAAACTTTATCTCAAAATCAATTCACTCATTCTACTTAAATTCATCTTAAAAAAATAATACACTCTCAAACTTTTTCATCTTTACAATCACTGTGAAATTTAACTTGACTTGTAAAACCGTTGCAATTTTTTTTATGTCATATTGGTGTTAAAATATATATTATAAACATTAATTATTTCTTATTTTATAACACTAAATTTCTTTAAATATTAAAATCTAATAAAAATACGAATTTTACAAATAAAATTAGAAAGTTAAATTGTTTAGATTAAATAAAAACATGAGAAAATGAAGAAAAATTAGCAGAAAATTAAGACATTTTTCAATATTAATTGAAATTAAGGAAATTTGTTTGGTAATACCTTGACATCATAGGAATGAAAGTATGGAGAAGAGAAGAGAAGAGAAGGGACCGAGTGCGCTAAAAGTGGGAGAGAGGGGAGTCGAATGCGCGAAAGCAGAGGGAAGAAGAAGAAAGTGGCGAAGTTACAGGAGGAGGTGTTGAACAATGGCGCGTCCTTTCCAAGAACCATTCGATTCTCATTCCACTTCTCACTTCGACTTCCACCTCCACTACCTTCACCACCTTCACCTCACGCTCCCTTCCATCTTCGCCTTCCTTCTCCTCACGCCTCAACCACGCCATCGCCATTCCCTTCTATACTTCTCTTTATGCTTCCTAAGTCCTCCAACACTCTCCGCTTTGCACCTCAATAATGGTACGAACACTCCTTCATCTTAACCTACCTGCATTTCTATTTTCTGCACCGTTCGATTACGCTCAATCCTTTCTCAATTTATAACTATCGCACAATTAATTCCTCGCAATTTTGTATCACTGTAACTGTTTGCTATTTGCTCTTTATCATTCAATTGCTTGTTAGCTCGTTATGCTGATGCTGTTTGTGTGCAAAACAAAATGCTATGTTTCATTTGGATGCTTGTGTTGTAACACCGATAGTTCAATTTGTGTTGCATTTCCTATCCAACACGTATTCGTATCCGATGCTATACATTGTAACACTGTGAGGCTTGCATCGATTCAACGTCTTTGTGTATTCGAGGGACGGATAATGTGTTAACATTGCCTCGGATTGTTTAAAAGTTTGCGTCTAAGAACTTTATTGTTTTTTTTTTTACTATATCATTGATTGCATGTGTTCTGTGCTGGTTTTTGTATTGATAAGATGATGTTTTCTTATCTCCATCTGCAGGGGAATCCAGTGAATATTACTGTGGGTTCTCATGTCTGGGTTGAAGATCCAGATGTATCTTGGATTGATGGACAGGTATCAAATATCAAGGGAAAGGATGCTGAAATTCATACAATCAATGGAAAGAAGGTTTGTGCTTATTTTGCATTCTTGAATAAGTTCCATACGGTACTAAATAGCCAAACAGTTCACTTCGTTTTTTCTATCACCCCCTAGTTGATATAAAAGAGTGAATAGCAGTGATGAGAATGGTTAACTTCTCTGTTGTGCTCAGTCTATGTTTATTGTACTGTCAGTCTGTAGTTGAATCTGTACTACAATTGCTTGCAGAAACAAAAAAGAAAGTGAAAGCACTGAACCTTAAGGAAGAGATCCAACAATGAATATTCTTTATTTGTTCTTGACATTCCGAGTTTTGGATTTATTTTGTCAGCAAGAAAACTCCATGTTTTAGACTTGGTACAAGGAGTATCAATTCTTTTACACGAGGGAAAAAGAAAGTAATCCATAAAATTTACAAGAGCTTGCAACAACCTGTAATAACATAGACCCTAGAAAGACAAAATATGCCTTTAGATTCTTCCTTACTGCCCAATGTCATCTCTTGTTTTAACAAAACCTCAAGAGCAACATAAGCATATATAAATCTAACCACAATACTTTATATAGGGATGACAAATGAACATGTCCTGAGGTATTGTCCGAACTCGTCCCAACTTTCATGGAAAATCTTTGCATTGACTTGGTACATATATGAGTATGAGTAATACTCAATTTTTTAAATTAGATATGGGGACGGGGATAAGCATGTACATGGACATCTGCCTCATCCCTCTCCCCATACCAATACCAGCTCTAGTCCTCACCCATTCTTGTTTTAGAATACCAAAACGTATTTAATTTATTAGCTAAAATGAAAAACTTATATTAACTTATTTTTGGTCTTTGGTTTCATAACTTGTTTGTAAGGCACACATTTAATCATTTTTATTTTTTTATTATTATTTGACATTTATTCAATTGTGATTTAATATTTTTATTTGATACTTATATAATTATAATTTCTTTATGGATATTTGACATTGGAGAAAAATAAAATGTGTAACCTTTTAACATTAAATACTTGATAAAATGATGTTTCTTTGTTGTTATTTTTATTTTTTCTGAAAAAATTATTTAATTAATATTTGGAACAATAAAGAAACGGGTATGGGCGCGGGAACAAGTATACTCGTTTCTCGATGGGATGAGACAAATTTCATAACCATTAAGTATGAGGATGATGATGAATTTTTCTTCAAAGATGTAGTGTGGATAGTGAAACCCACATCCACCCAGTCCTGTTCCCATCCCTTATATCCTTTGAAGATGATCCAGGAACTGTGGAATGTTGTTAATGTTTAACTTCCTGGAAATTTTGTAAAAGCTGTTGCGCTTGTAAGCTAAATTATGGCCATGTCTCTTGTTTTCTTATCTTTTTTTCTACTTTGTTTGGGTTATCACCATTGGGGATTCTGTTCTTAAGCTCGTCGATTATTTTTTTTTATGCATTCCTTTGTGGAGAAATTGTCTTTTCTATTGCCTGTTTTTGATTGGTAAAAGGTGCAAAATATTGTGGTAAGGCAATGAATCATTACCCATGTTTTGATTTTGATTTTTTCTAGGTGGTCACAAAGTTATCAAAAATATATCCCAAAGATATGGAAGCTCCTGCAGGTGGAGTGGATGATATGACTAAGCTTTCATATTTGCATGAGCCCGGAGTCCTGCAGAACTTAAAAACTAGATATGAATTGAATGAAATATATGTATGTTTCTCTTCCCTTTAATATGATAAAATCCAGCACTGTTTATTTGTCTAACAAGTTGTTACCTATTTTACTAATTGCCGTTGCAGACTTATACAGGTAATATTCTGATTGCAATAAATCCATTCCAAAGGCTACCTCATATTTATGATTCCCACATGATGGAACAATACAAGGGAGCACCACTTGGAGAGTTAAGTCCTCATGTATTTGCCATTGCTGATGTTGCATATAGGTAATCTAAACTCTTCTATTTATCCATTTTCGGATTCTTTCTCTGACTAAATGTAGACTAATGATTTCATTAATACTAGGGCAATGATTCACGAAGGAAAAAGCAATTCGATTTTGGTCAGTGGGGAAAGTGGAGCTGGTAAAACTGAAACTACAAAAATGCTTATGAGATATCTTGCCTTCTTAGGTGGTAGGGCTGCCACTGAAGGTCGAACTGTTGAGCAACAAGTTCTTGAAGTATGATTGAACAAATTACCCTTTTTTTAAGTCTAACAAGTGTTCATTCTTTTATTTCAAACTATGATATTCACCCTTTCTTTTTTGTCTTAAACTTGACTCATCTAAGACTTCTGTGTTAACTGATCTGAGTGCAGTCAAATCCAGTTCTGGAAGCATTTGGCAATGCTAAAACTGTCAGGAATAACAATTCCAGGCAAGTCTTACGGCTGGGAAGTAAATAAGCCCTTGATTTACTTCTCCGAGAAACCCTGATGTATAGATTATATTTTTTGTGTGACACGTGGGCAATAACGGATTGTTTGTGTTTCACTTTCCTCCATAACCTGATCTGATATAGTCTCCATTTTGTCTCATTGCAATCCCCCAGTTCTATATTGTACTGCCAGAATATAATATGTTAATAACAACAATTAACTTAATTTCTGTTTATCAATTTTTCTTTCCAAATTGAAACATTGACTTCTACATGATGCGTATGTAAGTTCAATTTCTTATTGATGAATTAGTTTCAAATTCTCCATTTCTCTTGCAGTCGTTTTGGTAAATTTGTCGAGATCCAATTTGACAAGAGTGGTAGAATCTCGGGAGCAGCCATTCGAACATACCTTCTGGAGAGATCTCGGGTCTGCCAGATTAATGATCCTGAACGCAACTACCACTGCTTTTATTTTCTTTGTGCTGCACCCCAGGAGGTTACTTGCTGCATAATCTACTTTTTGAGGGATTTTTTTTTTTAATTATGTCAACTCATTGCAATGTTTGCTAACAGGAAATTGATAAATACAAATTAGGAAGTCCTACAACATTTCATTACCTTAACCAGTCAAAATGCTATGACCTGGCTGATATAAGTGATTCTCGTGAGTATCTTGCTACCAGGAGAGCTATGGATATTGTTGGAATAAGCCAAAAAGAACAGGTATTTATTTTGCATGAGCATGAAATTAACTTCTTTTTGCCTAGAAAACAGAAAATTTATCCTCGTGGTTCTTACCTCTCTACTCTCCGTTTTTCTGTAAGGAAGCAATTTTCAGAGTTGTTGCTGCGATTCTTCATATAGGGAATATTGATTTTGCAAAAGGCATGGAAGTTGATTCATCAGTTCCAAAAGATGATAAAGCCAAGTTCCACTTAAAAACTACTGCTGAGCTTCTTATGTATGAATGCTCTGTATTGTTACTCCCCATACCCATATGATTTGGAACTGCTTTTAAGATGATTGTCATCATTGGATCTCCCACTTTATCAGGTGCGATGCTGGTTCCTTGGAAGATGCATTATGCAAGCGTGTCATGATCACCCCTGAGGAAGTTATAAAACGAAGCCTTGATCCAGAAAGTGCAGCAGTCAGCAGAGATGGCTTGGCAAAAACAATTTATTCTAGGCTCTTTGACTGGTAAGATACTGAAAGTGGGAAATGAACGCACAAAATACAGCAACGTAAAGGATCTAGGATTCTGGTTTTGATCTTGGGTTCCTTTATGTGGTGGTTAACAGGTTGGTGAACAAGATTAATAATTCAATTGGACAGGACTCCAGTTCTAAATCTTTGATTGGGGTGCTTGATATCTATGGTTTTGAAAGCTTTAAATCTAACAGGTAATATGTAATTCAGAAGAAACATGCCCATCTGTACAAGTACTTCACATCGTTGAAAAGAGAAATGCTAGAAACACTATTATTTATTAAGATTTATTGGAATTCACAATTTTTGGTGGGTTCTACTTTTCATTAAAGGAGTCTCTCTCCACATTTTGGAGTGGGACCATCTAAGACTGATTTTCAATTAATTCAACCCAATAATAAGGACAGTGTTCGAAAGAGTGTTGCTAACGTTCCTCTTACTGAAAATATTGAAAGCAACTACCTCTGCTTGTTTTCAATCCTTTGCAACTTATTTTCAGCTTATCATGCTCTGCAGTTTTGAGCAGTTCTGCATTAATTTCACAAATGAGAAGCTGCAGCAACATTTCAATCAGGCAACGTCTCAGACCATGATAAGCACTTATGTTTTCTTATGACCATCTTTTCCCTGCTTAAAATACTTTTTATTATGAATTCCAGCACGTGTTTAAGATGGAGCAAGAAGAATACACGAAGGAGCGGATCAATTGGAGCTACATTGAATTTGTTGACAACCAAGATGTCTTGGACCTTATTGAAAAGGTCCCATCGTATTTTCTTTTTTTTCTCTCACTCTATGAATTTTTAGTTAGAAAGTAGTCAACTTCTATGTTTCGAAACTTAATGAAATAGAAAGCTCTTGCTACTATGCTTTTCATTCGCTTATTGTCTTATTAAATTCCATTCCACAATCCATTCTATGGGACAATGCATTTCCTTTAAATAATGAAATTCTGCTAACTAAAGATTTACATCACTGGCAACATTTGTAAAGGAGGAGAAGCAAGAGAAGGGATGGGAGTGAGGGTGAACGTGAACACAAGAGCCCTATTGTGTATCACATACAATCTCTTTAATTTACAATTAACTGCTGTTACTGATTGGTCTTTCACTTGGTTGTAATTTGGGTTATTTTGCATTCTGTCTAAATTCAATCCCTTTTTCAGGTTATCATTCCAGTTGTCTTTTTCTTTTTGTACTAATCTCTTACATTGTTTTTCATTTTTTACAGAAACCTGGAGGAATAATTGCACTCCTTGATGAGGCTTGGTAAAATATTGTTTTCTCCCTTGCATTTCTTCATTAAAGGATGGAGATTTATACATTGCTAGTTAAATTTTATCACTTTCCTTGTGGTGACATGAACCAGCTTTTGTCGTATTGTTTTAAAACTTCCTGATACAAAGATATTGATAACTCCTTCATTCTAACTTCCCTCTCTTTTCTTGCAGTATGTTTCCAAAGTCCACACATGAAACATTTTCAAACAAACTTTATCAGACATTTAAGAATCACAAACGCTTTGTTAAGCCAAAATTGTCTCGAACAAATTTCATTATCTCTCATTATGCTGGCGAGGTATTATTTGATCTCAGCACCAACTTCAGCAAAAGAAATGAGAAATTGTTGTATATTCATTTCTACTGTCATAAATTTGCAGGTGCACTACCAGTCTGATCACTTTTTAGACAAAAACAAAGATTATGTGGTTGCTGAGCATCAAGATTTATTGAGTGCTTCCAATTGTCCATTTGTAGCAGGCCTTTTTCCTCCACTTCCAGAGGAGACATCCAAATCCTCTAAATTTTCTTCAATTGGTTCTCGATTTAAGGTGTCATTCTTTTCTTGGTCTTCATTGTTAGATGTATGGATTTAGTCAACAAAAATAAAAAAGCATCATGCATCAACATGCACCCATGTCAGGGCTTACAAATTGAACTGTAATATTTTAATCATGAAGGTAACCATGCTTTCTTATCCTCAATGGTGCAGCTGCAACTACAGCAATTAATGGAAACACTAAGCTCTACACAGCCTCATTACGTTAGATGTGTGAAACCAAACAACCTCCTCAAGCCTGCAATTTTTGAGAATTCCAATGTCATGCAGCAACTTCGCTGTGGTGTGAGTATGGTTTGAAAATATAACTTGATATTCCTCCTTTACTTCAATCTGTGTGATAGCTAGTACAAAAGTACGGTCCTGGTATAGTCACATTTTCAACCTTTCTTCGGTGGTCTCTAATGCTTGCCCATACAGGGTGTTTTAGAGGCAATCAGAATCAGTTGTGCTGGCTACCCTACGCGCCGTGCTTTCTTTGAATTTATAAATCGATTTTCCCTTCTTGCTCCAGAGATCACAGAAATACAGTAAGAACTCTTCTTCTGAAACCATTGTACAAAAGGAGAAGGAAGTTTGGTCTTTACAACCAACATTTTGGTTCCAAATTGAGTGCTAAACTGCTGTTTTTTAACCTATGGGCAGTCATGATGAGAAGACTGTTTGCCAAAAGATTCTGGAAAAAGCAGGGCTTAAAGGATATCAGGTACTTCAAAATGTTACACCTTATTATTTCACTCTTATCATTAATATATAATACCTCTTTTTGGCTATAATTAAATAATGCCAACAATGGTATTGTGCATTTACATAACATTTATATATGTATGTTGTTATGCTCCAGTCGCATTCAGTGGCACAAAGTTCATTTGATTGGCTGTCAATTGTGTAGATTGGACAAACAAAGGTTTTCCTAAGAGCTGGTCAGATGGCTGAACTAGATGCACGGAGAGCTCAAATGCTTGGTAACGCAGCAAAAACTATTCAACGGCGTATACGAACCCATCAAGCTCGTAAACATTATCTTGCACTACGCAAGAACACTACAATTATGCAGGCTCTTTGGAGAGGTGAAATATTATAAAAGGCACAGCCTAAATCATTTTTTTAGGATAGGTCAATAATGTATGGACTTCCCTAAATAGAATGGTGTGCCTCAGTTATCTGGGACATCTTACTGCTTAATTGGTCTCTGTTCTCTATAGGTTTTTCACATTCATAATATGTTTTGCAGGAAGACTTGCATTCAAATTTTATAACAAATTGAGAAGGGATGCAGCTGCAGTGAAAATTCAGAAGAATATACGAAGATATGAATCTATGAAATCCTACACTAAACTCAAAGCATCAGTACTTATTGTGCAAACGGCTTTAAGGGCAATTGCTTCCCATAAGGAGTTCAGATTTAGGAAACAGGCTAAGGCTTCCATCATTATTCAGGTCATAGCTGACTGCTATTTGATTAGGAACATTGAGAAGGGTTGTCAGTATCAAGTATTTAAACTCTTGAAAAATTGCAGGCTCAGTGGCGGTGCCACAAAGCTGCTTCATATTATAAGAAGCTCAAGAAAGGTTCAATTGTCACCCAATGCCGATGGAGGGGTATCATGGCCAGGAGAGAACTTAGGAAACTGAAAATGGTAAATTTCTTTATTTTCCATTGCCTTTTTAACCATCCTGTCTTAATCCTGAGAAACTGGACAATGAAAATGCAAATGCATGCAACCTATATAACTGAAGTCACTTAAGGAAAAATATAATGTCTGATGTTTTGTGTTACAAAAGCAAGTTTCATAATAACAGAAAGGTTTATAGTTTTATATTAATATATTTGTTTATCGTCATTATTATCATGATAAAGGGAAAACAAGATAAAAATTGGATTTTACCTTCATTTCTTATTATAGGAGCCAAAAATTTCATTTCATTCTATTTTCTATTTTAACTTCTTTTATTAATCATATCTTTAATATAAAATATGTGGTAGATATAAAATAAATCTTCTACTGAACAGAGGAAAAAGTATCCCATCACGTGACACGTATAGTCCTTTTTCTTTTTGGTAGTTTTGTGAATGATAGAATAAAACCAATTAAGCTGCTCCTATATGACTCATTTTTTAATGTTAAAGTAGCACAAAGCCACAAACCTCACTTTATTATTCCTAATTCTTTGATATCTCTCTTTCTACTCTCAGTTAACATTCCTGTCCATTTGCTAGGCTGCAAGAGAAACTGGTGCACTTAAAGAGGCAAAGGACAAGCTTGAAAAAAGAGTGGAGGAACTCACTTGGCGTCTTCAACTAGAAAAAAGTTTAAGGGTGAGATATACGCTTTGCAGATACATAAATTTTGGAAGATCAATTTCAGCATAAGACAGCGCTAAAGAAAACTATTTGGAATCCTGTAGAGCAACCTAGAAGAATCCAAAGCACAAGAGATAGCAAAACTGCAGAATTTACTGCAGGAGACGCAGAACAAATTTGATGAAACCAATGCATTACTTATAAAGGAGCGTGAGGCTGCAAAGAAAGCTATTGATGAAGCACCCCCTGTTGTTAAAGAAACACAGGTTATTGTTGAAGACACTCAGAAGATTGAATCACTAACAGTGGAAATTGAGATTCTAAAGGTAAGAAAAATTGATTTTACAGCACTTAATCTCTGTTAGGTGACCTTAATTTCAACCATGTTTGTATTTCTGCATAAAATGCTTCTTAATAATAATTAAATATTGTGTAGACAATATATGCTTCAACACACAACTTCTATCATTCGTCTAGTGGTTCATCAATTCTTTTGCCTCTTACTACTTTTCATTGGTTGATTAGCGCAAATTTCAACAAAGTATAAGGAATGCGCATACTTTAGCTATGACCAGAAAAAAAATTTCAACGGTTTGATTATTCAGTGGGAAGATGCACTAAAACTAACTGTACAAAATATCTAGGGTCTTATTAAAAAGAGAAACAACATTAAAAAGATGAACTGCACATAAGATGCTCTTATTTCCTAGAATACCCCAATTTCCATGTGACATTATATAGACCTACTAGTACACAGATAAATTATGCATCTCATTAAAGACCTTTGCAGTGCACTTCAGAGTTCAGTGTATTCATTCATATGTGAATGAAAGTAGTTTTACTAGATCTTCAGTATAAAGGGGAGAAACAATATTTGTTCCCATTTGTTGCTATGAGAAACAAAAGGTAAGTTGGTATCATTGTGCATTCTTTTCAAATAAGTACTTGACATTGACGAAATAGATTCATAATTGATGAACATGAGATGGTTAATGTAAAAAGCTAATCATCTTAAAGTTTATAATATGTGAGAAAGGGATTAACTGAGATGTGTGTTTAGACCACTCGTGATTCTTTATTTATAATCAATAATTCAACAATTAAGGCGACAAATAAAGAGTCTAGTTCCCGATTTCAATCGAAACAATATTTTTGTATATCTTTGTAACATGTTAGAGATATTATATTTAGTTTATATTGTGTTTATGTTAATTAGGGAAACGTAGTCCCTATATGTTTATTAGGGAAACATTGTTCTTACTTTATTTTATTTTATTCTTACATATTCATTTGTATTTGGGCTTAGCCCATATTTCTTCTATTATAAATAGAGAACCCTATGTGTGTATTTAACACAAGGGATTAATTCCAATATATAATTTTCACTATATTTAACATGGTATCAGAGCAGGTTTTCTGATCCTTTTCTACTTTGTCCCTGTTGCCGCCGGTGGCCGGCCCCCCTCCTAAAAGTTTCTTTTCAACCTGTGCCTTTGTATTTCAATGGGCAATCTCTAGTTTCTGTCACACATCTGTCCGGTGTTGCTGTCCGCCACTGCCCATTGCCGCTTGCCACCAGCCGCCGGCCACCGTCACCGGCCGTCCGCCGTCTCCGGCCACCGTCGCCAGCCACTGTCTCCGGCCACCGTCTCCGGCAACCGTCTCCAGCCACTGTCTCCGGCCACCGTCTCCGGCCGTCGTCTACGGCCACCGTCTCCGGCCGTCGTCTATGGCCACCGTCTCCGGCACCGTCTCCGGCCACCGTCTCCGCCACTTGTGCCACTGATGCACCAACACCTAGTCCTACCTCTACTGCTTCCGCTATCTTCTTCTCTATTCTGAAAGGTCTTCAAGGACAGTTAGTGGTTAACATCAAGAAATTTCAACACTAAAATTATGACCAACCCTTTGTTTTTTGAGTGTTTTGATGAATAAGAGCTCATTATGATCTTCCACTTTCACGGTCTATCATCGGCGCGCCGTCATTTCCGTTCGTTGTGAGGGGGAGTATGAACCAAGTTAGGCAGACTCCACTAGTCAGTGATGACATTCCCTGTAGTTTTGTTGCTTTTAGCCACTACAGAACCCATCAGTGAGTGATGGCATTCCCTGTAGTTTTGTTGCTTTTAGCCACTACATAACCCATCAGTGAGTGATGGCATTCTCTGTAGTTTTGTTGCTTTTAGCCACTACAGAACCCATCAGTGAGTGATGGTATTCCCTGTAGTTTTGTTGCTTTTAGCCACTACAGAACCCATCAGTGAGTGATGGCATTTCCTGTAGTTTTGTCGCTTTTAGCCACTACAGGCCTCGTCAGTCAGTGATGGCAATCCCTGTAGTTTTGATGCAAGCCTCATCCTTACTTGATGGTGCTATTTTGTCAAAGTCACCCCACTTGAAGTTTCATGGTGCTATTTGAAGTTTCGCAGTTGTCCACCACTGTCCATAAATTGCTGTTAGTTGTTCGTCGAGATGTGATTGCGCATCTGTTTGCCGCACACTCTTGAAGACAGATTATATTTCAAATTAAGTTTATTTATTCCAAGCTTGATCCATACAATCTGTACACTCCAGCTTGAGGGGGAGTGTTAGAGATATTATATTTAGTTTATATTGTGTTTATGTTTATATTGAGGCTTAGCCCATATTTCTTCTATTATAAATAGAGAACCCTATGTGTGTATTTAACACAAGGGATTAATTCCAATATATAATTTTCACTATATTTAACATAACATAACACATTCCTTCAAGGGATTAATTCCAATATAGAATTATTGGTTAGTGTGTGTGAGTTGTGTGTGATCAGTGTGTATCTTAATGTTAGAATAATCATTAAGTCTACCTATGATTAGTATAGTTAGTAGAGCCTAAAGTAGGGAGTTGTGTGTTGGTTTATCTATAATGATTGTTCCTAGTAGTCTAGGACAATCCTTTCGTCTTCCATCTCTCTTTGTATCAAATCTTTATCTATATAAATGATAGAACATGAGGAGGGTCCATTAAGCCCTTTAGAAATATTTCTCTGTTCTAATCTTAACATGGTATCAGAGCAGGTTCTCTGATCCTCTAGGGTGTCTTCGTCGTCCGCTGGCGGCCGGCCGCCATGGCCGCCGGCGGCCCCTCCAAAAAATTTCTTTTTCATAATCTGATTTCTCAAAATGGGAATCTGAACCCATTTTCTTTTCCAAGTCCGGGGCAATTATTCCAGCAAAGTTCAGTTTTAAACACTGAACTTCAAAAGTGGATCTGTGATGCCAAATCATTTGGCACTTTATTTTGGCATTTTCATTGCCTTAAATCCATCTGCATCCAGAATCAAAGAGATGAAAAGCCACTGTTTTCCGTTGCATAACCGCCGCTATCCACCGCCGGTTTCCGTACATCGCCGGCCGCCGTCCGGCACCGGCCACCGTCGTCGTTCCGACTGACGACAACGGATCTGGACCGTCTCGTCGAGCGACGGTCAACCCTGCCGGAGAGAAGACCAGACTCCTCCGAACACGCCGCCACGAGCACCAAATCAGTCCGCCGTCGACCACCGTCCGCCGCCGGCCACCGTACCAGTACCGACCAGTGACCAGCGGATCTGGACCGCCTCCTTGAGCGACGGCCAACCCTGTAGGAGTCAGGACCAGACGCCGCTCCACGCGCCGTCACGAGCCGCCTTTCTCCGTCAACTCTCGGGCGCGTGGGCTTCACGCGCCGCCTTCCCGGCGTCGGAAATTCACCGCGCCACTGGGGTTCTGATCGCCTCACTCTCCTGAGCTCTTTTGGCCTCTTGGGCCTTCCTCTTTTGGACCTCACCACGTCCTCTTTGTTGTTCGTCATCTCGGCCTAGTCGACGACCACCATTACAGTTTTTCAATGCACCAGATTTGGATTTCCCTGTTGCCAGAACATCTTGCACACTTCTGATTTCTCTGTTTTGTTCCGCTGCTGTCACCATCATCACCCAAAGCTCACAGATCTGGATCTAGCATCAAGGCTGGATGCTATAACAGCCCATGTGAGCTCCTTGCTTTTTATTCCTCCTTCACGTGCTATCGTTGCTGGATTTCGAACCGTGGTGCTGCACCTCCCAAGCTGCTGGAATGAACCAGCCCACCGTTCTCAAGAAATCGAACCAGGGTACTGTTGTTCTCAACAACGATGTCATGAGCATCCCAACAGACCTCTCTCGATGCTACTGCTATTACTTCTGCGTCACCACTTTCTTGGATGTTTTTGGTCCTTCTTTCATCCGCCGTGTCTGCTGCCGTTGTCTGCAGCCTCTGTTCGCAGCCACTTTCCGTAGCCACTGTCTGCTGCCGCTGCTGCCGTTATCTGCTGTTGTCCGCTGTTCAGTGCCGTTGTCTGTCACCATTGTCCAGCAAAGAACTTTGGACTTCCAGCACTGCTGTTTCGCACCTGTCTGGTGCCGTTTGCTGTTGTCCACGGCTGTCTCGCCACTATATGCAGCTGTCAACTGCAGTTTGGAGTTATTCAACTTCATTGTCCACCATCTCGCATCCGTCCTTGCAATGTGTTGTTGTTTGCTGCTACAGGACGTCAGTTTCTTTTGTCGACTTCATTCATGTGTGTTTACCTAAAAGCAACCGTGATGCTTCCAATTCCAGTCAGCAATTTCATTGTTTCCACCGTTCACAGTGAGGGGGAGTTTGGTTCCAAGACACTGCAAGCCAATATGGCAGTTCAAGCCACACAAGTATGGATTGTCCCTGTAGCTGTGCAGCTTTCAGCGCCACTACAGGCCCCATACACTGCAAGTCAAGTATGGCAGTACAAGCCACACAAGTATGGATTGTCCCTGTAGCTGTGCAGCTTTCAGCGCCACTACAGGCCCCTTACCTTGCAAGTCAAGTATGGCAGTTCAAGCCACACAAGTATGGTTGTCCCTGTAGCTTTGCAGCAGCTCTCAGCGCCACTACAGGCCCCATCACCCATCAGTCTCAGAGATGGTAGTCCCTGCAGTTTTGTAGCATTTAGCCACTGTAGGCCCCATCCTTACTTGATGAGGGATTTTGTCCTTGCAGTTTGTCATTGTCCACCGCTGCTCTCCATCATTGTCCACCGCTGTTCTCCATCATTGTTCACCGCTACTTTCCGTCATTGTCCACCACTGCTCTCCGTCATCCCTTTTGAAGTTGAAGTTTCACAAGCTGTTGTTAGTTTTTCGTTGACATTTGATAACACATTACCTCACACTCTTGAAGACAAATCATCTAGTTCAAAATCAAGTTTATCTATTCCAAGCTTGGTTCATACAATTTGTATGCTCCAGCTTGAGGGGAAGTGTTAGAATTATTGGTTAGTGTGTGTGAGTTGTGTGTGATCAGTGTGTATCTTAATGTTAGAATAATCATTAAGTCTACCTATGATTAGTATAGTTAGTAGAGCCTAAAGTAGGGAGTTGTGTGTTGGTTTATCTATAATGATTGTTCCTAGTAGTCTAGGACAATCCTTTCGTCTTCCATCTCTCTTTGTATCAAATCTTTATCTATATAAATGATAGAACATGAGGAGGGTCCATTAAGCCCTTTAGAAATATTTCTCTGTTCTAATCTTAACAATATTTAACATAACACATTCCTTCAAGACCCTTTGAACTTCAAATGTAGACAATGAAGGCCAACTTCACTAATTGATCATGGAAGGTTTTATACTGTATTGAAGCCCAACCATCCTAAAAGCTTTGGTTGTTAAAGTCATGTAAATATTTTAATTGACATATTACTATACCAAGGAATATAAGTTTTGGAAGTGTGGGTTTTAGGCCTAACTTGGCTTCGATACTGATAGGTATCAAAAAATACAGAAAAGCAACAAAAGGGAATCCCTTGTATTATTTCTTCATCTAAAAAACAAAGTAACAATGAAAACGTCGGTCCTATTACCAAATCTCAGCCCAAAATCTGTTTTCTCCCACCCAAAAGCAGCCTCCCCAAAAGATCACGTAATACTACCCTTATACTCCGTATTCTCTCTCCAAAACGTAAAAGATTCCCTACATTCCCTCTCCCTGCCACGTAGGCAATTCTGTTATCAGGAAAATCAGTGTGCGTGTGCCTGTGGTCCCCATGAAATGGGTTTCCACTTCTTTCTCTCATAAACATTTTGAATTGTCCTAATATGCCCTTCCAATTCTTTGTTTGTATCAGATACCATCTCAAATATTGTGAGTTTTAAACCTAATTCAATCTTACGAAATTAATTTGTAATATAAGGTTTGTATTAACTTATATATTATAATTTGGTAATATCATTAGTTGGTATGCAATCTCCAATAATAAGAAGGCTTAAATGTTTATGCCCAAGGAGCATACTTTCTTTTTAAGTTTATAGCAGTGTAATTAAGTTCTTTCATAATGGTTTTCTCATCTAAATCGGATTTATCTTCTCAGAGCTCCCTTGAGTCAGAGAAACAGAAAGCTGATGACTTTGAAATGAAATATAAAGAGTCCCAAGCTTATTGTGAAGAAAAGAGTAAATTATTAGAAGACACAGAGAAGAAGGTTCGTCAGCTACAAGAATCCATGACCAGGTAATATAAATAAGAAAAAGTAAACTTTATGTCACTGTTTTCCCATGCTAATCAACAAGGAAAACTTTGGATTAGAGTGTACCCAATTCTTTTTGGAGTTTCTTTTTCACGAGAAGTATGATAGTATTATTGGTAAAGTGATCGAACATTGTTCTTTCTGTCTTTCTCTCACTTCCTATTTGAGTAAAATTACTTATTCTTAATGTTATATCTGGATAAATTTATAACAATTTTTTTAAAATCTTATCTTGAAAAGTAATTAATATATGGATGGTATGTATCTACACTTAGTTTGGTGAGATGAATGACCAAAATCTCATTTCGTTGATTAGGCTAGAAGAGAAAGTTGCTAATTCAGAATCAGAGAATCAAGTTCTACGTCAACAAGCTGTGTCAATGGCACCCAATAAGTTCCTCTCAGGACGCTCTAGATCCGTTATACAGGTACTCTTTGTAATGAATCTCATAAACTTAATAAAAGTATAAATGTAAAGATTGGATATGACATTTTCTTGTCTCTGTTTATAGCGACCAGATGGTGGACATATTGGAACGGAAGCAAAGTCAACTTCGGTAACTAAATTTTTTTAAAATCTGTTACTTGTCTAGGATATGTATATGAGTATTTGATTTGTTTTCTTTCTCACTTCATAAACTAATCAGGATATGCATAGCACATCAATGAACCATAGGGAACATTCTGAAGTGGATGATAAACCACAGAAGTCACTTAATGAGAAACAACAGGAGAATCAAGAGTTACTCATTAGAAGCATTCAACAAAACCTAGGATTTTCTGGGAATAGACCAGTTGCTGCTTGTATCATATACAAATGCCTCTTGCATTGGAGATCATTTGAAGTGGACCGTACTAGCGTTTTTGATCGTCTAATCCAAACAGTTGGTCACGCAGTTGAGGTGCAAAATGCTAAACTGGTGTAATAGTTCTCTCATTATTTCCTCCTTTAGCATGTTTATTGTCACTAATAAGTTTAATTTGACCTCAGACGCAAGATAATAATGATGTCTTGGCTTATTGGTTATCCAATGCCTCTACACTGGTCTTGTTACTACAGCGCACACTAAAGGCAAGTGGTGCAGCTGGAATGGCTCCTCAACGTCGTCGATCTTCGTCAGGGAGTCTGTTCGGGAGGGTGACACATGTAAATTCAACTACTTAATTAAACGGAATTCAAAACTTTCCATTTTTAGACAATTAAAGTTTTGTTACTTTTGTTTCAGAGTTTCCGTGGAACTCCAGCAGGAGTCACCCTTCCCCTAATCAATGGTAGCATGAGCGGTGTAGATACGCTAAAAGTTGAAGCCAAGTACCCTGCTCTCCTTTTCAAACAGCAGCTTACAGCTTATGTGGAAAAGATATATGGAATGATTCGAGATAACTTGAAGAAAGAAATTTCTCCCTTGCTTGGATTATGCATCCAGGTATAACAATTTCTTCATTGCCACAAAGTAAATTTATAAAGCTTTTCCTTTCTGCATTGCCTTTCAAATTCACTGATTCATTATGTACCATTTGGACATGATGAGATAGGCACCCAGAACATCCAGAGCGAGCTTGGTGAAAGGATCATCACGTTCAGTTGCAAATACTGAAGCCCAGAAAGCTTTGATTGCTCACTGGCAGGGGATAGTTAAGAGCCTTGGGAAATTCTTGAGTACTTTGAAAGCAAATCATGTTAGTCCAACCTCGTTTGACTTTATTCTATTATCTTCTTTTTTAACTGGTGCTTTCTCACAACAAATTTTGCTAGCAATGGCAGTTCTGGCTCTGCTTGGCTCTTCGCATAGATAAATGAACGTCATACTAAATACATTATTATAATTTATAATGAAATACACAATCTCCCTTTTGTCTCCTTAATTAGTCATTTTTTTTTTCTCATTTCCAATAGGCTTAACAATGTCTATTTAATGTAAAATAAGTAAGCTTTGATTTTGAACTCTATAAAATAGTCTTCAATCTTTTTTTTAAAAAAATTTAAAATTACTACTCTTTATTCCTAATATTGATATTAAGATAAATAACATTTATTTTAGAGATTTTGCAAAACTTTTCAAAGCTTCACATGTCAACATTATATCATATGCCAAGGGTCACTTAGATGATCACCTGACTTTTCAATAAACACATAACACTAGGGAAAAAAACATTTGTATTTTAATTTTAGAGTGACAAAAAATAAAGAAATTATTTTATAAAGAACAAAGTAAATAAATTTATTTTACGTGGACTGAAAACATATTTATGTCTTTAAAATGTCATATAAAATGGAGCTAGTATATATCGGAAGTGTTCTACATGATTTTGTGATACTGGATGAGGTAAATTTATTTTATCTTTTTCCATCATTTTTTCTTTGGTGAGCTATTATTATTCAGGTATTATTTAGTGTTGTTGGAGTAAAATAAGTTCGTTCGGCTTTATCCAATCTCTGCTTTATTTTGGCAGGTTCCCCCATATTTGGTTCGTAAGGTGTTCACTCAAATTTTTTCTTTCATCAACGTCCAACTTTTTAACAGGTTAGTCTTTTCGACTTCCGTAGTATTGGGGTTCTTTTTGGTTCTGGAAATCTAAGTCTCCTTTTTATAATGTCGCATCTTCATTTTTTTTGTAGTCTTCTTCTAAGACGGGAGTGCTGCTCATTTAGTAATGGAGAATATGTGAAATCTGGTTTGGGTGAATTGGAGGATTGGTGCTCTGACGCTACAGATGAGGTGCATTACTTTTACAGTGCTGTTATGCTTTGCGATTCTTTCTTTTAATGAGGTATAAATACTAACCTCACCCCTCTCCCTTCTCTGTCGGGGATGCAGTACTGTGGTTCGGCATGGGATGAGCTCAGACATATAAGACAGGCTATTGGATTTTTGGTATCTATCTTGCCTGTATCCATCTGCATGGTCTTGTTCTAATAGTCAGATAGTAAATTTTAAAAACTGGTGTTCCCAATTTAGGTCATACATCAGAAACCAAGGAAAACGCTGCATGAAATAAGTCATGACCTCTGCCCAGTACGTTAAAGCATCTTTCACTTTCTACTTTAAAATTCACTTTCCCGAATACCTAACATTCTTCACTATTCACAGGTCCTCAGCATACAGCAGCTATATCGGATTAGCACCATGTACTGGGATGACAAATATGGCACACATAGCGTATCCCCTGATGTATGTCTTTAAACTATTACTCAAACTAGATTTAAAATCGTCTATGCCAGAAAGCCATGATAACTTCACATCGAACACATACATAAAAACTATGATGAGCTTTGCGTATCTTTGTTTTCTTCTAGGTTATATCCAATATGAGAGAGTTGATGACTGAAGATTCTAATAACGCAGTCAGTAATTCTTTCCTGTTGGATGATGATTCAAGGTAAGCCGGGCATTGTTCAACCATGAAATAAAAGCTATTCAGATTTTCATCTTGTTTTTTAAACTCTTACTAATGTTTTATTTGACTCACATTTAATGTTCCATGAATGACCGATAATTCTCATAATTAGTTTAAACTAAAGCTATGACTGAGTGCAAAAAAATAAGACAACTAATGTGATCTTGTGGCGCCTCCAAGGGCTTAGCTTGCCAAGAGCATTGCAGTGTGCTCCCTTCAATTCAACTCAGATATCAATTACTAGGCTGTTGTTAGTTACGACATTCGAAACTAATGAATTAAACCCTGTACAAAAAGTTCGGGTTTCCGGTTACATACAGGTGGGGCGAGTTGAGTTTTATATCTCGTCCCTCTCAAGAATATAAAACTCACCCGTAGAGACTAACTAAACTACAATTACCATGCTCCTGCATTTAACTACTAACTTATTTTTATGGCTGCACATTGACTGGAGAGGAACCACAGGTGTATTTAATTTTTACTGGATAAAATTTTGATTTTAGTGAATATAGTAGAATAAGACCAAAACTCTATCTATATTAAAGGCTTCTAGTTACTACATTAAAAATTTGACATTGTCATTTACCGTGTGTAAGCATATGCTTTGCAGCATTCCGTTTTCTGTTGATGATTTGGCGAAGTCGAAGGAACTGATCGAGATGTCTGATTTAGAGCCCCCACAACTATTACGTGTAAACACTGGCTTTAGTTTTCTGTTGCCACGCCCAGACGGACAGATTTCGTAGCAGAATTCACCAAATGCCACTCACCATTGTCCAGACATGAAACCATTTTTAGTTAGATTTTATTACGGGGAAACTGATTTATTTCCTGCTTTGATTTCCACCAAGAATATTGTATTCATTAGAAATTTATCTCTTTCTTTGAAAAGGGGATGACATAGTAGACCTAACTTTTGGGTGGGAGTCAAAAGCATACAAGTCCTTTTCCTAAAAATTTCCCCGGCCTTTTTATCCGCATTTGTCACTCATTGGTACCTTCTTTTTCGTAGGATGATAAAATTTTGTACGTAGAAAGATAGGAATTTCACCAATACCTCTATCATCAAAAGACATTGTTTATGGACATTATTTTATTAATTTCGAGTTCTATTTTAGCCTGTTAATGTGAAAAAAAAAATGAATTGTTATATTCTTTTAGGCTATTGCTTCCTACACCCAATCAAAGTTTTCATCCACCTCCATCAAGAAGCTTTCCGGAAAAACATTTCCGTAATAGAAGGGGAAGATTGCTTTCCGGAATTATTTATTGTGTTCTGGAAAATAATTTCCGGAAGTGAGGAGATGGAAGAAATCTGACGAGGGTGTTGTAGGAAGTAACAGTCATTCTTTTAATAAGACAAGGAAGGGCCCAGATTCTTTTTTAATGTTCGCTTAGATTTTGCAAATTTATTAACTATACTTTTTATGATAAAAAAATGAACGAGTTTGCCAAACTGAAAATTAAGATTTAAAAAAACAATGAGTAATCGTTGAATTAGGCCTCTTCCGTTCTATTCCCTTTATATTTTTTTCACTTGTTTACTTTTAAAAAAATAAGCATGAATTAAGAAATGTAAATAATGTCTGAACTTTCTAATATGATAGACATTAACCATTGTTTCTCCTATATGATAAAATTGTTAAGTTTTAAAATAAGCATAGATGAGGACATGATCAAAAAATAAAATTGAAACTATCATAAAAAGATGTTTGTATAAAAAATAGATAAATTGAAAACAAACGGGAGAACATGGTATTATAATACGAGTGCTGTGAGTTTGAAAGCTTCCACTAGCTCATTAATTATGGTAGATTGTTATGCAATTTGGTCAGCCGTTGACTTGAATACTAGAGATAAAAAAAAAAATAATAAATAAAACAGCATTTAGAAACAACATTATCAGTACTGCAATTCAGTTCGAGTACTAGTAATATTCGGACACATTTGAAGAATCCCTTCATCTTTACTACAACAGAAATTTTAAAAAATAAATAAAAACAGCGTTCAAAAACCTTATATATCTCCCATCGAGACTTTTTACTGCTCAATCGTATTCTTTCTTTTATCTTTACAATATGTATTAAACAAATATCATATGTCATCATATTATTACTTATAACGAAACTTTTATATTTTGTAATTTTAAATAATGGTAAAATAACATATATTTACATTAATTTAATATATATTATAAAGATAAAGCAATCATAAAAAAAATAAGTTTTTTTTTGTATGTTTTTAAAAAAATAAAAGACATTTAAAATTTTGTATGTATAAAAGTATTTTTTTTATATGTAATTTTACCTTCTTTTTTTTCTATTCTTTTCACTGCTCCAACTAAAGATAAAATTACTTACTATCACTCCTGCGTTTTTGTCCATCCAAACAAGCTTTCTATTTTCTCTAATTTCCTCTTAAACAAAGTATTATCTTAAAATACTCAGAGTAAATTTTGTTTTATAAAATAGTTTTAAAAACTAAAATTAATTAAAAAAATCCAAAACAACTTGCTTTCATACTTAGCTCTGAGGACCCCAAAAAGGATTAGGGGTTTTACTTGTATTCATACAAATTTATATTCACTGATAGTTCCAGAAAATCCCGAATATGCACCAGCAGCATTCCTACAAATTTATATTCATTTCTTCCAGGGAAGGACTAGAGAACATGATCAAGAAGGTAATAGTTTTCATTGTTTGACAAAACACCAACCTACCGGCATGTACACCACCGAATCTATAAAAGAAGTTAAGGTCCTACTATGGCTACACTTCAAAACGATCAAAGATGTTAAAAGCTTAAGACCCGTTTACTTCTGTTTTCATTCTCTGTTCCATGTTTAATTTACAAAACTGTCGTTGTTTTCACAGTTTTCTGTAGAAAGCTTTCATAACAGGAAACAAATTGAAATTGTGCCGACAGTTTTGTAAACTCAAAGTAAGAACATAAAATGAAAATAGAAGTAAATAAGCCCCTAAAGTTCCCTTGTTTCATGTCGTCACGAGGCACAGGGTGCGTGTGGCCAAGATGGTAGAAAGTAAGGAACTATTTTGCTAGATTCCCAAGAAATGGAACCTCCTCGACCCTGATAATTAACAATTTCCACCGTTTTGGTCTGTAAATCACACAGCAAAATGTTCCACCCTGATCTTATGAAGACAGAAGTAGAATTCTGTGGAAGGAATGACAGTAGCTGGGTTTCTTTAGAATGTGTGCTTAAAGATGGCATCTGCTTCCATAATACCTTAAAATTTAATCTCCACCTCAGGACCCACTTGTACTTCACCCTAGTACAGTTGCAGTAAATGGATGAGTTGTTATCTTCTGGTTCCTTCACAAGCATCCATATCTCCACACCAATGTTATTGCTCTGACCATACAGCAAAACCCCATCCGATGACTCCCCAAGAACAGATTCCTCATGCTCACGTGTTAACACACCTGTTGGTAGTCTAATCAATGCTATATACCTGTCTCCAAGACGAGGATCATAAATGGCAAGTTTTCCCCATATTGCAAACCAGTGTACAACCCCTCCAACCACCATAGCTGCTGTTCTCGGACGCAATGCAAAAGATGTTGAGCACATCAGAGTGGATTGCTTCCATTTTCCAGTGTTTGATGAGTAAGTCTCAATTGAGACAGTGTTGCGTTCCTTAAGCTTGCACTCACATCTTGCTCGGATCACCTTGTAGCATGTGTCACCATCAAGGCATTCCTCCACAATCAATGCCATGCACAGAACTTTATAGAACTGCTGAGGTTCTGGGAGTTGATACTTTTGCTTGGAGACTGCGTTGTACACATAATATGTCTTTGGATGGAAACCAGAAAGAATAATGCCTTTTGAACTATCAATGAAATACCCACGACTTTTGAGGATTCCAGAATGTTTCAAATCATCACCCTCTCTACAAGTGGACAAGAACGGAAGGGCAGGCTCCCAACGAGGGCGACGGTACCCATCCCGAGGTCTTCCAAGATATAAAAAATTGCATACGAAAAACCCCACAAGTCTGAAACTTTGTCCCCATCGTCTTGTGTACCCTTGACGAAAAGAAGAACTGCATATTACTCGCAGCCATATTTTTGATACAACAATTAATTTGGTGATGGTTGATGGCGGTATTCGAAGTAGGATCTCATGCAGTATGTCATCACAGTTAAGTGCAGAGCCATTGACATTAATTCTTTTTATTCTCTCCATTCTTCTCAAACAAGCTATATCCTGCTAAAAGCACAAACTGACAGCATTTTCAGAACAGCCAAAGAGTAATACTTAACAGAAAATGGTATACATTAGTTCATCCATTGATAATATAATGATAAACAAATCAAATAAAATAACACCATGTTCATCGCTGGTCTAGATTTTGCCACAGATGTCAAATTTAATAAACCCATTTCATTCATGGCTCAAGAAATCAGAGGAAAATCCTGAGGTCATTTTTATATGAATTGACATCGTTTTTCGTTTCCTGAATGTGACTTTCTCAGTTAAAAGTGAAAGATATTTATGATATTCAACTCGTTCTTCTACTGAGGATGATATGAAGTTACAAACACGACTTGCAGGAGGCCATTTCCTAATCAACAAGAACTAATGAATCCCACATGCATTTGGTCAAAAAATTGAACAAAATAATCCCTTCTCTGAATAAATAAAATCCAAAACGGAAACTGAATAGCGCAGGATAATTGCATGAAAATATTGTCCGAAATTTACAAGAAACGGAAATGGATTCACTCACTCATGAAAATTGGGGTTTCAGAGCAGAGTGATTGCGGTGCATGCTTGCCCTTGTCGATTGCTTTGATCGATGAAGCTAAAACAAACGAAGAACAATTTTTCACACAAGAAACCTTGTATTGGTTCCGCTTTCACTGTTAATGGGTTGGATTAAATTGTGGATCTGCCTCCACAACACAATAGAATGGACCCAATTATCGATATTAAAGGCTTTTGCTTCCTGCACATCTATGATTACTAACTGCACTCTGTAGGCTGAAACTTTATATATATATATATATATAGATAGATAGATATAGATAAAAGTGTATGTGACCATGTTAAGGATCCATGAACGTTTTGTTTTATTATATCTTTCGATTCCACCATAATCCAAACATGTATATGTATTCATATACTCTTGTTATGATGTTTTCTTCTCTTCTTACATTTATTTTAACTTGTATGAACTTCTGTTTTTTCTCTTGTTTGATTAGTAATAAAACAACGATCATGATTTCTTGTTAAAAATTCAAGTATGAGTTTAAATTTCAAATTAGATAAAAATAAGAAGATAAAACATAATATAAGAATGAAAACCTATAAACTAATTATTTCAAGGTTTTTGATTGAAAATGTTGTTAATGTTTATGTAATTTGACTTACATCTCATTATTGCTGTATTTCTCCTCTTCTTTAGACTCTACCAAAGCAAAACTATGTTGGATTCATGATATAGACTTGTGGGTGAGAGAGCATGGTTATTTGGTGTTAATTACGTGTCCTCATAGTTTTATTTACTATATATGTTGCAGAGAAAAAATCAGTTTCATATATTCAGTGAAAAATAACGTTAAAGTAGTGATAAATTATAATTAAATAACTGTGTTGATAGACATCTATTAACCTGTTAATAATAGGGGGTAAAAACATGCACATTTTGAGACAAAAGTCACTGGTAAAACCTTGTTTAACAGGCACATTGTACCCTACAAATATATTAGTATATAATTATTGGTTAGAGATTAACTCAATGAATAAGTTTCGGTAAATGAAATTTAACCACGTAAAAGTGTGCTGAGATTCTATTACGTGTGATTTCAATAGAACAAGGTCATCATCTCAAAAATAATAATATTACAACAAAACCCCGACAAAATACAATGACAATGCTAGAAGATAGGCAAAAATTCCCTACATACATTTTTCACAAAAACAAGGTTACATATGTAATCTGTAAAAGGGAATAGATTATCGACCATAGTTTACATCAATCACCACTTCCTACTGTCACAGTCAACATGGGAAACAGGAGTTGCTGTTTCGAGCAATGTCACGTTCATCAAAGCCTTTAAGAAATGATTGGATAGCAAGATGTTCAGAAGCATATGTCATGAAAGAAGCCAAAATTATGCCACCAACAACCATCAAACCTAACCTGTTGAAAATAAATATGTAAACGTAAATTCAAGAAAATATTTCATAATAATTCTGATCTTTTAATTCTACATCCACTTCAAATAGAGAAGACACTTTAGAATGTTTCGTTGATTTTCCACGATGGTGCTACCAATGTAATGTGTGATTATGCAAAGAAAAAGATCAAAACAAGATTCTAACAAGAATTAGAGAATGGCAGGGAGAAAGAAGAGGCAGACACAGCAAATTGGGAGTTATTTTATGGTCTCAGGGATGAAAGAAAAATGAAGGGAGAACATATAAAATAAGATAACAAGGTGTTTCCCTGTTGCCTGATTGAAGAGAAAAGTTTACTTTTTGAAACAAAAAATTCAAAATTTTCTCATTTTCTCTTCAGTTCAAAATGGACTAGAGTCAATGATAACAGAGACATGCCACTGGGACAGCTGAGTTTTAGGAAAAAGAAAAAACGTTTTAGAAGTGTTTTGGAAAACAAGTTACCTTGCAAACAAGGCAGTTATTCCAAAAAGACAAGGCAGTGATGGAGCTGCAATGGCTAACAAAGCCATTCCTAAACCATAGTACCATGTAGCAACGTCACAAGATGACACCTGTCGCTGATGACCTGTAATAAAGAGAGTATATAGGTTCATAAAAATATTATAGCAGAAAAAAGTATCTCAGTATCAGAATTAAATGAGAAACAGAACCACAAAAAGATGCTTCACTCTTGAAGAACATACGCTTTTCAGAATCATGATCTGACAAGGAGGATGCCACTCGTGATCCCACCATTTTTCCCCACTGATAAATCAAACGGAGATAACCTCCAAATAGTATTAAGAAAATTGTGTACGTCCACTCATACATCAAAAGCAATCCAGTCCATGGCATCACTTGCCGAGGAACAATCAAGAGGGATAATCCCAGAGACACCACTGCAACCATAAAACAAACACAGACAGAAACACCACCCAAATAAGCAGGAACCTTGTTCTGAGTGCCATTCAAGAGCTGCAAGACACCATAGAAACAAATCTTAGTATGTTCAAAACATATATAGATCTAAGCATTAAATTCAACTTAGAGGATAAGCATCCTCTCATTCAAAGCCATAACATGATCAGGTCATTTGATGATATGTATAGGCAGTCACATAGACAGTTTCCTCCTGTGCAGGAAAGAATGTTGGAGTTGGTACCAAGGATTTGGGAGGAAGTCCCACAGGAAGGGAATAGTGTTTGCCATTCATCAAATGATTTCATCATGACAGGTCCTTGAATGGCAAGATGCAAATCCCCACCCAGAAGACAGAAGAGAAAACCAACCTGATGGATTGAATTAGTCGTTGATGTCGAAATACTAGTATAAGAAAGTGGCCCGTTTGATCTAATCTTATAATAAAGGTGTCTAACTTGATCACATACTGAGCTTCTACAAAATGAACTGAAGTGCCCTGGATTCTACAGAAAATACAATTTTATGAGACTTACATAAAGCTGAGCGAGTTTAATGCTAAGAGATTGGACAAGAATATCAATCCATTGTAGCCTACCTTCATAAATGAACGATAGCATAAGAAAAGTAAGGCACATAGAGGTAGCAAAAAGAGAAATTTCACAATAAATCTGTCTTTAGGATTTTGCCCCCCTCCAGTTCCAGGAAGTGATTCCTCAAGCTGTTCTCTTACATCCTAAACCATACCACCAAAATTAGAACAAACAAGTCAGTAATTTTCATATAACAAGTCTGGTCTTTGTAAATATGACAATGAGAAAATCTTTAATAATACAACATCAGAACAAAAATGATAATTGACTTGCAAAATTACCTGCCACACATCAACAGGTTTTAAAAGCCAAGATGTCCACCAGTCCCAAGGCTTAAGGGGGCCCAGTGTATAGTGAATCACACGGAGTTCATTTTCATCTACCATCCACTGGATTGATCAGCATGAAAGTTGGAATGTTAGGTAATAGGATTGAAAGATGAAAAGCTCCTCACGAAACGAAGCAATGGGGGAGGGTCATTGAACATAGTCCTAAAATAGGACTTAATGAAGCAAAAATCTTAACAAGAAACTACTGATTTCTAAATGAAATCATTTTCACACGCCTATCACTAGTTTTAAAAATAAGTGAGAAGAGCATTTCAGAATTGATTGCAAGCAAAAGTTTCTACAGACAACACATGCTTAACAAGCAAGCTTCAAATACTAGACAATAAGAAAATGCTAAGATAATGACAAACCAATCAACACATAGAGTCCTCGATCCATTAATAAGCTCAGATTAACATATGCTGATTGTTACGTTGGTTTTCCATTGGGAAAGAGCCCAACGTATGCTTGCCTACAAGCAACTAGTTATTACTTCATTGATTGCTTGCATGAGAATTTGTGCTAGTGGAAAACCAAAAAACTGTAAAACTGTTACATAGACAACAGTGATTTTTTTATTCTATAGAAGCACTGAATAAATCCTTGGTCAACATTAATAGAGGTCACTTGAATGCTATAATTTATTCTAATGATCACAAAAGCTATCTGCTGAAAAGACAGCACACGTGAAACAAATCACATCTGCACAGGCATGAAAATGTCGTACTCTATCAGACAGGATAATCATTGATTTGTGCAACCAAACCTAGTATATCTTCCATCTCAACTGAACTCAAATGAGCAGATCCGGCATAATTAAGCTAAAATGGGGAATATATCTCTCATGCCTCACTGGCTCTAATTACTCATTATCCCTTTCTAACTATATTCTATTACCTTATTAGCAAGCATGTAAAGACCGACATCAGCATTGTACAGCGTGGATAGTCTCTCCATTTCAGGAACTGGTCTGGTATTCAACACCTCAGGACTCAAATTCGGCTCAAAAACATGTGCATTGGGAAATCCAGAGAAATATGAATTGAGAAAACCCTGATCGCCTATCAAAAGGAGAAAAAACAGTTGAAAACCATTGTTAAAAAACCACCCAGTTTAAATTATATGTAGCAATATAGCAATTAAAACAAAAAGGAAAACTTCAAAAGAACAAAGTAATTGTTTTTACCTCCAGTGTAAGATGCAGTAGTTTTTATTTTGCTTATCATGTCATTAAAAACAGTTTGAGATGGCTCCACCACCATGACTCCCGAGTTCAACCTCTCAGAATGCTTTAAATTTGCACAGAATTTCACACACTTGAAAAGATCGTCAATATTTTTAACCACAATAGTGTCCGCGTCAAGGTAAACAACTGCACATTCACATTCAGAACATTCAGCATATAAACACCAATAAGCCACACATTGTACCCTTTGAGAGAGAGAGAGAGAGAGAGAGAGAGAGAGAGAGAGAGAGAGAGAGAGAGAGAGAGAGAGATCTTAAAACCAAAACCCTAAATTGTCTCTTTAAGTTTTAATTGATTCAAAAGCAACTAGCAACCAACTGAAAATAAAAGAAGCCTTTAACTAAGAGCAAGAGCATATCACATGCTCTCATTTCAAAAGCAAGAATTTAATTAGAGCAGCAACTTTAAAAATCATACTTGAGATGATTTTTCATTGATTGATAGTGCGAAGTCTATATTCAGGGAGTGCATGAAAATTCAACTCGCAACATATATTAGAATTATAAGTCCTCCTTATTTTTACACTAAGATGATATACACACATAAAAGGCCCGAAGAAAAATGTTACCTTTCTTGTAGTCAGTCATGTTAAATATTTTTAGCTTTGTATAGACACCCCAAAATCTCTTTGGACGCACTCGATTAGGATTCGCCAGTAAACTAATCAACTCCACTATCCACCCATCAGCCTTCAAGAAATTCAAACACAAATCCACCAAATCAAAGTTAAAATCACAAACCTCACAAAAGTAAGGTGTCAGCAGAAAGATAAAGTTAAAAATTTCAAATCTTGTGGAAGACCCATTAAGAAGACGATGCTGATGATTACCCGGAGAAGGCTTTTGGCATAATCAGAGACACCATCGGAGACCAACACGACCATATCCTTGCTGGATCCAGTGTTACGTATTGATTTTCCCAGAACTCGAACACCCAACAAGAATTCGTCTCCGTACAAAAGAGTGACGTAAGCTTCATCCGTTCTCTTGGTCTTGGATCCCACACACCCTTGAAATTGAACACAAACTAAAAGTATGCAAATAATCGAACATAACCACCATGTAACACTGTTTGGTTTCATTATAACTCGAATCCGATTCGCCAACGCCTTCTCTCTCTTTTTTTTTTCTGGGGGGCTCTGACTTGAATTTATCGTCGCGGGTTTCACAATATTTGAAAGTTGAATTGAATTTTCCAGCTTTGCTTTTCTCCGTCGTCTCTGACCAGAACTCTGGCTGTCTTCTCTGGCTGCGTGCTAGCGACTTCTAATCTGCTGCTGTGAGTTCCACGGCATAACGCTGCCTCCCACTCTATCATTTTCGAGGAAACCAAGAATAAATCACAATAATTCTCAAAAGCCTTTTTTTTTTCTATTCTTTAAAGCCTTCCTTTGTTCTAATATATGAGGTACGAGAAAAAAAATGGAAAGTAAACTAAAGAGAAAATAAAAAGATTTAAAATTTTTGTTTTTCAAAATTAAGTCCTTTTATTTTCTTTAGAACTAAGAAAATATAGCCAAGAAAACTATAAAAAGAAATAGATTATTATATGTATTTATTCATTTACATTTTCTTAGAAGTCTTCTAGAGTGGAATATGCAGCAAAACCTTCATAAGTTTTCGAAAGCTTGATTCCAATAGTGAAATATCTCTGGATAAATAACAGTACAATTGCTACTTCTAGTGGATTTTTGAGTTGTTATTAAGTAATTTGCTTATCCAATGAGGTTTATTTTCAGTTAGAAGTTTCTTAATTATCAGTTAGAAGTGATTTGTTTATTTTCAATGTGTGTGAACTTACTAATTTGATTTTAGCATTTGGGTCAATCCATTAACCTATCATAATAGTCTCTGATTAAATGACTGTATAAAAAAATTATTTAGTTTGGAACTTATTTAAATAAGCAATGGAATATGATGGATAAGCTTAAATGTGTACATAGATAGATCTTAAAAATAATTATTTATATTTATAAATCATTATTGTCAGAATTAATTATAAAAATAAGAATTCTATTTTAATACATAGTGTGAGAAATGGTTTTCAGGTATTTTAATTTGATTCGTTTGACATGTGAACAAAATTATTTTTTAAGCAAGATTGTAAAACCAGTATGAAATCAACTATAGCAATCATTTGATATTTAAAATAATTTTGTTCATGCCTATATCAAACATGAATATTCGTTGTTCTTAATTTAATATTAATGGTTGAGATGAACCAATAATACATAACGAGGGTTAAGACCTCTCTCGTACACTGTCATCTATGTGGTTCTGTAATGGCAATGGCTCCATCACCAAGATACATGGGTGCAATCATCTGAGCAAAAATTGGAGTGAAAACAGAAAAGATTAGCCTTGTAGTTAGTGGATGCTACAAATCTGCAGGACCATTTTAAAGATTTTTTCTCCCTAATTGCCAAGTTAACTGATCAGCAGCTGCCATAGCACGAGATGCTGGACCGATGGAACCTTCATACCTGTGAAACTGAATGATGAGAATACGCAGACAGAATAGTGCATTGATGGTCCATGATAAACATGCTGAATTTTGAATTATATGCTTACAGAGCAACCAAGATGTATGCTGCTGTTTGTATAACAATAACACCTTCACCAGCGGGCTTTGACGTGTTTATACACCTTGCACTGAACCAGTTCTCATGAATTGTTGTTACCAAGTCTGTCATTCAAATTTCCATTAGTAAAGTATCAGAAGATAAACTACAATGCACCACTGTAGTATATAAAGTTACACAAATCATAACTATACATGTACGAGTAGAACACAGTTTATTATCTCTCAACAGTAAACAGTCTAAAACAAGTATCAAGACCAGCATGCTGCAAGAATTGTACCTAGCCCAAATCTCTAAGAGTCTTAAACTCATATTGCTTAGATATGTTGTAGTCTTCAGTTTAAGAAATTTCAGGTAGAGGGCATAAAAGAAGTTGAAAAACAGAAAGCTGCAACTAATTATATAGGCAAACTAAATACAGCTGAGTTTGAGCTTACACTGATTGGATCCAATAACGAAGAGCTCTGTATGGAGTTTATTTTGTTTGATGAAGTCCATAAAGTTACTCAATTCAATGGGATTAGCTTTTATTCCTTCTTGTGCAGCACTGCCAGCACCAAATAGCTCAATTAAGAAATCCAATATTTTTAGAAATAAAAAAGAAAATCCCAGCTAAAGAAGTGCCATATAAAGCAAGCATGAAGTTTAGGAGGCAATGTACACAATTTTTTCAGAAACAAATACTTAAATCTCCTCAACCACATACAGTATGAAAAATTAAAAAGAGATTTTCAAACAAAAACACAACTTACAATATCACAACTACTTTTGCTTTTGGATTAGAAAATATAATGTAACAGTAGCAGCTTTTCTGAATCAATACAGTGATATTAACCGGGCAGGACATTGCATTTAATCCTAAGGAATGAACCTGCTATAAACTACTGAAGAGGAAGGAGCAAAAAGAAGAATCTGCACGGCTTACAAAGCACCGATTCATTACAACATGGCTTATGTTTAAAATATTTGACACTAGGACATCCATATATAAATATAATCAAATTAAACTAAATACAAACATGAAAAAAGATGTAATTGCTAATCAAGATTTAAAATGAAGCACTTTGTCTCTCAATGAATAATCTGAAAAACAAGAAACTTAATTATCTATCAGCAAAGGTATATCACCTTCTCAAGACAAAATAACTTTCAAAGTTTTACACTTTCATCATGATAATGAGCCGTGCTGAGAACGATAAAAAGGATATTCACTTTATTTTATATTATATTCTGAGAGAGCTTTTTAAATGTTTAAAAATTGATCACTTTTACAATGTTGATCTCTTTGACGAGAATAGTCATATGGAGGTATCAGCTCAAGTGTCTGAGCCAACAAAAAAATAGAACTACTGTTTAATGTCCGATACATCATCATACAGGTGTTAAGGAGGAGTCAATTTTGAAAACGTGTTTGATACTCTTGACACCTTAAGTACAAGGAGTATCCGTTCTTCATGAGGCTAGTTTGGGGTACTTGATGAAGTATTCATTCAAGTACGTTTCAAGCAACAACAGTGGCCCTTGTTTTATTGTTCCAAGTAGTTCAGGTTCTTGGAGCAATAACAATGGCAAAATCTTAGGTTTACCCTTATCAGAGCACAACCACAATATACAGTATTCCATCCAAAAGAGCTAGATAAACACTGGTACCAATGAAAATTTTTATGATCAACATAAAATGGTATTGTCACGGAATTCCAGGGCAAGATAGTTGATTCATAACTCGCACAAGTTCAATATGAATAAGAACTCATCCAAACTGCAAGATAAGAGCTTCAATTATTTATACCATAGACGGTAGGCAACTGATTTCCATTGTTTATTCATTCCATGTACTTTTCCATCATAAAAATAAAAAATGACACCAGATTAAAAAAAAAAACAAAATTCATAACAAGAATCAAACACAATCCTTCTTACATGGTAGATAGCAATCGAGATGGTCCAGTGGGGTCATGATTGATTAGCAAAGCAGCTTTTAACGGATGACCTAGAGGTAGTAGGATGGTCAGAACATGAGATAAATTTCACCAAATTACAGCATTTACAAAATTAATTTTCCAAAGGGTGATATAACAAACGAATATGTGTGTATATGAATGTGGCTTGAAAGCAAAATCTAGCTAACCAGAATACCCAACGTTGGTAGAAGCCCACTTATCCCATGTTTTATGGACGAACGCCCAATCCATTGTGTCGCGTCTGATAAAGAAAATGAAAAAGGTAAACAGTTCAGGAATTAGATTAGACTAACCTTCTTTGCAGTTTAACTCGAACAAAACAGGATAATTAATCAGAAATAGTAGAATAGACATTGAGTGAAAACCTAGATAGAAGAATGGATGGAGAAAGTAGAAACAGAGAGAAAGAGGGAGTCTTGGATTTAGCCAAGGGACAGAGGAGACGCTGGTTCAGGTTTTGGAACTGAACTATTTATGTTTTTGTTTGTTCAATAAATACTAGTGTTATGTTAGGTTACCACAATTGTAAATTTTCCTATTATTTTATTAAAAAAAAATTATGAAAACTGTTGTTTTGGAAAAGATTTAATTAAGTTAAGTAAACTTGTACATTTTTATTAAGTTTTAATTTTTTATATTTTTAATTAATTTTATTTTTTTTAGTTTAACTTTTTAACTGGTTATCTTGGTTTCTATTTTTTTTTTCATTTTATTTATTTGTTTTTATTTATTAAAAAATTCACGTAAGAATCATGTAATTAATATAAAAATAATATTTTAATCAATATAAAATAGCAAGAAATTTTTATTCTTTTTTATAAAAAAAAAGTGATAATGTTTTTATGATTTTATCATTACTAATAATAAAGAAGAAACTTTTATTATCATTATTGTCGAAACTATTTTTATTATCTAATATATTTTCAAGAAAAAGAATTTACCTCTACCATTTTATATTATCCATAAATTTTGTAATCCTTACCATATAAAAAAAATTAAGTAATGTAATTAGACAATTTAACTATCACACCATTTAATTAATGAAAAAATTAATATACAAAAACAAAAACTATAAAAAAAATTATTTAATATAAAAAAAAATTAATAAATATTCAATTAATAATATATATTCGATCTTACAACATACTTAAAATTTAAGTCTTTAAAATATAAATATATTTGATAATTATTATATAAAAATAATAAAAATTTGTTAAACATAGATTAATTAAAATTAATTTAAATATTCATTTTACATTCACAAATCAATAATAGTAAATATTTTTTTACCTTCTCTATTTGGTACCCTATAAAAAAAGATGTGTTATAACATTTTTTTCTCTTATTTAGAAGATATATGAAAGTTAAAATGTTCCTTCCCTTATGTAAAACGCATAATAATTTTATTCATTTAATTTAGTGCCATTAGACTAAGACTCTAAAGTACATTTTTAATAATTAAACTTATTTTAATAATAAATTTTTACTTCGTGTAGTTCTTTTTAATTATTAATTCCTAAAGTTTAATTTGTTATCATTAGACATGTTAACATTCAGTATACATATGGATAAATGTGTGCATAGAAAGACACAAAATAATGTTTTTTCAGAAAAGTTAAAACTTAGCTTATAATTTAACTTGTATAAATATTTTCATATAAGTTTTTAAACTATGTATAAATGTTCGGAAAAAGGTTTCTGAACACATAATTTATCTATAACTCACAAATTCATTTTACTTCGTTTAGAAATTACTCAGGATTGTATTTCATCACCGAGCTATATAATTGTTCATGGAGGGTTAATGTTGTTTTCAATATCTTTTATGATTTTACTGTGTTAAATGACAAGGAAACGAGACAGAAATTTTATTATTTCATTCTCATATTAAAAGAAAAAATATATTTCTATCTTCGTATTTAAATTCAACATAACATCCCAAATTATATAGAAACTATATAATATTGAAACTATATAATATAGAAGTCATCACATATAATACTGTAAACATTTAAGGATTTGTAAATAAAGTATCAAGCTTAAAGTCATCTAAAATTGGGTATAAATTTATAACTTTCAAAAGAATATTTAAAAAATTATACAAAACAAATGGAATAGTTAACTAAAATTATACAACAGCATCGTCGTTCTCCAAGGCCTACTCTAGAGACACCTCATTTATCTCTGTTCACATCCAAGAAATGATCATTGCAAAAGAAAAACACCAAACATATAAACACACAAGCAAGCAAAAAGGGTGAGCTAGTTATACAAAGAATCATACAATTATAATAGCATATCACATACAAGGTTCAAATAAAGCAAAGTATACTAGATCACACATCCTAACATGTTATTTTCTAAACTTGACTAGTTCAGACTTAGAATGATAGTCGAGCTATGGCGGGTCATGCACTCGTGGTGGCCTCTACTGCTTTGCAAAGTCGTTGCCAATGGGTTTCACCCTACCATCCTCACGAGGTTAGTCTGTTCCGGGCCTTGAGGCATACTGGAAGCCTCCAAGACTAACACATCTTGTTACTCCTCACGACATGGTTCAATCCTCTCTACTTGAGAATGATAGACCATATTTCAGGATGACCCCCAAGACTGAGCTCCTACTTTCATTCTGAACAACCAAGAATCTCACTAAGAGATTTTACACTTTGAAGCTTTTACTTACTACCTTGAATCATACATCATTCCTTTATAATCATACACTTTCTAACAGTAATTAACATAATACAATACAATATACTCCAAAGCATGCTTCACAAACCAGGCAACAATCAACTTAATATAATACAAGACAAAAGAAAAGCAAGAAAACTAACTCAGGACTTCTCGCACAACGCACCACACTAATATAGCGAAACTGGGAGCTTCTCACATAGCGCACCTCACTCGCATGGCGAATTAGCTCGCAGAGGTACTAGACCTCAGGCCTCTCGCATAGTGCACCCAAGTCGCTATGCGAGAGCTCAGACAGAGACCAACCCCCCTAAAACCTCTCGCTATGCGCCCAACTCACCATTTGAATTAATCTGGCAGTGGCTTCAAGCCACCACCAGTCGCATAACGCGCAAATTTGTTATGCGAATCAACAAACGGAGAGTAGCACTCTCTAGTCACTCGCACAATGCACCAATTCGTTCTGCGAATGACTAAACAGAGAGCACCTCTTTACCATTTTCCCCAACTTGTAACACCTCCAATTTGTATTTTATTCCTAATTAAACTTATCTAGATGATCTTAACCCTTCCTACTACCATTCTAAAGTGATTAAGATTGAATTCCTACTCTAGAACACCAAAATCAACAACTTAATGATCCAAAATCAATTCTACTACCTTTAACATGTTTTAAACCAGTTTGATGGCCTAAAAAGTCGCAAATGACCTATTTGAACTGTCTCAACAACCCAAAAACACTATAGACCTCATTTGCTCGAAATCACTACCTCACTTCCTCTAAATTGTCTTAAACCACTACAATTTCACTTAACTTCTATCTGGTCTAAGCTATAACAAATTTCTCACCTCAAGCACTTTTAACATGCACAATTTCAGCAGTCAAACTCATCCAAAACAGCTTATAACCATCACATTACATATTCACAAATTCAACACTCCAGCACATGCAACTTAAGCTACCAAGACCTAAATTATGCCTCAAACAAACATACCAATTCATAATTTATCATGCATTCACATCATACAACTAATTTAAAAGAAATAACTAGTTTCCCTTACCTCAAGAATTCACAACACAGAAGAATTCAAACCCCGACTGCTTACTAACACCACACAGAAGACTCAAGAGGACCTACAGATCACCATTTGGTGATCGAGAACAGCTCTTAAAACCAAATTTGAACTAGAAGCGGAGAAGGGGAAACTGCTAACCATATGCAAGACAGAATCGTTGCATGATCATAGTCCCAAAAAAATATGTGAAGAAGATAAAGAACGACTTACGAGCTGAAGAACGAGAAATTAATCGGTGACAAAGAAAGTCCCAACGCCAGGATCACCTAAGCACCTCTGATCGTTGAACAAACAACTCAATGAGGGAAAATAGTATAGAGAAGACAGAGAATTGAGAAAGGGAACATAATTGCTTTGAATAGTGATACATGTTTCTCATATAATGAAAGGAACTTTAAATCCAACATATTTGTATTAACATTATTTTATTATTATACATTCAGTCCCATTATCTGTTGTCACTTGTTCACTCTCAAAGTAACTCTTCTCAATCTTTACATTAAATATTGTCTCTTATTCATTCTTATAAGATTAGGGATATATATTTATATTTGTGCTCATACTCCTACTTAATTTTTAATATTAATTAATTTTTATAAATTAAAAAGGTTATGACAAAAGAAATATAATATTATTCAATATCAATATTATTATTTTTTAATATCAAATATTTAAAAATTAATTATAATTATATAAATTTTAAATTAGAGTATTGGAAAAACTATACTATTTGTTAAAATTGTGAATTTGAATGAAAAATAGCTGATAAAATTTGAAAATATTTTAAAAAATTTATAAAAGAAAAAATATTCAAATTCAAATAGTGATAGAATTACATTTATGATACACCAGCAAGAGAATGAGAAAGAGAAAAAAAATAGGAAAAATATATCTTTAACAACTTTTTTTTCACAGCTTTTTTATAACAGCATGGTAGTTTTTGATCGTTTTCAAATATACGAACGAATAAAATAAAATAGTGACACGTATTAAAAGTAAAAAAAGTTGTTAAAATATAGAAAAGAATGGACTAGTAGCATTTTTCATCTCCTTCCCAGTTAGCCTTTCCCTTTGGACCAATTGGCCCCTCTTCACCATAAAGCTCAGTAGGAAACAATTCAAACAAATTCACCACAGATAATCTAACATACACAGGAAGCATATCTATCAACTTGTCTATTTCAGAACGTGACTCATACACAATAGCAGGCCCCCATTCTCTCATATACTGCAACCAACTTGGTTCTGCAATACCTCCCTCACCAAGATACTCAGCAGCAACAACCTTGTATCTCCTGCTGGAATCCAATGTAAGTTTACTTCTACCTGCTTCATTCCTTGCTCCTATTCCAAGTTTCGATGCTCCCTGAAGGTAGCTTCCTGGATGAGGAAAACTTGCATGTCCATGCCTTGATGAATAAACAACTGCTTTATTTCCTTCTATAAACTCCAAGTTCAATGCATTCACCCATTCTCCTCCACTGTGCTGTGAAAAAAATACACACCATAGTTCTCCTGTGAAGTTGCTCACACGAAGGGTGAAATGCTCCCAGTCACCCACGTGTTCACCAATCTTCTTCATCTCAATCTTCACCAACCCCACTTGAAGTATGCCAGGTCCGTTGAAGGGGCAAAACACCCACATAGCAATATCAGTAAATGTTCCTCCCAAAGCTGGTTTTACATGAACATACACTTCTGCACTCTCTATATCTCCCTTCTTTACATTATTTCTAGCATCACTTTCACTAGGCAAATCTATCCAAAAAGCACCATCATTTGTTCCCCCACTTGGTAAGTTTGATCCCTCGCTATCTATTTCTTTACCCTTCTCACTGCCTCTTGAATACACAAGTGCTCCGTTTTTGAAAAACCATTGCACTGATGATGGCAAGTATATCTCATCAGGGTGGAAGTACACAGTGGGACCATAGTGGTTAATGAGTGCATGAATTTGGTCTATGTTTGGCATGGCATGTAAAGTGGAGTCAAGATTCTTCAAGCAAGCAATCTCTTTCACTTGTTTATTGTCAGAATAGGTGCTGCAGAAGAATGTCCCAATTGATACACCTCTACTCCAGATCCCTCTTTCACATGGCCTTGTGTTCCAAACCTTGAATGATTTTTTCGAAAACTTTGAGTTCATAGATAGTAATAGATCACAGGTCTCACAAGTTTCTGTCAGATCGGCTCTCACGCATCTAACTTTATCAACTTCAGGTTCATCTGGTTTGGTAGTCACCATTATGCCCATTGCTTTGTATCCCAATGGAGGATTTGGCAACCAAAAATAACCACTTCCATCATGTGGTGAATCAGCACTCCATATCAAAGAATAGTTAATTGGTTTTTTAAGAGCTGGAGATTCAGCTTCGGGTTCAGAAGATGTTTCACGAGCCACAAGAACATGTCCTCTCAATGGTTGATCATTGGACTGGCAATAGTGACCAAGGCAGAAAAAATCGTCTGGAATCTCCAATGGTTTGTAAAAAACAAAACCCTGAGATTTACCATGTGAGCTTTTGCTGCTCCAAACCTTCTCAAACTTCCTTATTTTCAAAACTTCTAGGCTTCCAAGGCTTATCCTTCCTCCAGCAAAACCACCACCTGATACCATAGCATTCACAAACATTTGATGACACAACAATAGAAAATCAAGTAGGAGCCAACATAATTTAAGAATTATTGATGTCAAGAATTCAACTTCTTCAAGATCTCTTAGCCCACATAAAAGACAAACAATCATCAAGAAGAAAAAGCTGCAGAAAAATAGAAAATAAGAGTGTGTTTCCAACAACTACCGAAAATTAAATTATTTCAATAATTCATTATCATAAGATAAAATTTATTCAAATCAATATATACCCTTTAAAGAACATACCAAATCATGGATTGTCATCATCTGGACGACTAGTTCAATCAAATCAGTATATGTGCATCGCCCTTAGTTCATAAGTCAATATCACATTAAAAACACTCTGTCCACACTCCCTTCAGTGTTAAGGCAATAATTAATGATAAGGCAACTAATCATGTTTAACCCCAAAGTTAGGAAGTTTGGTACAGTTAATTATTATTTCATCTTCAAAGATATGATTGTCTCTTAAAAACCTTTGACAAGATGTTATTAAAACAATAGAGTGACACATAAATAGTTTCGAATCTTTTCCTTAATCTAAGCTAAAAAGCTGTTAATGTTGCAACATCAGGAGCTCTAGCTCATGAAAACATCCATACAATTACTACACCAAGAAAGGTTATTCATGATATCAATTTGGAACAACACAAGAATAGCTGAAAGCATCAGAGGATAAAAGAATATGGTCTAGTTCCTCGTGTAGCATATATCACCATCCTAAAAAAGTAAATTAATTGTGTGACTGATTTAAGGTTTGAAAATGTAAATATCCAAGCTTCAGCTTCAATATTGTATATGCCAAAAGGAACGCAGCTGTTATAATCCAACAGATAACATTTATTGGATATAAACCGATTCTGAGAAAAAGCAAGAACAGCCATTAAAGATACACAAAAAGCACACACCTTGTGGCCACTGTGGAAGAGGTGCTGGCAGAGAGAAGGGCTCTGGCTCAGAAGGGTAGGATTCAGGAACACTGTTCCACCCAAAACAGTCACAGCTAAACATCTCTGACACCATCACCAGCGAAGAAAATGACAGAGATGGTTTATTCTTCAGAGTGAGTTTTCCACAATCAAAAGCTGGAAGAGAGAGGAGAATGATTTTTAATTTGTTGTTGATGGAAAACAAGAAAATGATTGAATTATTTTCTTGTTTAGCTGATTTTCTAATTAGTGACAACAAAAGAGAAAAAACATGTTAATTTTCTTTCACTCTTCTGTCTACGCATTCTTGCTGATTCATCATCTTCATATTTATATCTCTCTTGTTTGACATAAACTTTCCACCCACCCACCCACATATATAAAAAAAATTAAATTTTGTTGCATTTCACTTCTCAAAAATATTCTTCTCTCAATTGGGCATAGTTTTATAAAAGAGAAAGAATATTAAGTTTAAGAATTAGAGTACATATTTACTAACTTTTTTCTTAATCCAGTTATTTACTAGTTGTCTACGTGTAGTGAAAAATTCCTATGACCTTGGACCAGAAGGAAGTGGATAATAATGGACGCGACAAGAAAAAGGGAAATGAAGTGGACGAAGCAAAAACAAAACAACAAACAGAAAAAATGCGATTTGTGGGTTACAGTTGTGAAGCGATTGAGGATGTCAGCGTCAATTTGGATACGTGTCCCTGTCCCATCGTTGCGCCTCACAGAAAGCATATAATCGTAAACAACACGTTGCTTTTCACCATTAATGTATTTCAATTACTTTGATCAAGCTTATGTTCTATTGCCTGCAATTTCAATGGACCATAGTTGAAAGGAATGAAGAGTGATGAAATAAGCATCCTTAGCACAAAAGTTAAGGTTGTTGTCTCATTCAACTAACATGAAGGAGCTCATTTGATCTTGTACATCAATCGAATAGGATATATTTAATTAATTTTAAAGAAAATGCCATAATTAAGTATGCTTATTGTATAGGTATATTATATTAGAGTGCGTATTTTTATGATAGTAATTATTTACTTTATGATATAATTTGTGATTATTAATATTGTATAATGAAATAAAAATGTGTATAAATATTTTTGGCAAATTTAAGTTTATTTTCAATTTTTTATTTTCTATTGTCTGATTGATTAATCCAATGTGATTTATAAGAAATACAAATATTGTTATAATTATATTTTATATCCAGCTGGAGTTTTCAATATAAAGTATGTAAAATTCGATGCCCATTGAAAAGTCTGTGCCGTCTAATTTCATTATCTTTATAACATGTAAATTTTTTTAAAGAGAAAAAAATGTTTATTTCATGATAGAATGTATTTCCTGGTTAAATACTAGTTTTTAGTATTTAAGTTTTTTTTTTATCCTTTTACCATTAGTTGTGTTTTTTGTTCAATAATTATTAATGTTTTTCCTTCAATTTCTATTAATTTTTTATGAGAAGTGAAATATTTTTCCTTCAATTTCTACGCAACAAACACCCTAAAATAAAATTTGCAATATATATATATATATATATATATATATATATATATATATATATATATATATATATATATATATAAAGTGATATATAATAATTATCTTAAAATTTCCAATTACATCCAACTCTGCATTTTTTTAATCAAGCATGAAATGAATGATACACATACAATGTTCCTTAACCCCGAGAACAAAAAAATGATAACAATACCTTTGGATAAGGAATTATGTAAACGAATGCGTATATATTTATAATCGGTGACAATGACGTTAACATAAGATTTGTTATTACACGGAATTACAAAAAATCTCAAAAGTGGAATGCTCATGAAACTGACACTGGCATCTTTTATAATAAATTAATTATAATCTTTTGTAGTTTAAAAAACACACTAAACCTACAAAAGTATATTGTAAATGCTCGTAACTATAACAATATAAAAAATATTAAAAATCTAAAATTATTAGTTTCATAAAATCGAAAATTTAAAGGAACTTAATCTATTTTAAAATAGGTGTTTTAGGATAGAAGAAAAGACGATTACCTTATTTCAATTATCCTATCCTTTGTTCAAAATGTAATTAAACTCAAGACTAAAGGTTTGATTTTTTTACTACAGATAACTTACCCATTATGTTCCTTATCTTACTTTTAGTCATAAACCTAAGGGTATTTTCACCCATTATGATCCTTATCTTATTTTCAGTCATAAACTTAGGAGTATTTTCTGTTATACACTTTGGTATATTTTAATTATAAATTTTAAAAGTGAGTATATAATCTTTTTATTTCATTATTAAATAATATTTTAGATAAAATTTTGAGCTGAATAAATAACTCAAGCACTAAAATAAAATTTTTTTAACATAATTTAATTAGAAAACAAATAAACATTTTATTCTAAAAAAATATAAGTTTAAATTTAGCTTTTAAAAATTTGTATGTAATTTGAAAAAAATAAACTTTTAAACACAATTTATATCATTCCGTATAATTTTGAAAGGAAGTGTTTTATTTGATTATATTTTATTCTATGATGTCATATTCTCTTATTTTTATTATATTTTATTCTTATGAAAAAAATAACATATTTATTAGTAATGAAAAAATAAAGAAGATTTAGATAAATAATTAGAGATGATGATAAAGAATTAAGAAAATACATTAATGTAGGAAAACAAAAGGGTTTTGGTTTTGGGTGGTTGCATTGTGTATGAGTGTTATATGGCTGCTTTCCTCAATTCCTCAAATAAACTATTCATCGTAAGTCAGTTCCGACGACTCCGCAGTTAGACGACTCTTTTCATCTCCGTTATTCCTCTGCCGGTTCCCCTTCGCGCAAGTAATCGTAATCTCACACCCAAACACCGTTCCAAAACACGAGAACGGCTCGCCGCGCCTCGCTCCACGCCTCGGCGTCTGTACCACGCGCTGTGGCGTATGTCCTACGCGCTGAGGCGTCTTTCTCACGTGCTGCGGAGTCTTTCCTACGCGCTGCGGCGTCTTCCCCACGCGTTGCGGCGTCTTCCCCAAGCGTTGCGGCGTCCTCCCCTCACGCTGGGGCGTCTGCCGCAGCTTCATCCGCTCCTCACCATAATCCTCAAATGCCGGAGAAAGCTCCGCCCTCCACTTCTCCATCTTCTTCACCACAGCCTCATTTCCGCTGTTCACCGACCACCCGTCAATCATAGAACTTTCGGCCGTACGAGGCGGCGGCATGGGGTACCACCCCTTCGCGATCGCCGTAGCTACCACCGATGGCGACGGCCCCATGTCCGAAATGAGCGACTCTTCGTTGAAGACGCCCCCTCTCCGCACATCCATTTCCGAATCCTGCTCATCGTAGCCATAACGTTTTGCAGTCCCGCGGTAGGTGTAGTCATTGATGATGGAATCGTTTTTCTCGCTCTGACAACGTTGCAGCGTCAAAACACTAGCAGTTTCCAAAGGCGAGTGCTTTTCACGGTCCTCCTCGGTAATTACTTTTTTGTTTTTCCTAGTTTCCATTAGGTCATCGTCTCCGGAGGAACTGAGTTCGGAATAGAGTGGCGTGTTCCGCATGGTGCTGTCGAGGAGGGTGATACCGATGTTGAGATTTCCCCGGGGGCGACCGGAGGGGCGGACAATCTGGAGCGCGACAAAGCGGGGCTTTGGTTTCCGGCTTTTGGGAAGGAGGTTGGAGACGTGAATAGCGACGGTGCCGATGAGGACGGGGCTTAGCCATGTCTGAGCGTAGATTTCCATCATGATGATTGCGTTGTCGGAATTGAGGAGGTGGTCGTCAACGCGGAACACGAACTTCTCGTCCCACGTGGGGTTGGTGTTACCCTCATGGTCAACTTGGGTGGTAAGTCTGCGGTCTGGGTGGACCCAGCCCACAGCGTAGGCCCGAACGGGCTTGGAGACCTGGGGCAGATCTTGGGCCGAAATCACAGTGATTTCTATGAGCTGGTACGGTCCAGTCTGGGCCATGATTTTTGGAAGCTTCGACGGAACGGGACGGAGAAGATGGTGCTGCTACGGTGATCACACAACCACTGACTCACTCTTTCCGTCGATGCAAAACTCTCTCTTATCGATTGTTCTTATATACCTTTGGCTCGTGAGCGCGTGGCTGCCATTCCAGACACGTGCGAATGTTACTCTGTTTTTCAAACTTACTGGATCATATCACAATACAGGTGTGTCTTCTTTCATGCGCTGGGAAGAGAAAACTGAAAAAACAAACTTTTAATAATCATTAATTGTAAAATTAGGTTGGCTTGGAAGCTTCTTCAAAATGCATCATTTTTACACTATTCAATTTTTAGCCAAAGCTTCTCTTATTAAATTATTTTGTAATCAAAACTTAGCTAGTTTTAATTATTTTTATTTAAAAAAATGTTCAAATATTTGCAATTTCATTTCCAATGATTGTTTCAAAAGTTCGTGTTCCAATATAGGATTTCGTACAAAGTCTCCTGAACAGCACTAATTGGCTGTAAAGGATTTTTATTTGTCGTTACATGTATGTTAATGTTTGCGAAAACTGATCCTCCTGACATATTACTGGACTTTAGTATAATACTAAAAAACTAAAAAAAGTATTATTATTATTATAATTATAAAAATAAATATAAATAATTTTATTGTTTTTATTTATTTTCAGATAACATTTTGCTATAAATAAATAATAAAAAATTATTAAATTTAAAAAGACATTAATTTAAAAGGTAAAATTCATGAAATAATTATTTTAAGCTTAAAATAATAGTTATTTAAAAAGTAAAATAAAAATAAATGTATGAACCAAAAGAGACAAGTAGTAAAAATACATGCGTTAGTATGTTTGTTATTTTCTTATGATAAAGTAAATAATAAAATTAGTATTATTGTTATAATTATGATTAGTCTTTATAATTTTATTATAGATGATTATTTTAATTTAAACAAATATATTTAAAAGATAAAAATGAAAAACGAATTATACAAAAAATAGTCTTAAATTTACAAGTGAAACTTGTAAATGAATGAGATATAAAAGACCTGTTAGATGTGTATCCATAAATGTCTTGAGGCTCATTATTGAAAAATTAGAACAAGCACAACATGTAAGACTGGATAGTGGAAGTCGTGGATGTATATTGAGACAAACGTATAGTCTTTTATGTGTTTGTGAATTAGCATGATATAACCTTGGGGTGAATCCTTTGACTGAAATTCATGTACTGTGAACCATATTGAGTTTTTCAAATAATGTATCAAATGAATCTTGGTCAGACTTATTCATTAAACGTGAACTTGGTATGGTTGTAGTGGCATATATGATACCTCTATTACATAAAGTGAAGACAAAAAGTACATAAAAGATATGTCTTGCACTCAACAAATGAATTTTCATCTCAAAAAAACTATTGCAATCAAAGGCAAATTTTATGCAAAGGAGAGTACTTATGATAGAGCAGTTTTATCATATTTGTCACCTGTCACCTATAGATTATCCATATTCTTGATGTCGTGGTATGCATTGTTGCGTCATAGGGTCTGGGGGAAAGTCACGGTCCCTTACTCGACATGGTCTCTACAAATAGCTTGGTAAATGACATGATGAATACGCAACACTAGTGAGAAGCTCTGATTGATCAAAGAACTAAGGAAGTATTTATTATTTGTTTTCTTCTTATTTTATAACAATTCCTTTCATTCCTTACATGCTAATGCGAATAAGTGGATGATTATATCATATATTAGTTATATAATTGCTAATCAATATAATGTCATCTCAATCTGTCTGTCATATGATTAAAATTATACTATCTTCTCACTATGTAGTAAATCACCTTCATATAATATCTATTTTTAAATAATTTTAAAAATACAAAAATATAATTTTTTCAAAATAAAAAATAAACATATTTCAAAATAGGTTTTGAAATTTTTTTTTAAAAAATTATGTATTTTTTTAAACCCAACCCGACTCAAATCCGTGATGAGGCGGGTTACAATCCATTTTAACAGCACTATTAATAACTTTTTTTTTCTAAATAATTAAATATCGGTTTAAAAGTATAAGTATTTGTGTCACTTTCTTGTGGGCCTACTACTAATTATTTTTCCTTTTTCCACCATTTCCAAAATACTAAAAAATTATGAAATCTTCAAAACCAAAATATCAACATTATAAAACAATTTTTTTTACACAATCACGTAAACCTGATTTTTATTCGGAATAAAAATATGTATGAATAAGTTCAATCAATATAGGTTCATAAAACAAAAAAACTACTTTTGTTTTTTATAATATTATTTTTTAAAAAAATTAAATATTTTAAAAAACACATCAACTTTATACAATTAATTAAAGGTAAGCGTGGTAGGTACTAATATCTTCTATGCGTAACCAATTTACAAACTCAAAATCCAATTTTTCATAACCATATTTTATTTAATAATTTTTCATAATCGTTTTAGAATAAGTTACAAATTTATTTTTTCAAACTCATATTTTTTTAGTTTGCCGTTTCGACACCATCTCGACATATATTATTTTTATTTTAGCTCCTAAATACTATAGAGCTAAAAATAATTTTTCCAATGTTTCTTTAGTCTTTGAAATCTAACGTATGAGAATTAAAATCATATATTTATAATCTTTATATATACTTTATTATCACATTATTATTTTTATTTATAATCTATACGATTATACAAAGAGATTCTACCCGCATATTTTTTCAAATTTTCCTTTTTTTTTTTAATTTTAACCATTTTTAAAATTTAACCGATTTTTCTAAATTAAATAAATATAAATTATCTATAAAATAAATATTAGCTAATTATTTATATTTATTGTAATAATTTTAATTGTTTTGTTATTGTAAAAAATAATACACATGTCTTCTTTAGTATTCTATACCTATACGGAGAGATCTCTTTTTTTAGTGTTCATATTTTTTTTTCAATTTTACCTTTTTTAAGTATTATTTTTATAAATTTAACCGATTGTTTCAATTTGAAATTTTTAATTTTGAATATAACTATTTCATAGCTGTATTTAAATTTAAAAAATTAAAAATAAATTCGTAAACCTAGTTTAACATAAATGTAAATATTTTGATGGGGACACCGAACCGTTACAATCCCTATTTATACTCTGAAATGGAAAAAGTTTCGCGAACAAACAATCCGTCCAAATACACCATTTCGCATCCTTTCCTCTCTCTCCGTATCGGCTTCATGACCTTTCGTTTTCATTTCCATATCGCAGCATTGTACCATCGCAACGGCACTGTCGCAGTCGCTTCTCAAATGCTAATTCTCAGGTTCTGATTCTCTTCAATGCTCGTTTATCAGGTAAGTCACTGCTTAAACCATTTTCTTTGTTTTCGGAGTAATGTAGTCTTATTTTCATGTGTGGTGGTTTTATGGTTTGAAAGGAGAAAGAGTTTAAAACTGTAACCGAAAGAAATTGCATTCTTGATCAATCATCTATTTAGTATGCCATTGTTATGGTTTCTCTTTTTATTTGAACATATAATTAGGTTTCAATTTCAATATACTTAGATTATCAATAAAAATGGTAGAAATAAACCGCTGTTATTGATTCTATTGAGTTTAGTTTTAATGTGTTGTTGGTATGATTTATTATATTGCTGATCAGATTTTAAACCATGGTTGGATTGTGAAAACATTTTATTCACACTTTTTCTTTATTGCAAAAGAATCACATTGAGAACCTTTTCTTATTTGAGTTTTATTTGAAAACTTTATTAGTCTTAAGCAAATCTTTTCATTGTAATTTTAATTGCCACATAAACATAATTCACTCAGTTCAACTCATAGTAATATTATATATATATATATATATATATATGTTTAATTCCTTTGTTAAAAGAGGAAGAAAAAAAAAAGTGTAGAGAAAATATATTTGTATAAAAGGACAATAGAAAATGGTAGGTTTTCAGGTGTATTTATATATATTTTTTAAAATTTTATCCCATAATAAGTAACCATTTTCTTATACTAAATAGGTACTTTATTAATTTTATTATAATTTTTTTAAAATATCATGTCTTTGAGATAACATGTATTGCTTAATATTCTATGTTCCTTTCATTTGTAAAAGTGAGGGAGGTGAAAGAAGAGTCTAGATAAAAGAATTTATATCAAGGACAAGAAGATAGTTAATTTTTATCGGCAATTGCATTTATTTTCAAATTTTATTCTTTAATAAGTAATTATTTTCTTAAATTATAAGTATTTTATTAATTTTACCTTTTTTTTTAATATCAGGTCGATGTTGATATGTATTGTTTAATGTTATATTTTTCTATTATTTATTAAAAGAATAAAAGGAGGAAAAGGAAAAGAAAAGATGAGTATAGATAAAAAGGAAATTAATTAATATAGAAAAGGACAAGAGTAATAATAGACTTTTATGTGTATCTACATTTTTTTAAACTAAAATAATTATTTTATCAGTTTTACTCTTTAGGTAATCTTTTTCAAATATGATTTTTTTCCTATTTGATATTTTGAATTTCTTTTAAACTAAAATAACTATTTATAATAAAAATTATGGGTTAATTATTTTGATTCTCTAATTTTTAATGAAGTTTAGAATGAGTTCTTTTTTGAAATTTTATACTAATTTAATCCTTTAACTTTATAAATGTGTGAATTTAGTTTTTTTAATCAAATTTTGATAAGTTTATTTGATGTTTTTAAAGTATTTCATGAAATCATTTGAGTTATTTACAAGATTTAACATATTTTTTCTTTAATGTTAGTTGAGAAACACTTTTAAAACCTCAAATAAACTTAACAAAATTTTGTTAAAAGGATTAAATTAATGCTCTTATGAAGAGGAGAGATTAAATTAATCCAAAGTTTTGAAGATTATGGGTTAAATATATGTTTTGATCCCTTGACTTTCAATGAAGATTGAAATTAATTATTTTTCAATATTTTAGACCAATTTAGTCCTTCAATTTTAGAAATGTGTGGATTTAGTCTTTTTAATCAAATTTTGTTAAGTTTATTTGGCGTTTCAAAAATATTTCACTAAAACATTTGAGTTGTTTACACAATTTAATACATTTGTTCTTCAATGTTAGATGAGAAACGCATTTAAAATCGATGAGGAACTAAATTAGTCTAAACTTTTGAAGATTATGGGTTAAATATATGTTTTGATCCCTTAACTTTGAATGAAGATTGGATTTAGGTTTTTTTTGAAACTTTAGACCAATTTATTCCTTCAACTTTAAAAATATGTGGATTGTATTTTTAATATAATTTTGTTAAGTTTATTTGATGTTTCAAAAACATTTCTTGAAAACATGTGAGTTGCTTAAATGGTTTAACAAATTTTTTCTTCAATGTTAGTTGAGAAACACATTTAAAACGGAGTAAATTAGTCCAAAGTTTTGAAGATTATGGATTAAATATATGTTTTGATCCCTTAACTTTTAATGAAGATTGAAATTAGTTATTTTTTGAAACTTTAGATCAATTTAGTCCTTCAACTTTAGAACTATGTAAATTTTAGTATTCTTAATCAAATATTGTTAAGTTTATTTGACATTTCAAAAACATTTCATGAAAACATGTGAGTTGTTTACATGGTTTAACATATTTTTTTTTAATGTTAGTTGAGAAATACATTTAAAACTGATAAGGGACTAAATTAGTCAAAAGTTTCGAAGATTATGAATTAAATATATGTTTGATCCCTTAACTTTTAATGACGATTGAAATTAGTTCTTTTTCAAAACTTTAGATCAATTTAGTCTTTCAACTTTAGAATTGTGTGGATTTAGTGTTTTTTAATCAAATTTTGTTAAGTTTATTTGATGTTTAGAAAACATTTCATGAAAACATTTAAGTTATTTATATAGTTTAACCTATTTTTTCTTCAATGTTAGTTGAAAAACTCAAAACTTCAAATAAATTTAACAAAATCTGGTTGAAAGACTAATGTCTAAATTAGTTTAAAGTTTCGAAGATAGACTAATTCAAATTTTTAAAATTAAGAAAAAAAACATATTTAATCTACAAATTATTTATAAAATAAATAAAAATAATTTATAACAAAAATTATAACAAGTTTTTTTTTAATTTTTCTAATTATAGTTTTATTAATTTTGTATAGATAAACAAACATATGCTAGTATTTGTATTTTCACTAGTTTTCATAAAGTAAAATTAATATCTATAAAAAAAAATTGTCTGCCAAGTAAATAAAAATTATTCATAATAAAATTATTAAAATTATTATTTATGATTATAATTTTTTTTATAAAGATATACATGTAGTATATATATTCACTAGTTTTTAAAACTGAAATAAATATTTAGAATCTGTCAACAATAAAATTATAAAAATTATTTATACCTACCTTAAACATTATAATAATAATTTTATAATTTTTTATTTATGATAAAAAATAATAAACACATACATGCATGATTTCACATAAAAATAATAATGAATAATGTGATTTTGAATTTTTTTATAAAAAATCTTCCTTTTAATTTTATTCTTTATTCGTTTATCTTTAATCAACTTTCTTTTTTTAATTTCCACCCTCCTGATTATTTTTTCTAAATCAACCTCAACCTAAAATTTTATATGCAACATAACAATTGAGCATATTTTCCTTTTATTAACTACCATTATCCCTTTAATAATAATAATAATAATAATAATAATAATAATTAATAAATGGATCGGGTTTTGTAGTCAATAAAATATAGTTGCTTTGTTTGCAAGAAAGTAAATGATAAAAAATAAATACTAAAATTTAACATTATTATTTCTCACCTATTTATATTCATCTCTTTATTTTTTTATAATTTTTTTTTACTAATCTTCAATCAATTTTTTTCATTAACTACTATCATCTACTTAGTTGGTCTTGTTTCATTAAAATCCTTGATTTTAGATTAAGATTCCATTCTACATCAACCATGTATTTAGACAACATATACTCTCTAATATATTTGCATTAACCTTGTTATGTAGACTATACACATGTTCATTTTTAGGTTTAGATGGAGAGAAAAAAAAGAAAGGGTGGAATCTAATATATTATTTTTCATAAATTCTTATTTAAACTAATATGTATTAACTATATTTTTATCTCTAAATTATACTATTATTTTGATCTTCACTTTTATTTCAAATTTTTATCTCGTTAAGTTTCTATATTTAAGAAAGAGATTAATATAATAATTTTCTTCCATCGACGTTAATATATTTTAAATTATGTTTTCAATTATAATGAAAAATTAATTATTAATATATTTGAAGTATTACTATTATTATTATTATTATTAACACTAAGTTAACATAAGAAATAATAATAAAAGACAATAGACGAAAATAAATGTTTCGGCATATAAAACGTTAGATAACAATAGAAAGAGAATAGATTAAGATGACTGAAAATATTTTATTTTGTTTCTTCACAAAAAGTACATAAGTTTTGATATGATCTACAATAATCCCTAATATATGGTTTAGTTAAGATACTCATTTCAATTTTAGATATTATAATGTCGTATAAACTTAACCTTTCATGGCAATATCTGAAATATTTTCATTAATGTCTCTCTTTCAATATAATTTTTTTTTAAACTATCTTTGTTATTAACTAATTGACGAAAGTTGTAACGAAACTATTTAAAAATGAAAGAGGTGTTCTAAGTTCTTCTCCGCCCGGCTATGAAATGGAGGTGATCACCGAAATTCATTTTTTACTTTAAAGGATAACTTTGTCATTTTGTGTGATTTATTTTACATTTTAAATAAAATTTTGATACTAGATTAAATATGTATGTCATTTTTAAATATGGATGTGAAATTACTATTATTTTTTAAATTTTATTTTATTTTGATTTTAAATTTGAAAATAAATTAATATGTAAAGTCCTAGAAAATGCCAATGGTTTAAAAATAACGATATTCGATTATTTTAATATTACAAAGTTTTGATATAGATAGTTTCGATAAAAATGAATTTTATTATTTTAAAACACATAAGAAATTACTTTTTAGAGTTCTCTTACTTTTTTTAAGAGTTCTCATCTCCTTTTCATTTGTTTAAGGATTATACATGGTTTGCGTAATCAGAACGGCGAGATCTTCAAGTCTAACCAATTTCTTTTCTAAAAAAATAAGTTAGTTTTTGCATGTTCCATCTCAGTCTTCTATATGATTCTCTGCTGATCTTTGCTTCTTAGTGGAGGAGTCTGAGTTTAAGTTAAATTAACGTATTTGTTTCTTTTGATTATTGATTTGAGTTATCCTTTTTCTATGTCTTTCATCTCTCAATCATGTTAATGATTTTTGCATCATAACATGCATATTAATCATATAAGTTTAAGGGTTTATAGGTTTGATTGAGAATGTACTTTGATTGAATTTATGAACTTTCAAAAGATTAAATAGGTTTTTGCTACTAATTGAGAATGTACTTTGATTGGTGATAAAAATATCAAATATAATTAACTGAGAGTTTACTTTGATTAATTAACTTTTAATAATAGATTTAAGAATAAACATGACTAAACATAATAGGATTCAATTGAGAATGTATTTTGGTTGAATTTAATCTAGAAAGGTCTTGTTATTGATTGAGAATCTATTTTGATTAATTGTAAGACTGTCCTCAAGTTAGTTAAGAATGCACTTTAATTAATTTGATATCTCAACAATAATCAATTGAACAATAATATGCAAATAACGATGATGAATCTATCTTGGAAAAACAGTGAAATTAACATATTTTATTATTATTGTTTCTAAGTGTCTCATTTGTTCTTCATTTAAACTCACAACATTCTTCAACATTAAATTAATTTTCATTCTTATTTTTAAGCATTGCATAGTATTTACTAACCTTTCAGAGCCTTCATAAGAATCAAGTATTGAAAAAAAATTTTGTATTCGTTGGGAAACGACTCATGATTACTTTAACTCTATCTAGTTTTTTGACTACTAACTTGACAATATTGAAGTTGTCTTGTAAAGTAGTATTAATTTGATAGCTTCAACAACAACACATCAAATTTGAGTGATTCTAATGGTGTATCTTGATCATGTTTTTGTTGGTTGTAGATGCAGTTAGTATTCTTTGATTTGTGGGAGCTGTTTGAGAGTTTTATAGAATCTTTGGTCTTCAAACAGGTAAGGAAAGCTAATATTTGTTTGAATTTATGTCAAGAAGTATGAAATTATGTTTGCTAGATTGTGAGAATGATGTTTGGTTGAATATGTTATCATCTGAGATAATTATTTAATAAAAATTGTGTTTGATGAATGAAATTGGATTATTGATGAATGTTGTTGTGAATGATAATGAATTGGTATTTGCTTGAATTTTGAATGCTGCGATTTTGGAGTCCTATGAGGTACAAATCTATTTTAGAATTCAAAGTAGTGAAATGAAAGTGGTGTTGGAAGGTTTTTGGTCTAAATTGAGGTTTTGGTATGTGAATTTTTATAAGAGTGGTTTTAGTGAAAAACATGATGTTTTAGGTTGGTGTCTGGGCCTTTTTAAGACTTGTGTAGCCTTTTTAGTCCAACTAGATCTGAGGTGAAATGTTTATAATATGATATATGAGTTTTAGAGTTTTAATTTTGGTCAATGGTCGGTGTAGGGATCAGTTTTAGTTAAGAAAGATGGGTTTTGACAGGTGAAATATTGGAGGAATGGTTTTAAGAGTGAAACTGTTGTTTGGTGTTTACCTTGAGGTTGTTTAGGACTTAGTAGGCTAGTTAGTACTTTAAAAATATGGTTTAAAGTATTTGAATTCTGATATATGTGTTGTGGGTTGTATGTTGATTAGTTGAACCTTGATTCTTGACCAAATCACCAAATTGGTTTTTAATTTAAATTATAAATTTGTTTTTGGATCAATTCTAGTGTCCTGGATGCCATTTTGATAATTTGGATGAGTATTCGGGGTAACCAAGTTAGAAAAATTATGTTGTTGTAAAAAATTGATAGGAATAATCGATTATCAGATATGATAATTAATTATTTCAGTCAGGTTTTCTTCTTTGCCGAACAACTCTATGGAATAATCGATTATTAGATCTGAAAATGGATTATTGTAATAGGTAGCTGAGATAATTGATTATCAGACGTGATAATGAATTATTTCAGTAGGTATTGTTGTTTTTGCTTAAAACTCTCGGAATTAATCGATTATCTCATAAGAAAATGAATATTTATGGTTTGTGAACATATTTATGTATATGTTTAGGGTGGATGAATATGACGGTATGCATGAAATGAAATATTGAATATTAATATGTATGGTTCCATAACTCTCGTGGAGAGGTTTGAGGGTTATCCTGACACTCTAATGATCGTCTATTCTCAAGTTGATAAGGGTCTCATGTGGTGAGAGTAGTAGGAGGTCCTAGTTTTGGGCTAATACTATTGGCAAAGAGCATTTTAACGTACTAATCTTGTGTGATAGGTTAGAGGATGGGGCAACTACTAATCTTGTGTGATAGGTTAGAGGATGGGGCAACTGTTCCACCACCACAAGTGTACAATCTGTCATAGATCAACAAAAACGCATGTATCAGGATTTTGAGTCTAAGTGTTTTGTTTAGTTTGAAGTGAAAATATAATATGTTACTTTGTGAGTGTCATGTGTTAGTTTTTTTATATTAGCTTACCCTTTATTGGTGTGTGTTTGTTTTTTCTTTTGTAATAGGTATTAATTTTTGGCTTAATACCACTAATGGTCCCTATTTTCGCGAGGTTTGTTCGATTTGGTCCTAGTTTTTTTTTTCCGGTTTGATGTTATCCTAAATAATGTAATTTATGTTCAATTTAGTCCTTTTTGCAAATGACATTTAAATCGTTAACAACAAAGTCAGCAATAAGTAAATGATGTAAGTTATTTTATCTGACGTGACTGTCTCTCATCATCTTCAACTTGGCCATTTCATTGTGCTTGAAGGAAATCCACATGGGCAGATAAATGCCATCTCATTAGTTTTTTGCACACCTAGATTGTCGGCAGTTAACGATTTAATCGCAGTTTACAAAAAGAACTAAATTGAATATAAATTAAATTCTTTAAGACAACATTAAATATAAAAAAAAACTAGGACCAACCTGTCGAAAATAGAGATCATAAGTGATATTAAACCTTAATTTTCCATGTCTAAGTTTTTAACTTTAAAAATCTCCAGTTTCTCTTGAAGCATCTTATTTGTAGCATTTATTTTAACAGTTTTATACTAGTAAAATAAGATGATATAAAATATAATTTTTATTTTAAATTTAGTTATGTTTATTTTTTATATATTATTTTTTTCATACATTTAATTTAAAACATTATATAAATAATTTAAATATTAGTATGTTAGAATTATTTATTTTTAAAATTTAAAAAACAAATTATATCAAATTTTTATATTAAGATTTAAGAATTAAAATCATATTTAATATAAAATTTAAGAATTTAAAAACATATTTAACTCTTTCTTCTTATTATTTAGATGAATGCAAATATAATTTAACACTGAAGCAAACTTGTTCGATTTCTGTTTGTCTTCTTTATTCTGTAATAAACGTGAAGAATTTGTATCTACATTTACATTTGGCGTGTGTTTGTTTTCTAGTATCCATTCCCATTTTTCTACTTAAGAAACTAAACTTGATAACGAAAAATTGCTAGATTTACATATAAGGTTGGAGATAGTTCTCTCCTGAAATCTTTTCATTGTTTACTGTAGAGATCTATTGCAATATAATTGAGCTTTCTTAATTTGAAGACCCCCTCTGACATTGTTCTTAATTCTCTGAACTTGTTCAGGATGAAGATTAATATGTGGTCATATAAAATTCAAGCTGATAGGTAGCTTCGGTATTGTTTTTGATTCGGGTGGCTTATCTGTTGGAGCTATTATGGCCCCTAACGCAGGAGCTGAGAAGGCCTTTAGCTTTATGATGGACTTGGGAATTTCTAAGGAGAAGGTGAAGCCAGTGTTGATAAAGCTGTTAAGAGTTTATGAAGGAAATTGGGAACTAATTGAAGACGACAGTTATCGGACACTTGTAGATGCGTACTTTGATTTTGAGAAAGAGCAGGTTTCCTCTAACTTCATTTGTTTTTTTTGAATACACACACTTACAAATTTTAGTTTTTTTTTTTAACTAAGGAAATTTACTTTAAGCATTAGTATTGAATATTTTTGTCAGCGTAATATTAGTTGTTATCTAACACGTATATTGGTGTGATATAACTGTAACTTCCCTTTTGGCTATTACAAAAAGTAGATTTGATACGTGAATTATATTATATCATCAATCAATAGGAAAATAGTATTATTAAATATCTTATGGAAAATCCACTTTAAGAGACTAAAATAACAAAATCAAAAAATATAGGCAGTTTTTTTTTCCTTGTATAATTTAAAAGTTAATGCCTTTGTTGTCTTCTTCAAAAAGGTAGTTGAAGGTGAGAGAAAACCTAATGCCAGTGGTCATGGCCAAATATCAACAGGGGAACCGTTCTTGGTAGATGGTGATGACGGTGTTTCATCAGTCATGGACAGCTCGAGCAAAAAGTTAAGTGCAGAAGTCAAAAAATCATCCTCAAAGAAAAACATTAAGCCATCTCAAACATTCACGGAAGATGATAGGCCCCAAACCAGTTCACAAGCATCACATTCAACGATGAGTGAGGCCAAAAAGATCTTTAATTTACCTCGTGGATCAGCTAAGGACAGAGAATCGTACCCTGCGAAAGCATCATCTGCACGGCACCGTGGCCAGATCGAGATGAACCTTGTGAAGCCAAGGGCTAAAAAACCCAAATTAGTTACTTCGACGAATCATAATGGTAATCCTTCCTTCTTTATCTTGCAATAATTTCTTCTTTTTAGATTTAATATACTTGCTTCGATTTTTTTATGGGATTACATGTAGGTTTTTCTTTAGATTTTACAGCTTAGCGAAGTGTGGGTACCCATGGTTGATGTTTGGATGGGTCTTTCAGAAAAAAAATATGAAAAAGTTTTATATGATTTATTCGAGAAGCTTAGTTTATAAATGTTGAAGTAGATAAGGCCAATTAAGTGTATATGAGGATGCAAATCTGACCCTATTTTGTGAAGTTGAGTTTCCACTTCTAACATGGTATCAGAGTCATCGTTAAAGCCTATCCTAATGATATTTGTTATTTGTTGGGCATATTGTTCCACCGCTATCAAGCCGCTATCGGACTATCCATTAACGTCTATTCCCACACTTGACATGTACATACGTGGTGTGTTGGAAGTCTTACATCGACTAGAGATAAGGCCAATTAAATGTATATAAGTGGGTGCATACCTTATCCTACAAATCGGTTTTGTGGGATTGAATTAGGCTTAAAGTTCACTTCTAACAATAAATAAATTAACTAAAAATTAAAAATTATAAAATAAACTTTTACAAATGAATTTGTTCTTATCTTTTTTGTGAAAAATGGAATTTGAAATTGGAAATGATTGTTCCTTATAGTCAGTTTATTTTTTTTTTTAAGTTTCTTTTTAAGAATTTGAGATTGACTCCGTTTTTTTTTTGGTAAACTTATGTGTCTGTGTGTGTATATATATATATATATATATATATATATATATATATATATATATATATATATATATATATATATATATATATATATATATATATATATATATATATATATATATATATATATATATATATATATATATATATATATATATATATATATATATATAACTAATGTTTTCTCCTACAATATAGTGTTAGTCATTTTTGTAAGAATTATAGTTGACAATATTCATGATTTATTGGAATCAATTTTCTGATGTGAATTTTTGTTAATTTAAGATGATAGATTCTTTTCTTTATCTTAAAATTAACTTGGTGTTTCTGTTTTTGGAGAATTTGGATACAAGGAGTTTACGAGTTAGTGTGATATTCAATTATATAGAAGTGTGAAAATGGGTTCAAATTGGTATGTTAACTCGGTTCACTAATCGGGTTAGGTTAGAAAAAAAAATAATTCTTTTTAAATGTTGGTTAAATTTAACCTGATTTACTTGATAACAAATAAATAAGAGAGTTTGACCCGAAACTTGCCAACATCAATTATGTTTTTTTTAATCATTTTTCATCAACATTTTATAATTATTTATTATTTCTAATCATTGAGGTGAACAATTTGGTACTTTTACATACATTACTATTTAATAATGTTTGAATAATTTGAATGCTTAATTTATTTGTTTATATTTACATTTTATTTTTTTAATACTATATTTAATCTAATATTTGATAAAATAAGTGAACGTTTTGATTGTACATTTATAAATAGATGAGAGGAGTCAATTCACTTTGATTGTTTTGTAGTACATATATAAAATAAATTGGTAAAGCAAAACTTCCTTAAGTTAGTTAATCCACCTACTTGTAAGTCAAATTTTTGGCTCACTAAAAGGGTAGCTAGGTTAAGTTAACTCTTTTCTAGCTTTACCCATAATGAGTCAATATGTGCATGTCGAGTTAGATAAAAATTGTAATCAATTGGCTAATATATAAACGATATATTTTTTTTGTTGTCCCAGATTTAGTGTATTTCTTTCTTTCAGGGAAGAGTTGAGTTTAGGAGGCAACAAGATAGTGTACCTTCATTTTGCATTTACAATATTACATTTTCATTATAATCACTATCATTTGTTACCATCCTTATTATTATCCTATTGTTGACAACCATCGTTTTCATTAGGGTGACTGTTGTCGTCACCTTCATTATCATTGTAGCAACTACCATTATTCCATCACAATATTGTAATAGTTGTTATATTATAACAACTATTGTTTGTGCCATTACATTCCATGCTTGTTTTTTATTGTTGATGCCACAACATTTGACACTACTTTTATCATTGTCATCATACTATTGTCTCTGTTATACCTTTCCTATACTTGAAAGGATTAATATGAAAGATAGAAGGTTCTTATTCAATTGTTTAATTTGAAGTTGTACATCAACCTCTGTATTTAGAAAACTCTAACCCTAAATTAATAAGTACAAAGAGATTTCTAGAATCTTTTAACAACGAACAAATTCTATTAATACATTTAATATTCTACCAACAACTTCTTGTAATGCATTTATCATACTAGTTAAGAAGTGGATATGAAGTCTAATTCAATCCCATAAAATCGGTTTGTAAGGTGAGGTTTGTATCCACTTATATATTCTACACCGACCTTATCTCTATTCGATGTAAGACTTCCAACACATTCCTTCACGCCAAGGTATTTACGTTTCAAGCATGAGACTAAACATTCATGAATGTTCTAATAACGGTGCAATAATAGGTGGAACAATATGTCAAACAAATAACACATTTCACTAGGATAAGCACTAAATCATGGTTCCGATACCATGTTAAGAAGTGGACTTTAAGTTTAACTCAACTCCACAAAACCTTTTAGAGGTAAGGGATAAGAAAATAAAATAGAATGAGGTATTTTATTATCTATAACAGAGGAGGGCATGAGAGTGATGAGATAACATGTAGTAAGAATAACATCACTCAAAAAATATTGAGGAACCTTGCCATGAATTAAAAGAGTATAAGTTGTTTCAATAAGATGTTATTTTTCTACTTTGCCACCCCATTTTGTTGAGATGTATAAGCATGGGGAGTTTGATGGAAAATACAATAAGAAGTCATAAATTGTTTAAAAGAATGAGAATGATATTCATGACCATTGTCACTTCACAAAGTTCGAATAGAAACAGCAAACTGAGTTTTAATTTCATTAGAAAAAGATTGAAATATTTAAAATAATTCATAATGATTTTTCATTAAAAACAACCAAGTAAACCGGGAATAATAATCAATAAAAGTAACGAAATATTGAAACCTAAATTAGACTTAACACGACTAGGTCCCCATATGTTAGAGTAAACTAAGACAAAAAGGGATGAAACATATTATTAGACATTACGAGGAAAGAAACCATGACTATGCTTGCCTAATTGACACGACTCACACTCCAAATTGGATAAGTTAGGAAAAGGCGGTTGCAATTTAGCAAGACTGAGATGACCTAATTGAACATGAAGAAGAGAATGAGATTCCATAACTGTGCCAACATGTGTAGAATGACGAAGATGATAAAGATCATGAGACTCTCATTCGGTGCCAATCACCTTTCTGGAACTTTGATCTAGTAAACAAACAAAATTCATGTAAAAGAAATAACACAATCAAGAGTACAAGTTAGACGACTAATGAATAATAAGTTAAAAGGAATAACACAATCAAGATAACAAGTTAGACGCCTAATTCAACCTCACAAAACCAACTTGTAAGGTGAAGTTTGTATCAACTTATATATTCTAAGCTCATCTTATCTCTAGTCGATGTGAGACTTTCAACAATACTAATAACATTTCCCTTCAAGTTGGTGAATGGATATCTATTGTTCCCAACTTGCATATGTGATCATGAAATTGTTTAGTGGGAAGACCATTTTGTAAACAAATATGCTAATCGAGGCCCATATGGGACGTAAGAATTAGTGATAAGGTCACTATCTAGTTTCTCTTTAATAAAGTGTCAATCTATCTTTGTGTGTTTGGTTTTATCATACTGAATTGGATTGTGAACAATGTTAATAGCTGACTTATTATCACAATAAAGTATCATAGATTCTTCACATGCCACTTTAAGATCTTTTAGAATAATTCTTAGCCATAACAATTCACACATCCCTTGTGGTATAACTTGGAGTTCATCCTATGCACTAGACCTTGAAATAACATTTTGTTTCTTACTTCTCCAAGTCACCAAATTTCCACCCAAGAACATGCAATATCCTTAGACGGATTTGTTATCTATGACAGAACTTGCATAATTTGCATCGATATACACTTCTATTTTTAATTTTTCATTCCTCTTGAACAATAATCTCCTTGGACTTATCATCAAATATTGAAGGATTTTGTTTATAGCTTGTAAATGTCTCTTCAAAGTTTGTTCCAATATGTTCAAATTCTGAAGTCTACATCTTTTAATAGTTGAGATAACTTAATGAAGTGTCTCTTAAGACAAAATCATCTCAAAGGTCACTAACACCAACATAGACAATAGACATTATCTCATCTGCAATGGCTCTAACGGTACCAAAGTTGAAAATAGGAACAAACATCATGTTCATTTCAATATTACAAATTTCAGCCTTTCAATTTAATTTATCCAAATCCAATCTTATAAGATGAAGTTAACACTCACCTATTGTTAATATTTTTAGTCGATGTTAAATCTCTAATGTACCACTCATGATCAAAACATCAAGTGAGAATAGAGTTGTGTCTGATAATGAGTGATATGATAGACTCAAAGAAACCTTGTTAAAATAGATGCTAATAAACTCTTATATGTGAGTTTTGATGTGCTGTTTTCACTTTATAATGTTTTTGTGATAAAATATTGATGTGTAGTTAATTTCTTGTTGATTTTCTTCAGCAGGAGATCTTTGTGTTAAACCTCCGTCAAATCAGGCTCAGGATTTGCAAAGTAAAAATCTTGTACCAGCCTGCATCAATAATACCCGCGCTTATAATGGAAATATTACAATCGCTAGTTCTTCACGTCTTGAAGAAGTTAAATTATCTTTGAATTGTGAGTCAGCCTTGGCAGGACTAAACTTCCGTATTCCTGATTTGGATATTGCTATGAAGTTCATGGATAGGAAGTACCTTAGCTCAAGCAAGACTGCTGACCCTCAATTTTCTACGGCAAAGCTATTGAATGATCTTTGTAGCATTTTTCTTAAGCTGGGGCTTCGAAAGGGGTCAAATTCCAACCTAGCCAATACAAATACAGAATACGCTAGTCTAGAAGAAAGGAAACCCTTTAATTTTATCATTGACATGACAAAAGGTTGCGAAAAGGTGAAAATATCGTTAATAGATGAATTTGGCGGTGAAGCCTTGCCAAAGTTTAATTACATACCATGCAATATAATATATCAAAGTGCTACTGTAAATATTTCTTTGGCCCGGATTTCGGATGAGGGTTGCTGTTCTGATTGTTCAGGCGACTGTCTTTCTTCATCATTACCATGTGCGTGTGCTCGGGAAACTGGTGGAGAGTTTGCTTACACTCCTCAAGGTTTGTTGAAAGAAGAATTTCTAACTGCTTGCGCGACTATGAAGACTGATCCTAAAGATCATCATTTTGTGTACTGTCAAGAGTGCCCTTTGGAGAAGTCAAAGAATGAGTACAGGCCTGAACGATGCAAGGGACATATGGTAAGGAAATTTATAAAGGAATGTTGGAGGAAATGCGGATGTGACATGCTTTGTGGGAATCGGATAGTGCAACGAGGTATTGCATGCAAATTGCAGGTATGAAATTCTATGAATACTCATACAATAACTTATACCAATTGATAAAAATCATGAGATAAGCCTCTATAGTGACACTTGTTCTTTGCAATTGGCTCATTGCATCATTAGCAGTGCTACAATCGTTGTATTTGATTTTGTTGAATATATTCTCAGCTTTTCTTCTTCAGGTGTTCTTAACTCGAGAAGGTAAAGGATGGGGCCTTAGAACGTTAGAAGATTTGCCGAAAGGAACTTTTGTATGTGAATATAGTGGAGAGATATTAACCAATATGGAGTTATACGATAGGATAGTGCACGAGAGTGGGAATGACAGACATACATATCCTGTAACTCTTGATGCGGACTGGGGCTCAGAAAAGGGGTTAAAGGATGAGGAGGCACTATGTTTAGATGCAACATATAATGGAAATGTAGGAAGGTTCATCAATCATAGGTAACCATGTAAAATGAAACCTTTCTGAAATTCAACATTTTCCATTAAATACTATAATTTCGTTATAATGCTCTTTTTTTGTTATCCTGGTAAGTGATATTCAAACACCAATAGCTATATACGGTGATTTTGTTGATTTTGATACCAATTTCTTTTGCCTACTTCTTGTTTTCGTTTAAAATGTTTATTTAATGATGTTATTAGTTTGACTGTTCTTTGATTGAAAATTTTGAATTACCATCTTTAACAAAAAAGTTTATTTTTATTGAAAATTGAATCTGATACCACCCGTACAAATGAGTTACTGATCATTTGAAGTGTTTCATTCTCCCCTGTTTCCGATTTTTTCTTTTCTTTGCATTTAAGTAACTGATGAAAGTAGACGACAGAACCATTACTAATGTTTGTTAATCGCAGATGCTATGATGCAAATCTCATAGACATTCCCGTTGAAATAGAGAGTCCAGATCACCATTATTATCATGTAATGATTGGTTAATTTTATATTCACATAGTTCTCTTTAACATTTTCTTAGTTTTGAGTAACAATTAAATTTCTGTTTTTGTTCTTTCTGTGCAGCTTGCCTTCTTTACCAATAGAAATGTAAGTGCGTATGAGGAATTGACATGGGTAAGTTGGTTGGACCGAATTTTTATTCGTGCGTTTTTTTTTTTTCTTTTTTTGTAAATTCATAATATGAAAGTTAAAAAAATGTAATAAAAATTATTTTATCTATGTATAAAGGATTAGAAGACATTGAAATTAATTTAAAAATGCAATTAAAATACTTTCAAATTATATTTTGCCTTATCTAAAATCTAATCTAAATCGAATTGTAAACATTCTTTCCTCTCTTTCATTTGATAATATCCTTATGCTTTGATATACAAATTAAATAATAATTGTTATGCTGTGTTTTAGTTAGCGGTGGGAAGGCATAGACGCTACTGTCATAATCAATCCTCATACGTAATTGATATTATATGCAGGATTATGGTATTGATTTTGATGATAAAGATCATCCTATTAAAGCATTTCGGTGTTCTTGTGGAAGCGCCTTCTGCCATGATAAGAAACAAAAAGGTTAGTTCCATTAATCAACTGTTTTCCTTAGTTGCGGAATTCTTCACCCCTAGATGCAAGTGTTAATTTCTGTATTTCTAAATGGCTGTGTATATTATTTGTAGTAAAATCTCTGTACATTGTTTATTACACATGAACAAAATCAAAGAGAAAATATATTTTAGATAGGTTTCACTCTAGATTAATGAGATACAATGAAAAAAGGAACTACTTAGTTAAGTCTATTATGAGTCTATTAATATATCTCTAAGTTGATCATTGCATCCAACAAACTTAGTACAAATTTTCTTGGAACAACTTTTCTCAAATAAAATGTCAATCGATTTTTATGTGATCGGTAGCAATATGAAATGTTGGTTGATCATCACGAATACTTCTTCGTTGATTAATCTCAAAATTTTAGTTATTGGTGGAATTTTCTTATGCACAAGTTCACAAGTGAGAATTTATTTTCCTATATAAATTTAACTTCAAAAGTTGATCGTACAACTACATTTTTATTCTTATTTTTCTTGGAAATTTTTCTTCCAAGGAACACACAATATCATGTAGTAGAGTATCTCCTCATAGGAGATCCAAACCAATCAATATCACAATACCTCTAGATATTTGGATATTCCCTTTATATTCATATTATAAGGACCTAATTATCTGCCTTATTGTGTCCAAAGGCAAACAATCATCATGATGGTGACTAGAGAGAAAGTATCCATATAACGTATGTTATAGATAATTTTTTCTTGGATATCTAGTACAATGGTAAGCTTGACCAATTCCTTGAGAAACAACCTTAAATACGAAATTTTAGGAAAATAATGGTAAGAGAAATAAGACGAATAACTATAAATGTGATCAGTAGCACAGCACCTGAATCAATTATATGAGAACCTTGACTTTCAACATATTGTTACATGGAAATTGTTGACGAAATGGAATTTGCATATGATTGTGCTAGGGAGTTGGAGTTCATCTTCAAATATTCTTGATTAGAATGAGTAACGTAATATTTGTTCATAATATGTACATTGAGACGGTTTTTACTGCTATGTCTTCTTTCACTTGTTTTAAAACATTTTATGGTTATAACATTTTGACTTTTTAAGCTATGATTGCTAGTGTGATCAAAATTTGGATTAATTGCACGAAGAAACATGATCGTAGGGTATCTTCTTAGCATAAAAGATATTATATCATGATCAATTTGTTTAAGAGAATGAACATGTTTAATAGAATGTCATTTGCAAAATTACTACGAGACTTCTTTCTAAAAGATTGTTCATATTTTGTGAGTTTAAAGGATCAATCGTATTGGGCTGTATTTCACATATTAGTTGCAATATAACAAATATTGAAAGTTCATCTTTTGTCTTTGGGTAGTATCTTCTAGTGATATCTCTCTAACATATCTTTCCAAGTGAACATGAAAGTCTTAGTCAGAATGCAAAGTTCAACTCTTTCTATATGACGTTATGATTGGGTAACCTAAAAGATAATGTGTTGATCCAAAAGTCGTTTGGTACCTGAAAAGAGGAGTGAAACAATAACTTTACAAAGAGTAGATGGTAGTCAAACAATTGACCGCAAGGAAGGGACAAGTAAGGTCTACTAAACCATACCCGGCAAGAGTGTGTGGGCAACACATATCAACATAAGAATAATAGGAGAGAAAAAACAATTTAGAAAGTGATGAGTCTTATGAAGGGGATTTAACCATGGATATTCAACAACAACGAGACTTGAGTCAAATTCATATAAAGGACAATGAATTTGTAGATATTTTTTGTATGGTGTTTAACTTTTTCATCTCTAATTAATGTTACTTAATGTGAGATCTAGACTCACTTAAATTCTTAATAATCTCTTCTTCAATAGTAAGTCCCTTCATATTGCTAGATCCACTAGAATGGAAACATTTCAAACCACATGTACTCTTTAATGGGACAATCTTTTGCGAAGAAGACTTTCAATACAAGGATGTATCATACTTTTTTTAGCCAATCATCAAAGCAAACCATTGATTTTGATACCATTAATAGATTTTTCGAAAAGATACAATGGGGATATTCAATAGTGTGAATTAACCCAAAACATCACCTTTAACCCAAAACTTTAAAACAATGATTTTGTAACTTGTTTTTCTTATGATATTCAACTTTTTGATGATAGATTTTTTGAAAGAAACATCAGGGTTATTCGACACCGTGAACTAATCCATATAGTAGACCAAGATGTCATCTTCAACTTAAAACTTTAACACAATGAGATTTTGGATTTTCTTCTTTATATGATATTCAATTTTTTCACTTTTATTTCTAGTGGAACTTAACAATTCAAAGACTTTAGGTGTGTACATATAGTTGCAACTAAAGAAAAGTATTTTAAGGATTATGTTCTTATAAATAATCTTTGTATTGTTGCTTGAACGAATAAATGAGAAGAGTTTGATTTATGATTGATCAACTGTTATTAGGGAAAGGAAAAATAAAAAAATGAGGTTCTTGACATATTCTCTTCATTGACTCCTGCGAAGCAATCCATGATGAGCTTGGTTCCGTGGATCAACATGGGTGAGGTGGCTAGATGCACAGATGAGAATAGTTTTCACTTTTATTTGTTCGTTTTGTATGCAAATCTGATTTTGAATTCTGTTATTGTTTTGTAACAGCTTGCCCTCGCAGGGAAATCTAAGAAGTTGGATATGATTTTTTTTTTAAAAAATTAGATTGATATTTTAAAAGACTTTTCGAAAATGTCATGATTTTTTTTTTTTAGTTTTAAGATTTGTAGTTTGAAATATAATAAATTCATTTAGTACAAATTTAAAATATATAAAAAATTATAAGTTTAGTAGTTAGAAAATAGTTTAAGTTTTTAAAGGAAAAGTAAAAACTATAAAATTGTTTTAAACTTTTTAGTAGTTAATTATTTCTAATTGAATGTTTTCTTGTATTAGTTCATTGTGACCCAATAGTTTGTTATATATGAATCTCTTGACCTCCAACCAATTTATGGATATAAAATTTTTATCTTATCTCCATCTCTATCTTTTATCAATCTGGTAACAGTAGGGTAATTGGTATATTTATGGTAAAGAAAACATAACAATTTCAATGGTTAAATATATTTTTAGTCTCTTAATTTAAATTAAAAATAGTTAATTTTCAAAATTTTGACCTAATTTAGTCTTTTAATTTTAGAAATGTGTGAATTTAGTTCTTTTAATTAAATTTTGTTAGATTTATTTGATGTTTCATGATAATATTTGATTTTTGTATATCTTTTGATATATTTTTGCTTCAATGTTTATTGAAAAATATGTTTGAGTATTATATAAATTTAACAAAATTTGATTAAAAAGACTAAATTCAAAGTGTGCTAAATATGAGATACTAAATTGTTCCAAAGTTATGAAAAGAGATTAATTGCAATTTGTATTATAGTTAAGGGACTAAAAACATATTTGATCATATTAAATATTTAATATTGATAATATGACATTTTTATTTTTCTAATGTCAAATATTTAACATAAAATTTTAATTGTATTAATTCCAAATTAGAATAACAAATAGTGTTGTCAAAATAAGTTTGAACTCGTGAGTCAATTCGGTTCATCATGGGTTTGAGTTGAGTGAGGTTGAAAACTTTTTGGAAATTTTGATGCAAATCAATTTTGAATTCGACTTACTAAGAACTCAACTTACCCGGGTTGAATCCATGGTTAGACGGGTTGACTCACTAATTCACCTCATTTTTCTATTAAGTACTTTTTGTTGGGTTAGTCATTTTGCAAAATATTGAAATGAAGGCTTGAGTGAAATTATTTTTATTTAGAATAATTAACATGAAAAATCTACAAATATATAGTTAGTAACTCAATTTTTATGTACAAACAAATTTAAATCTCTATGGAGTTATTCAAATTTTGTTTAGGAGATTTTGTTATATCTTTATGTGAATGAAATTTTATGTTTGATCATAAATCTAATTTAAGACCTTTCTCCTTTATTTAAATTTGAATTAGAAAAATTTTGTTACTTTTTTTTTTGAAAAAGGAAAAAATTATAATTAAGTGAGCCAACTCCTTTAATCCATCAATCCATGATGGGTCAAGCCGAGTTGAGTAGGATAGTCTATTTTGACAACTCTAAATAACAAAAGAGTAAAAACGAAAATAATTTTATAAACTATTTTATAATGATATATGAATAATTTTTTTTACAACCAAAATTTATATTAATTTTATCTGATAAAAATAAATGACAAATAAAATATTAAAATAATTAAATATGATAAAGCATGTGTCTTAAAAATAATTTAATAAATCTATGATTGATGGAAAGTACCTCTTTGGACATATGAGAACGAAAACTTTTTAGATATTAAAATAATCAAACCATTGAAAGACAATAAAAATTGTTTTTGTTTTAGTGAAAAAAGTTCTTTAAAGGAAAAAAAATTAAGGATAAAAGATAATAAAGAAAATATATTTATCTAATCTATGGTTTTTGAACCAGAGTAATCCTTTGGAAAAATTAGGAATTCTTGTAAACAACATGTAATAATGCGAAAGAATTATATTTTGAATTTAATTATCAAGTTGGTGATAAAATTCATAGACATTTTAGTGGATATTATGCACTTATTAAGCAACAACCACTTAGAATAAGGGCTAAGTATGTGAAATGGAGATTTAGATCTTGAAAGGATTCAGTGTTGCTCATATTTTACAAAAATACTTATAAATTTGATCTTATTAAATCATGCTAAGAAGTAATCATGGCTATGTAAGTCTTGAACGAGCAATCAAACAGATTTTGGAGCATATGTAGTTATGGAATTAAATCATTTCTATATTTTTAGGAGAACTTTTTGAATTCATATGAATGAAGCTTAATTGAACTGAATGTGAATTTTATGCTATGATTAATAAGTGTAAAAATCAACCATTATAAATTCGATCAATTTCTCTTCAATAAATAATTGCTTGGAGAAAAACAATCTTAATTAATGGATAAACGGTGAGCAAAGTAACAAAACTCTATATTTTTTATCATAAAACCAATAAACTTTAAAAATTAGGGATCAAAGAGAATGAAGAAGATAAGTTTTTGTATACTACTTAGCAAATGAAGGATTTAATTGAACATTTGGAATTGAAGTAAAACATTTTTATCTCGTAAAAAAAAATAATAAATAAAAATATTAAAATAGACTAGAGATAATTAAATAGGAGACCTAAAATTTATTTATTATAATTAAGGTTGTGATAAGAGAAAAAATATTTTAAAAAATTCGGCAAAACTTTGACTGAATTTTGAAATCTTTTAAGGCTTATTTTTTTGGAATTATTTTTTTCCTGTTTTTTTTTAAATTTTATCAATTTTGTCTTTTTTTATTTTTTTTTACTTTTAATATTTGATTAATTTAGTGTTTTAACATTTGATAAATTTGTTTGTGACAAATATTATGACAAAAACATGGTGTGCATTTATGTTTTAGGGAGAGAATTCTTTACATGGTGAAGGGAGAAAGAAACCTACAACATTAGTTCGTAAAAGGTAGCTTGAAGAAGCTGATACTAATGTTCATGAGGAGCACCATGATGTTATTGAACAACAACATCATGTTGTTGAGCACCAAGAGGATGTTGTTCAAGAAAAAGTAGAAGTTGATGGATTTGCAGGAGGTCCACACGTATCACTCTTGACTCACTATGTAGAGTATGTTGCATATGTCTTGTGGCAGAGCGAGGTTAGTATAGTGCTTGAATCTTAATGACTAATGAGTAGTTTGAATGAATTTTATATTAATTATTTTTATGTAGGATCGAGGGAAGATCAACTTAATCTTACATGAAAAAAAAACAAATAAATTTGGACAACGAGGCAATTCAACATTTTGTGTTGAATTCTAGTTTGATGCCCTTAGTGATATTTCCTACGACTACGTTGACAAATGTTTGATATTGGCATTCATTGGGAAATGACATTTTGAAACAAACACTTTCCATCTCTCGTGAGTGAGATGACCATCACACTAGATGACGTGTGATCGTTGTTTTACCTACCGATAATGGGAAAATTTTGTCCAGTCAAGTCGTTGGAATTTGAAGAAGTCCGATCTGTTATCATGGAGCTTTTGGCCATGGATCACGTTAGCACTAAAATTGAGACGACACAAGCATGTGGTCCCAAAGTTAGATTGAGTTGGTTGAGAGATGTTTATAATGAATGTTGTGAGCAATATAAGTGGGAGTGCGTCGCATGGACATACTTGTTGCATTTAGTTTGATGCATTATTTTTACGAATAAGAGTGTCTCACCTTGATTTCTGTATCGTACTTGATGCTTTTTAGAGACTTGCAAGCATTTAGCGAATATGCTTGGGGTGTTGCTACACTAGCCCACTTGTACACGCAACTCGGAGATGGTAACTTTGCTGCGACAAAGCAAATGGCTGGGTATCTGACTTTTTTATAAGTACACATATATCTTGCAGTTGGATTTCATTTTTTTTTTTCATTGTCCATCAAGCTTTAACTAATTTTTTTTTATATAGAATTGAATTTATGAGCACTTCTCTAGGATGGGAAAGAGGCATGTGTTGTCCACTTAAGGTGAAGACAAACCTCATGCCCCATGTTGGTCCCTAAGAGGCAGGTTTGCAGCCTACTTGATGTCAGGTCACATTTGGATGGACTTACATATGATGAGGTGCCCATACAAGTCACATCTAGCTAGTCATGCACTTCTGGCCATCAAATTGTTTTCTTGTTGAATTAAAGTTGGTGACATGGTTCACCGATATATACTTAAACATGTGTTAAGACAATTTGGGTATAAGCAACTGATCCCACAGTCATCACATACTTTTTCAGTGGTCAACATAAAAATCATTGACGGTTGTTAGTTGCGCTTTGTAGATCATGTTATAATTCATGTCACATCGACCTTATCTCTATCTGTTTGTGTTTAGGGATATCTGTAATGGTTTAGAAGGGTATCTCATCTCCTGCTGCTGACGAGGACCAATCGAGTGTTGCATCTTGACTTCGACGACATATTCCAGATGACGTGCTAGTCTGTCATAGATCGTCCTTAGAATCTAGTTTGTTGGTATGTAATCGTACATTGTTTGTGTTAAAGTTATTTAAGAATGTTTATTATTTTTTTTTTCTCACCGTGAATACAGGGTTCTATAAGGCACATTGTCAAAATCTTATAGATGATGATTTCTTATCGTGATGTGAGTGAAGGTTGTATAGCATGAGATATTAACAAGGCCTTGCAAATAACTTGTTCGTCAGTCGAAGAACATTCATCCACCACTAGAGGTCATCAACATGTACATGACAAACGATCATCATCTTCATCTAAATAACAACCTCTTCTACTACGTAATATTTTGATTGACATAACACTTTTTATTTATGAGAGTTTAACATTTTGTAATGAATTAAAAACAATTATATTAAATGACCATTTGTACGTGTGGTCACATTACACAAATATCAAGACACATTACACAAATAACCATTAACTCGACAAATGTTCGCCCACGCCTCAGGGTAACAATAGGTTGAGGATATAATATCCACCATGGGTAATGAACAACATTCTTGTAGGTAAACTTGTAAAGTTAATATTAGTAAATGAAACTTATTTTATAATGGAACTAAAGAAAAATAACTTTACCTATATAAAATGATATCCATTAACTTGTTCAATGCATATCAATCAATGTTGTATGATATGAGAAGGCAGTGAACTGCACAGTGGGAGTATCGTAGTAGTGTAGCCCATGTTTTGTCTAGTCATCCATTTCTCCATATTAGCTTGTAAGTAATGAAACAAATTGTTATGAAACAAAAATGTAACAAATAATAAGTAAAGTGTCAACTAGAGCAACGCGTACATGTGATTGATCCTGGACCACCAAAGACTACCTTAATTGTTCTAATTGATCATAGCTTCCCACTAATCTTACATATTCATCACGTCACATAGTAAGTTCTTCATACAGGTTATGCGGATAATAGGTCATGACCCTTCACCTAGACCCAATGAAATAACAACGCATCCATAACCACAATGATCATTAGCTACGACATCAACAACATCGAGAATGTAAGGATGACAAATGGGATGAAATTGATCTAACATCGGTACTCTCATTCGTTGCACTAATTTAGCCTTGGATTTCACTTGTGCTTTTTGTGATGAATATTTGGTCATGGAATGCAAGACGTCTATGTGCTCAAAATATGATATGTCACGCTTTGTAGACCTTTCAGTTCACTGAAATTTACTTTTTTGTGCACCATTGGTTTTAACTTTATGCAAATGGTGGTACCATAGATGTTATTGCAGGACAAACATATTCAAGTAATTTTTGCTTGATGTTCACTTCTCCTCCAATGCCAACCTCTTTGAAGTGTTCTTGAACCATATTAAGTTCACGTTGAATGCATAACTTTGGTTGTGATTCATTTGATACAATATTTAAAAAGCTCAATATGCTCCACGTGATATGAATTTCAGTTAGAGAAATCATCCTAGGGTCTTATCGTGCTAATTCACAAACATAGGGTAGACAGTATGTTCATCTCAGAATGCATCCACAACATCCACTGTTCAATCTTATATGTTTTACTCGTTCAAACTCCTCAACAATGAGTCACTAAACATATCTCAATACGCGTTCAAACAACACCTTTATCTTATTATGTTAGAGGATGATAATGTTACGGGTAACATCCTAACATGAACAAAAGTCTCTCATACTACTCCTTAATATTTTCTTGAAGCTCCAGTGAGCAAATTCAACACTGATACAAATAACATTAATAATATCATAAAACATATAACATAAATAACTAAATAAAATAACACTAAAAATTACTTGTTTGTTGATGTGTTATGTAAATGCCTAACTTTGTTTGTTCACACCTTTCTGAAGTGTGACTTACACGCAATAATCCACGTGCGATTCACATGTTCAAAGAATAAAGACTATAAACTACAAACACACTAAAAGTAATCAATATAGTCACTAAACATGGACTTCTGTTCAAAATCCATGATATTTTTCCGTGCTCCATCACCACATCACATGTCTCAATAGAATCTGCTAACATTCTGCACTTGGCTTTGTCATTTTTCATAATGTGGAAGTGACATGACAATTGATAAGACTCACGTAATACATTGACAATGACATTCATCAAAACAAGATCTTTATCACTAACAATTGCATTTGGATCGCCCTCAAATGTCATAAATAAACCTCTAAACCCTTCGAAAGTCCAAGTGAAATTATTTTGTCGTTCACTTGATAATAATGCAAAGGTGATTGAGAAGGTTAATCTTGTAGATGTCACACCAATTATCTCAAGCAAGGGTAGTCGATATTTTTTTATCATGTATGTCATATCCATCAAGAAAACAATATTAAATACATTTCAACAATTTCACTATATCAGAATGTGTCCAGAAGATGTCACTACCACCTCATATTCGTCGACACATGTACTCTAATAGATGTATTTATCACGATGTAACATCATCATAAGTTGTTGCATTTTCGTTCTCGACTATCTCAAAGATAGTTTGTATGTATACCTTACATTGTAGATTTGCTTAATTATTGTGACATTAGAATTATCATGTTCTTTCAAAGTAAGTAGAATATTTGCAAGTTTTACTTGATTCTTAGTCATATCAATAAGTAATGATTGTTCAATAGGATTTAACTTGCTAGCACAAGGGTGACCAACTAGACTCCGTGTTAATTCATGATTGTGATATCCGCATATTACCTTTAACATCCACCCCTCTTAATAAAAATATGGTTTATCCTTGAACTTAAAAGGACACTTACATTTTTTTGTGTTATATATACTTGGATAAACATCAAGTTTGTATTTTCTGTATTTTTTACCCCTTTCACATCCTAACAAGACAAACGTCTTTCTTCCATATTCATCATTAGTTGTGTCAAATATTATAATTAAGACAACAAAGCCAAAATTAAATGTGATCCCTCGAACTCATTCAATTAAGTCATGACATAAGAAAAATATTTCATCAAATCTAAAATTATTTGTGTAATCTTTGTCAGTCACTTTATTGATTAAAAATGAAAAATATAATACGAAACTCATTTATTTGTAAATATATGAAACCAAATGGATAATCATCCATCTTAATACTAATAACAATAGCTAAAAAAATTCTAAGATATTAAAATTAAAATTACAAACACAATTTAAGTAATATATATACATACATATATATATATATATATATATATATATATATATATATATATATATATATATATATATATATATATAAAACTAACCAGATCCCAAAATATGTCAATTTCTAAACTAAATTTCGAAAGTGATTAAGATGAAACATATTTCCGAATTCTTATATTTTTTAAAAATTTGTTGAATTTCGAAAGTCAATTACAATCTTATCGAATTTTCAAAACTCATAATTCTTAATTAGTTTTCAAAATCCGACAAGTTATTAATCGAATTTTGAAAACTAATTTAAAGTTTAAAAAATTTCAAAATTCAGTTATCTTTTAAATATGGTGTTTGTAACTTGAAAATGTAGAGTAAAACCAATATCTAGGAAGATGAACACAGCTTCACTACCATCAAGGACTCCGAATAAAACTCGACCAGCAGGACAACCACAGTAGAAAAAGATCAACACCACAAAACAGCAACAACAAGAATGTGACAAAAAAAAAAACGAAGAAGTAATCAATAAGGAAGGTATAGAGTTAGTAAATATATTGGCACTGAATTAAATTTCATTTGATAAGAATTAAATTACGACTTACCTTATCATTTAGTGTTTTTCATTAAATGAGGGATAAAAGAATCTATTTGGAGGTAGAATGAAAAATGTTAGAGAGGTGGAGGAAGAAACATCCTAACCAATCTATCAAGTCCCCTAACCAATCTAGTAAATATATCGCATGGTTTCTTTCAATTCTGATTTTAAGTATGTGAAAGATAGAGAGAGATCAAAGAAAGAGATGAAAGAGAGAAGAAGTTCGAAATCCATTACCATTCTATAAAAGAACACACATAACTGGTAAACCACAATTTTGGTTGCAGAATTGTTATCCAAAAGTGTTATCCTAACAGTGAAAATCTGAAGAAGCTGTTAAGCCATCTTTCCAGCAGCACCTTTGCGATGTTTAGCACAATACTCAAACAAGCTCCCATCAAAGCAACGCCTCACAGCTTCTTTTGTCAGATACCCTTGTTCATCTTTTGCAAGGACATACAACACTCCCCACTCAAATTTGCTGGCAACCCTGCAATGGTTTCAAGAGATTCACCCATTTTCAGTCCAGGATTCTCAACATTTGTTGTTCATGCAAAAAAAGTTTAATAAAGAGGAACAAAGAGGACCAGCCAAAGAAGTCAAATGCAACTCTGTTTGCTTCAGTCATGTGCCACAGTTCTCTCAGTGACAATTTATCAGGCACTTCTCGAGCATACTTACTGAACATGAATTCCAGATTTGCTGGCATGAACCTGCAATGTTGTTTTAGCCACACCACACTGTTATATAACATTCAACGAATCATTTTCTTGACTTACCTTCCCTCTGTGTCATAGCTACCGCTGTCACTTCCATGCTTGGCCTTATGTATGTTTTTTATGTGAATTGGGAAAAAAGGTGAAGGTAGCCATGTCTGAGAAAAAACCAGAACATGTTACAGTGGAAGTAATAACAATGGTAAGATAAATCATACAGGAAGAGTCTCTCACCGGAAGAGTAGGATAACTGAGAGCTACATGAATAACAATCGAGAATATGAACGAAAGAATTACGTTGAAACCCAGTGAACGAAATCCTGCAAAATCACAAGAACAACAATCAAAGATGTGAACTTTGAGTCATCAGAGGTTGAACAATTTTAGAATTACATGCTTAGTTGCAGCTAATTGAACCAAAATCATATAAAAAAAAAACATTACCCTTGTATGTCTCCCATGGGTAAACCACACCATCATTGTTAAGGTCGAAGAAGGACACATGCTGCTGAAGTACTGACATGTCGTTGTGTTTGTAGCCCCACGTTCCATCCACATTCTCTGTGTCAGGGGCAATCAAAGCTCGTGGCAAATCTGAATTTTAGAAAAACAAACTCAAAGTCCGCACTTGCAAAAAGGTCAAATTTGATCAAACCCCATCAAAGCTTCCTCCTTTAGAACCCTTGATTGGATTACATCATAAAACCAGAATGCCCATAAACAATATCAATAATTCAAAGAAGAAAGCAAAATAAGAAGAGAGTGGATCACATGGTTTGGGAAGCTTGGTGTCCAAGTCCTCCGGGACCTTTCTCTGAGCAGTTACCGGAGCCTTGTCTGCCACAGTTGCCATGGATTCGTTGGCTGCTTCCACCGTTGTCATGTTTCGGGAAATGCCTTTGTTTTTCACTTTGGTATTGATCGTGATGTGAGTGAATTTTGTTAGTGTTGGAAGTGGTGGTTGCAGAATAATAGGGAAGATGAAAGAAGTGTTGCGAAGCGAGGAGAAGAAGGGACACTCCACGCTAACAGTGACAGATTCTTCCTCATGACTCGCGATTATCGGACACGTGGCATGTTCTTCTGGACATCTTATGTTGTTACTTTCTTTTTGTAGCTCTTCTGCTTCAATCATATGATTTCTTACGCAACAAAAAAGGAAACTTGACGTGGTAATGCTAACTACAAACGTGTTTTTGAATCATGTCAGTGTCACTGTTAATCACAAAACCTTCAAAAAGAAATTATTTAATATTTACTTTGTGGGTTAGATATTTTAGTTATAGTTTTTCCCTATAAACTAATTCTTCTGTCGAGTTGGTGATGAGATAAAAAAATATACTGGTAAAAATAATAATAAATGTAGGTTGCTAGATGTAGCTATTGAAATCACTTCCTATGGTTATTAAGAAATCCTACTTTTAATTATATATTTTATTAGGTTAAAAATCAATTAATGAGCACTAAAATAATATAACAACAGAAAACGACAATATTTGGTTAGTAAGGAGGCAATATTTAGTTCAAATCAATTAACAGGAATTTTCATCCATTATCTTGACAAATTACTATTATACGATGTTTTTTCTTTTCATATTCTTTTATCTTATGCGCATTGTTTACTATTATATTGGAAGTGTAGTCTTTAACAACAAATTCAAACTAGACAATGTTTTATATGTACCTTTTTTAATCTTGTTTTTGTTTCTAAAATTGTTGCTTCTCTTCACTATGATCTTATTTTCTCTTCTTCTGGCTGTGTTATACAGGACATGAGAAGCAACGAGAAGATTGGTTTAGTTAGGATGCATGCTGGGTTTTACATGTTTAATTCCAGTGATTTTCTTGGCAATACTAAATATTCTGTGTGTATCTCTAAAAACATAAATATTTGGCAGTCTCGTTTAGGTCAAGATTGAGTATTCTTCATGAAAAATACAACTGCATTGCTTCTGATAAAAATGATCTGTGATGCTTGCCATAAGGCAAAACAAAGAAAACTCCAATTCCCAACAAATCTTTCCTAAGCTTCACATAACTTTGATCTCATTCATATGGAGATTTGGGGGCCTTGTAATATTTCCATCTCTCTGATTCTTTTAAACACACCATCATGTCCATCACCGCTGCTACTGAGCCATAAAACTGGGTTATCAAACAGTTAGATGTAAACAAAGCTTTTCTTCATGGCAATATCCACGAAGAAGTCTACATGAAACTCCCTCCAGGCTACCCTGCTCAGAAATCCAACAAAGTCTGCAAACTCCAACGTTTTCTATATAACATGAAACAAGTTGGCCGTCAATGGTACTACACCACTGCTATTCTTGTGTATGTGGATGACATTGTCATCATGGGAAAACATGTCGAGGAAATCACGACCATCACTGCTCTTCTTCATTCCAACTTCACATCAAAAACCTTGATAATCTCACTCGGATTTGAAGTGGCTCCAAGTTATACAGGAATTCACCTCTGCCAACCAAAGTATACTTTAGATCTTCTGTATGACACTGAAATGCTTGATTGCTCCCTTCCCTTGCATGTTCTTTCTACTCTCAAGAACATGATGCACGTACAAAAGGTCTGATATACCTCATCGAAATAAAGGATGCACAAGAAGGGATAAAATTAAAATCATAAAACGTTTTTTTTTTTTCATAAACTAATTTTTTATTCTAATAATTTTTATATATGATTTTAAAGAGTAAATTAAGTATTTTTAACATGGTTTTTGTTTTGTTCATTTATTTTATGATAACTATTTCAAGATACCGACATCTTTCATGTAATTGAATTTCAAAATTCAATATATATATATATATTACAATACTATTGAAAGTTTAATTCATGTGTCTTCCTATTTTAAAAATTTTCAAAATAATATTTCGTTTAAAAAACGATTATTATTATCTTTTAAATACAAAAGTATTGCATTAAAATTAATCGGTTTAATTTAAGACTTATTTATGATTTATTTATATTAGGTTAAATAATATGTTGTTCTTTAAATTTTTATGGAATTTGAAATTCTTTTTTTTTTTCAAACTTTGATATGGTTAAATTTTTGTTGAAACAATTGTGTTTTAAATTGTACATATTTAATATGTTTTACTCAATGTCAACTTATAATATTTTAAAAAAATAATATCATTAAATTAAAAATTTATATCAATTTTTTTAAAATTCAAGATCAAAATGTATTAAAATTTAAATTTATTCAGATTTTATTTTCAAGTTTAAGGAATATAACCATGTTTAATTCTTTATATTAATTTGTTTTCTATACCGCAAATTACATTTTTAAGTTTATTTTATTAATGTAAAAGGTAACGCTTTTGGTTATTATACGTCCTATTCAATAAATTTAATAAGTATATAGACCAGTGGTCAATAACACATTCTTTAAATTTTCGTTCACAATAAAAAAAAAAGCATTAAAATAATATTTCTTAAATATATATATTATTATGCAATATATAGTTTTTGATGAATTATTTAAAAAAAATACATATTCCATTTAATGAATATATTTTTTGTAATTTGTACTAACTTTTTTATTTACACAGATGGACAGTTCCATAATTATTATACCATATTTATATCCTTTTCCATTGTATCCCTTTCTCTCCATGTATGAACTAACAGGACACATTCAGTGCACTTGGACTGTAGAGAATAAAGGAAATTGCATGCAATGTTTGGAAAAACAATCACCCTTTGGTGGCAGCAATGCTTGTTTATTTTCTTTTCCTGTCAAAGTTTGAAACTTGAGAATATTTGTTAGTATTAGCTGCAGAGTGATTACAGCATCTCTGGCATTGAATTTTCAGAAAATTAACAGAGCAGAGAAAGTAGTTGGAGGAAGAAAGTGGCAGCATGAAGTTGCCAAAAGGAAGTAGAAAGTGACATCATGATGGATTGACCATTTTGGACACTCTCACTTCACACACACCCAATAACATCAGCAGCCTTTCGTATTCATCAGCAGCCAACACCAACACCACCAGTACTTTACTTTACCCTTTTTTTAATATTTTCCATTTTCCATCTCATTTTTTTCTTGGCTTATCAAAGTCAACAACTTGCAAATGGCAACTCACGACAAAACAGACCCAAATGGACTGAAATCTGACGGCCCAGAACCACCCTGTCCCCACACGTGCGAGCCGCAGGATGTTTTTTTTTTGGGTTCACCTGCTCTTACCATAATCATGAGAAGTAGAATCAAAAGCAAGAGCCTTGGACGGACAGAGTTTGGATTCTAAGATTGTTTGTTTGAGTTAAACACGACAAATTCATATACGTGTGCATTACATTTCTTCCCTCTTCCTCCTCCTCTTCTTCTCTATCTCCCTCTCTCTCTCTCTCTCTCTCTTACCTTCCGTTTTTTAGTTGGATTCCTCGGCTTTTTAGATTCCGTTTCAGGTTTTTCCCAATTCCAAAGACTCATCATCGTCATCCCTTTATAGGTAAGATTTTCTACTGCTGCGTTTTTTATTCCATCTGCGCACTTTCAGTTCTTCACCCTTTAACCACTCCTTGGCTTGGTTATGTTTTTTCACAACAGATTTTCTTTATCTCTTGAAATTCTCTGTGCCTTGTTAAATTTTTGTAATTTCAGTTTTTTTTAATGAAATTCTGTGAATCTGGGGGTGTGATTTTGATCTGTCACGGGCTGAATTGGGTGGTCTCAATGAATGGTTATGGGCTGCAAAAGAGGCATCTTGCGTGGTGGGTTCGTTTTCTTCAATTTGTGGCTGCAGAGAGGGTGGTGTGGCAGTTCTGGTGGTTCTGTTCACGGACTACGACACTTGTCAATGCTTTTTAACTGACTGCGAATTTCAACTTGATGACCCCTTTAACATCTCTTTTTCTTCAAACCTCCCTTCTTCTGCCAAAGCTGATACTTGAAACTGAACTTTTTTTTTATGGCTCAGTGTTAAATTTCAGCAGCTTCAAGGCTAAACCAATGTACATACTGTGTTAATTTGCTGCAGATTCACTTGGGACTCGAAAGCTATGTCTTCATCTTCTCGTGTTCTTCCCACTCCCCTAGAAAACAAGTATATGAAACCCCCAGATTCTTGTCATCTTTCACCTGCCAGTGATCTGGCTGCAAATTCTGTCTCATCAAATTCAATTACAAGTGCTGGGAAGATCATCTCATCACCCTCTGAATATCCTGATGCCACCCCTTTTTCCTATGCTTCACAGCATGATAGGCAAAATGAAGATCTCCCCTTTGTTTCTCAGACATTGGGTGACAATGTGTCTTCCGAAATACACTCAACAACATTCATTTCTCACCCTCATGAAAGCACAGATATTACCTGGGGACCAGATCCATTTCAGGATATTCTTGGCTTTCCCGAAAATATTTCTGCCCAGCATGATCAGGTGGTAGACAATGCCTGTTACATAAACGATGAGAATGTCAAAAGAACCGATTTTGGGGAGTGGGTTGATCAGTTAATGTCAATTGATGATTCTCTTCACCCAAACTGGAGTCAGCTTCTTGGTGATGACAATGCAACAGAACCAAAACCAAAGGTATGTTTCTCAAGCTGATTTTTTCAAATACTTGTCACATCTGTGAAGTTAAGTTACTAGAAGGAGTAGGTGGCATCTCATTTTTGGTTGCCTCTATATAGTCTATGGTGATGATTTTTGTACGTGAATGAACTAGTCACCGATGCATATGAAAATTAAGTCAATCTTGATCTTTTTGTCTTGTTATAACTAGTGACTAAATGATCTCCATAAACATCCTTATTCCATCACCTTGTACATTTGAATTTGTGTATACAGTTCTTTCCTTCTTCTTCTGTTGTATGATGTATATGGGATTCTTAACAGTTTGAACACTATTTTCATCATGCACCTTAACCTCTTCGTTCTATTTGTGTATTTATTTTTGTAAAAGTTGCTGAAACATATCCTACTCCGTTAATGCATTCATTTCAGGTTCCTCAGTTGCTGGATATACCATCTGGAGAAGTTAATGGCAATTCAGCAGCAACCACACCACAGACTAAGACTAGAATGCGTTGGACTCCAGAACTTCACGAGGCCTTTGTGGAAGCAGTCAATCAGCTTGGTGGTAGTGAGAGTATGTTCATGTCCGTGATCTCATTCTTTCTAGCCTTCTCTCTGGAATGTTTATTGTTGTCTCATGATGTTAACTACTTAACACGCAGAGGCTACTCCAAAGGGTGTGTTGAATCTGATGAAAGTTGATGGCCTTACCATCTATCATGTAAAAAGCCACTTGCAGGTACATCTTTGGTTTATCATCCTCTTAAATAGCTTTTAGGTGTGTCAATTTATTTATCTCATGTTTTCCAAATCCTTTTAATTTCAGAAGTATAGAACTGCCAGATACAAACCAGAGCCATCAGAAGGTATGCTAAAGTGTGATTAGGAATCATATTGTGCCTCTTCTTCATAGAGAGACAGAATAGGAAGAAAAGAACGTTTTACAAAATGGGAATTTCTCTTCATTGTTGAAGGAGGATAAAAATTCATTTTTTTCTCTTCATTGTAAACTTCAAATTTTTTTTTCCTTTTCTCTCATCAAAACAAAGAAAAAGTTAAGTCTTTAGGTGACATTGCATTCATTACAAGTACACAAATTCCTTTTTCTTGTTTGTCTGTGAATGAGCTGCTTTTCTATGTGTCAACGAAATAAATGGCAAAAGATATGTAATTGTATATTTATTTATAATAGTTATTCTCTTAATTATGATAATTAGTTAGCTGTAATAAATGTATATATTGCAATTTAGCTTATTTACTGGGCTGAAAATCAGTTTGACAGATTGTAATAATTTGTATTTATATGAAAACTCTCCAACAAGAGAAAACACAGTTTTTGGTTCAATCTTTTCTAAGTTTGACACTATGCATGCAGGAACATCAGAGAAAAAGACGACTCCAATAGAAGAAATGAAATCTCTAGACTTAAAAACGTGAGTTCTCTGTCTCCCTCTCTGTGCAGGCTCATGCATGCTAGTTATTAGAGAATGTAACGTTTTCTCAGTTTAACTCTTCTCTAATATTATAATTTGAGATATAATTTAAGATTAGTACCAATTAATCCACTCTTGCTATGATACCATTTTGATGTCATATACGAAAAGTTGCTCCTTGAGATTCCTTTCTCAGAGTGAACATAGCAATGCTCAGAAACATAGTTTGGTAATTCTTTTGCAGGAGTAAAGGGATCACTGAAGCATTACGATTGCAGATGGATCTCCAGAAGCGACTTCACGAGCAACTTGAGGTTGTTAACTTATCAGTTGTGTTTGGTTGCTCTTTCTTTCTGAGACTGTAACTGATGTGTTGTGTATGCAGATTCAGAGAAAGTTGCAAATTCAAATCGAAGATCAAGGGAAACGTCTTCAGATGATGTTTGAGAAACAACGAGAGATGGGTGACAAGAAGGTTAATGGCTCCTCCGGAGAGGTGGCAGCAGCTGCCGCCACTGCCACCACCACTACCACCATCGCCGCTGCCGCCGCCACCCCATCAGACACTGTGCTTCCTTCTTCTCCTCCAATAGAAACCTCAAATGAGGGACGTGAGAAAATGATGCATGGAGAGAAGAATGGAAGCACGAAGCAAAAAACAAGTGAAGGTGAAGATGAAGATGAAATTGCACCAGCTACAAAACGGGTGAAAAGTTCATAACAGTTGGATTGTTTAATGGTTGTAGGATGATATTTGGGATGTAATTCATTGCCTAGAATTGTTAAATATTCTTGGACTTGTTTGGAATCCATGGAAGTTGTAGAAATATTATTGGAAGTTTCTTTTTCCTTCTAAAATATGCCATAAATAGTACTAATTACAATTGAACTGTTCTCATTGTTGTCTTTTCTAAAATTGGTCAAATTGATTGATTTTTTTTTATTAATAATAGGATCGAATTGAATAAAATAAATAAACAGTAGAATTAAAATTATATTTAAGTGAAAGTTTTTTATTATTAATTTAATTTACAAAAACTTACTTAACTGATAGAGTTTATCAAGTAGGTTTATTTTTACTTTCCTAGAGTTTATTTTTGGTAAAAGGGAAGATTTTAGTTTTAATATGGATTAAATATGTTTTTATTTTTTAGGTTTGGATATGAAATTAAAATTTATTTCCGTTTTTGTATTTGATTTTTAAAATTTAAAAATAAACTAATACAATTTTTTTATGCTGACATTTAAACTAAAATCTATCTATTATAATGTTTGAGTTAAAATATATAATAAGTTTAAAATGTTTGTTGACTAAAACAAAATAATTTAATATAATTAAATTTAAAAAAAAAATTGGTTTATTCAATTTTTAACTTCAAGACCAAATAGTATTAAAATTACAATTCTGTATTAAAGTGTAAAACTAAAAATATATTCGTCCCAGTTATTATCATTAATCGATTAAAAAATGATTAATTGTATTTTCAAATTTTTGTAATAAAAAATAGGTATAATTATATTTTTACAATTAACAGAGTAAAAAAAAAAAAAACAGAGCAGGAAGAAGAGATAAATGGAAACGTGGTGAGCATGGCGGTGGTTGGTGTGGCGGGATTGAAAGAGAGAAATGTTGTTCCAGGTGGGTGGGCAAGGCAGCCGCCCCACCTTCTTCGAGATGGCGGCGGCTCAGCAGCTTCCGGCGAGTCTCCGCGCCGCTCTCACTTACTCCATCGGCGTCTTGGCCTTACGCAGACCCTTCCTTCACAAGCTCCTAGACTTCGAAGACGAATCCTTCGCCTTACTCATGCTCGTACTCGAATCTCACACCTTACGAACCACAGGTATACCCAAAACCACACTCTCCATCACACATAACACCAATTATTTCTGCTCATTCCTCTTATTTCCTCATTCTAGATGCTTCTTTTTCGGAATCTCTGTACGGTCTTCGCAGAAGACCGGCCAATATTTCCGCCAAAATTGACGATACTGTTGCTGCCACCGCCGCTGGAGGCAGCTTGCGGAGACGCCAGAAAATTCTTTCCGTTGTTTTTTTGGTACTGTAGTTTTTTTTTTTGTCGTGTTAACCCTAATTGTTGGTTCTTAATTTCCTCCATTATGATTGATTAAACAGGTTGTGTTGCCGTATATGAAATCTAAGTTGCATTCAATCTACAACAGAGAGAGGGAAGCGAGGCTTCAGGCCACTCTATGGGGAGATGAAAATGGGGGATATGATGATGCCCGAGGAGATTATTCTCCGGTGTCAACGACAACCTCTGACACCGGTGCCTCCGTTACAATGCGTATCACTAAGAGAGTTCAGAAAATTGTAGGGTTTTGCTACCCGTGGTTGCACGCTAGTACTGAGGGTATGTTAAATGCAAGATGTTGAGAGTTAGCATTTGTATCCTGATTTTTTTCTTCCCAACGGATAAACCCAAATCGACTTGATTTTAAGAACTCGGTTAAATTTTTTATTCAAGGATATGCTTTCGTTCTATCTGTAACGACAAAGTATTCTCTGGAATTTTGAATATTTCTCAATGTCTAATGTAGGATATTTGCTATGCAGGTTTGCAATTTGCTTACCAGATGTTATACTTGCTGGATGCTACTGGATACTACTCGCTAGCACTGCACGCACTTGGGATTCATGTCTGTCGAGCTACTGGGCAAGAGCTGGTAGACAGTTATGAATTAGGATATCATTACGTTTAGACAAATTATTGTGTTATTTGAAAAAGAAAATATGATCAACCATGCATTTTTCGTCGGTGACAAATATTTAGTATTTTATAACTGACTGTTTTCTAGTGAAGTACAATTGTAGTCCCTGAAAACTGTGAAGAGATGTCATAATAATTCCTGAAACTGGGAAATGCAAAATAAATCCTTGAAATTGAAAATACTGTCACTTTAGTCCCTCACATGTCCAACTTAATATCGTGATTATCCTTAAGTTCTATAGCTTTGTAATAGCATTTTAGTCCGTAGTGGAACTATAGCTCATTTCACAAAGGGGCTAAAAGGAATGAAAAATTACAGTTTCAGGGATACTAGAAACTAAGTTAATATGAAGAACCGAAATTAGAAGACTGATTTGACTATTTACTCAATTTTTTTTCGGTTGTTTTTTCTTTTGCACGGGGATACTATCAAAATTCCCAAGGTTGCCATATATTAGCAGGCTCCTTGTTTCTAAAATGTAATTGAGTCAAATAATAACTTTTTCAGCATTCCTGAGTTGTCAACAAATAAAATTATTTTTTATCTTATGGTGTTTGTTAAGTGCTGTTGTGTTATAGGTTTCATATTTGTTTGTTTGTTTGTGGGTTCATGTTAAAGTGGCTAATGAGTAGAATTATGGAAGAAAAAATTTTATTGGCATAAATTGGTTAGTGCATGATCCTTCAAGAATATCAAATCTTTTTTAAATGTGATGAGTTTCTGCACCATCTATCATGTACCTATGTTCTACTGTATGGTAATTGTGCTTGAAACACAGACTATTCTTTTATTGCATTCTTCAGTATATGGAACTCAAATAAATTATTCAATGTAAGAATTTGTGAGTTGCTTAACAGCTTAAGAATTCTCCAATTTCTTGGTTAAGACCAAAAAATAAATTTGTCATTTATGTTTATATGATTGATTTTTTTATTCTCTCTCGTGTCAAGATAGATGGATATGTCTTCTAGAATTTCAAAGATGCGTAACCGTGAACGTGAGAGACTTCGTGGCCCCCAATGGTTGAAGGTATATGATTTTATTATCAGTATGATAACCTTATCTTTTCATGAATTAAGAAGAGACTCAAGAAGCTAGTTATACTCTTATACTTTATTGACGTTGTCCATGTCTTTCTCTCTTTCCATATTGGACTGACATAATCTTTTCAATTTTTCTCTTTTTATTTTGGGCTAATTGAATCAACTTCAATGAGAATAATGGGAAAGGAAAGGATATTTTGTCAAACAAAAATCAGACAGGAAGCAAAAGAAAATTTAGCTAAAAAAGTGGCGATAGTAGGATATACTCGGCCAGAATTAGAATTTAAAAAATATATCACCAAAGAAACAAGTGCAAAGAACCCATGAATTGAATAATGGCAAAATAATTGTAGAAAAAAAAATAGAGGCAATTTATCTTAAATGGTTATACAATACTTATTATTGTTTACACAAGCCCATAAAAACCATTTTTTTCCAGAAGTATACTCATAAAACCTTATACATTGATTTATAAATTTAACTCTGTCTGTAGATTTAGACAAAAAATTGAAAATTTCGGTAGATAGAGCAGCCAACGAAAATAATGTTGGACTGTAGTGATTATGTTATATAAATAGAACACCCCTCATGGTCTCAGTCTATAACAAAATATTTTATAAATTTTTAGATTTTTTTTTCTGAGATAGCATCTAACAATTACAGCCAGTCCCTCTTACACCAAATGGTACTTTTGCTTACCATTTATTGGTTACATTTAAAGGTGTAAAATTATTTTACAATGAGTAATTTTAAGCCAGTTCTATTTTTACGTTCAACAATAAGAAGCATGGTTATAATACGGTTTTAATTTTGTTTATATCTTGTTTGACATTATTAAATACATAATATGAATGATGTTCGTACAAATAAAATCTGTATAATGTTGTCAAGAAAGTCATTATGATCAACGAATTGAGAAGTAGAACTTATATAACTGGTGCGCTGTACCTGTACCTTTCAAGTATTGGGCCTGCATTTTGAGAAACTTGCTGTGTGCTGAAACCTTTTATGTTAGGTTGTGCAGGATAAAGTGGCTAAACGTTCCTTATGTATGTAACGCATTACAATACTGACTATGAATAAATATTCTGTCTATGCTCCATTTTAATCACATGATGTATTCGTATCTCAGACTTTGCAAGGAGCATTGCTCAGCTGTACGTACACTGTTCTTGATTATGCACAAACCGGTTTGATTGCAGCAGTGTTTTTCTTTAAGGTGAGATGTATGCGTGTGTCTGTTTATATGTATATGCATGTAGTTATGTATATATGTGTATGCGTATATTTATGTATGTATATATTTCTTTTTTCGTTGAGTACTAACAGTATGGTGAAATACGTATAAACAATATCGTAGCTTGGTAGATTTTATTGACCTAGTTTCCAATTCTAGATTTGATCTGTGTCCGCCGGTTTGGTATAATTAAATACTGCTACAAACGAGGCTGATCACTATTGGCTCAAGCCTCTTGTTCCATTGCTGGCTGGGTTCAGTTTAAATAGGTTTAGCTTTGTATGTGTAATTATTAATACATCACCTATGAATTTATGTAGATGATGGAATGGTGGTACCAATCTGCTGAGGAGAGAATGTCAGCTCCAACAGTATATCCTCCTCCCCCTCCTCCTCCTCCGCCAAAGGTGAAGAAATCAATTTTAAGTGTTAATTAGTTGTCTATATTACCTTAGCCTGAATTACAAATTATTCTAGACAAACAGATCAGAACTCTTTTCAACTTTCATTGTAAAGGTTTATTTTTCACAATTCACTAGTTAGACTTGCACCCTCTATGATGTAGTGTCACTGTCAGTAAGTAGAATTTAAAAGTAAAAAAAAAAAATGTGCTGGTTCGTTGCCTACTAAAGATCTATGAGTCTAATATATGTGTCCTAAAAACAGGTACAGAAAGATGGGATACCACTACCACCAGACAGGACAATTTGTCCCTTGTGCTCACAGAAGCGTGTAAATCCATCTGTAGTTACAGTTTCTGGGTTTGCCTTCTGCTATGCTTGCATATTTAAGTATATTACTCAGGTGACTGTTCTATCTGATTTCATGGTTAAATTTAAACTATCGGCATCCAAATCACTTTTCCTATTTAAACAATGTTAACTCACCGGCCGCACTTATTTTGTATCTAATGCTAGTTTTTGGTTTTCCACATTACAGTATAAGCGCTGCCCAATTACTTTAATGCCTGCAACAGTTGACCAGATTAGGAGACTCTTTCATGATGTCTAGGCCTCAGATGAGCTGGGTTCTTAGTTTTTTTTTTTTGTGTGTGTGAATCTTTTCTTTTGTTGAATACATGGGGCAACTATTCATGTACTAATGTATGTATATATCCCAATAATTTTTTGGCATTGTTTTCTTCATCTTTCTCTATGTACTAAGTTTGTATATATACATCATCATCTCTAAGTAGCTGCTGCCTATGAATTGTAGCCAATACAAAAAAATGGAAATTGAGACAATGTTTTTTTATCTTTCTAGACCGTGATTTTATACGGAATAGCGAAAGTAAGAATTGAGACAACATCTGCGCACAGCAGTAGCTGCGAAAGTAAGAATTTCAATATAAAAATCTGGGCATCAAATGATCAAAGATCTCAAAACAGGCTACTTAAGAAAAAAAAACTGGTCTACGCTTTTCTCATTAATATTCTTCCAGGGCTAAAACAAAAATCACGCCGTTGAACCCATTGATACACTAGCATCAAATGAACCTTCTAGTCTTGTTTGTAATGACGTTGTACTCCTCTTTGGTGATACATCCTGCATTAAAAGCAGTTAAGATCTGTTCAGCCTTCTCCGTCCACTATACTTAGTATTTCTCTTTGAACCAAAACCATAGTTGATTTAGTTTAGTGTTTGTAGAGACTAAATAAAAAGTACTTCTATTTTAATGTAGTAGTTTTAAAATTCGACGCTTTAATATATATATTAAAGAAAGGTATAGCCGAAAAATCATTTCAAATTATCTTAAATTGTAAAATAACTATAATTTTACTACAAAACAAAATTGCTAGAGTAACTACAGTTTTGAATTATATATATGGATACTTCATCTTACCTTTCCTTTTTTGTTGAACTGCAAATCCATGCTCTGTTCTGTGTGAGTCCAGTAGCTTCCAACAGTACCGATGATGGGTGTCTCGTCGGGACTCCGGCTTCTAGACCTTATCGAAGATGCAGATAAAGAATACATCCTGATCTCTTCAACTGTTAATGCTCCCAAAATTGGCCTATCCTCGTGACTCCACGGTGAACCTCTTCTTCCTTTTGGTGTATGTTCTCCAACACAACTGTTACTATTAATGGAAATAGGCGTGCTTTCCGATTCAACCAGCCAGCTAGAGAGGCTGGTGTCTACCCCAATTTCTTGCCTACCCTTGCGGTTTGACATCTTCAAAGCAGGCTCTGAACTAACGGGTATGTTACCATCTTGCATTACCAAGTTGATGTTTTCTTTATCGATCTTCAGTGGATGCACCTCTCTTGCTTTCACTACCCTCTCTTTCGTAACATTCTCGATTGGATTCAGTACTGAGGAAACATCAGGAATCCTCCCTTGTGCTTCTTTTTGTGTGATGTTCGCTGACACTAGACTGTCCACTTCATTCTCTGCTTCTGCTGATGAAATTCGTATTCTAGAATCAGCAGACAGAGAAAACAGAGATTCCGAAGACTCTTCTTGAACCCATGTTCGTTTAACAACAGCGCCTTCTTCCCCCCTTTTTCTCTTCTCACTCTGAGGATCGTCATTTTCTAGCGTAGAATCCAAATCACTTGTATCTAAATTAACGTCGTCGTATTCATCATCTGGGCAATCTCTATACCTATACTGTAGAACAGGGTTAGTCACTTTCCCTTTTTCTCCTTCCTTATCGTCCTTCTCCTTGGGTGGATTTTCATGGGTAAATTCTTCAACTGGACTCAGAACAGACGAAATATTTTGAAGTGGTGCATTTGGGGATGACCCAAATGCTTCAGGTAAATCTCTTGTGCATACCAATTGGATTGGACTATTAACTTCAGGCTCGACTATTTCGGCATCTGAAACTTTTTTTCTTGAACAAACAGACAGAGAGAACAGTGACTCCGAAGACTCTTCCTGATGCAATCTTTCACTGATCTCATCATCTCTTTCATGATCAATCTGAGGTGCTTCCCCTGCTGTTGCCCCTTTTTCACGCTCCTCCTTGGTTTCAACACTGTTATTATTTGATTGCTCTTCATTTCTTATTCTGAAAGCGTACAGATAGCTACATATGTAAATCAAATTAGATAAAAAAAAATCATAACAAAATGGATAGGTTACTTTGATTCTGCTATGCAATCAATGAGTTCTTCAACAGCAGTCTTCTGCCGTGCAAGAGGTTCAACAGCTCCTTCCCCCACATGGGTCTGTGACAACTTTTGAGAAACTTAGATTACGATAATGGAGACAGAGAGAGAGAGAGAGAGAGAGAGAGAGAGAGAGAGAGCAAAGTGAGCTTACCTCTGCGAGATTTACCTCCTTAGAACGCAATTGGTTGCGGCGTTTTGAAGTGCGAAAACATGGTAGAAAGCACCTCATGATTGATTGATTAATGAATCTGTGTTGTGTAAAGTGACTTTGGTGCTAAAGAAGAGTGAGATTGCTTAGGAAGCCATGCTATGATGAAAGAACTGAGAAGAGACTTTTAAAAAAGGGATTTTTAGAAACAGAGAAACAAACGGTCATGAAAAAGGTTTCAGAATCTCGGAGCGCAACTTTTTCAAATTTGACCGTTAAGATTCCTTCCCACATCAATTTTCGCTCCTAATTCCACTCTACTACTCGACTATTTCAATCTTCACTCAAAACAATTATAACTACTCAATAAATGGAATTCAATATCCTTAAAATACAATAAATAGCATAAAACACATTCTAGAAAAATTTGACTTGTAGGATTTTATGAACCATTAAATTTCTTTTTTATTAAATGTTATAAATGTGTGTTTTTATTGATAAATAATGAAAATAAATTAAAAGTCATTAATATTAAGAGTAAATTTAGTATATTATTTTAAAAATTCGACCAATTTAATTACTTGTGTTGATTATGTTAAAAGGGATTTTTACTAAGGATTATAGGGATTTTTTTTTATATATATATTGATTATTTGAATAATATGTTTCATACGCTAAATGTTTCTATGTGAAGAAAGAAAGTTCTTAAATTAAATAATATTATTTTTTTTCTGGAATTAACATTGGAGTCACTTAAACTTAACACCGTATTTTCTTCTTCTTTTTTCTTTCAAACATTTGCGTAGTGATAAAAATAATGTTAATATACATGTATTAACGTTAATTCGAAAAATTATTATTAATATTTTACCTAAATGAATAATTGTCATTATTATTATTATTACTTGTAATTAGATGAGATATTAAAAATGAATCAAAATTGTTTAGTTTTGTAAGCTGAATGACTAAATTGATAAATAAAATTTTATAAAAACTAACATTGACATTGACATAATTATAAGAGCAAAAGTGGATTTAATCTTTTAATTTTAAAAGGAGCGTCTTATTAACAGTGTACCTTGTAAATTAACTGAAATGTTGTTGAAATTGGAACTTAAATTTCAGTTTTTTATCATTTGAAGAAAAATTAGGGACCACAATGAATAAATTATAAAGGTAATTTAATACCAGACATTATTTAAAAGGAGCGTTTTATTTTAACGCAGTAGCTGCACTAATGAAGTAAATTAATTGAATTCTTTCTTGAAATTCCAACTTTAAATTTCAAGTTTGTGATCATTAGAAAAGAAAATGAGACCATAAGTTTCTCTTTTATGCATACAATACATATTTAATTGACTTTATATGATCTTGAATTGAAAGATTCTTCAATTTTGAAGAACTTAATTCTAGAATTCTATATTTGATTTTCGTATATTAACACTAAAAAAGTATCCTAATTTTAATTATTTTTTTAAAAAAATAAAGAATTGGATAATTATGAGAAGAATTCGTCCTAAACTTTTTTTTTTCTAGTATTTAATGATGGGTAACAAATTGAAATATAAGATTTGTTTTTCTGTAGAGAAGAATCCTGTACATTTGAATAGACTTTATAGCTTTAACTTATGAGATATTTGAATACACAGTTTCATTATCATAATACCAACTACTGTTAGTATTTACAACGAAATGGATGAATTAATTTAAAACGTGTTAAAAAATTATTGTCAAAGTGAAAATAATAATAGGAAAATTGTCTATATAAATAATAAAAAAATCATATTTTGAAATAATTGTTTCCTCATTTGTTGAATTTGTTTTACTTTATTAAAAAAAGTTATTTCTATCTTTTTAATTTTCTTATCGAGTTAAAATGCTTAATTTAATTTCTCAGTTCTTCGTTTTCTTATTTTTCTAACAACATAAACCACGTAAAAAAATATAAGTTGTGTCACGACTTTCATTTACAATTAAATAAATAAAAAAGATCGTACCAAACTCGTGTATCTCATAGGATTTGAATACTACAATTAAAATAAAAGAACTTAATGATTTATAGGTACAACTTAGGATTTCAATATAAAACAAATATAGTGTTTTACAAATAAAGTTGTGCTTAGCATGATTACTTATCATTGTAATATTTTTTAAATTTATTTATTCTATTAATTTTGTGAAGAAATTACACTTTATGATAAATTTTCTTAGTGTTTGTTAATGAGATGGAATGATAGATAGAGGGAAAAGGTATTAAAAATAGATAGAAATAGAGATTAGCACTCAGGAAAATGAAAAATGGATAATGATGGAGATAGGAGTGAGTAGATACAAATAGTAGGTAGTAGTATCTAAGGACAACTAGAATGAAGCCAAGCACCCTTGCTCTTCAATTCCTCTTCACTGCCAATACAACAATTTATAGAAGATAAAGCTTGCTTTGCAAAACGAGGGAGAAAAAAAAAAAATAAAGGCACCTTTTTCTTAACTAATAACAATTGGTTGCCCAAGAAATTTCTAGTAAATTCTTGGAGAAACCCTCCAACATAGAACTATAATGTCAGCTGTGGCTGTGTGCACAAAAGAAATATCATTTTTCTCTGGCAACAATTATCAAAGCCTCAAGCGATTAAACCCAGAGATACCATACCACGATACTACTTACTACTCTTCTTCTACGTCCTCCGTCCTCTGATGCACTCCATCTCCACCTTTTCCCGCTGTCTGCAACTTCTTATGTTTCTTACTTTTCGCTTTCTTTGCCTTCATTCTGCGTTTCTTCTCATTCGCATCTACCCATTTGTAGTCCGCTGGTATGTTGAAAGGATCAACTTCATCTTTATATCTGTGACTATCAGAGTCACTGGACTGCCCCCCACGACTTCCTTTCATCCAGGAAATCCATGAACTAGAGCCCTCTGATTCCTTGGATTTGGCATCATGGAAATGTGCTGGGCTGGATAGTGGAGTTGAAAACTCCTCCACAGGCTGAAGCTCCTCAAATTTCGTAAAAGTGACAAGGACCCGGATGGTAGGAACTATCGGAATAGCAACCTGAGTCCCAGAGGTTATTATCATTAAAACCAGATGCTTTTATAAAGAACAAGTATGGATGCTGAAAAATGTAATGACAGATAGTAACAGATTCGTAGAAACCAGGCATGAATTGCACCAACACTCAAACAGAGATTGATTTCTTTGAAGTAGATCAGCTAAATGGCTGATCATCTAACTCAGTCAACTGAAATATAACTATTCAACCATGAGAAAAGTTTAAGTGTGATAGGAGTAACAATAAATCTAGAAAAACCCTCCTGCTCGTTCCCTTGTCCAGAGACAATAGCAGCAAATCTCGGATTTGCCTTGAATCATTTTAGAATAGGCTGGCATAGTTTAAAATAAGAATTAACAGTACAGGTGTACCGTGCAGATGATATTCACTCAAAAAGACACCTATAATCTACTCATGCGCAAATAGCAATACAAGAAACAGGAGAAAAGATAAACCCATGTCAGTCATAATGGCATCAAAGTTGTAAAACTTCAAATGTTCTTTAGGTACGTACGTGTATATATAGGCCAATGAAGGGAAAATCATGAGTTTGTATGACAATCTAGTACGTTTCGGAGGGTGCGGCTGTGATCAGCGCGAAATCACTTATCTTGGTCGTAAGATTGTGAGATCATAAATTTTTTAGCCAATTTTTGCTAATGCAGTTAGGTTTAGTGGGTTGAGTTTCGCAACCCAGTTTGCAAAACAATATATATATATATATATATATATATATATATATATATATATATATATATATATATATATATATATATATATATATGACTTTGGCATTCTGTGTCCATGCCTTGGGTTCTGCTTTCAAGTGTTCTGATTTTGTCAACTGGTTATCTGGCCTCTCTCTGTTTTGGTTCTTCCAGTGCTTTTCACGACTTGCAGGTGAACTAATGGATATGGATATGAATAATGAACTTTCAATTTAAGTTTTCGGGTTTAGCAACTATCCATTTTATATGATATTTCTTATGCATAAATATGTACTTAAATATAATTGTGCATTTTCATCATGATATGCAATTTTAGTTGACTCACTGCCAACAAAAACCAGCTAAAGGAGATATGAACATGCTGTCCTGCAAGAGTGCAGAGCAACCGTGCATATCATATAAAGAACTAGTGGTTATGGTATGTAGATTACCTTGACAGGAAAAGTTCCATGAGGAAGCTTAGTTGTCAAAAGTTCTCTGAGTCTTCTGATAGCCTTAACCTTATTTGCTAAGATGTCAAGTAGAGGCAGAAGCTCATCAGTTTTCAGAGGAAAATCTGGCGTCAACCACAACACAGGCCTTAAACCCTTTTTATACTCACTCTCATTCTTTGACTCGGTGTTTGTTCCTTTCTTCTTCTTCTTTTTATTGATTTTATCTTTTCCCTTCTTAAGGTCTCCACTATCCTCCTTCAGAGACTCAGATGCTAACTTTTGCTGATCAACAGATCTTTGATTGCTCCCTTCTGAGCCAAACTTGGAATTTTTCTTCACACTTTTGGAATCCTCAGGGTCATCAGTGCTGTTCTTCATACTTTTCTTGTTCCAACCAAACCAGCTCTTCTTTTCTTTAACCGTGCCATTGACTTCAGAATTCTCAAAGGAAGCTGCAGAACCATTTTCTTGACCATCAAAGGCTCCATTTTCCTCATCCTCGTATGTACCATCAGAGTTTCCCATATGTAGTGCAGAATCTAATTGCATTCTTTCCTCAGCAGTCAGTACATCATCATATTCGTCATTGTTTTCCCCATTTATCATGCTTTCTCCATCCTCCACAGCAAAAAGCTCTTCATCAGTCATAGCACCAGGAACCCTCCTTGACTTCACACTAACCATCACATGAAGCATGTCATAAACTTTTGCCTTCCAACTCCCAACCATCTCAGTCTTCTCCTGCCGCCTCCAATTTAAATGGGGAACAAGCTCAGCCTGAGTAACGTCAATACCCGGTCTATACATATTTGTCTGAGACATCAAGGAAACTTCGTGAGCAACTTCAGACTCTGTTGGCTGTGTACCAGCCCCTTCCAAAGCATTTGTGATTTCCTTCTCCTTATGAGAAAGAGCAATCAAAGAACCAGGTGGCAGAGTTAAGTTGCCCTCCTCTGCGACATAGCCCTCTCCAAGGAACAAAAATGTCTGGTCAGATCGTTGGATTCGCAAGCCATCAAAACCAGCAAGGGTCATATCAGCACGGAGATTAGACCCACGCTTCCAAATCCGATAAGTGTCAGAAGGAGCTATTCGCCCAATAAAAGGAATGACAGAGCTCTCAAAATGAAAACTTATCTCCATATAAAAATCACGAATTCGGGATGCTGAAGCAACAATGCGGGGAAGCCTACGACACCATTTAGCCCACGCCAAAGGTTGATAATGCCGTGCAATAATCATGGCAATAGCTTCCTCTCTGGTGCACACTGCTTCTTGCAGAGCACTCCAACCATGCTCATTCTGCAGACTCCAATCCGCACCAGCAGCCATCAGAATCTCAGCAGACACTGGATCCCGAAGTCGCACTGCAAGGTGAAGAGGGGTCTCCCTAGCAGGAACATCACGGCGGTCAATAACAGCAGAAACCTCATCCGAATGAAGTTCGGCTGCAAGAGATTCAGCTTCTGTGTTGACCTCCCCAGCCTTAGCCAGCCTGGGAAGGGAGGAAACAATGCGCCTCAGGGCAGCATGGTCGCGCCTGGCAACAGCCAAGTGAGCAGGACTATGTGCATATCTACTTAAATCTTCCATCGATTTCTCTCCCACCTCTCTCTTGTCCCTTCTCCCCGCTCCTAGGTTACTATCATGAATGATTCCATTGCCTTCCATTACCCGTACACCTTGAGTTACGAAGCAGAAACAGCATACACTTCACACATACCTTGACCTTGCCTTACACACTCAAATCAACAATTGACGCGGTTCCAATGACAAGGGAAAACCACAGAAATGGGTAATCCGAGTTTATTTCCTGCCCAATTCTAACCCTCTTTTCCCCTGCCACAATGAACCAACCTCCACTATGAAATTACAAGATATTACTTCACTTGCATTAACGATTTAGAAGCAATAACGACAAAAAGCAAGATATCACGGACTGATTTTGCTCCAAAACCCGATTTTGGTACCGAGCACAAGTATGCAGTGAGCCGATCCAATCAAATCTGCAAACAAAACGAGTCTGAGCCTAAACCACTTAACAAAGATACAAGCACGGAGTGCCAAGACTTACAATTAAACCCATTTAGCGTTTGCCCATCAAACAAAACGTCTCGAATTGTAACCGCTCCCAGAAAAATAAAGTGTTGTAAAACGTAAATTGAAATCAGAAGCAGAACAACAGCGAAAGAAAAAAAAAAAAAAAAAAAAGAGCTAGGAAGTAAAAGAAGGGTATAAGATTGGCGTGTTGGAAAGAATTAAGAAAGAGAGGAAAGAAGAATCCAAGACCTTGGGAGGGCGAGAAGGCGAAGCGAAATTGAGTTGCGGGTGCGATCCAAGGAGTTTAGAGAGGATGTGTGCGATGGTTGCAGGAGCAGGGTGTGATGGTTAGGGTTCTTCAGAAAGGTTCAAATTCTCCCGAACTGAAATTGAAATTGGGAGCCATAGAGAGAGAAAGAGAAAGGGGAAGATCGGACGGTGGGAATGAAATTGGAGAGATGAGATCGAAGGGTGAGGATGGATTGGCAAGGGAGGGACCATTAATGCTGACAAATGACAACACGAGACGACTCAAAAGGATAGAGGACGGAATCGGTCACGACTCGGTCCTCCGCTCTGACTCGGAGGTCCCTCCCCAACATCCCGCGCTCTACTGTTCTCTGTCCGTCTCTCTTTACTCCTTAATTCTTTTTTTCTTTTTTCTTTTTTTCTATAATCTTACTTTTCTCCCACTTGCCACCAATCTAAATATACAAATAAATAAGAAAATAAATTAAATTCAGGATAATTTTTTCTTAAAGTAACTTAGATTTTTCTAATTTGTACTCTTTTATTATCTATCAGTAAAGAAAGTTAATGGTTTAAGTCCATGAAATATAACTATATTGTTAAAGGTTTTATCAAATAAAGAGTTAATTAATTAGGATTATGTATACACATTAGCTAATAACTCATTTGTTAAGAATATGTAAAAATATATACAGTTCATTATCGAAACTTATAAGATGATTTCAATTAAGCAAAGGTATATTGTGTACAAGGATTGAAATATAAGGTGAAACTAAACCTCTTACAGTTAGTCAACGACATTGAGTAATTAAGAGTTAATTTTATAAAACATTAAATTTTGTCTCAATGCATAATTATCATACCTTATTTTAAATATAATTTGTCTCACAAGTTAAACAATTATATCATCACCTTCAAATTGTATCATTAAAAAAATGTGTATTGGTAGTTGTGTATAAAGTTTACAAAATTTACAATTGTGTTCCTTATGTAAACTAAAGTTTACAATTTCAACATTAAAATTTCATAACCAAAATCACTTATTTCAACTTAATTTGTGTATCAAAGGTTAAATTACTTTGTACCTAGTTTATATCTAAAACTATTTTTGAGTTGTTTTATTACTTTGACCAGATTTTTCATATCATTATTTAATATATTTAAAATATCTTCATCATGTGTATATTTGAATATTAAGACTTAAATACATTAATTATTATATGTCTGGTATTACACAAATATTTAAGAGATTTAGTGATTTATTTATACAACATTAATCAACTTTAAGTTCAGCACGACCGGTATAAGTGTTGAGTTGCATTCCAACATGTAGAATTTCTTTAAGATTTTGTTTGCTTACGATTTTGATGCCTCCAAATTTCATGTGAAGTATAATATACTCGCGGCCAAAAAATAGCTAAGAGTATTCATAAATCTCATTTCAAATGTTGTTTTTGTTTATGATTTGAACTCCTCAATTTCCTATTGCACATCTCTTGTACTAAGAAATCATCTACATAGAGACAAATCAACAACGATCTTTTATGCTTTATTTCTTTTACATATAAGTGTTAAGTGTTATAATTATCTATTATTCACAATTCTTATAACCTTTTATTTGTCTTTATATAATATATTTTGAGTTAAATTTCATGAAAAGATGTAAGATTTGCATATAGTTTTCACATAAAGATATAATTTTATGTTTTTGGTTTATTTTACAAGAAATCGAATATTGAAGAATATTAGAGAGATGTTTTAAGAAACCACTTGCTTAGCGGGACAGTAATACTAACCTAATGAAGGCCTAACGAGTAAAATAAGCTAACATGTCATAAAGTACCTCTCATCCAATAAAAGGATATTCTAGCCACGAAAAAACACTTTTTAGTAGATGGTTTAAAGTGTCAAAAGTTGAAGAAAAAAATAGTTTTGGGCATGAGAACAAACTAAAAACTCAAGACACTAGTTGAAACTCTTTTGGTGGTGTCTGGCCTTTGGAAAATGTTTTGAGACCTAGACATAGATAAAACAACCAAAATGTTTTGTTCTAGACATAAACCAATGCTCTTAATGATTCTACACATATTTTCTTAATACAAATATTGTGTTTGAATATATGATGAATTGATATTTTCACATAAGTATTTAGAAATTGTCTTTAAAAAATTTGGCCGTGTATACGTGTGACATAAATGTTTGAATATGTAAAAAATATATTGCATAGATAAGTGTTTTAGTCTCTTGCAAACTCTCGTATTTTTTCATATTTATTTATAGATTAAATTTCAATTTTTTTTTTCAAAAAATTAATAATGACAAATAATATTATATTAAATTATAAATTACGTCTAGTGAATTTAAAGTATAGTTTACAAATTAAAAGCATTTAATTATTAGAAAATACAACTTTAATATAGATACAAACTAAATCATATTTATTTATTATTTATTACAGTAATATAAAATAAACATTTACTGCATGTACTTTACAAACTAAAATGCTAGTCTAGAATATATAATGTACAAGTATTGAAATAGCGGATAAATCAAAATAGTAAATATTTAATTTCCGTACGTATTTAATACGTCTAATGAATTTAAGATAATCAAAATATAATACTTGTTTTTTCTCTTTTTTAGCTAAGTTTACTTGTGTCTCTAATTCCAACTTAATATGCATAAGTTAAATTAAATTTTGTATTATAAATTTAATAAAAAAAATATCAGTCTATAATATATAACGCACATGTCTCGGGAATAGTGGATAAATGAAAATAATAAATATTTAATTTCTGCACGTATTTAATATATCTAATGAATTTAACATAATGAAAATATAATACTTGTTTTTTCTCTTTTTTAACTAAGCTCATTTGTGTCTACAATTACAACTAAATATGTATAAATTAAATTAAATTTTTTATTATAAATTTAATAAAAAAAAATACCCATCTAAAATATATAGCACGTGTCTCGGGAATAGCAGATAAATGAAAATTGTAAATATTTAATTTCCGCACGTATTTAATATGTCTAATAATTTAAGGTAATGAAAATATAATACTTGTTTTTTCTCTTTTTTAGCTAAGTTTATTTGTGTCTCCAATTACAACTCAATATGCATAAGTTAAATTAAATTTTGTATTTAATAAAAAAATACCAGTCGAGAATATATAACACACATGTCTCGTAAATAACGGATAAATGAAAATAGTAAATATTTAATTTTCGCACGTATTTAATATGTGTAATGAATTTAACGTATATAATACTTGTTTTTTTCTTGTTTAGTTAAGTTTATTTGTGTCTCCAATTACAACTCAATATGCATAAGTTAAATTAAATTTTGTATTATAAATTTAATAAAAAAATACCAGTCTATAATATATAACGCACGTGTTTTGGGAATAACGGATAAATGAAAATAGTAAATATTTAATTTCTACACGTATTTAATATGTCTAATGAATTTAACTCGGTGAAAATATAATACTTGTTTTTTTCTCTTTTTTAGCTAAGTTTATATGTGTCTCCAATTATAACTCTACATGCATAAGTTAAATTAAAATTTGTATTATAAAGTTAATAAAAAAATATCATTCTATGATACATACAATGCACATGTCTCAAGAATAGCGGATAAATGAACATAGTAAATATTTAATTTACGCACGTATTTAATATGTCTAATGAATTTAACGTAGTGAAAATATAATACTTGTTTTTTTCTCTTATTTTAGCTAAGTTTATTTGTGTCTCTAATTACAACTCAATATGCATAAGTTAAATTAAATTTTATATTATAAAGTTAATAAAAAAATATCAGTCTACAATATATATATATATATATATATATATATATATATATAACGCACATGTCTCAATAATAGCAGATAAATGAAAATAGTAAATATTTAATTTCTGCACGTATTTAATATGTCTAAAGAATTTAACATAGTGAAAATATAATACTTGTTTTTTTTCTCTTTTTTAGCTAAGTTTATTTGTGTCTCTAATTACAACTCAATATACATAAGTTAAATTAAATTTTGTATTATAAATTTAATAAAAAAAATACCAGTCTAGAATATATAACGCACATGTCTCGGGAATAGCGGATAAATGAAAATAGTAAATATTTAATTTTCGCACGTATGTAATATGTCTAATGAACGAAGTGAAAATTTTATACTTGTTTTTACTCTTTTTTAGCTAAGTTTATTTGTGTCTCCAATTACAACTAAATATTTATTAGTTGAATTAAATTTTGTATTGTAAATTTAATTAAAAAAATACTAGAATATATAACGCACATGTCTCAGGAATAACGGATAAATAAAAATAGTAAATATTTAATTTCCGCATATATTTAATATGTCTAATAAATTTAACGTACTTAAAATATAATACTTATTTTTTCTCTTTTTTAGCTAAGTTTATTTGTGTCTCTAATTACAACTCAATATGCACAAGTTAAATTAAATTTTGTATTATAAATTTAATAAAGAAAAAAGTATCAGTCTAGAATATATAACGCACATGTCTCGTGAATAGCGGATAAATGAAAAATGTAAATATTTAATTTTCGCACGTATTTAATATGTCAAATGAATTTAACGTAGTTATAATATAATACTTGTTTTTTTTTTCTATTTTAGCTAAGTTTATTTGTGTCTCCGATTACAAGTCAATATGGATAAGTTAAATGAAATTTTGTATTATAAAGTTAATAAAAAAATACTAATCTAGAATATATAATGCACATGTCTCGGAAGTAGCGGAGAAATAAAAGTAATAAATATTTAATTTTTGTACGTATTTAACATGTCTAATGAATTTAATATAGTGAAAAAAATAATACTTGTTTTTTTCTTTTTAAGCTAAGTTTATTTGTGTTTCCAATTATAACTCAATATGCATAAAATAAATTAAAATTTTTATTATAAATTTAATAAAAAAAATACCAGTATAGAATATATAAGGCACGTGTTTGTCTCTAATTACAACTCAATATACATAAGTTAAATTAAATTTTGTATTATAAATTTTTAATAGAAAAATACATATTTCTTAAGAAATGTTATTATTGTATTATTTGAGCAATGACATATTTTTCATCTACAAGACCAGCTGTGAATATCTAAAAATGATTTTGTTATGATAAAAATGTCATGAATTGTTTAAATTTTTATTATAAAATAAATTATCAGCAGTTTTTAGATTTAATTATTGCTTTCAACATTTAAAAAATAAATAATAATAGTTTAGTTGAAGACAACATCATCACAAAAGTAAATCATCAAACATAATGTATGCGTACCTTCAAATGCTTGTTTCAAAGAATTTCACACTTGAGAGTAACTACTATTTCAATGATTGCATTTTGAGATAACTTAATTTTTAATTTTAAATTTTGAGCTAAGTTATATTATTATTATCATTGTTTTCTTTTGTATATATACGAATTATCTTATGGGTATATTGTAAAATAAAGGAACAATTTGTATGTGAAAAATCAATATTTAAAGTTTATTAATATATATATATATATATATATATATATATATATATATATATATATATATATATATATATATATATATATATATATATATATATATATAGGAAATACTAATTGTTAGTTTTTTTTTCTAGAATAAAAATTCCTAAATTTTCATTTTGAAATGAAAGAAAGGGTATTAAATTGAATCTATTCAATAAATATTAAGTAAACTACAATCTATTATATCATCAAATGTCATGCTTATCTCTAAAAAATAAAAATAAAATATTATAAAATTAAAAGATAAACATTTTCTTTAGAAGTTAAAAAGAAACTATTAAGCTAGTTTGGATAATTAAAATATATTTATGGCTAAAAAACACGTTTAACTCAAGTAGAATAGTGGAAGAAAAATTGAAAGATAAATATAAAATACATAAAGAACTTACTGTATATTTTAAATAAAAATATATTAATGATTTTGTTGGCCTGAATTTTTCTTTGGTTGTAAGGTGTTATAATTCGTGTTTAAATTAACAGTTTAAGGTAAAGTTTGCTTTGATGAATCTCAAGTTACAAACTAAGCTAGGTTTTCGTAATTATTCCGATTTAGGTTACGGCTGAAATTAAATGAATGTTAATAATTAGTTGGGATATCGGGTATAGGAATGTTTGACCATTTGGTGTGTTATGCATTCATATAATAGTCAAACTTAAAAGTTGACGAAAAATAATATACAAACCCTATTATTATTTTCATCCTTATTTGAGAGTTTCTTATTCAATAGAAAGACACACCTTAATTGAAATATAAAAAAAAAGGGCGAAATTTATTATTATACTAAAACTTAAATAATAATTTACTCTTTATTTTTTAATTTTATTCAATTCAATTCAATAATATTTTTTCTAATTTTCTTAAATTTTGTTTAGTTTAGTTTTTTTAATGTCATTTATATAATTAATGGATATTAAACTGTGTATATTATGTGTCAGTTTGTAGTTTTTTATTTTTTTGTTTATTTTAAAAAATATATATTCATTTATTTAACGCCGTGTCAAGTGATAGTAGCAATGTCAATGTTGTGTCATAATATGTTGTTCAATTTTCGTTAATTTCATTTCATTCAGTCTTAGTCATTTTTAAAATAGCGTAAATTTTTAAATTAAAACCAAATTTAATTTTTTTATATAAATATTACTGATGTTTTTATTAAATATTTATAATTTAAAATTAAAATTGATTTAAAATTAAAATGAAAATGTTAAAAATGGAAACTAACACCATTCATTTAAATTTTTTTTAAAGTTACAAATCACATAAAATATTAATAATTATACACAACTACATATATATATATATATATATATATATATATATATATATATATATATATATTTGAGACCATAGATAAAATCATAAATTTAAGCTTTAATTTTAATTAATAATATAATTTTATACATTTTTAAGTATATTTATTATTTTGAACCATATTAGTATTATTTTGTCACATTAATATGACTTTGTTGAACTACATGAGAAATAAACAATTGTTATGTCATATGACCTAATATAAATAACATTTTGAATTACAGAAAATAATGGAAAGAGGAAAAATATATCAGGAGAGAATTGAATGCATTTTCTCCTGTGGTTCTTTTTTTTCTTCATAATATTGTCACGACCCAGAAATTTGGGCCGGCCAATAGCGACCGGCCGGTCTTCTTTTTATTAAACAGCAAAGTTTTTAAAATTCTTTTTCTCGAAAACCGTGCAGAGACTGGAACTCAGTAAAGTGGCAGACAAACTCTGCAGCAGCAATAAATTTCCCAACCTCGGGATGCGTCCGGCTGCAAAGGGAATGAAGGATTTTTGGGTTAGTGGGAACCACGTGGCACCGGAAGAAATGTCCAGCTGTCCGATTCTAGAAGAACAATTAAGGTAGAAACTTCGAAAAATCTTAAAACTCTTTCTGCATGAAAATCTTCATCTTCTTCCCCACTGTCAACTTCTGAACTTCCAAACTCTCTTCCTTCTCTCTAGAAACTCAACCTTTCTCTCTCTAAAATATTAACCAAACCACTGTTCCGATCACCTTCAGATCACTTTTAAAGACTCTTGGAGCTCGTTCCCTACCTTTGAACCGTTTGGTTTCTGTATTACATTCGGTAAGTTCTAAGAACTTCATTTCTGACTTAAAGTTTTCTCTTTTCCAACATGCATGCACCATTAAAGCTTGCATGCACCTGTCGACCATGTTCTCTGAACTTATATTTTTGTGTTTCACTCTAGACTTTGAAACCTTAGAAGAGATAGTCGTTATCAACCTACTGTTGAAGTTTAGCTGGAACTAAGAGGTAAGGGAAGCTTATGAACATTTAAGTTTGATGTTCTGTATAATGCAAATGTGAATAATTCGATGTATGTTAATTTATAAAGTATGGTGTTTGAAATGCATGATCTGAATGTTGTTATATGGGTTATGAGAAATAAATCAAATGGAAAAACTTAGAGAATGTGAGTTGAGATTGAATATCATTAGGATCATTCATTCTTCCCCTATTTTACCGTCCGGTCTAATTGGACTGTTCGGCCAATTTGTTGTTGAACTTTAGATTGTTTCATTAAGAGTCTCAGTATAAAATATTTACTAAAAGCGATTCATAACTAAACATTTATTCTGGAAAGTGTTTGACATTTGGTTGACACTTAAAATTTTGTAAAAATTATAAACATAACTTCCTTCTCTGTAAATAGCCGTCCGGTTACTTAGTGACCACATTGACTAGTAAAGTTTATTTATTTGACCGATCGGTGTGTTTACTTATATTAATTTTTGGGATAAGTGTTCGGTCATAGACCAGTCTTATAATATGATTATAACATATTTTATTCTTTATCATAACCGGCCGGGTAACTAATAGTAATAGTTAACTTTGTGGTTGATACTTTATTCATTGTCGGTTCAGTATTCAACAAATCATTCTTCTTTTCCAATATCACCTTGATTCTACCGCCCGGTCATTTTTGTTATTCTCGAGTCCTTGATGATTAGTAGTTATCCGTTGCCAGAAATGCCTGTCTAAACCTATCAATGTCCTTTATCTTCTTCTCAAAGATTTCATTAGATTTCGTCCTTATAATATTTAGTGATTTCCTTGTGGTTAATATGGTTATTGACCCGATAGCTTCGTTTATGAGAGTGAAAATAAATAAGAGATTTGACTAAGTAAGAGAATTCCTCGGGTGGAAGGTCTCATGAATTCAAATTTGATTGGTAAAGTATGAATGTGGGAATGACTCCGGTGTCGTCCTTGTTTCCGATATTCCGTGAGGACATTTTCTCAAATAGAGAGAAGTCGGTCATGTGTGGGAATGGCGGGAGGCCCGCGGATATAAGTGAGTATAACCGTTTGAGGGCTAACCTCGGGCGGCAGCTGTTGGAACAGTTATTACACCGCCCGGGTGCTAGGGACGACCGAGCTACACGTTCATACGGTCCGGACAGTGTCGTGTCGATTAATATGATGTATGAGAATGATATGTTGTGTTGATTGATTCTTGTGAAGTATGTTTGTTTGTATATTGAATGGATAAGTTAAATGTACGTAAGCTTACCCTTATTTTTCTTGTTTTGTACATTGTCGTCCGGTATCCGACCGGTCATCTTTTCTTTCTCAAATGCTATGATCATTCTTACGAATGTGAGCAGAAGTCACTTTGGAAGCAGCTTTGGAAGAGCCTTTAACAGACGTGGTACCAGTTGAAGAGCATTTTGAAGAAATCCCCGAGTTTAGTACTGGACCGTCCGGTCTCTAGAGATAGTTTCTTTTGCACTAGTTTATAAACTGTTATGTATAGGTTTTGCTTTTATTTTTGACCGACCGGTCTATACTCGTTTTGTAATCTAAATTGTTAACTCAGTTTTATGCTGTGTTGATTGTATCCGGTCTATATTCAATGTTAATATTAGCATATCCACCTTCCTATTTTTTAATCGAAATTCTTTACTGCTTTCTATATTATATTGTAACTCCTAAATAAATCAATACTTGTATAGTAAAATTATTGGGATGTTACATTAATGGTATCAGAGCAGTTTCTTCCTTAGACTACCTGTAGGTTATGAGTATATTATGCTGATGGCTACGTACTCTACATATTCAATCAGAATTTTCTGATTTCTTGTGGGCTAACGGGTTCTTCTTTCTGATTAAAAACAGAAGATGGCTCCTAGACCACCTCCTCAACCGGTCGCTAGGGATCCGTCCGGCGAAAGTAATAATATGCTGGAGTCAGTGTTGACAGCGCTTCAACAACAGAATGCCAACCTTATTCAGCAAAATGCCAACTTAGCTCAACAGAATGCATTGGCATTACAAAATGCAGAAGTCGCTAGAACTGCAGCAGAATCAACACAAAGGCAGATCATGGAAATATTATCAAGTGGAGTTTCAGCTACCAGGCCGTCCGGTTCTTCTTCAAATACTCAGACTGAATGGAGTCTGGAGAGTTTTCTCCAGCACCGGCCGGCCAAATTTAGTGGAAATTGCAGTGCGGATGAAGCTGACCACTGGCTTCGCGATATGGAGCGTATCTATGACGCTAAGAGGTGTAGTAATGAAAATCGTTTAGCTTTCACGGAGTATCTGCTGAATGGAGAAGCTGGGCATTGGTGGAGTAGTTCTAAAATGCTGTTGGAAGATGATAATATTCCAATCACATGGGAAGTATTCAAGAACAAATTCTATGAGGAATACTTTCCTAATAGCGTCCGGTTTGCGAAGGAAGTTGAATTTCTTCAACTAGTACAAGGCGGAATGACAGTGTCAGAATATGCAAACCGTTTTAAGCAATTAATGAGGTTTTATACGATGAAAATGAGTGAAGAATGGCAGTGTCGGAAATTCGAAAATGGGCTGAGGGAAGACTTGAAGCCGGTGATTGCAAGTCATTGTATTCAGAAGTTTCCGGCCTTGGTGGAAAGGGCTAAGGTATTGGAGAAAAATTTAATGGAAGCCGAGAAATGTAAGAAACAACAGTCATCCACTACCAGGGGATCAATTGTAACCAGAAATACTTCAAGTCCTAAGGCGACTCCGTATTCTCGACCACCGTCTTCGCAGAGTTCTTCTGCTTTGGCCGTTCGGCCAGTGAACTTTGCTAGACCAACCGGTCAATCTGGGAATGTCAGCTGCTTTACATGTGGAGGCCCTCATTACATGCGAGATTGTCCCAGGCAGAACAATACAAAATTTTGTGTCAAGTGTAGAAGGAATGGGCACTTGGAAAGAGATTGCAACATGGGTGGACGAGCATTTTCCAGGCCACCGAATGCTGGGAAGTCGTCTCCGAACGGTGGAAGAGCCCAAGCAGTCGGTAGAGTATATGCGCTCTCGGGAACCGAAGCTGCTGGTTCAGGTAACCTCATAATCAGCACTTGCCTAGTATATGGAATGTCTTGCTGTGTGCTTTTTGATTCGGGGGCAACACACTCCTTCATCTCGAAGGCATGTGTTGATAAAATGGGAATAGCTGAGAGTGAAATGCAGCTTGACTTGGTGGTGTCAACACCGGCAGCTGGGGAGATTAGGACGTCCACTGTATGTGTGAAGTGTCCTATTGAGGTAGAGGGGTACAAATTCAAGGTAAATCTTATATGTTTACCTCTTCAAGACCTTGAAGTTATATTAGGAATGGATTGGTTGACCACCAATCGTATTATTATTGATTGTGGGAAGAAGAAGTTAATTTTTCCAAGTGAAGAAGAGAAACTTACGATTACGCTCGGCCAAATGAGAGAAGACTTGATTGAAGGCGCTATGGGTTTTATTGTTTTTACGTATCTGGACGTGAGCGGAACGGACCGACCGGATCTGAAACGTCCGGTAGTGGAAGAGTTTATGGACGTGTTTCCAGAAGAAATCCCAAGTCTTCCTCCACACCGAGAGGTCGAGTTTTCCATTGACTTGATCTCGGGAGCTGGTCCAATATCAATTGCACCTTATAGGATGGCTCCGGCAGAGTTGGCGGAATTGAAGAAACAAATTGAAGACTTGTTGGAAAAGAAATTCATCCGGCCAAGTGCATCACCATGGGGAGCGCCTGTTCTTTTGGTTAAGAAGAAAGATGGTAGTTCAAGGCTGTGTATAGACTACCGGCAACTAAACAAGCTAACCATCAAGAACAAATATCCATTGCCGAGAATCGACGATTTACTTGATCAACTCCATGGAGCTTCAATCTTCTCCAAGATTGATTTGAGGTCCGGATACCATCAGATACTAGTGAAAGAAGAAGATATTCAGAAGACTGCTTTTCGGTCAAGATATGGGCATTTTGAGTATGTGGTAATGCCGTTCGGTGTGACCAATGCTCCGGCAATATTCATGGACTACATGAACCGGATCTTCCGGCCGTTTTTGGATAAATTTGTAGTTGTTTTCATTGACGACATTCTCATTTACTCCAAAAGTCACGAAGAACATGCAGATCATTTGAGGATGGTTCTTGGAGTGTTAAGGGAGAAACAACTATATGCTAAGTTGTCCAAATGCGAGTTTTGGATGAATCAAGTAAAATTCCTTGGGCATGTAATTTCGGCCGGCGGAATTGCTGTAGACCCGTCTAAGGTACAAGCCGTTATGGAATGGGAAACGCCTCGCTCAGTTACTGAAGTTAGAAGCTTTATTGGTTTGGCCGGCTACTACAGAAGATTCATTGAAGGTTTTTCTAAGATAGTGGCGCCATTAACCCAATTGACCAGAAAGGACCAACCGTTCGTCTGGACCGACCGGTGTGAGTCCAGTTTCCAGGAATTAAAGCAACGGTTAACGAATGCTCCGGTTCTGGTAATTCCTAACGTCAACCTTCCATTTGTTGTGTTCTGTGATGCTTCGTATAACGGATTGGGTTGTGTATTGATGCAAGAAGGGAAGGTCGTTGCGTATGCTTCTAGACAATTGAAGATTCATGAAAGGAATTATCCAACTCACGACTTGGAACTGGCGGCTGTAGTATTTGCTCTCAAAATCTGGAGACATTACTTATATGGTGCTAAGTTTCAGGTGTTCAGCGACCATAAAAGCCTCAAGTATCTATTTGACCAGAAAGAGTTAAATATGAGGCAAAGAAGATGGATGGAATTTCTTAAAGATTATGAATTTGATTTACAGTATCATCCGGGAAAAGCCAACGTAGTTGCCGACGCTTTGAGCAGAAAAACCATACATATGGCGGCAATGATGGTACAAGAAATGAAGTTACTTGAGAACTTCAGAGATTTAAAGTTGCACTGTGATTTGGAGCCGACCGGTATTAGTTGTAGCCTTATGCGATTGTCAAGTAACATATTTGATCGAATAAGAGAAAAGCAAAAGGTTGATAAAGAGTTGCAGAGAATTTCCAAACCGTTCGGTACACCACCTCATCAAGACTTCAATGATGGAACGGACGGTTTGATAAGATATAAAGATAGAACTTGTGTTCCAAATGATGACGAGTTGAAAAGGATAATCTTGGAAGAAGCTCATCAAAGTCGTCTAAGCATTCATCCTGGAATTACTAAGATGTATAAGGATCTTAGAATGAGTTTTTGGTGGCCAGGAATGAAACAAGACATTGCTCGATTCGTGGAGTCATGCTTAACTTGTCAAAGAGCCAAGATCGAGTATCAGAAACCGAGCGGTCTCTTACAACCGCTGGAAATACCCGAATGGAAGTGGGACAGTATCGCTATGGACTTCGTGACTCATCTTCCTCGAACAGTCAGGCATCATGACGCCATTTGGGTAATAGTTGATAGATTAACTAAGAGTGCACACTTCCTTCCTATCAACTTGAAAATGCCTATGTCTAAATTAGCTCAGCTATATATTAAAGAGATTGTTAGGCTACATGGAGTACCGTCCGGAATAGTGTCCGACCGGGACCCAAGATTTACCTCCCGGTTTTGGCAAGCACTTCATCAAGAAATGGGAAGCAAACTCCAAATGAGTTCTGCCTACCATCCTCAGACGGACGGTCAGTCGGAAAGGACAATCCAAACTCTAGAAGATCTATTGAGAACCAGCGTGTTGGACCACTTAGGAGTTTGGGATGAAGTTTTGCCGCTAGCTGAGTTTACTTACAACAATAGCTTCCATGCAAGTATCGGAATGGCACCTTATGAAGCTCTTTACGGACGGAAATGTCGAACACCCCTATGTTGGTTCCAGGAAGGAGAAGCTGTGTTGACTGGACCAGAAATTATTCAACAAACAACAGAAAAGGTGAAACTGATCCAAGAAAGACTTAAGGCAACTCAGAGCCGACAGAAGTCTTACGCAGATAAAAGGAGAAAGCCTTTAGAATTTGCTGCAGGAGAGCATGTGTTCTTAAAACTGAATCGAACGACCGGTGTTGGGAGAGTCATCAAACCAAAGAAATTATCACCACGATTTCTTGGTCCGTATCAGATTCTCAGACGCATTGGGCCAGTCGCCTATGAACTTACTTTACCTCCTCCCTTGTCTAACCTTCATCCGGTATTCCACGTTTCTCAACTTAGAAAATATATCGCTGATCCTTCGCATGTACTCGAAGCCGACCACATACAACTTAAAGAAGATTGTTCAGTTGAAGTACAACCAGTTAGAGTTGAGACAAACGTAACCAAGCGGCCGTTCGGTAAACGCACTATTTTGGTGAAAGTTATCTGGGACGACCGAACGGGCGATGTCACTTGGGAGCGCGAAGAAGATATGAAGGAAGCCTATCCACACCTGTTTGAAGGTATGTACTAATTTTCGAGGACGAAAATTTTTATTTGTTGGGGGGAATGTCACGACCCAGAAATTTGGGCCGGCCAATAGCGACCGGCCGGTCTTCTTTTTATTAAACAGCAAAGTTTTTAAAATTCTTTTTCTCGAAAACCGTGCAGAGACTGGAACTCAGTAAAGTGGCAGACAAACTCTGCAGCAGCAATAAATTTCCCAACCTCGGGATGCGTCCGGCTGCAAAGGGAATGAAGGATTTTTGGGTTAGTGGGAACCACGTGGCACCGGAAGAAATGTCCAGCTGTCCGATTCTAGAAGAACAATTAAGGTAGAAACTTCGAAAAATCTTAAAACTCTTTCTGCATGAAAATCTTCATCTTCTTCCCCACTGTCAACTTCTGAACTTCCAAACTCTCTTCCTTCTCTCTAGAAACTCAACCTTTCTCTCTCTAAAATATTAACCAAACCACTGTTCCGATCACCTTCAGATCACTTTTAAAGACTCTTGGAGCTCGTTCCCTACCTTTGAACCGTTTGGTTTCTGTATTACATTCGGTAAGTTCTAAGAACTTCATTTCTGACTTAAAGTTTTCTCTTTTCCAACATGCATGCACCATTAAAGCTTGCATGCACCTGTCGACCATGTTCTCTGAACTTATATTTTTGTGTTTCACTCTAGACTTTGAAACCTTAGAAGAGATAGTCGTTATCAACCTACTGTTGAAGTTTAGCTGGAACTAAGAGGTAAGGGAAGCTTATGAACATTTAAGTTTGATGTTCTGTATAATGCAAATGTGAATAATTCGATGTATGTTAATTTATAAAGTATGGTGTTTGAAATGCATGATCTGAATGTTGTTATATGGGTTATGAGAAATAAATCAAATGGAAAAACTTAGAGAATGTGAGTTGAGATTGAATATCATTAGGATCATTCATTCTTCCCCTATTTTACCGTCCGGTCTAATTGGACTGTTCGGCCAATTTGTTGTTGAACTTTAGATTGTTTCATTAAGAGTCTCAGTATAAAATATTTACTAAAAGCGATTCATAACTAAACATTTATTCTGGAAAGTGTTTGACATTTGGTTGACACTTAAAATTTTGTAAAAATTATAAACATAACTTCCTTCTCTGTAAATAGCCGTCCGGTTACTTAGTGACCACATTGACTAGTAAAGTTTATTTATTTGACCGATCGGTGTGTTTACTTATATTAATTTTTGGGATAAGTGTTCGGTCATAGACCAGTCTTATAATATGATTATAACATATTTTATTCTTTATCATAACCGGCCGGGTAACTAATAGTAATAGTTAACTTTGTGGTTGATACTTTATTCATTGTCGGTTCAGTATTCAACAAATCATTCTTCTTTTCCAATATCACCTTGATTCTACCGCCCGGTCATTTTTGTTATTCTCGAGTCCTTGATGATTAGTAGTTATCCGTTGCCAGAAATGCCTGTCTAAACCTATCAATGTCCTTTATCTTCTTCTCAAAGATTTCATTAGATTTCGTCCTTATAATATTTAGTGATTTCCTTGTGGTTAATATGGTTATTGACCCGATAGCTTCGTTTATGAGAGTGAAAATAAATAAGAGATTTGACTAAGTAAGAGAATTCCTCGGGTGGAAGGTCTCATGAATTCAAATTTGATTGGTAAAGTATGAATGTGGGAATGACTCCGGTGTCGTCCTTGTTTCCGATATTCCGTGAGGACATTTTCTCAAATAGAGAGAAGTCGGTCATGTGTGGGAATGGCGGGAGGCCCGCGGATATAAGTGAGTATAACCGTTTGAGGGCTAACCTCGGGCGGCAGCTGTTGGAACAGTTATTACACCGCCCGGGTGCTAGGGACGACCGAGCTACACGTTCATACGGTCCGGACAGTGTCGTGTCGATTAATATGATGTATGAGAATGATATGTTGTGTTGATTGATTCTTGTGAAGTATGTTTGTTTGTATATTGAATGGATAAGTTAAATGTACGTAAGCTTACCCTTATTTTTCTTGTTTTGTACATTGTCGTCCGGTATCCGACCGGTCATCTTTTCTTTCTCAAATGCTATGATCATTCTTACGAATGTGAGCAGAAGTCACTTTGGAAGCAGCTTTGGAAGAGCCTTTAACAGACGTGGTACCAGTTGAAGAGCATTTTGAAGAAATCCCCGAGTTTAGTACTGGACCGTCCGGTCTCTAGAGATAGTTTCTTTTGCACTAGTTTATAAACTGTTATGTATAGGTTTTGCTTTTATTTTTGACCGACCGGTCTATACTCGTTTTGTAATCTAAATTGTTAACTCAGTTTTATGCTGTGTTGATTGTATCCGGTCTATATTCAATGTTAATATTAGCATATCCACCTTCCTATTTTTTAATCGAAATTCTTTACTGCTTTCTATATTATATTGTAACTCCTAAATAAATCAATACTTGTATAGTAAAATTATTGGGATGTTACATAATATTAAAGTGAGGATTATTTATGTATTTTTCTTTTTTATATAGCATGTTCATTATTTTAAAAGATTTTAAAATATTATGATTGTATATACTTTTATTATTATAGATGTGTCATTTAAATGAGTATTATTTTCTTAATTTATATTTTCCTTTTTTCTATAGCATGCTTTATTGTTTTAAACGGTTTTCAAACATTTTGATAGTGTATATTTTTATTATTATATGATATTCTATATTTATTATTGAAAACGTATAATGGATAAGCATCGATAACTATTTTGATAATGAGATATAAATTGTATACGAATGATGTGAATAATAAATATCTAGGTAGTAAACTCATATAATTGGAATATGTTGTCTGTATTAAGTATTGGAATTTTGATAAGAGTGAGTTATTCATCTTTCTAATCTATATCTAAAAATGTGTAATCGAAAATATCATAAAAGTTGATATTTTTTATTATCTTGGAAGCATGAAGGAAGGAGAGGAAGAAACACTCTTTAAACTTACATAGTAAAGTCAAAGAAGAAAGTTATATTGATACAGTGAAATAAAGATATTTTTTTTTTGTATTTTTATTTATTGCCTTAAAAATAATATTAAAACATTTTCATTTAAATTTCAAACTTTCTCGTGTATTATCATTATAAAAGTAGGTTCTTCTAAAAGACATAAGAAAATAATATATTATAATTTAGTATATTTCTTAATATATAATTATTAGGAATATTTTTATTTATATTTATGAAAATTTGAACGACAATACATGCAGTCTAGTTCTACTTAATTATGAGAGTTCTTGTGTTTATTATACTCCACAACGTTATCTCCATAATGGTTTTTTATTATGACATTTAAATAGTACCTTATTCATCCAATAAAAAAAATCATTAATTTTTACTATAATATAGATTAATGTAAAGTTATTTTATGTCACATATGTGTGTGTGAGTGAGAGAGATTATGTTTGTAAAAATATTTTAAGTGGAATACACGTGACAGTCTGGCATTGGACAGAGTTTTAGAATGGAACTTTAATTAAAACACTATAATCCAAGTTTCAAACTTTTCCTCCACTGTCTCTACACACCTCTTCTTCTTCTTCTCTTTTTTTCCATTACCTTACCTTCCATCCACCATTACTCAAATTCTAACCGATTGTTTTTCGAATTGAAGCTACCTAAGCCTTTAGGACTTCAAAAGGAACATTTCCACTGATTGAATCTTCGTTTCGTCCAACCGGTAAGAAAGCCCCTTTTTCTCCTTTGCCCCAGGGTTTCAAGCATGTGATTTCTTGTTGCATGCAACCCATTTCATTTTCTTCCATAATCTAGCTTCAATTAAGTTCTAAGACTTGTTTCCCATCACCAATTGATGATTTATAGGTGATTCTCACACTTTGGGGTTCAAAGCACGTGGTCTAGGATTCTTCCTTGAGTTGGCCGTACACACTAGAGGTAAGGGGAGCTAGTTCTTATTTTCATTTTAGTGGTATGTTTTGAATGTATGATAATTTTGAAGTTGTATGTTGTTGTAGGCATGAAATTGGTTATATTGACTTGAAATGCATGTATGGAAATGTGTATGTTGTGTGAATTGATGATTGATGATTATGAACTGTTCGAGACGTTTTTGAATAATGAATTATGCATGTTGGAACTGTTTTGATGTGGAAATCTGTTGTGGTATTGTTTGGAAGGGAATCCAAGATCTTATAGGGTCACTTTTTAGTCATTTTAGAGGAAGTGAGGTAGTGATTTTGAGTAAATGGGGTTTGTCACGTTTTTGGACTGTTGGGACAGTTTCATGCACTGTATTGTGACTTGTTTGAGTCACTAAATTGGTCAAAATAGGTACCAAATGGTAAGATTAGGTTTTGGGTCCCTAAGTTGGGAAAATGGGTGTTTTAGAGTTGGAAATGAGCTTAAATCACTTTAGAAATGTATTAGTAATGCTTAGAACCATTTAGATAAGTTTAATTATGCCTAAAACGAAGATTAGGAGTGTTAGAAGTTGGTAAAAATGGTTGGAAATGGACCTAGTAGGTTCTGTCAAATTCTACAGAATTCTGCAGAGTTTTGGCTGTCCGGTCTGCAGGGTCTCGGTCAGAGATCCTTCTCCTGACCGTCCGGTTTTGTAAGTCTTGGTCAGAGAAGGAGGGTTCCTTCTCCTGACCGTTCGGTTTGGAGAGCCTTGGTTAGAGAAGGATGATTCCTTCTCAGGACCGCTCGGTTGGTGGGTCTTGGTCAGAGAAGGAGGGTTCCTTCTCCTGACCGTCCGGTTTCGTAGGTCTTAGTCAGAGAAGGAGGTTTCCTTCTCAAACCGTCCTTTCTGGTAGGTCTGGGTCAGAGAAGGTTGTTCCTTCTTATGACCGTTCGGTTAGGTGTTCTGGGTCAGAAAAGGTTGTTCCTTCTCATGACCGTTCGGTTAGGTGTTCTGGGTCAGAGAAGGTTATTCCTTCTCATGACCGTTCGGTTAAGTGTTCTGGGTCAGAGAAGGTTGTTCCCTCTCATGACCGTTCGGTTAGGTGTTCTGGGTCAGAGAAGGTTGTTCCCTCTCATGACTGTTCGGTTAGGCGTTCTGGGTCAGAGAAGGTTGTTCCTTCTCATGACCATTCGGTCAGATGTGCTTTCGTCCAGGGAAGGATTGTTCCATCCCATGACCGTTAGGTCTTGGTCCCTCTCGGCCTTAGGTGTTCTTGGCCCTGAATTCCTCTCAGCCTTAGAAGCCCTCGACCTGTACGACCGTTCGGTCAGCAGGGTCTCGGTCAGAGAAGGGTTGACCCTTCTCTTTACCGTTCGGTCTATCAAGGGTGCTCGGTCCTGGCACCCAGTTCAGTCCCAGTGGTCCGGCCAATGCACTAAGTGCTCGGTTTATGCTTAAAACTCTTGGTTTAATTGGTTTAGATAATTGTTTTTGGTGAATTAAGGTACATGTGATGAGTATTGTGAAAATTTAGAATGGTTGCAGTTATATGGTGTGTGTGTGTGTGTGATTAACATGGCATTTGAGGTATAACAATTGATTGAAGTGGTTGGATTTGGTTATGAAATTATGATCTCTCGGTGAGATCGATTAGTGTATTGAACGAATGATAGAGGCTTCCATATGGGGGATTATCCCTAACACTCCAACGGTCTTTCATTCTCACTTAGAGAGGATTGACGCGTGTGGTGGGAGTAGTGGGAGGTCCTAGGGTAGACGCTAGCACTGGAAGTCTATACTGCGGTAACGGACTAGCCTTGTGTATGGTCGGGTGAAACCCCTCGGCAATGGCTTTGCAAAGCAGTATGGGCCATCACAAGTGCACAACCCGCCCCAGCTCTACATTCATTCTATGTCCGGACGTGTCTAGGAGTCCTTGCATGATAGGATGATTGATTTAGTTAAGTTTATGAAATAAGTGCTTATGTTCATGATGGCTTGCATGCTTGTACGTAAATTGATGCTCTCGGTAATGTTGGATTAATTTGATATGATTTGTATGGTTGTTTGAGACCTAGCTCACCCTTGCACTTGTATGTTTGTATGTGTTTGCCTTTCCCCTTGCGATGATCATCCAATCCTTTGGATGTGAGCAGTAGGTGATGATGTACCTCTGGAGCAGGCGTTGGAGACCGAGGAAGATCCAGCACCTAGTACTTAGGGCGTCTGTTAGTTTTTATTTTTCCCTAGCTTATTATTTTGAAGAACACTCTTTAGGTCTCCTTAACGTTTAGTAATATCATATTTTGAGAAACCTTAGACATTTGTACTTAAATTCCTCTCTGTTTTAATTTCCTCTCTATTTTGGATGACTGTAACTTGTACCTATACGGTTATCTACTACTCTCACTGCTTTCTTTAATTATGACTGTTGCATTCTATATTTACATACATGATTATATAATTTGGGATGTTGTAGTGAAAAACATCTATTACAAGTGATTTCTAAAAGTTTATATAACATCCAATAAACTTGTTATTAATATATACAAATACACAAATGATATCATATGTTACATGCTTAAGAGTCAATTTTTATCTTATGAAATGAGTATAGCAAAGGAAAATGAAAGATGTTTATAACACAATCTTTTATTAAGAATTGTTAGAAGAATGCAAGATGAAAATAAAGATAAATTAAACTCTTAAATTAATAGAAGTTAGAGATCATAAATTATGAAGAGACCACTTGAATAACAACAAATTACATAGAGTAATTAATCATATGAAGAATTTGTTTATGATTATAACAATCTTTTAATGTTATATCTTTTATTGTTAACAATAAATTCAAAATTAATTTCATACCAATCATGAGCTATGTTTGAAAGTTTTATTGATGTTAATTAACAACCAATCATTAAGGTTTAACTTTATTAAAAATCACTATTCACATAAAGTCTTCATTCAAATACAACATAAAAACCTCCAAATATATATAAATTACAAATACATAATTATTTACTATGCAAAATATTCATAGGCAATACCATTCCAAATGTTCTTAGTAGCATATGAAGCTGATATTGACATATACTTTTTTTAAAGCAATTAATTAATTTTAATTTCTTAATGATGGATTATATTTAATCTTTTTGCTTAAAAATATTGAGTTAAAATGAAAAAAATAACTTGCTAAGGTAGTGATTAAAGAAAGGGTTGGTTTGTGGAGTGATCCTTATTGTGAGTATGAGTGAGAAAGTGAATAATTTTACAATATGTTGTGTTTTTTGTTACACCTACCATCCGACAACATTGGGTGCCAAAGTTTTGGTTTGTAGCAGACATGGTTTCTTAAACTGTGTTTTGGTCCCCTTTGTCCATATCTCTATGGGATATTACTTTCCTTCAATAACATCTTTTCTTCTCCATTATCTTTGTTGCTTTGCAACTTACAGTATTCTCCATGTAGAAATTAAATTAAAAGAAACACTTTAATTAGTTTTTAGGATTTTTAATTATATTAATGACTGTACAAATTATGACATTAATTCTTTGTTAATTTACTATGTGTTTCAAATCTTTGTGAAAAAAATAACAATAACTCAGATTAAAATTATAACATTTTTTTGCTACTTTACAATGAGTTTTTAAAAAAAAATTATAATTCAGACTTTCTCAATTCCTTCTAAGGAAGCAACCAACCCTACTTTTAAATTTTTTTTGTCATTTTGTCCAGTTTTGGACACACATGTACTTACTGTTTCAACACGAGATCTTCACTTATAATAGCCTAATAGGTGGATGTTTTATATAATTTTTCTGAAAAATATAAAATTATTATTTTTTATCAAAAACTTTTAAATATATCAAGATGAATAACATATTTTCATTTGATTGATTATATGTAGAATGCATTATTTTTTTCCATACAGTGTTGTTACGGAATTTTTTTTTTCATTTTACTTTATAATTTACTTGTTCTTTGCAGAGAACTTACTTTTATAATTTATTCCATTTCTTAGAAAATACTATAATTATTTTTTTATAATAAATAATAAACAGAAAGTTTTGGTGTCTTAGAATTAAACACATTGTTGAATCAATAATAATTGATATTAGAGCCACATAAGAAATCTGTATTTAATTGATCAGTATATCTAAATTAAATTTGACTATTTTTGTAACAGATTTTGGTTATAGTTAAAAAAAAATTTAAAATGTAATTTATTTATAGTTTAATACGTGTTCATTTTGCACAACAATATATTCTTTTTTTTAGTTCTGCAAGCACATTTTATAATATAATGTTCTATGTCTTATCTAATTAGGGAAATACATTAATCCAAATAGACAAAAGATTATTTTCAATAATCTTATGTTTAGTTTGTTTTGTTTTATCTATATATATATATAAATTAATTTTTATTAATTTTTTTTTAATAGTTAAAAGTAATCTTATATTATAACATGAATTATTTATTGTAATTTTAAAAAATAATTTACATAAAGTTCTACCCGAAATAGGAAATTTAAAATTCAAGAAATAAAATGAATATGAAAACGAAATATTGGATTTTTTTGAAATCTTTGTCACCGCAATAGAAACCAATAGGAGATTTTTATCTGTGCATCAACATATTAATTCGTAGTACAAATGAAATGGAAGACATGCATTGGTCTCCAGTTGAACCTAATATTTTGCCCATGTAATAATTACTATTTTCTTTTACCAAAAAGATATCTTCTTTCAAGATCACGCCAGAAATAAATAGCCCAATCAACCATAACCATCTTAGTCACTGTAATTTATTTTTTGAGATTCTCTGCACCCACAATCAAAATGCTTGAGGACATGGAAGAAACTACAGCAGTTTTTTTAGAAAAAGAAGAAGAAAAACCCTCCGAAGAGTGGTGTTTTGGATGCAAGGATGGTGGGCAAATGATCATCTGTGATCATCCGTGAGTCTTTTCATTTTTAGTTTCTTTTTACCAAGAAAGTTTCCTTAGTTTAATGTTAGTTAATCAATGGGTGTTAAAGACCGACCATGTTTATTTATTATTTTTGTAGGAATTGTTGGAAAGTTTATCACCCTATCTGTGTTGGGAAGGATGCTGCTTTTTTTGACAATGTAGAGTCTTGGTTTTGTGGTAAGTTTTTTGGATTTATTGTCTTCTGCATGCAAAAGATGCATTGTTCTTCTATAACCAAGATCAAGATAGTGATAAAAAAATACAATAGTAACATGGTTTGCATGTATTGGAATCTGTATTTTTTTTTATCTATTATACAAGGAGGGGATAGATTTTATTCTTATATTCTCCCCTTTCACTGGATATTTTGAAAATTTGTAGTGGGTATGCTCTTTTAGGAAGTGAAAATTGAAAAATATATTGATTTGTTTTTTCTTCACATTTTCAGGTAGACATGTCTGCTTCCAATGCAATGAACCTTCGAGGTTTTATTGTCTGGGCTGTCCAGTCGGTGTGTGCAGAAAATGCTTTGCTGCGTCAGAAGAATTTACTGTTGTTAGAGGGGTAAAAGGCTTATGCATAAATTGTTGGAAGCTAATGGAGATTGTAGAACAAAATTTAGACCATGACTCAAATGGGGTAAGTTGTGATAATGAAATTTTGAATAGTTCTTGATAAATTTACTTGCTTGACATATGACCTTACTGTTTAAAAGCTAACACATTGATGAAACTAGCTAGTTTGACAGTTGAATGTTCGATGGATTATAAAGTATGTATCTTGCAAATTTGGTTTCCATGTTACCCTTGTTGCTCTTATTATAACTGAATTTGGTTTTCTTTTTGTCAGAACAGTAATACTGGTTTAATGAAATTAGTAGTACTAGTTGGGGTCATATAATACACATAGTGCTTATCCCTTTTCTATTTATGTTCTTATTGACAATGAAAACTTTTTTGCTCATTGCAGAACAAAATAGCCTTGAATGACAGGGAAACATACGAATGCCTATTCAAGGAATATTGGGAAATTATTAAGGTAGAAGAAAGATTGACTAGTAGGGACGTTTTTGCTGCACAGCCAGATTTCAGAACGTGTAAACATTTTCAACATCATAAAAAAAATAGTAAAGGTGAAGAGAAAGAAGTACAAAATGAGTTAAAAGAAGAGTGGAGAAGTGATGCTGTTTTTGCTGCAAGCCCGGACTACAAAAGGTTTGATAGTTTGCTACATCATAAAAAAGTTAGTAAAGTTGAAGAAGCTCAAAATGAGGTAAAAGAAGGATTTACTGGTGATGTTACTTTTGCTGCACGGGCTGACTACAAAAAGTTCAAAAGTTTTATGCATCATAAAAAAATTAGTAAAGTAGAAGAAGAAGAAGAAGAAGAAGAAGAAGAAAGTGAAGACGAAGAAGAAAGTGATGAAGAAAAAGAAGAAGATGAAGAAGAAGAAAGTGAGGAAGGAGAAGAAGAAGATGATGAAGAAAGTGAAGAAGGAAATGGTTTGATGTCATTGAGTAGTGATGAAGATAGTAAGCCAGCCAAACGGAAAAGGAGCAATTCAGAGGAGTTTGTGGGATGGAGATCAAAACCTCTCATTAGCTTCCTTGCATCCATTGGGAAACATGAAACTGAACCATTAACCAAATGGAATGTGAATTCTCTCATACATGAATACATCAAAGAGAAAAGTCTTGACCACCCTAGATACAAGGGGAAGTTCCTCCCTGATGAAAGCTTGTTTCCTATATTTAGAAAGAAAGTTGTCTCAAAAAGGGATATATATTATCTGCTTGAGTTTCACATTGCCAAGAAAATGGACGATTCATTTGAGGATAAAAACAATGTTCGAATCAGTAACAGTTCACCAGACGAGCATCTCAATGCTAAGAAATCATGCACTCCAAGAAACTTGTCAACCTTAATTGGAAAACCTCCATTGAAAAAGGGAGAATTTTTTATCAAGCATAGCCACTTTGCATCCATTAATGCCCATAATATAAAGCTCATTTATCTGAAACGAAGTTTGGTGCTGGAGTTATCAAAACAGCCTGAAAGTTTTCTGGGTAAGATCGTTGGAACTTTCGTCCGAGCTAGAATGGATTCCAATGATTCTAGGCAAAGGAAGTCTTACCATCTCGTGAGAGTTTTAGGTAACAAATTTTACAGATCTGATACTTTTTGTTCACCACTTCCATTCTTTCTTTTTTGTATGTTACTTTATATTTGTTCATGAAGCTTTAGTCTCTTGTGTCTTAATTCTCACATGATTGACAGTTTCTCTTGTTTAACTTCTAGGTGTTGAATTTGATGAAATATCTAATAGAACCCTCTTGCAAGTTTCCTTAATGCCTAAGGCCATTGCCATTTCAGAGCTCTCTGACGAAGATTTCACAGAGGTAAAGGACTTGCACTGAGCCTGTTATTATTTTCATGGAATCAACTATAAACATGTAATAAGAAAGCCATCTTTCCAAATGTTTCCAATGCATAGTTGCATAGTTGCATTGGAAATTATGTAATTTTGACATTCCTCTCATCTCCTAGAATACATTAGATACCAACTGCGTTATTTTTTTTACAGCAAGAATGTGAGGATTTGCAGCAAAAAGTGAAAACCAGCTTGCTCCCAAAGTTAACTGTGGTAAGTTATTTGATACATAAAGAGAAAATGTTTTATCTGTAGAAGGATGACTATCTGAAAAATAGTTTAAAATCGGAACCATATTTGTACTACATATTCATGTATCATTTTCTGTATGTGTAGTTAAATGTATCTTTTCATAACTTAAAAAATAATAGTTTCTTTCCATTGAATATATTGCAAACCACATTTATAACTACTTTGTCTTTACCTCACTGGCGTTTGGCAGGCTGAGGTTCAAGAAAAGGCTGAAAGTCTTCATGAGGATATAACAAAACATGTATGCTTCCCTGACTCTGCCATGTCAACATTTATCTTTGTATCTCTTCTGATTTCAACATATCTGATCAATAACTAATTTAGATGCATTTTCTGGATTCTGTCAATCGAATATCATTACATCAAATGCAGTAGTCAACCTTATGATTTCATCTTCTACTCATCTAACTCTATTCTACTAATATCATGTTAAGATGTGTAACTATTTATGCATCAAAACTTTTACTTGTATGGTTCACTTTCTTCTACTTATATGTAACATGGTTTAGTATTTGTTGAAGTAACAGTTTGCAAATATGACACATAATATTGTTTTTCTGACAATCCTCACTACATGATTATGTTCTTGGTAGAGCTTCACGACTCGCCTAGTCCATTTGCAAAATCAAATTGACCGTGCAAATCTCAGAGGACGAAACAAAGAATATCCTTTTATATTTTACATGGAAGTTAATGAACATGTGAATTCATTCTAGCATCACATTCCTACATACTTACTGATACTGACTAAAAGTGATTGATACATAATGCATTATGATGTATGCTCCTAAGATGTTATAATCAGTGTTGTTCGGTTTGACATTTGATTCATGTTTGTCTCCCAAAACGTGTCATCAAAACCATTCAAAATACAAAAGATTTACAAGAATGATAGTTTGTATCTCCTTAACTGCTTTTGCCATACAAAAATTGCATTACTTGAAGAAAGGGAACGACTTGAAAAATCATGGAAACAAGAACAACTGTTGAAGAGCGTGCCATCAGTTCGTGCAGAGCTTGTTGAGGCAAAATGTGGTGATTCTGAAGATGAACAAGATAGAAATACAAACTGATTCCTCACTCTTATTGTAAGTTTTTGAGATAAGGACTCAGTTTCAGATTTTGCTTTTTACAATTATTAAGTGTCTAAACTGACAAAAGAACATATTTTATATAAGAACTCCAGTCTCTGCATTTTAAAATTTTCTTTCTGAATATTTATATACAATTTTTTTTTGAACAAAATAAAAGAATGTGTTCTTACTAAAATATTTAATCCATTACCATATTAAATGGTTTAATATGATTAATACGGTTTCTTTATTATAATTTGAATTAGAAAAATATAGATAATCTTCCACAGATAAATGTGATGCTAAAGTTTACCAACACTAATATAAAAAGTTGACTAAGATGATGAATGTTTTCAGAATTTTGTGCTGAAATAAGATATGGTTGCGGTTTTGAGGATGAGATTTAGTGGCAATAATTAAGAAAAAGTGATTTGCAACTACATTGAGTGTCAACTCTACTGTCATATATCTTTATCTTAAGTAGAAAGTCAACCAACTTTTGGCATATGTTATAAAGCTATAATGCATTGTTTATCCAATTTGCACACTTTGAAGAGTCTAAGCACTTATTTGGTGAAATAATAATAATTTTATCCTGTTTGTATGATAATAGGATGTAATTAATTAATGTAATCTCTTCTTTTATCCTATTAATAACAATGATTTCTTATTCTAATATAGGTGTTGAATGAACAAAACATTTCATAGCATCTATATTGTTCAAGAGATTACTTTTATCCAATTCTATAGTCTCTTGAAATCTTTCTCATTCATTTCTTTAATTGATAGATTAGTTATACATTGGACAAGAAGAAAAAAGTATCTTTAATGATACACTTTTTTTTTTTACTAAGCTGAAGATAAAGTAAAAAAAAAAAGGAGAAATGTTGCATGCTTTAAAAAAAAAACTGAGAGAATAATATTTTTCTCATGTTATTTTTTTTTTCATTTTAAATTTAGTTTTTTAAAAATTGATTTCTTCCAATCTTTACTTGTGTATAATAAAATAATTCCTCAATATCAAAAGGAAAATCTCTTAGATAAATCAAAGAAAGATCAAGGATAAAGATTATATGGAGAAAAGGAACAGTGACTAAATTTCAATTTTTGAAAATGTTGAACTTAATAACCCAATTTTGTCCATCTATATTAATTTACATTAGCAATAAAAGTAATTGAAGTTAAAACTATTTGAATTTATTGTTTTATCATACTAATTTTTTTATTTTTAGTATAACTTGAATATATTTTTTAAATTTGTTTGCTGTAATGAAAAAGAAATTATTATTATTTTCTTAATTTAAATAAAAATAATTAAAAACTATTTTTATTAAAAATAAACTTCAATCTTTTTTAATTTATTTGAAAAAGCAAACTATATTTTTTATTTTAATTTAAAAAAATAATTTTTTTAATAATTTGTTTAAAAAAATTAATTAACGTGAATATGGAGTTTTTTTTATTAAAAACTTGTTTATTTGTTGGGCATTGTTGGTGCAATAATTTACATTCTTTTAATCTTTTTAATAATCTAGTCTTTTTTTGGCATTGTATTAAAAAGTTAATACTATTTATACACAGATATAAAAGTAAAGAAATCATCTTTATCGAACAAAAAATATATAAAAAATTATTCTTTTAATAATGACTAATTTAATTTTGGAATAATAAATACATTAATATTTTATTTAGTTATTTTAGAATGTGATAAATATTGTAAAAAGTAAATAAATAAAGCAACATGTTTGATTAATTATAGGTAATCGTGTTTATGACAATGTTGGTAACTTTCTTATATATACTCTATTTATAAATTAAATAAACGGGAGACCTTAAAACATGTTTTAACTTTTATATTTTAACCAATATTTAATAAAATGCAGTGAGAAAAAACTAAGCACATTCTTTAAACATCTATTAAGAGTAGAAATAAAAATAAAATAAAAAACTACAGAAATCATTTACACATTTCATGTAATTTTTAATATATTTTTTTATTAATAGCCAACACGTTATTATATTTGTTGAAAGTCGATATCAACTATAAATAAATCATTTTAAAATATATAAATATATATAAAATTTATTTTATAAATTGATTTTGTGAGATTAAATTAGATTTAAAATTTATTTTTTAACATGTAATATGATATTAAAACTGAATTATTATTTATTTTAACTATATTTATTGTTGGTTAGAAATATTTTTCTATCGTTAAAGTCTAATATTAATGGATTAATTAAACAAAAATAACTAATTAATTATTCTTTTTACCGTACGAGGAATCAAGTAATACCTATATTTAACTTATACGCAAATTCTTTCTTTGAGTTTGTCGGCTTTATTTTTAAATTAATTTTCTCAATTACATATTTAAATGTAAAGTATGTTGTGAAACATTATCAATAACTCAAATTTTACTGTATTAAAAATATTACAAATTAAATATAAAACAAAGAGACAACATGTGATGTGATTGTTTGAGTTTTGCGATGGTGGTCCAAGTTCAATGTTTTGGAAATTGAGATATGCATAAATGTTTTAGTACATTAATTAATAATATAAGAAAAGAAGAGCTTCTTTTTCCTAACAGTAAGTCAACCTTTATCATCATGATTTGACCTACGCTAAAGCTAATTAGCCCAAAGAGATACGGAGATAGATTATTCTATCAAATCTTGCATTACTAATATTATTATATATCTCATGACAATAATAATAATAATATTATTATTAATTATTGTAAAAAATATATTTATTTTGTTCACTTTCATTTAATTACTTTGAGATGGCATGCCGACACACATTTCATAAAGGTGACCGAAGCATTTTCGTTTATGGATATATATATATATATATATATATATATATATATATATATATATATATATATATATATTAATTTAATTAATCTAAACATATCATAACAAAGAGACTTTTATTATTTAAATATAAAAAGTAAATAGTATATAATTTTTTTTTATTGAGAAATAAGAACGACACTTAAAATATTAAAATTTTTAATAATTTTCAAGAAATGGTTATTTTTTTGCCTAGCACAGAGTGAGAAGAAGAGGAGAAAGAGCATTGCATGGATTCCTTCTTCTTCATCATCAATGGTAGTGCGCAGAACAGTGAGTTCAACGTTTTATGTGTGTAATTAAGAATATTAGGAAGATTTGAATAATTTGATAAATTTTGAGCACTGTTTTTTCATGTATGTATTATGTAGCTAACGTGTTTGTTGTTATGCGTGACTGGGAAAATCGAAAATTGGGGAAAAAGAAAAGCATTAGATTGAAGATAGTAACTAGCACTTCACAGGGACAATGGAAAGAGGCGGCAGAAACAGTAAGAAAACATGATCAAGAAGTGCATAATGTTCCTGCCGCGCGCATACTACTTTTGACCTATCTGCCCAAAACAATCATTACTTTTAGCCTTTACCAGATGCCCTAAGTTTACAAGAGAAGCAACCTGGAAATTCCTTTGGAGTTAGATTCTACAAACCAATGCTACTTTCTCACACAATGCATATAAAATTATGGGAGCAGTTTCTTCTAGTGCTACATCTCTCTAAACATCATTACAAATCTGATTATGTATATTTTTTTAATTTTATTTCAACAGTTTCTGTGTGCGTGCGTGCTTTAGTTTGGAATTTTATCACACAAAAGGGGATGTCATCGATCATGTGATCACTATCATGCACTTTTGTTTTGAAAACCATGCTGTTTATTTGGACCACATGTTCATTTTCTCTGGTATAGTAATCATAAAGGAACCGAAGCTACCTTGAAAGAGCTTAAGCGGCCACCAAAGTTATTACTACTCCATAGTACATAGGAAAAGGACACACATTATTGTGTTGTGCTGAAGCAAGCAGTGACTATGAAGACTCCTTGCTGTGAGAGAATGGGAATGAAGAAGGGGCCTTGGACTGCAGAGGAAGATCAGATATTGGTTTCTCATATTCAACGATATGGCCATGGTAACTGGCGTGCCCTTCCTAAACAAGCTGGTAAGTTCTTCTTCTAGTTAGCAACATTTTCTCTGTAAACCGGCAAAGGTTAAACAAACATATGTATGATTATATGATATGGTTGTTTAATCAGGATTGTTAAGGTGTGGCAAGAGTTGCAGGCTTCGTTGGATAAATTACCTAAGACCAGATATTAAACGAGGGAAATTCAGCAAGGAAGAAGAAGATACCATCCTAAAGCTGCATGAAATTCTTGGAAATAGGTGGGCATCTAATAACATGTATTCATTCTAATGTCTTCTGGTTCTTTCTATTGTCTTCCCTACGTGCATGAAACACCATGAATATGATTTCCTAGTATTATTATGATTTAATGTAAGAGATGTAATTAACATGTATAGGACTGAATTTGGTTAAGTAAGAAAATGTGAAAATTTGATGATGATCACCCTTGATGCTTAGGTGGTCTGCTATAGCGACAAGCTTACCCGGAAGAACAGACAACGAAATAAAGAATTTTTGGCATACCCATTTGAAGAAAAGGATCCAAAAAAGTGGAGTGCATATAAATGGCAATGCTTCATCGCATATTTTGCAAGAGGCACAAGCAAATAGTTCATCAAGTTCAAGTGCAGTTTCTAGTGCCTATGGAAATGTAATGATTGACAATTACGGTTTACCCTCAAGGAAGAATCCAATCAATCCACCTATTGTAGGTACTGGATTTTATGGTGCAGTCCCCTCAGATACTTTTGGAGAAACTGAGGACAATCACGATTCTTGTCAGATAAGTGAAGAAATGGAGTTTTGGTACAATATATTCATCAAATCAGGGCAAACATCACGAGACAATGAGAATCTAGGACATTAGGATGCATGATATATAGTTTGTTTATCAGCTTCGAAGTCAACCTTTGGTTTCAGCTTAATTGGTGTTTGTGTAAAAAAACTTAGAATCCTTTTTGGAGGTTCAAATTGGAAGATGAAAACTAAAGATGAATGAATAACTTCTGTTAATAAAAACTGGATAAGAGTTGGTCAGTCACAATACAAATTGGAACATTTTACTTTTGTCATTTTTCGTTGTGAAATTTTGACTGTTATTTGAAGCCCAGGGAAAATTTCCTCCTTCAAGTTTGCTCTTTCTTTTATTAATTATTTTGGCCAAGGTTTGCCGCACCATTATTTTGTTATAGGCGTGAAACAAAAAAAAAAGGAAAAAAAACTGAAAATAAACTCAACACTAAAACGAAAAAGCTGAGAGATTAAGCTGATATACAAGATAAATGAGTTACCTTATTCTCTCTGCAAGTTAACTCCAAATTTGTTTAGGAAAAAAAAAGGGGAAGAATAGAATTTCTACATTTAAAGAGACACATGTTTTGTTTTTCCTTTAACCAACAAGTTTTAAGTCAGTCTTCACTTTTGAAAAAGTTTTAGTAACATTTTAACTTTTGAAAAACTGCATCAATTAGATGATTTAAAAAGAAAAAATACTAATAGTGTTAATGATATACTATATATCAATTTGTGATGTTTTTTTTGGTAAAACTTTTTATTGTCATGTGTTAAGTTTATGATGATTGATATTTTATTTAAAATAACTTTTTAACACATTACATTATTATATATTATTAATCTATGTTTTTTTTATAAAATTAATAAATTTAGTCTTAATTTCGTCAATTGTGTTAATATTATACTTTCAATAGTTTACTTTTTCCAATGCTTTTGGTAAACTTTCTTTAAAGAAAAAATTGCCTATAACTTACCCGATTATCAAGTTTTCTTAATTTTTTTTTTTGGGTTAGAATAAAAAAAAATACTGGTGTGTTAGAATCAAATTTCTAACTTTAATAATTTCATAAAAATAATAATAATTGTTTTTCTAACTTTAATTATCGTGAAGAAAAAAAAGAAGAAGTTAGAAGTAGCATGAAGGAAGAAAAGTTTGAAAGTAGAAAGCGTGAAAGATAAAGCAAAACCCTATGAAACTAAAATTTGAGACATAAAGTGAGAGAGATAAGAGTGCATCAATGGCTCTAGGAATCTCAAACATTCTGCACTGCCCCAAATTTAGTTTCTCCCACAGCAATCACCGTCCCAAAGTTTCAACCTCTCTCAGGTCATCATCCATTTCTCCCTCTTTTCCTTTCCATTTGTAACAATCAAAGGACGAATTTAGTTTTCCTTCGAATTCGTTTGTTTTTCGCATACGATGCGTTTCTTATCTTATCTTCGTCAAAATCATTTCTAGGGTTAATAGAATGCAGTTCGGTGTCGATTTTCAGGTTTCCTCAGACAGCAACATGGAGTGATAGAAAGATTGTCTGTGCTGCTGCATCTGCGGCAGGGAGCTCTAATTCCGATGGTGACCTTAATCCTTATGAGGTAAAGGGTAAAATCTACTCTTTGAAATTTGAAGTTGTTCGAATTTTATCTTAGTTTCTGTCATGTCATGTCATGTCATGTAGGTGCTAGGTGTAAGCCCTCTTGAGAAATTTGACATGGTCAAGGCAGCATATGCAAAAAGAAAGAAGGAAGCTGAGATGAAGGGCGATGAAGCAACTGCTTCCAGAGTAGGTCGACTTTTTTTTTTTTTGTGTGTGTGTGTGTGTGAAATGGTTTTCATTACTATCGGCATTCCAACCATATAATATTACGGAACAGTCTGCATTGTCATTACTGATATGGCAAGTAGTTTCCCAAGTTTGAAATGGTCGAGGTTGATTTGCTGCATCCGTATTTGGAAGTTAACAATATGTATGAGCTGTGCAATATGTATAATATTGTTGAGTTTACTTATAATGCTTGTCAACCAAAGTAGAGCTCACTTATGGGATACAAGAGCCTATTATTCCTTTATTTTGAGGTTCTTAGTGATGTGTATTGATATTTGATTTTTTTTTTTTCTCAAAGTTTAATGCACTAATGTGTGGGATGTTGTGCGCTGTGAATGTATAATTCAGCTGGAAAAGGCATATGACAAACTCATGATGGCTCAGTTGACTAATCGGAAAAAGGGTGTAACTTTTGGATCATTTCAGGTAAATGTAGGGGAATCTTTCTTTCTGTGGACTGTTAAAATCGCACATATAACTTGAAGGCATAATAACAGTGAAGTGCTTATTGTTTAAATTCCGTTTGAGGTGCAAGCTACTTTTGTTAACTTAGTTTTGGATGTGTTTGATGCTTTCAATATTCACTGGACTTCCTTTGACGAAGTGGCCATAATTTTGTAGAACATCTCTTTTTACTGTTTTTCTCCTTCTAAATGAACCCAGAGTGCCTATAAATTATGGTCATGTAGAATTTGGAGGAAATAATACCATATTATCTTGAACTCGATATTGTTCACTATATTCTTTGTGCTGTGGAGGGTGAAGTTAGATAATTCTATTCATAGTGTACCACAAAAATGAGTTTTGCTTGAGCCATGCAAATCTTTTAAACTTAGCGTGGGTAGTGGATATTGAGAGAGTATACGACAGTCATGATTTTTCTTCAGCTATTAATGCTTCCGTGTCTATTTACAATGGTTTGTTAGTAGATACCGAAGATAGCAGAAATATTTCCCTAGGAGATACTTTTTATGAAAAAGAGATGCTCATTTAAGTATGTTTTGTGCCTTCTTCCTATTTTTTCCCAAGCATCGGACCCAAGATAAATGCCAGCAACACACTCATTTGAAAACACTCTTTACTATTAGCTGAAATTGATTAGAAATCAAACGATTTTATGGGTTCCACTTCATATTTAATTATCTTCACGTGTAATTTTGTAGTCGTCAATAGATTTTAACCAATAGTATAAAGTGTGAGGAATGATGCGTAAGAGAGTTTAATGCTAGCACTGCCCTAGATTCAGATTTGTTGTATTTGTTTGCATCTCCAAATCTTAATTGTGTATTAAACTAAGTGCAGGTTTCAAAGGAGATTAAGTATGCTGACAAGCAGCCAATTCTACCTTGGGGGCCAAGGTTTGGTATTTCTGCTTATGATTAGTAACAATTTTTGTGCTGTATATTGTTGTTGCTACCATTAGGTTACTAAAATATCTGGTAATTTTTACTTTAATGGATGATTTAATATTTAACTTCTCTAGGTTGACATGTTTCCTTTCTAGTATTCACAGCCAGGATCTCTGTAGATTGCTTTACTGCATGACAGTCATCTCCCCATTATGCATTACCACCTTCTCCCCACCTCCCAGAAAAAATAAGGTTTTGCCAAATTTTGTAAATCTAATCTATTTCAATAGCTCTTTTAGAAACAAAAACAAGTGATATTTCTCTCTAAATTAAGCTGAATCAAGCAACCACTCAATCAAACCATCAAATAAATAGTATTAATTAGGATATCCGTATACTCTTATATTTTGAGAAGGTGATGCTTGGATTGGAATCATCTCTATTTGGATTAGATTTTTTTAGATGTTTTATAAATAACAGTTTGGAAGGAAAATCTTATTTTTCTTGCTTGCATAGATGGATTACATTTATTTCTCATTGTTTACTTTTTATTCAAATCATTATTTCTCCCCTTATCACTATCACTCTATTGATAGCTACTTTGTAACTTTTGATGTTATTTTGTATGTAATTTCAGGTTTACTAAATCAAGTCAAAATGACACACGCATAAACTTGGCAATATCAGCTGTTTTTGTGAGTTGGATAAAGATAGTTATTTATTTATTTTTTCGGGAAAATATCAATACTAAACCATATCAATCTTGTGACTTATGTCTTAAAATGTAGTATTTAAGCAGAGTTATTTATCATCTTTCTGCAGACAGCATGGATCCTTGTCAAGCGCAGTGCTGAATATAAACCTTTGCAGTTTTTAGCCTTTGCCTTTGTTTATAGGCTTTTTGAGAAGTTAAAAGCCTTTGAATCTCCTGTAACCCGCATATATAATGTGAGTCTCATCTTCTATGTCAGCACATTTGTGAAATATATAAATTTTCTGTTTTTGCACTGCATTGAATTCCTAGTAGAATTGCACAGTTCATGTTATTGTTGGCTACAGGAAGAGGGTGAAGACACAGGAGAAGGATTGCGCATGGGGAAAAGACTGCTCCGAGCACTGGCTTTGGTTTTTGGATGTGTAGCAATTTCATCTTTGGTATGATGATTCCTTAGATCTTTTGGTGTGACTCATGGATCAGTACTTTGATATCCCAAATTTTTGGCTTCCCTTTCAATTGATATACATATAGTTTTTTTTTTTCCTGTAACAAGAAAAAGAAAAGAAGGGAGAGAAGGAACAATTCATCTTTTTACCCTCTTTTCCTATTTTGCTTTATGTGAAACTAAATTGTTCATTATGGTATGATGCATCAATTATGTTCTTTTTTTATCTATATTGAATCTCTTTTTTGAATGAAGAAAACCACGGTAGCCAAACTACGGAATTTATATTTTTTACCCTGTTTGACTTCCACTAGTACGGAACCAGGCAAATGATGCCCTGACTAGTTTTACCACGTAGTTGTAGTTTTTTTTTTTTCTTTTTTTTTTCTTTTTTTTTATATGGAAGTTGGATATTCTATTTATTTGTCACTCAACATTTATCCTAGTTGAATGTGGCTCAAGTTCTCTTTTTTCTTATCATCTTTACACGTTGGCATGGGCATGTCTCATAATTATATAATTTTCCAAATGAAAATTAATACTTTCTTGTTCTTCTCATGCAGGCATATACTTTTATTTTGAACATAATTGAGTTTGCAGGTGGTTTTATTCCTGCTCTTTTGTACAACAATCAGGTATACTATAAATCAATGAGAGCGCCCCTCATGGCTTGAAATATATTAAGATAAAACTGTCCTCTATCCTTGTGATATGATGTGTGCCAAGCAGGTTTTTTGCCTTTAAAACGTTGGGACATTCTTTATGTGAATTATCATGCCAAATACATTTTATTCCCTATTTTCCTAATGCAGACAAGAGAAAAATGATCTCATGGTTATTGATTTAAAACTTTTTCTCCGTTACGTGAGTATTGTCTTTAATACATGTGATGTGAGGGGATGGGTTGCGATTGAAGTATCAAATTGTTGTGAACTTAGATGAATTTTACGAAGCACAGGTGCATGTTTTCTTGATAAGGATAGCTAGTTTAGTGGCCATGTTTCTTAAATAGCAGATGAATTTAGATTGTGTAATAAAATAAATTTTACGAAGCACAGGTGCAATGTCAGGGGCTTTTTCCCTTGAACAGTTGAAGGTATCAGCTAATATTTCATGAATTCATTGTGGTCGATTGTAATTCAACTGCCAGTTTATCCTCTACAATATAAAATTTCCATGATGTTACATTTTTCATTAGCCGTATTATTAGCATCCATGTTGGGCCTCTAAAGATGTATGCGAGATTAGATTGGTTCCCCAAAGATTGTTGCTTTGATGACAGTTAGTGACATTGGTTTTCCTTCAAAAACCAATTTAATGGTAAAATGTGAAATTTTAAAACCAATTCGATCATGTTATTGATTTGATGTATTTATAAAAATGGAGGACCAGGGTTGTGTTGCTATCATCTTTGAAAGGCCAATAATGTCATTTAAATCAAATTTACGCGTAGCATGCAACTTAGTCTACGGGTGATGGTGGGACTAGTCTGGTTTCTTGTCTGCCATAACAAAGAAACTGTTTCTTGAATGACACATTTTATGGCATGCATTGCTTTTTATTTACTCTGGAAATAAGATACACACCTCTCTTGTCACTACTTTTATTTGTCATTTTTTTTTATTGCTGAATGCTAATCCTAGTTAGTATCTATCCTATTCGTCAGTGTGTTTCTGCTAAGTTGACAGCCGTTATGGTATCTGCAGGAATTGGTAATCACAACTTCATCGGCAGTGATGCTTTATATCATGGCATCTTATTATAGATAGTGGAGCTTGTCTTGAAGACGAAGAAAACACGCATCGTCATCATCCATTTTTATCTTTTTTCGTTCAATTCTTGCTTTTGTTCCTCACTAGTGTTAGCTCAAATTTTGTCAAAAGAGATGTACTTTTTCCTTGTTTTAATGTAGCAGGAATTGTGTTAACTTTCTTATTCTACTTTTTACTTTTTTATTTATATTCATTTTGACTATTCACATATCATAGTGGTACATACAGTCACGCACTCTCGCTCGTTTTTATCGTTTATTTATTCCATTTTATTGCCAAGTAAATGAAATGGTCATTTACGTTTTGGACTACCATCATGCAAAGCAGGATGCCTTATTTGACCGTGTCCATGAATAAGATAGTTACACACTTTCATACGACAAAAATGTAATGATGTTGGGAAAATGTACAATTTGGTTAAGTTCCACACAATGAAGGATTAAGTCGCATGTTGTGTCAATGGTTTTCTCGATTTCACGTGGGAAAAACGATATAGGTTGATTTGAATTGAACATCAACTTATTTTCATAATGGAAAATTGGTATAATGGGTCAGTTTGCTTTTTCCAAAAGTATTTTTTAATAAAATAAGCAATTTTTTATGTATATGTTCAATCTGTTTATTTTATAAATAAGTTTTTCTTTTTTTTGCTTTTTTAACAGTTTGGGATTCGTTTGTTTATACTTTTCTTGAACTATCTTTTTTTTTTTGTGTAATCTATTTATTTTAAAATATAAGATAGTTTTCAAATTATTTCAATAAATAATTATATCTCCTTCTAAATAAGTGATTTGGAAAATATTCATTTTAGATAAGTTTGTTGAATATGTTATGCTACCCTTTAGAATGGATTGAATGCATGAATGTACTAAATTAAATAGCATTAATTTGAAAAACCAAAATAATAATAAGGAATCATACATGATTCTTTTTTAGGCTTTTGGTGGTGCGATCTCGTTAGGATGCCAAGATAGCAAAGAAGGAGTCCATAAGTAGAATGAGATATGGGTATTGCTTTCTACACCTTATCAAATTTCTTTCCCTATGACAGGAAGGAGTGATTGCTTTTCAAGAAAAAGAATTTCGAAGTATTTATTGTGTTTTGGAAAATTAATTAAGATGTAGAAAGATATTTGATAGGGTATAGGAAGCAATACCATGAAAAATGTTTGGATATGTTGGTAGTCTAAATTAAGTCTACCTCCTTGATATCACTCTGGCTTTCGTAGTGTGTTTCCCTATTAGAATAAATTCCAATATTATACTTAAACAGAAAATTTTAATTTAATTCATTTTTGTTGAAAGTTTTATTATCATTAAATTTTATAAACGTAGTATTTGTCTCAAATATTAATGTTGTCATATAAAGTTTAGTGTCAAGTGGAGCTTCTATTGACACTGCAAAACTGAATTATCTAATATACAATAAGACTGAACAGATAGGGTACTAATTTTATAAGAAATGTCATACACATTACCATGGAGAGACAGACAAAAACTAAATTATTTGTGTACCGTTTCAAATTTTATTAGTGGCTGTAATGGGACAGAATAGACACACAATGCATAAAAACAAACCAATAATTGGTGGAGGAATCCATTGAAACTGCACTCTGCTCATAATATGAATTGACAATTCAATAGCCTATTATAAATTATTATAATGATGTGCTTTATTAAGAAAACAAATACAAATGTTAATAATTTATTAAAAATTTATTAGAGTAGTCAATTTGAAATTATGTTTAAAGACTTTCAGAGCAAGTGAAAACAAAAACACTTGATTTTGCATATGCAAAATGACAGTATGATTCCTTTTTTCTTCCTCGTAGTATCTTGAAGCATCGCATGCACCTCAACACAAAGTTCTTGAAATAAGTGTGTACTATAGATGCAGTTACCTTGATCACACTTAAATTGGTTTGCTTGTAATCTTGTTGGAGTACCTAATCTAGGTAATTAATTCCCTTCAAATTTCTGTGACTTTCATCTGTTCCACTTTCCTTGAGAGTAATTAGCTGAACTATTACAGGTGATATTCTGTCTCCATACCTTTGAATTGTATTTATAATTTTGTTTATAAACTTTTAATTATGGACGGTTTAATCACGTTTAATTCTGTTTAAACCTAATTACTTATCAGTTTAGATTAATTAGAAGATGAGTTGATTTTGATTGTGACAAATCAATCTCCGTCATATTTAGACGATTGGTCATGGTAATTTGAACGGTATGCTCCTTTTGTTACATACAGCATAAAAATCATATAGACTATTTCAAGATGATATATAGTGCACCACAGGGAACATAAATGTCTAGTAATTATGGAATTTGAATCCAATAATGGTTGCAAAGAAGGTCACTGTATGATTGTGTGTTTGTAATTTTGTACGAAGAGCAACTATGGCTCAAAACATCTACCTTGTGGCTTGTTTTGGTGGCAGAGAAAATGGTAGCTAAGATAGTTGATCTTCGGTCAGATACAGTGACAAAACCAACTGAAGCAATGCGAGGTGCTATGGCAAGTGCTGAGGTTGATGATGATGTTCTTGGTCGTGACCCCTCCTGTTTTCGCTTGGAGACAGAGATGGCAAAGTTATTGGGAAAGGAAGCTGCACTTTTTGTTCCATCAGGCACCATGGCCAACCTTATATCGGTGCTTGTGCATTGTGACATTAGAGGAAGTGAAGTTATTCTTGGAGATGATTCCCACATACACATTTACGAGAATGGAGGCATTGCAACCCTTGGAGGTGTGCATCCAAGAACAGTTAAAAACAATGAAGATGGAACAATGGACATTGATTTAATCGAGGCTGCAATCAGAGATCCAAAGGGAGAGTTAGTATATCCAACCACAAGGCTTATTTGCTTGGAAAATACTCATGGAAAGTAAGCAATTATTCTGTCCAAATTTTTCTAGATAGTACAATATTACAACAATAATAACAAAGTCCCTTGTGAAATCAGCTACATACACAAGCATTAAGATTACATTGTTAGATTTCTCTTAAGGACATAAGCAGTATCAGTGGTTGGTATGTTTTCTTGAATGCAGCTGTGGTGGTAGATGTCTTTCAGTTGAGTATACAGACAGAGTAGGAGAGGTTGCTAAAAAGCATGGATTGAAGCTTCACATTGATGGAGCCCGAATATTTAATGCATCAGTTGTAAGTAAATTCTGTTTAGTATTGACTTTTATTTTGTTCAAAAACTGAGTAAAATCAGTGCAAGGATAAACTTGTGACTGAAATGCACCTAGCTAGATGAATACTTAAAAAATGTGTAAATAATATCTGTCAGCCTTAGATCTCCAATAAGGTAAAGTAAGATAGATTTTGATTCTACTATATGCTTTATGAACACATCTGTTTGTGTAAACAACATGTGTCAGCAAAAAAGTTCTCCATAAAAAATTTGGTTACTTTTATACCATGTATGATGTATGGTTCAACTTAACTCTAGCAATAACTACATAAATGTGGCATTTTCTGATAGAAATGAATCTGAGTTCTTGCTTTTTCAGTGAGTGCTTTGATATTGTCTATTGTATTTTCTTTTTACTTTAATTTTATTGCAGATCTTGCTTTCAGTTCTTTTGTGCCTCATCATATGCCTTTTTGTTTACCCTTTTGTGTTATCATGCACTTTCAGGCACTAGGTGTCCCTGTGGGTAGGCTCGTTCAAGCAGCTGATTCGGTTTCTGTGTGTTTTTCTTTTCTCATTTTTCTTCTTTTGCACAATATTCATGGAAAGGCTATTCAGAAGTGACTACTCTATTTTTAAAGGGAGTAAATAAGATTGTATCTATAGGTGTAAGTTATAATTAAGGACATATACACATCTTAATCTGTTTCTCACTTCAGAAACACTTTCATATCAGAAGAACATTCTTCAAGATCTAGGAAGTTCTTTTTTTCTTCTCAAAAGCTGCTTTGATTTGAAGTTAAAAAAAGTTGAATAATGTGTTAATAAACTTTGAAATTTCAAATAAAAAACAGAAGGAAAAACTCTTGTGAAGGTTATTTATGCAAAAATTGTTTTTCTTTATAGAAAAGTTACTCAGCTTTTGAATATCTTTTATAACTGTGGTTATCCCTCTTTAAAAATAAGTGAATTCTCTTGATTTTAACAGATTTTAAACCCTAATCAAACTTTGCTGTGAATCATATCCTTGAATACATGAATTTTAGGTATGTCTGTCAAAAGGCCTGGGTGCTCCAGTTGGATCTGTTATTGTTGGTTCCAATAGCTTTATCAGCAAGGTAATATAAATTTTGGGAGAATACAAAAGTATCTATATTCTATCTCCTTTCTGAAAGAAGCTGATACTAGCAGAAAATATATACAATTTTAGGCTAGAAGGCTCAGAAAAACCTTAGGTGGTGGAATGAGGCAAGTTGGCATCCTTTGTGCAGCTGCACTTGTTGCTTTACAGGAAAATGTTGAAAAGCTAGAAAGTGATCACAAGAAAGCTAAACTTTTGGCTGGTAAATGCTATTCAACTTTTAACTGTCCTTATCTTTTTAAACACCCTTTAAATTGCACTTCTTAGTTTTCTCAAAAAGATTTCCTTTTGTCTTAGATGGATTGAATGAAATTAAAGGTCTGAGAGTGAAAACCTCTTCTGTGGAAACCAATATGGTAAGTCTTCAGTTGAGACCACTGATAACAGAACAATTGCATTGTTGTTTCTCAAACAAATTTGATGCTCTGTGATGTGATTAGAATTAATGTTTGATTGATACCATGGTGCAGATATATGTTGAAATTGAAGAGAGATTAGGAACTACAGCATCCAAGCTGTGCAAGGACTTGGAAGACTATGGTATTCTTCTCATGGCAGTTGGCTCATCAAGGTGTTATTTGCAGTTATACTGTTTTCTTAATCTGCAATTAATTAATCAACTAAACTTTTCATTATTTTAGCCCATTCTTATATACTGACCTAAACTAGAAACCAGTCCATGATGTGGAGTCCTTTTGTACTTCAATGTTATGAAATAGCTAAGGAAATTTTATGCAGTTATGGTGAACTGAGAGACAATTTACTGTAAAACTTTTTGTAACTATTTTGGTGGAGAAAAAGTGATGTTTTCTAAATGATTAGTTTAGTGATTAATATAAATGGAATTGCACTTTATGGTAATTATGAGCAGTATCTACTTTTTGCAGATTGAGAATTGTGTTCCACCACCAAATATCTGCAAGTGACATGCAGTACACCTTATCATGCTTTCAGGTGATGACTAGGAATCCATTATTATTAACCCTACACTTTTCACTTCATCTTCAACACTACTTGAGAAACTTCAAAAATATCTGATACTGTTACTCAAAATGACAATTTTCTTCTTTTTTATTTTATGTTTTGAAGTTTCAAAATGCGCATTGAATTTTGGCCTATAAAATGTGTTTCACTTGCTCATTTCATCAGCATGCATTTTACATTAAAAGATGAAATTGAAAGACTCTTTTGATGAACACTGTAGCAAGCTGTGAATGGTGTACGAAATGAAAATGGCAACTGAAGTTTGCAACTTGGTGGCACATGAAAAACTAACACCAAATTCCATTCCATAGCACGAAGCTTTGTGAAAGCTGTCTGAATATGAAACTGCTGCATTTGAAACAATGTATAATGAAGGCTTTATGGAGTCTTTTATACTCTTAAGTTTTTCAGTATCTTCCACAAAATGAGGTTCTTCCTTTCCTGCATTTTAATTAGTAAGAATTAGTAGCAAAAGTACTTGACATTAATTATTGGAATTAATAATTAATATGAATGACTTATTTGTCTATATTGGATTTAATTTTTAAAGAAAGTTTATTTTTATTTTATTTTACTTGTAAATAAAATAGCAATAAAAAAAATCATTAAATAGCAATCAAATATAAAATAAATAAATTATTATATTAACTAATTTAAATATTGTTTTATAAATTAATAAAAAATAATTGATCTTTAAAGTAATTTATCTTATGAATAAAAATTGTATTTGATTTATGAAATAGAGTCTAGTGTTTAACATTAATTAAAAAAAATTTAACTAATTTAAAATAAATAGTAACAAGTAGTTGAAATTTTAATAATTAATATATTAATTTAAACTTTAATTAACACATCAATTATAATTTTATTTATAATAAAAATTATTTTAAGTACTAATAATTTTTAGGTTCTAAAATAACATATAATTTAGTTAATATAATAATTAACTATTGTTATTTAATAATATTTTTTAGTGTTAAATTGAGACCCAATTGATAAAAGAATGAATTACTTGAAATTAACTCACATTTTATGGCAAGTTCAAATCAATTTAATTAAATTGGATTAAATCAAATTTTATTACATAATCGATCCTAATAAATACCTATAATATTATATACAAGTTCCTATGTTATACATTTATGTTTATAGCTACTCACCTTAAGTTTTTTAATTTTTTATTTGAATTAAGATAATAATACTTTTATAATATTTTTTTTATAACAGTTTAATATTATCTACGTGTTATTTTGTGATTGATCCAAAATTACTTCATAATTAATAATAATAATAATAATCATAAATATCACCATAGACCAATCACAATGACACATAAACTATGTTAAAATATTATAAAAAATATTATTTATCATTATTCTTTGTATTATAAGCAACTTTAAAGAGTTTGATAATTAAGATTTCTACCTCTTTAATATATTTCATTCATACCATATATTTTATGTTTACTTTTTATAGTCACATCACTTTTTTTTTTCTCTTTATGTCTGATAATAGGTATAAAAAAAGTATATCAATCATTCTTCAAAAGATAACATGGTATCATCATTCTTAAAAGATACAATGCTTTCAACTCCAAACTCAAAAAAACATTGATGTTACATCTCACAAGACTTGTGGGCTCTATGCTTCTGTTTATTTATTTTTATTTATATATATATATATATATATATATATATATATATATATATATATATATATAATAAAAAATAAAGAAAAAAAATTAAATTTATTTAATTAAATAAAATATAAATTTACAATATTTAAAATCTTTTGTTAACATTATTTATTTTCTTTTCAAAAAAGGTTCACATCCAAGAAAAATATGTCTCATAGAATTCCTTTATAATTATGAATTTATTTTATAATTAAAAGATGATGCAAAATCCAACAAAATTGATTATGTTGAAAAGCTTTTTCTTCATTTTTACAAATCACGACTACCATACTTTCATTTCTTATTTTTTTTCTTTCTTCTTTAGTCTTTTTCTTACAACATTCCAACCCTAATATTAAAATTAAATACGTGCTATTCGAAATAATATTTTAGATCATTTTTATAAAATATAAATATATAATTTAGTATAAAATGAGATAAACTTTTAAAAATAATTTAAAAAATAAAAATATATTTAATTTTTAATTATTTCATGGTTTTTAATCTATGTTGTTAATTTTATATTCTTTTATTTATTTTTTCTAAAGCTAGGTTCAACCAAAAGAATTGGATTTATGGGTAAAATATTTGAATGTTAGTTTTCTTGTGTTAAGGTGTTTGTTTAGAAGAAAATTTTCTTAAGTTGTTAAAAACAAAGTACTAAGTATTAGTAAACGAGTATTTTCTTTCTTAAAAATATAATTTTTTTTAATTTTATTAACGTAAATAGAATATTAAGATTTCTTTTTTCTAAACTATATCTTTTAGGATAATTATTTTTGCGAAAGACTAATTTTTATCATGTTTTATTTTTTTAATTTTATGGGTTCTTTAATGCTAAATTATGTTTTATAGGAACGACTTCTTAGTAATATTTTTTTAGCTTTATAGATTTGTATATTTATTTGTAATAAATTACTTTATAAAAAATTTATAATTTTTCATAAATTCACGTGAATATAAATTTTAAAAATATATGAAATAATTGAGAATAAAATTATGATAAATAAGATAATTTAAATAAATTATAATCATGAAAAATTATGATAATAAATTATTGTAATTATGGCTGTTTTTTTTTAAATTAATTTTGATAAATGTATATTTATTTGGTTAAATAATTTATGTAATAATTTTTGTTTATAATAAGTTAAAAATAAAATTAAATAATAATATGATTGCAGGTGAAAACATTTGAAAAAAAAAATAATGTAAAGATACAAATTGTAACATCCCAATAAATATATAAATATATATATATATATATATATATATATTTTATTGTAGAAGTTAACATAAATAATAATAAAGAACAGTAGAGAGAAACAAATAAAAGAAGAGGAAACACATATAATATTATGTAAAGGTTGAAACTGTACAAAGTAAAGAAATCCGAATTACATTTACAGCTTCAGACCGAACGGTTGTGGTACAATACATGACCGAAAGGCATTACAAAAGGAATTCCTAGGCCGAACGGTCTTACAAAAATACTAAACCGGACGATTATCTATACAAAGTAATAATTAAGATTAAATCTAAGGACCAGAAGGTCCTGCACAACTTTCAGGCAAGACGTCCAGGGGTTGCTCCACTTGCAAGGCTTTTTCCAGAGTTTCTTCTTGAGCACCCTCTACTCACATCCAAATAGGATGATCATTGCAATGAAGAGAACCAACCGAACGGTAGAATACCGAACGACAACATGACCAAGATAAAACAGATAAGGATAAGCTTATGTAAATTCAATTAATCATATTCATGCATTTTAAAATACACACACGATTCTCAAACATAATCATTCTAACCATGAATAATCAGAAAAGGGTATTAGCACCAAAAATCAACACATGCACTTTCTTAGACTCTGTCCGGACGATATGACTATGTATGCTCGCCGCTCTTTGCACCCAGGTGGACCTGGCTGGGATGCACTCAACAGATCGCCACTCGAGGTTAGTCTAGTGGAACCACCTCGGTATAGAAATGCCCTAAGGCTAAAGGACCTTCTGCCATTCCCACGCATGAATTACCCTTCTCTACTTGAGGAGGCGTAATCACGGAATATCAGGATAGAGTCAAAACCTGAGCCTTAACCATGGTCATACTATACCAACCATAATCAATCATGAGACATTCCTCCTTGGAAGTCTCTTATAACAACAATCCAAACCGGACGGTACATTAATAGACTTGTAACATGGAAAATGAAATAAACTAAGTCAAGGAAAACTGAATGAAAGGATCAAAGGGAAACTCAACAAAGAAAACAAAGAGTACTTGCCTAATAATCACCGGACTGAAGAAAGTATTAGAAGTTTAACAATGAAGTAAAAAGGACTTAATAAATACAACTGGAAGAAATGATCAATATGACTCAACAATGGAAGTTTAGTTAGACTAGTTAAAGAGGACTGGACGGTTATGAGAAACCAAACGGAAGGTCAAAGAAAACTCAACAGTACGAGTCAACGAACTTTTAAATAAGAAGTTCTCTTCATTAAGACGAGTGTCTGAATAAGACTGGACACTCCTTGAGGAATCAAGTGTCAGTATAAGACTGAACACTCTCCAAATAACTAATATGATAAGTCGGACGTTTTAGGAACTCAAGTACTGGTATAAGACCTAATACTTATAAGGAAGCAACCATCATCATAAACCGAACGTTCAGTGTAGGACCGAACGTTCCGGAAGGTTAATAGGTGAACGAATACTCAGTTTATGACCAAGAAATTCTCTGCCGGATATTCTGTATAAGACGACGTTCAGCGTAAGACTGAACAATCCGGACGGCTAATTCATAATATAATTTAAGTTCAATGATAAGGGACCCGATCAAAGGTTTTCAGGGGAAACCGGACCGTCCTAATGACCATTCGATTTTAGATTCAGTTTTTCTCTAAGTTTCATACCAAGATACATAATTTAACAACAACATACACCGTTCATCAAACCATATAGTTCAACAAACATACATTAAATCATATTTTCAACCATACAAGAAATCATAATTAAATTTTATAAGCTCCCCTTACCTTAATTCCAAGCTAGGCTTCTAAGTCTTGGGCAGCAACTACTCCTAAGGCTTTCAAAGTTCAAAGTGCTCCAACAGAATTTTCGATCGGTGCACTTGAAAGATCTTGACGCCGGAAAGAATTTATCTAACGAAGACAAGGTGATCGGAGGTGGGAAGAGGGTCAGAATTCTAGAGAGAAGTTTGAAGTTTTTAGAGAGAAGGAGGAGAAAATGGAGTTTCTAGAGCTTGGGTTCTGAGGAAGAAGAAAGGTTGCATGCAAAAAGAGGTAAGGTTTGAAGATCCTACCTTAAATACAGCCTCCAATCCGGACGGTTGGTCCATCCTCCAGCTGCCACATGGATTCCATTATCAGAAGCTCTTCATTCTTCTTGCAGCCACACGATTCTCGAGACTGAGGAATTAAATGCACAGAAAATCCTGTCTGCCACTCAATCCTAATGAGCTGAAATGGTGAGGTGGACGACACTGAGAAGTGTGAAATTAATGGAGTGTTACACAAATCTTGAAAACTAGAAAAGAGAATATCAACCACAAACAACATGGAGAAAATACATTGTGATAATTTAGTCTTTCGCAAAAATAATTTATACTTAAACATTAGAAGGGTTTAAATTAGAAGAAAAAGAAATATTGTATACTTATGTTAATAACATTCAAAAGTGATAAAAAAAAAGGTCTTAGTAAACCATCATAAGAACTTTGGAATAAAAAAAAAATTAATTAGTTCCTTGTCTTCAATTTTATAATAAAAATACTGAAAATTCATCAAATTTTAGTTATTTGTTTAAAAAATATACTTATATTGTCTAGTAGGTAATAAGTCTTATTCTAGATGATGTGTTGATGACTGATCACTTTAACTATATCAGTAGTATATATCCACTTTTATTTTATGATTATTAAAAAATAACTTTTTTAAATAATTATAAAAAATAATACAGATTTAAAAGACAGTATAAATAAAATAATTTATGCTAATAAAGGCACAATCGATAATGAGATGTGTATATCAAAAGACGGATACAATTCTCTATATATAGATATATTTGATCAAGTGTCTTGATTACAAATTAAAGATAATATTAATATTACATAATGCAAAATTATTACATATTTACTATTATTATTATTATTATTATTATTTTAAAAAGTCATTGATACCATATTAATTACAAAAAGAAAGACAAATTTGAGGATAATAGCATTAATTTATACAACATCATTGAGAGTCAAATTTTTTTTCTTCTTCATAATTGAACTTTGGAATGTAATAGCGTTATTTTAAGGATTATATATATATATATATATATATATATATATATATATATATATATATATATGTATGTATGTATATTGAAAATGTTAATTTGATTCATGACTTAAAAATCAATCTAATTTACTTATAGAAAAGTTTTTTGTTTTATTTATTAAATAAGTAAGTTGAAGACGAATAAGTTACGATTAGGGTGAAGATACTTTAATTTACTATAACTTTAAAATAAAACTTCAATTAATTCTTCAATATATTTTTTATAATTATATAAGTTTTTAAAATATTATAAATTTTAAATTGATTCATACATTAATTACAAATGGATCTTTAAATATTCTTTTATTATTTACAACTTAGTTGTGAGGTTGGGTTCAACTCATTTTGTTTATGGTTTATTTGACTCTCACTTGATTCATTTATACTTTTGGAGTATGATTTAGAGTCAATTTGACTATACTTTAACCTGAATTAACCTAATTTAAATCTAACAAGACTTAGTTCAATTTAAGTTTAAATAAACTAAAATAAACCTTGTTCCAAATCAAATCAATTTGACTGAATCTTATATTGAATTAATTTGAAATAACTTTAATTTGACTTAAACTTGATCAAATCTTACTTTGCATAAACTTATATTATCTCAACCTAAATTAACCTAAGTTTTATTTTAAATTTTAAAACTCAATGAAAAGATAATACAATCTTAATTTAATTTAAATATTTTATTTGAAAAATAGTTCCTCATCTTTTTATCATAAAAGAATGTAAGCACATAAATAAAATTAGTTTATGCATAGAATTTTATTTTTCTTAAAGTAGCTTCTAAAAGTGTATTTTTAGTTAATAAGTACATTAAAATTTGGAAATAATGAATTACTAAAAAGAAATTATCCAAACAATACTAAGGCTATTACTTGTATGAAACCCTAGAAATTATAGTCATGAGTAGGTCATTGGGCGGAATGCAATTAATTGGTGCTTAAGGAATGAAAGAGAGTGTTAATATTAATTGAGTTTCATATTAGCAACTATGTTAAGTAAACCCAAACCAAAAACAAAGCTCCGCTGGCAACTCTATCGGTGAGGGTTTGGTCATTCCTATTGCTGGGTTTTCAACAACCATTAATTCTTCTATTGCATTACTACGAATATTATACCAACTAAAATAAAATTATCGTTTATTAACAGTTTAACGTTATTTTTTTTGTGATTTTATTTTTATAGTGAATTTACATCCCTGTCTAAAAATTTTGAAAATATCATTTTAGAAATAATAATAGTTTAAAGTAATAAAATTTAATTATTTTAATATTAAAATTTTTTAATACAAAGTTGTAAACGGATTTTATAATTTTAAAACACACCACCTTTTTATAAATCACTTTTATAGAGTTTTTTATAAGAGTTTTTGCTTCATATTCATCTGTTTGAAGATTAGAAATCATCTAAGTGATCCTCGCGGTAAGATCTTCAAGTCTAATCGATTGATTTTTCAGATAGAGTAATTTTTTACCCCTTCCTTTGGTCATTTTTGTTTTTCTTGCATATTGGCTCCTTCGTTTTGCATGTGACCTTTGAGTCTTTTATAAGACTCTTTGTTGATCAGTGATCATAACAGTACACATTGATCGTGTTTTTGTTATTCATAGGAGCGAATAGAGTTTCTTGTGCCTTTAGAGTTGTTTTAGGCTTCCTAAAATAGTTTTCTCTTCTGTTAGGTAACGAAAGCCAAATACCTATTTTCTATTGTTTTATTGCTTTGATAGTCTAACTTGGTATGCTTGAGTTTCAGTTAGAGATTAAGCTTGTTTGAGATTTTGTTGTGTTGTGGTATACCTACTTGGACTTTATCTAAATGTGTGTTATCTGATATTGAAAGAGATTTGTTATGATTGCTTGCTGAATTATGCTTAATTCTTGATGATCTGTCGATGATAAGTTATTGGTTTGATTGATCAATTAGCTGTTGAACTTTAGTTTAATAATAAGTTAGAGGCATGACTAGTTTTTGGTCTAAAATTTTAGGTTTTAACAAGTGAAATTCTAGAATAGTTTATTTAGGAGTGAACATGAAGTTTGGAGTCTGTTTTGTGTCAATTAGGACTTGGTTAGCCATTTAGTTCATTAAAATCTGATATGAAATATGTGAAATTTTCTATATGAGTACTGGTTTGGTTTTGAATTAGAGAATAGGGTATTCTGAATCAATTAAGTGAATTTGTGTTCAATTTGACGTCAAAACCTATTTTAGAACTCTCCATTGAGTCAGGAATACCAATTTGGTCATCTAAAAAAGTCCTTGGTTCCCCAATTCATAGAAATGAAGTTGTTGGTTTATGGTATAACATTAAGCAGCTTTGGTATGGTGTTGAGTTCTAGAAAAATAGTGAATCTTTGATTCTTGGACGCCGAGCGTTGCTCAAGTGAGTGAGCCATTGCTTTCTAGGCGCTGAGCACCAGTTTTCCCTTATAGGTCTGGACATTTTTTTCCTATAATTTGTTGGGCAGAGGTTTGACTCGCTAGGTGAGGGCTTGAGCGTTGGGCGCTCCTTGTTTCGTAGTGGTGTTTGTTTTATATGTTTTTCTTATTCTTGATTTGGCTTAGACTAATGTAAACCAATTTGGTGCATGTTATTTTGTAGTTGGAATGGATAATAGTACTAATGTATGTGTTATATGTATAATGAAATGAAAAGTGTGAACTAAGTATGTTGCGAAAGGGATTCCATAGGGAAATCCTTATTGTTGTTCTGTAATGTATATATTGAAGTAAGGACTCTGAGATTGGGATGATTATGACAATCTTAATAACTTTCAATCTCAAGTAGAGAATGATAATTATGTTCTGAAGAGTAGTAAGAGGTCCTTGATGGTCATGTATTGGCTATAGATGTTTGACTGATTGACCTTGATGTGTGGTAATTTGGTGTGGGTAGGTTGTTTCACCACACACAAGGTAGGTTTCCTATGAGTCTGACATCAATACATGTATCTGAATGATCGAAGTCTAAAGTTGATATGTTTATTTTTGTATTGTTTTATTTAAACAATTATTGAGATGTTAATTATTTAAATGGTATGAATATTTTTTTATACTTTAACTTACCTTTTTGTCTTTGTCTGTGTGTTTGTGTTGTTTTCTCTTTGACAATGATCATCTTAATGGTTTAAGTAGAAAATAATGTTTTTAATGAACAAGTGCTAGCTCGTGGTGGAGGTGTGAGACTTAGAGTTAGACATTTTGTTGTTTCTTTTTGTTTTATATAAATTATTACGCTTTTGGTTCAATGTAATATATATATATATATATATATATATATATATATATATATGACTATGTATATATTTTATTATTATATGTTATATATGAATAATTGTTTTATATTATTAAAAATGTGATAAATGTGATAATAATTAACATTACAAATATTGGATGTTACAATTACTGAAAAATGTTAATATTAAATAAGTATTAAATTTTGATACATGTGAAAAGTACAAGTCACATTAATTAATTAATTAATTAAATACTGATACAATGTCTTGTATTATTCTTGTAGTCACTTAATGTATTATTCTATAGGAAGGCTAAGCTCATCTTTTGTTTAAAAAATGTTAATTTCTCAAACAACATTTACTTTTTCCCCTTCATTTAATTTTGATTCTATTTTTCTCCCATTTCAATTTGCCTCAAAATAAAGGTAGTTGGTTAATCGCATTTAGTGCATGATTTTAAAAGCATTTCTAAGATTTTTTATTTTTCATTTTGCATCTTAAATTTTTTAAATATATATTAAAATTTTCCAAATTGCATTTTCAACTTTTATCGAAAATAGGCATAATCAACTAACAGGAATTGCCTTTACGGAAGGTAATCTTCGTACGCTACGAAGGGGGCAAATTTAATTTAAATAAATACCATTCCCGTAACGTTTATTAAAATATGCATATATAATATAAATAAATTTAAATTATTGTTACTTTATTTTGAAATGATATAATTTATAATTCGTAATAAAATAAAATGTTATGTGGTATTTTCCTTAACACGTGCATGTGTGGAAGCGCGTTGGTAGAAAAGTTAAAAAGTTTGGTTAGAAGAGAAGGTTGAATTGAATGGGTTTAGAGGAAAAAAAACACACCTGTACGTACTAATTGGAATTTGGATGTTAATGGTGAGATTTTCAAAAGTGATTTTAATGATATTTAAAGACAAGAAAACCAAGGTGGCCAGAAAATAGTAACGCAGAAGCTATTAAATTAGATAGATGTGCCAAACAACATGTCAACGTGCTTATTGACTTCTTCTTTATTAATGGGCCAGCCCAGGTCTCTGCTTTTCATAAAACAACAAATAAATTTCTCTTTTATCTTTTTTTTTTACTTTTTCATAAATCGTTTCTAAATATATTATATACAGAGAAAAAAAGTACAAATAAAATACAACAAAAACACATGTATATTTATAAAAAATGATTAAAAATTTAAATGAAAAAACAAACATTTATTTTTCAAATACATATAATGTTTACATTATGTATACATAAATAAAGAATTAATAAACAATAAATTCTTTCATAAGCAAAACAATTTCAATTTCTTATAATCATTTTAATGTAGAAAGTTAAATTTTCAATAAATAGTTTCACTTTTAAAAGTGTAACGTTAATTAAAATAGTAAAACAAATTAAACTTAATACTGTGTAATTTATTATATGTACAAATAGAAAGTTGAGAGCAGTGAAATTTCAATAAAGTGAAATAAATGGGCAGAAATGAATATGATAAATTGTGGAGTGCAAATTCTAAACTTTGATCTAACCCCACCTAATCCTTTTATTGGTTTGAGACTTTTAAATTCTCTTGTTAAGTAAGTTAAAAAGGAAAATTATTATGATGAACTTGGTGATTTAATTACTTCAAAATGCTTAAGTTGAGAGGATTCACATTTTAATGACCAGCATAATTGTTAACTCTATTTATAGTAAATAATTAATTTCATTTTCACAAAATCCAAACATTATTTTATTAGTATTAGTTTAACATGCCAAAAAGAACATCGTTTCTCCATGCACTTTTCCAAATTCTTTCCGCACTTCCAAAACTATTAATTTACCATTTTAATTAAAAAAAAAGTTGCATTTTAATTAAAATAAATATGTCTTCTATATTATTGCACCTCATTTCCTCATTCAATCTCATTCATTCTCCTTTTGTGTTTCGTTACATTCTTGTAGTATTGTCTACATTTGTAATGTTGGTAGTGGTGTGACTGATTGTGGTTCGTGATGGTAGTCCTTAACTATTGGTGATTTGTGGTGGTGGTCATTCGTTTGTAAAAGTTGAAGTTGTAGTTGGAAATAAGTAAAAGCCTTTATAAATGTAATGTATCATGTAAATACTTCAACAACTTCACAAATGTGTACAATTTTTTAATATTTGTCTTTTTTCTCAATATTTGTCTTTTTTAAAGTGAATGAATATTATGTCTATAGAAAACACTCTGACATTCAAGTTAGCCTTCAACTTCAGTCTTTTAAGTTAGCATAACAATAAATTCATAATTAATGAAAACGTAAATAAAATACCTAAATGATTGTGTTATTTATAATATAATTTATAGTGTTTGTGGGTCCTTATCTAGATAGGTCTAGACTTGGATTCAATAATTCATTTATCTTATTAGAACAAAAATGTTTGTTTATATCCTAATAAAGTTATGAAATAAATGATATATCATTAGTTCTGATGGACCGATATATAATCGACTGACTTCTTTATAGTAGTTACATACCATACCATTCAGATTAAACATATTTAAATATAGACACTTAAACATATTAAATTGTAATCTATAACACATCATCCAAAAATAAAATTAAGAATGAAATAATAGAGAAATATTGCCATATATAATACACATTTCAAACAAATAACTTTTCATTTCTTTATTAGCTTTATTGTTATATTGATTACAAATCTAAACAAAAATTAAAGATTTTTTTTTTAAATTTAACTTTTGTAAAATAAAATTTGATTAATTGAACTTTTCTATTTATACATTTTTTTAACTCAATTAATAAAATATTTAAATTTTATTGGTCTAAATCAATGGAAGTTGTAAAGAAGTTAATTTGGTTGATGTTTAATTTTGTATGACGATAATTAAACGAAAAGATGAATTTAAAAAAGTAGAATCTAAAAAGTGAATTAAATATTGAAAATAAAAAGAGAAAAAATGTTGAATTAAAAAAGAGATGATGTAATGTCCCATGAGAGAGAGAGTGAGTGAGTGAGTGGCATAGCATAAGCTTTGGGTCCTTTAAGATTTCTTGTCTTTCCATCGTATCTCACTCAGCTACCTTCTGCCATTACTCAACCTACTATTTCATCTCACCCACTTCATAAATCTTATACAAATAATTCTTTTTTATTCATATAAATTAAAAAATTCATAAATTTATTTTTAATTTATTGTTTCACTTTCACAAGAGTCGTTTTCATGACTTTCTTGTGTGCCAATGGGCCCTCATGCTAGATTCTTTACTAAGATTTCTATCACCATAATTTCCACAATTAATTTCTATCACTTTCTTTATTTCTGTCAGTCAAATTTAGGTAAGTTCCACCTCTTATTCTCACTTATAAAAAAAAAATACACCTATTTCTATAATTTCCCAACATATGGATTAAAACACCGAACAATTAACCACGAGGAAAATGATTGATTGATTCGGGATAATAATTAATTTAAATAATAATCATTGTTAAAAAATAGTTAACGAGAATAATAGTTATTATTGAAAATTAATAAAAATAATAAAAAGTTATTTATTAATAATTAATGAATCAGATATAAGTTGATTATAATATATTGATATATATAAGTTTTCATGTTTTAAAATATATTATTCTTTTAATATATTATAATTAATGTACTTTTAAATATTCTCATTTGGAGTTTTTGAAAATGCTTGGAAACTTCCGTGTTTCATGCATTGACTGCATTCGGAATCTCTTCTATTCCCCCGACAGACACTAAAGCTATCAACTTTTTTTCCTATTTTTCCACCCAAATTCTGCCCTTTTCTCCTTTTTATAACTTTTCTTTTTCTTAATGCTAATTCACCATTTAGGCGATAATACAATTTCATAAATATATAAAAAATCAAATATAAGACATATATTATGGTTAAATTGCTTTGAAGCACCAGTTAAATTTAAAATATTTGCTATATCGTGCACTTAAGTTTTATAATTATACTTCCAATTTTCAACCACTTTCCACGCTTGTATGTCATATATTTTAAAAAAATATATTTTTAACAATTTTCTTTTGACAATTTTTTTTATAATGTTTATGTAACAATTTATGATTAATTTGTTTTAAACATATAAATTAATAAAATAGTCACACATGATCTTATAAAAAAATTGATAAAAAAATTATTAAAATATCATATTTCTATATTTTAACATTTACACGATTTGAATACTCATATAATATTTCACAGATTAAAAGAACATTCAATTGAATAAATGAAAGCCTACTATCGAAGTTATTGGTGTACAAATCTTTGGAAACCTAATAAACATAATAAAATAAATGGAAACCTACTATCGAGTGAAATTTCCAGAGTTTAACTCACATATCCCTGATTAAAATAAACATAATAAAATGAGTTATATCAACGATGATAATTGAATATTTACTCTAATAAAATAAATGTATTCAAACTATAATTAAAAAATAGAAAAATAATTTTCTTAATAAAATAAAGAATAATATTTATATGTCTCTAAAAGTTCATGTCTAGGAGCAGTCCTTGTGTGGAGTAATTATTTTGTTTATGGAATTTTTATATTTATTTATTTTTAAACGTTTCTTATTTATATACCTTTCTTGAAAATTTAAATATCATTTTGCTTGCTTTAAGTTCATATAAGTAAATACTAATAATAATAAAAAATAAATAAACAACATGTAAATATATAAACAACAAAGTTAAAAATATAAATGAGATAATTTAGTTCACATGAAGAGAAATTGTTTAGCCCTAAAATAAGTGTTTTGTTCTTTAGCCAACCATCTCCGTCGCAGTCACCAGAAACAGAAACATAAACCTCAAAGTTGATGTTCAAAGATACAAAACGCCAACCAAAGCAACTAAATAATAAATGATGCAAAAACCAATTCATTTGGAAGAATAAATATTTAATATGCTTGAAATTGAGTTAAAAAGAGGTTACAAACTAAACTTGTTCACATACATTTGTAATCCTAGTTGGTCATTGTGTAAAAACAATTTGTGAGTTCTTAAAATGTTTTTTTATATGTAGATTTTAAGTTTAATTCAATCTCTTAAAATTGATTTATAAAGTAAATTTTATATTTATTTATATATTTTAAACTGATTTTATCTTTAGTTGATGTAAAACTTTCAATATATTACAAAAGTATAAATTAGAGAAAAAATGAATTTAATAAAGAGTTTGGGATTTTCAAAATGTAGTTTAAAAACTATTTCTTGTAATATTAGTTCTTTAATTTTTAATTATCTCTAATTTTTTGTTATTGAATTTCCTCTTTACACACTTTTCATTTTTAATTATATGAATATTCGTTTAATTATTCATACTTTTATTATACCTTGGACGCAACATAACAAAATGACTTTGATACTTGTTTTTTTCTTCTTTAAGGGGTCGAAAATGTTAGCTAGAATTGAATTGGTAGACTTTTTTAAAATGAAAATCGAACAAAGTTAAATATAATCATTAAAAGCTAAGAGATCATAACTTCATAAAAAAAAATTGTAGAGACTCAAATTATGGACAGTTAAACATTAAGAAACTATAATTGTGGGAAAAAAAAGAACCAAAGTTATAGGTTTTGTAAAATATAGTAAAAAAAAGTATAATTGAACTTTATTTTCTTTTATAAAAAAAGTTAAACATAAATAAATCATTTAAAAAATAAATACAAATTCAAATAGCTAATATTTTTTTAATTGAAAATCTTATTAAATAATTTAATTTAACCATGGTAATACTTATGTAACTATCATTTCTTTATTTCCAAAACCCGTTTTTTATTTTTACACAAATTAAGAAGAATACATATATTATGAAATTAGAAATATTTTATTTTTCAATAGATACATTATTTCATATAATAAGTCCAATAATATTAAAAAGAAGAAGAAGAGTAAAAGTGAAGGAAGTGGAATGACGCGCTTAGAAGCAGAGCGTGAAAAAAAGAATGCAAAGATGTGTCTATAGAGCTATGGTCAGCATCATCACTGTCTCTCAGTGCCAAACTTTGTCCTGTTTTGGGGCACAGTGCCCTCTTCTTCATTTAACTCTTCTTCTCTTCTCTCTCACTTTCTCCTTCTGCAAACTCAAATCTCTCCTTTTTCTTCCATTTCACCATACAATTGCATCTTCTTCTGTTTCTTCTTCTTCTTCTTCTCATCTTCTTCTTCCTCTCTTCATCTTCCACTTCACACTACAACAAGTTAATAAACACAGTGGAAAAACATGCACCCTTTTAGCTTCTATCTCACTAAGCTTCTCTGACCAATAACAATAATCTTTCTACTACACAATACAAAACCCTAGCTACTCCTCCTAAGAACATCTTCATTGCTAGATACACACACATATATATATATATATATATATGTTTATATAGCAGGTGGGTTCGTGCTGGATCCTTCTACTTCAACCTACCACTACAAAGTCAACCTCACTATCCACAAGATCCGACTAAAATCCAAATCTCCAAGCATCAGATCTTTGCAATGGAAACCGTGCCATCCCCAATAACAAGCAGCACCAACAGTGGTGGTGGTGGCGGCGGCGGCAGTACTACTCCGAGTAGGTACGAGAACCAGAAGCGGCGAGACTGGAACACGTTCAGCCAGTATCTGCGGAACCACCGGCCGCCGCTGACGGTGGCGATGTGCAGTGGGGCGCACGTGCTGGAATTCCTTCACTACCTGGACCAATTCGGGAAGACGAAAGTGCACAACCCGACGTGTCCGTTCTTCGGGCTGCCTAACCCTCCGGCGCCGTGCCCCTGCCCGCTCCGCCAGGCCTGGGGCAGCCTGGACGCCCTGATCGGGCGGCTCCGCGCCGCCTACGAGGAGAACGGCGGGAGAGCTGAAAGCAACCCGTTCGGCGCCCGCGCCGTGAGGCTGTACTTGCATGATGTTCGTGAGTTTCAGGCGAAGGCGAGAGGAGTGAGCTACGAGAAGAAGAGAAAGAGGCCAAAGTCGTCCAACATCTCTAATGCAACTGCCACTGCTACTTAGTTTCTTCACATTCAAACCAATTATATAATCCCATGCCCTCACATGCATATCGTTTATCTTTTTCTCCATTTCGTTTCGTGTTTATTTTTGGCAACTTTAAGGTTCTATTTATATACGCCTTTGCTTACAAAGGTGTTCACGCCGCCTCCTGAATTCGTGAGATGTTTTTCTTCGTTGTCTGGCTTCCTGTATTCGACGAAATAGAATGTATACCAAACTAGGATACATGTTTATGCCTCAAATTAATGGACATTTTCGGGATTTCTGGAATCTATAAAATCACGAGCAGAAGAAGTGTATTAATTTAAGATCAAGATTGAAGTTTTATCAGGATTAATAACGTTTTACTTTATATATATATATATATACCTGAAAATTTATATATATGGATGGTTGAACTGCAGTTACCCATGTACTTGTAAAGTGATCAGAAGTTGCCGGTGTTGCCAATGTGCTTTCTTTTTGTAGTTTTGTTGTGTATTTTTTGCTAATAATTACTCATAGATGACATTTCTCTTTTTCTTTTCTTGTAACAATTAATACATTTTCTGTGTTTGGTTTGTTTTCCCAGTGATCCATGCATGGATTAAGAAAGGGTGTTATGAATAGTTAGTTGGGTATAATATAATATTTATGTTAAACTAAGTGTTAGGTTGGTAAGTGGAAGAAGAGAGTTAGGTTTGTGAAATCTGTGTTAGAGAAAAAGCTAGATTGTCTGTGTAGTGTTATAGTTGACATCGAAAAGTAGCTAGATTTGTAACAACAATTTTTGGATTATTGAGAATGAGGGTAGGTTATTTTCCTAACCCCCTGTAACTAGGACAAGGAGCCCTTAAATTTCATGAAAACTGGTTCTACATGGTAGGTTTATAGGTTTATATGAACTCACTCCTCTCTGAATGTATGGGTTAAGAAAAAAGGTTTTTTAACAGATTTATAATTTTATTTTCACAACTTTTTCGTTTTATTGATAAAAAGTTTTAAAGACCCTTTTATTCATATATATATATATATATATATATATATATATATATATATATATATATATATATATATGTTGCTTTAATTAATTAACTTAATTGAGAATTCTTTCACAAATGATTATTTTTGTCATTTTCAATGACTCAACAGATATGGAAGTTAAGCCACAACAAAAAATAGTTACGTTTAAAAATATTTAGTAATTCGCAAATGTTATGATTTTTTTACCACTGATATGTTCCATTGTAGTGTGTATATATATATAATGTATAATTGATATATGTTGTTCAGTAATATTTTATTAATTCAAACATTGTTTGTGTGGTTAGATTACTTTTTATAGGATGAAAATTACATTAATAAAGGCTAATTTATGGCATGTAAAATTATTATATATGCCACATTTTATATAGCCCAGGATGCATGTCTATATATGAGGCATATATTCAACTTTAATAGATAACTGATGAGATATTTTTTTTCAGAAAAGAACATAAATAACTATTTTCATAAATTTGAGAATTTTTCATATAGTCAATAAAATAAAATTCTCATTTGAATCATTGATAATTTTTTTTTTAATTTCGTTTTAGTTATATTGTTTACGAACATCTTCCGTCTTCCTTAAGTGACAATTCACATTCGTTAAGTTAACTTGAGCGGTTAAATATGATTAACATTTTAATTTTTTCTTAGTAATTTTTTTGTTTTAGTCTTTTAAAATGTATTTTTCTATTTTTATTTTCTTATATTTACTAAAATTTTCTAAAATATTAATTGTTTGTTAAATGACTACGTCTATAAATAAGTATATTGACTTACATTTTTTTTAAAAACAAAATTATTTTACTTTAAGGAATAATCCAAGTGATATAAATTGTTTTGTTTTCTTTGCTAAGTTTGCATTTCCTTTTTTCTTCAATGTTTTTTATTTGCCATCGAAAATATAAACAAAGATTCTGTATCTGTTTTTCTTTATTGTGTTAACTTTAACTTAAATAAATAAATAAATAAACTTAAATAAATAGAGGACGTAATTATCCTAATTAAAGATAAATAAAACTGTTTTCATAATTTTTTTTCCTTATTGACATGGTCACTTAATGAAAATAATGTCAATAAACAATAGAAATTAAAAAAAATAAAAAATCCATGGAAACTTTTTTATTGGAAAAAATTTGAATTAAAAAAAGAACACACGTGTCACTAGTTAGGTTGTCCCATGTCTCACCTAAGGTATAAATTATCACTTAATGAATGCTAGTGAATAGTAGATAAAAAAAAAAACATAAATAATCTTTTTATCAAATAAAAAGAAAATCAATGAGCATAATCTACGGGGAAAATTATTTAAACGACTAATGTTAGTTATGGTATACTAAAAAAGGCATACTTTATAAAGCAAAATTGATCTAATCATACTTTCCTTGTTAGTGACATATGAGAAAAGTTGTATAGATGCATGTATCTTTTGAAATATATTGTACTAATAATATCTTATAGTATTTTGTAATTATTAGAGATAATAGAATTAAGTTAACTTTACAAGATTCTAGTCCCATCATACCTTAAAGTAGTTGCCCACGAATTGTGACAATAATTGTCAAAAGTATCACAATTTGCTTTGTTCTTTTCCAGAAAGACCATGATTTTAGTATGGGAAAAAGTTTTTTTAATAATTTTTTTGATAAATTTTTTATAATTATAATACAGTCAAAATAATAGGAATTAAATCTAACATGATTTCAAATAAAAAAGACTTCAATATTTTTATTTGTTCGAAAAATAAAAAGAAAGGTAATATCTAGTTTTAAACATAAATATATTGATCATTAATCTTAATTATTGAGAATTGTAAATTAACATAGTAAAAAATTATAAAATGTCTTATATCAAAATTGAATATTTTTCTACAAATTAAAAATTAAATAAATCGTATTTTAATAAGATCAATAAATAAATACAAGGTTATTATTAAAACCGATAAAAAATCCTAAATAACTATTGATAGTGGACATATAAAAACTAAATGAAATATTTTCGTTTTTTTATACATATGCTATTTCAAAGATATATTTCAAAAATACAATTCAAAATTGATGATTCATCAATAAATTATTATAGACGAATAAAAAGAAATAGAGTAACATAGTAGTTTGTAATTGGTCTGTTTCAAATATACGGACGACATATAATTTATTATTAAAAAATTATTAAAAAAAATTGTTAAAATATTATAATTCTTTATCATTATCAAAATTTTGCATTGGACCAAAAGAGTTAATGCAACAAACGTAATGTTATTATAACTTACCTAATCATATTATAGAATTTTAATAACTTTTTAACATCTTTTATCATTTTAAGCAAACATTCTAAATTCTTTTGTTTGTTGTTCTAAGAATTCATCTCCTTCACTAAACTAAAAAGAATAAAAGAGCTCATAAAAGTATATTTCCAATAATTTATATGATTTCCACTACCATAAATATATGACAATTATGTATTAAGGAAAAAAGATGGTGGGACTCCATTAATTAATTTATTTTAATAATATTTTAAGAAATTATTGAAAAAGAGACCATTCTAAAAGGAAATATACGAGATTTTTCAAAGAGAAATACTGAAAAAAGTTTGACATAATTTTATTTATTTTCAGTTAATATAGGACTTCTAATTATCTTCAATTTTTAATAATAAGTATGAGTCTTTTCTACATTAAAATGTCTCTTTATTAGGAATAATTTCTACTATCATTATAAAGATTTTTAAGAAGAAGGAACATCAGAGAAATTTGACAAATGAACCGTGAACAAGTTCATACAAAATATTAAAATATCAATTTCAACTAAACAATTTAAAATAATATATTTATGAGTTCTTCTTATCTCACTCCTTTTTATCCAATATAAAGTCATATTTAATTCTTAATAAAATACTCTAAAAAACACAGTCCTTATACAATATTATTTATTTTACTTTTTAAACTTTTCGTAAAATGCACCTTTATTTCCGCAACCATCAAACTAAATAACTCTAATTCAATCCAATAGCTAATCAAGTTTTAGTTTTAAATTAAAACTTTTAATCTTACAGTAATAATCGATTCCATGCAAAGGTGATGCTGCTGCTGCAGTGTTTGAATGTATCTCAATTTAGGTGCAATGTTAATCTAATAATATAATTTCAGTTTTATTTTTTAAAATGAAAATTGTAAAACTTCCTTTTTGACACTCATAAAATGGATTTTCAAACTGAGTCTAAGTGGATGTTTGGATTTTATTTTTGAAAATACGGGGATGACAATACATATATTCTCGTATTTATATAAATATATTATTAAGATATGCTTTTTATATATATATATATTTCTTTCAATTATATTTTACGCTATAAGCAATATTTTTGCTTAAAAGAGATTCTCAATGGTCTTGTATATATAAAAGTTGTTGTTTATATATAATATTTGTATTTATGATTGAAAGTTTTACATCATCGACTAGAAACAAGGTCAATTTATAATACATAGACAGTTTGTAAATCTTATTTTACAAATTGGTTTTGTGATTTTTAAATACTTATTAATGCCTAATTAAAGAAATCACACATATTTACCATAGTATGATATTTTAAAGTTTAATATTTCTAGAAATTAAAAATGTAAAAATATTAAGATATTGCGTGGGAAGTAGAGTAGCCAAAAATTTTGTACTCTACCAAGGATTTCAGAAACCCCATGGGACACTCTACAAATCATGCTTGTTGCACATTTTCATAAAACTCTATTTAAATTCTTCAAACTTTCTGACGTGTAGATCGATGCAGTGACTTACAATCTATCAAATTCTTTAATCAAAATATTAAGATATGGGAGCAACCAATCGTGAAAACTGAATTCTATTTTTAATTTAATAAAGAACAAATGTATAATTTCTATCGTGTACCCTTTTAGCTCAGTATTTTTAGGTTGGGTTATTCAGACCTAAAAACATTTTATAGGCCAAGTTCTCCATGTTAAGCTCCTTCAATCAAACTCCAACACCAAACTCTTTCCACTGTTTGTTTTAGGTTGAGTTTTTCTTGTCTGAGTTTTAATATCGAACTCTTTTAGGTATAATTCTTTTTTAAGTTGAACTTCTTTATACAGGAATCTTAGACTGATCACTTTTTAAGTAGAGTTTCTATTGTTAATTTGTCTTAATCATCTATTTGTTAACAAAGATAACAAGGAGTGGTCGACGATCTTGACTAAATACTATAATATTGTTAAATTAATAAGTGTAATGACTAATTAAACTCTTAATATATATTAAGGTATGATTGAATCAAGTCGATAAAAAGATAAAAACTCATCACAGTTACTATATATAATGATCTTAGGTATTACTTTAACATAACATATACATGATATGAATTAATTATTAATCCAACAATCATTTACTCACTTTAATATTGAAATACCTTTTATAGGTATCATATACATGATATGAATTAATTATTAATCCAACAATCATTTACTCACTTTAATATTGAAACACCTTTTATAGATATCATATACATTATATGAATTAATTATTAATCCAACAATCATTTACTCACTTTAATATTGAAACACCTTTTATAGGTATCATCCGAACAAGACGATGATGAAAAGACATTAGAAACCAAAGAATTAACGAACCAGAACTTGCAACAACCACAAACCCAAGAACTCCCACACCAAAACTGGTTGAAAAAACAAATTAAAATTCGGTTATCGAATTCTAAACTACAATTTGGAAGAAACCTGTTGAAAAACAAATCAAAATTTCATTCCTAAACTGAGTTTTTGTTTTTTCTTTAAAGAAGGAAGGAAGAGATTTTCGATAAAAATTACAAGAAATAACACAGTTGATAATTCAGTTTCTCATTTTTGACCTGTGTAAATATTTGACACATATTATGTAGATATATTTGAAATAGAAGTGTGAGAATTAGGTGAAAGGAATATGAAATTTGAAAAGTTGTGGATTTGAAGTTAAAGTGTACGAAAAATGGTTGAATAATATAAGAGTTGTGGTGTGAATGGTGCATGAAAATTGTGCAAACTTTTGGTAAAGGTGTTGTATGATTGTACCTTTTCTCCAATATTCTATCTGAAGATGCTGTCATTAGAATTCAAACAACTTGTTTTTCTCATAACCTCTTATTGTTACTGTGTTACGAAACCAAGGTGCAAAAATTTGTACTAATTTTCACCAAAACGAAGCCAAACTTTGAATACATCGATGTCAATGCTTTCCAACTTATAATTCATTTATATCTTTCCCACACTTCTTGTTTTGCTTACCATCTTTACTTTATTCCCCCACTCTCTCTTCTTTCTCACTCCCACTTATATCTTCAAATAAAATATATACACTCAAACCAAATATTAATTACCATATCGTAAGTTTAAATTCTAGTATATAATATATATATATATATATATATATATATATATATATATATATATATATATATATATTAAGTGAGATAAAAATAAATTATAATTCATTTTATATATTGATTTTCTGAGAAAATTTTAAACTTAAATTCTTAATGAGAAATGTTAAAGACTGATTTAGACACTAATTGTGTTGGTAGTCAAAAGTTTGTTAACTAATGTTAATGTAGAGGTCAATTTAATAATAACAAATTCACAAATCAATTATATTCTTTTATTCCTAACACAAGATATTTTAGATATTAATAACTTTTAATTTATAAATTAATATTTAAATTGGCCATTATATTAATTAATTATCTTTTATTTTTAAAATTTGTTATTTAAATATTTTTGTTATTGTTTTAAGTCGAAAGTAATTTCTTAATAGTTTTTTTATTATGAAATAGTCTCATCCTTAATTTTTTACTATATGTGTTTATGCTAGAATGGGATGATGATATCCTCTGTGTAGGTATACAGTAATTCAATTGTGAGAAAATTTGAGTTTACCTCCAAATTAAACATTTATTTATAAAGTTTATAAAAATATGACCAATTAATTTACATCTTAATAATCATTAATGCAAATCTTAACCACTCATCAACAATCGTTGTAATATTAATTACGTCTTAACTCTGCTTTAACTTTTGTTAGGATCGAACGGCTGTAAAACGTTTTCTTGCACATCAACCGCTCAGTCCTTTCCATCCAAGTCATCACCTATCTGATCGTCAGCTATAAACCCATAGTAACAATATGTATGATTATTTCAAAGTTTCATATGTTGTGAAGGCTCTCTTCCTATTGCTTGAGAAATGAAAAAAATTCAAGTTAAGATTTAATTAGTTAAATTTGTTCTAAGTTAAAAGGATATATAGAAATTAATTTTTTAAGGATAGATACTTGTCAATAAGCTGATGTGATGTTAATTGATTTTGATTAAGAAAAATAGTATGGGAAATATTATTGATACAAATTTTTTTGAGCAAATTATATTTCATCCAACAAACTTACTTTATTTTAAAATTACATGTTATTTATGAGATATATGATTTGTATATAAAATTGAAAATGTTTACACATATGAAATTGATATTTGTAGATATATGATTTGATAAATGAATAGAAATTATTGAAGCTATTCATGTCTATATTCAATTTATCAGTATGTACGTTATGTGTATAATTGGACAAGTAAATGATTTTGATCTTACATTAATTTGTGTTTAATTGGACACGTAAATGATTTAAGATTAAATATTTTAGATGGTAAGATGGATTATTTATATAGCTTATAAGATTAATATAAAAATTCATTACTGAAAAAATACACTCCCAGGAGGAAAGTATTTAAACAGTATTCACCATTGCAGCAAACAATCATTGCTATTGCGGCTTCCAGCGGACTGCTATTTCATGTTCCGAAAAACTCTTTCAAAAACACATTTAATGTAGGAATATTTTTGAAAAATTCATTTCGAAAATCTATTACAAAAAAACGTATTCCACACATTTGGGAAATTTTATTTCAAAAAATTTGTTTTGAAAACTTCATTCCTAAAATTGTTTTGGACAATTTCATTCCGAAAATGTTATCCCAAAAACTTCAGAAATCCTATTTCAAAAAGCCTGTTAAAAAAATTGGTGAAATGCAGGAAGAAATTGAAGGAATGGAGGATGCAATTGACAAAAGGTTATCACACCACAATTACACATGTATAGCTGTATAATTTTCTCTTTAACAAACTTACCTAACATATAGGGTTAAAGTTTGTATGGCAACCAAGTGTTCATAATGAATTAATTTCTTATGAGAAAGTATTGTGAAAAAGGATTATGCATCCATTGGAACTGAATTTTAGATTAAAAGTGTTTTTATATGAATAAGATAAATTGATAGTTGATTTATTTTGTATGTAGATTTTGATATGATTGTCCATAACATACATAAAAAAGAAAATCCTAAAGGAGCATGGAAAAGTTATGTGGTGAGAATACTTTTAAAAACCCTTTGTTGGTTGTTATAGACATGTGATATTATAAGTCTATGTTTGTATGTGTATAGTTATTTCGGGGTTATAACAAAATTTGCAAGGTACTACTAATTATGAATGAGCTTCCCCAGGCGATCACTAGCAGTCATTCTCATTGTATATTAATCGAGGAATAAAAAAAATGGAGCTAAATGAAGATTGAGCTTTCATGATTGTCACTCGACAATTGCATTTACAGTCATACGTAACTACTGTACATATTGATGAGCAAGATCTTAACATAAGATGCAGACACACCAAAACAGATGGAGCCATATGTATACTTCTACAAACATAATTGCAAAACTTGTGTGACCAAAATCACTCTAGCATTTTGATCTTCTCAAGAATGAGCTTCCGTGAAAGTTTAAGTTTGCACAAACATAGGAATGGTTTAGTATCTCTAACGGATCTGAACGGACTGTGAGCCTGTACGTTAGAGCACAAACATGAAAAGTTGCATTGAATGCGAGGCTCCTGCAAAACTGAGTGATAGTAATGTATATCTACACAAGGATGCATTTTTCCACAAAAGAATGTGCCTCGACAACTATTGTCATTGAATTGCAACTAAGACCTTCAGGAAGCTTTTCTACTTTTGTAATAGCCTCTGACAAACAAAAAAGAAGCTTTTACTTTTTCAAACAACCCAAGTGATATATGATATAACTGAGGAAAGCCAAGTGAAGATAGGACACGGAGTAACTCCAAATAATTTGTATGCCAAGAGATTAGCTCTCTACGTTTATCTTCAGCTGCTGGCTTAATCAGTAGTGATCCCAACTCCACTTTGGAAGCTTTATACAATACAAGCCATACACAGTTGATCACATTGTCCTTAGAAATCCACGAACTTCAACTAGGAAACTAGTAAGATTTTTTCTAAACCTCTGGTAATTTATTCGATCCAGGGAGGAAGAAAGCTGATTTGCACTTGTTAGTGTGTGAAATGCATTTGCCAGCCTAGTTTTGAGTGTTGGATTTGGTTGTCTCTCTATCAATTCATTCCCCAATCTCTGTAAGGAAATTTACCAAAATCTTCTCAGGATCCATCCATAAAATAAAAGGGGGAAATCATATAAAACATATTCTTGACATGAAAAGTAACGTAGCTGGCATATTCACTGTTGAAGAGAATAAGCAACACTATGTTCATCTATACATCAATTTTATAATGCTAGTTCAAACATGTTAGCTATGAAAATTTAATAAAGAATGTTTGTAACCTAGAACTTGCATTGAATATTTTTTACCAAATGCAAATTAGAGATCGTACCTGATACAGGCCTTGCTCACACAGGATTAATGGAAGGAGAGCATCTGCTGCAACACTGATCAGATCCGAACTGAAATAACAAGGGTAATACTGTTAGCTAATTGCAATGTGATTTTGCAACAGTATTAACTAAAGATGTGAAGTGGCCGTTTTGTATCATTATACTAGGAACTAGGAAACAGATGTATTTGTGTGGAAATGTGTTGTCCAATTTAAAATAAATCATCTAACAAGTTTTATTAAATACATATCGCACTTGAAAATAAAGTATGTGGATGTGCTCTAAAAGATGGGACATTATTTGACTTGGACATTCATTGGACACCCCCACAGTAGATAAACAGTCCCACTCTCAAGGTCCGAAACTCAGTCGGTTTTGGTAAAACAGAAAAAAAAAAGGGGAAAAAAGAATTTTCTGTGCATTCTCACCTATAATCCTCAAAAAGGAGAAGCTGCAGCAATGAACGAAGAAAACGGCTCAAAAGACCTTCCTGAACATTCCCACTTGAATCCTTAAGACCCGTGGTGTGGGCACCCAAGCCTATATTACCATTACCGGTCTCTTTGTAGTGGTAAGAAGCAAGAGCTTGCAGAGCTCTCAGACTCATACTAACCACATCTGCGTCCTTCAAAATCCCAAATCATATAGTTCTTAGACGCAAATTCTAAGCATAATATAAGTTACCAATTAGAAAATAAATTCATCTATGAACTGTAATAAACAGTAGGGAAATTTATCCATTTTTCAAAAAAGTTTCTTTAGGACACTGGAAAAGAATGCTAAACTGTTGAAAAACTGCTTAAGCTTATTGTAGCTTAATTAGTTTAGTTTCAAACTGCTTCATTCTATAATATTGATTATTAAAGAAAAAGCGCATTACAAATATTACCTGATGGTGAAGACCAAAATCAAGGGTTCCAAGTACATGAGCAAAGGCTTCACTATTTAGTAGCGCAAATGTTTCTGGATAAACCTCCAACATATGTGAAAGGAGAGAAAAATACTGCAAATGAGTTATACAGTAAGTATCAGCTTTGGATAACACTCAATCCCGTATTATTCCACAGAGCACAGGAATATCTTACATCATGACAAAGTTTGGGATATTTTAAGAGTTCCATAGAAATCAATGGTGCGACCATGTGAAGTCCATAGTAAACCACCTGCAACACACATGCACTAGAAATTGACTATCTAACTTAACATAAACTGATTAATGTAATCTTGATATTACCTGAGATATGTTAGTGCCTTGGGCCTCAATCGAATCTGACGAGAAATCAATCTGCCACAATAAGAATTTTTTTAGTTAAGTTACACCTTAGTTAAGTATGAGTATTGGAGGCAGGTAATCTCTTTCCAACTGCTAGTCAAATAAATTATGCAAAGAAAATATTTACCATGTCTTTAGAGCAAAGACTTGAGAGAAGTTGAAGAAGTGCACGCAAATCTCTATACTTGTCTGTTTTAGACTCACTAATTAAGCTGATTGACAGACTTAGTGATATCTGAAAAAGGAGCGAATAACTTGAGAGAGAATATTTTTAAAATAACAAAAAAGAAAAATTGAATCAGAAACAATTATGGGGATTTGTTCACACAGCAACAATATATTAACTTTATATCGGGCCAGTTTGTTTAAACTTAAAAATAAGAGTTTTTGAAATAAACAATTTGTAAGAAATCATATATTTAAATGCAGATAAGACTTTCGTATAAAAATAAGATGAATAAAATTTCATTTTCCAAATGGTAAGAAATGGATTTTAAATTTAACTTAATCCCACAAAATCAGTTTGTAAGATGAAGTTTGTACCTACTTATATATTCTAAATTGACTTTATCTCTAGTCAATGTGAGACTTCCAACACACCCCTCTTATACCAAGGTCCGATAATGGCCCGATAACAGGTGAAATGATATGTCCAACAAACACAAATCTTACTAGGATAAGCTTTGATTCATGGTTCTGGTACCATGTTAAGAAATAATTTTAAGGTTAACTTAACTTCACAAAACCGACTTGTAAGATGCAGTTTACACACACTTATATATATAATATATATACATATTCTAAATTGATTTTATCTCTAATTAATGTAGGACTTCTAATACAAATAAGTATATAGGAATAAACACACAAAAAAAAAACAAAAATCTGTTTATTTTAGTACAAATAAACATCTTTATAAAAAAAGCACAAACGAAACAACCCATAATATAATTGAAACACTTATTTTTGGTAATGGGATGAAAGAGAAAGGCAGTTTAAAAGGGAAAAAAATTTAAATAAAAACGGTTCTTTGCATCTTTATGCTTAATACAAACTTATAAAGGTGTGTAATCATTGACTTTTAGCACTGCAGGTATGGGACTCCAAAGATTTTCCTTTCCAACTTTCTGACCTCGACATTTGTATGTGGTTTGAACTTGAACCAGATTAAAGCTTCAATAGTATACTTTTATCTTTTTCAGAAAAAGAAAATTCACATAGAAGAGGGAGGCTGAGAGCACAACTAACTAGTGCTCACTTACCCGAGATAAAAATCCCTAGGAAAAATAAAAGAGACATGTAAAAAACCTATTCATAAGGTAATTTCTATTTAAATTCAACTTTATCATAACCGAATACATCCAAACAAATTACAAAATGGAAGCCAAACGGGAGCTCCAACAATCTGAGGTACCAAAAGGAAAGTTTAATATTATGATAGAGGAACAATCAATAGCAAATGAGGTGGCAGCCGTTGGCAAGGTGCAAGAGAATTTTGTTACACAGTTAGGACACGTATCTAAGAATGATGAAATCAAGGTGATCCAAAAAGGTGAGAAAAATGCATAACAAACTCTGTTGTGAAGGACTACGTTTGGGAAAAGAAATGAAATAAAATAAGGGACAATAGAAGAGAAGAGGGAGGAATTGGATCAGTCACTTGGCTTTCTTTCCTTGACCCTCTCTGGAATTCTCTGCTCTCTTAGTTTTCCTTATCTGCATTTAGCTTTTGTATAATTGTATCACCTATCACAGTTTCACTGTTAGTTCTTCCTCTAGTAAGATACCTATACATGAGTAGCATAATACGGTACGGTACTTTTTCTCTTTCTTCATCCCTTTCGCTTACATTTAACTAGCTAAGGTGTTCCTCCTGATCCAAAGTATTTTCCATACGAAAAAAGAAATATAAGTGATAACAGAAAATTACCTTGCCAATATTGTGAGATGAATACAACTGAAGCAAACGCATGCAGAAATCAACGACAGCAGCAGTTTCTTGGGCCTCCAAGTATGTAATTTGTCCATCAACCCAGTCAACTACAAATTTAAGTAGCAGGTAGACAACTGCAGACTAAATAATAAATACATATAAGTACAGAGCAACAAGATGTCAGAAACTTGGAAATTACACACATTTGTTAACAATATAATGAAATCATTATAAGGAATAAAATTAACTTGATAAAATGAATAATTTAGATACTATAAGATGTTAAAAGAAAATATAAGAGTCATATAAATAACACTTCTGAGTTTGCCAAGAGCAATGAGGATTATATAAGTTGAAGATACTGATATATGGGACTGCTACCTCATGTTTATAAACTTCAAGAAGAATTAGAATGGGATTCATTACAGAGAATCCCAGTTCATAGATAGCCTTCTGTGTCCGAGGTTCAGATGCACTTGCAGCTCCACGTAGCCGTTCCAACATGCAGCTGACCTACAGAACGTTGTTGATATTGAGGACAAATTTTCATACAAACATTGCAATGGCATAATTTTTCAAGCCCTCACCGAAAGGAGAATATCTGGTTGTTGGGCAATGCTTCTAAAATTATGCTTCCTAGATATCTCCACTATGTATGTTGCAATAGGACCCATGAGATTTCTTACATACCTATAAATAAAAATAAAAAAAGGTTTACAGCATCAAATTTTGAAAATATAGCAAAAGAAAGTTTAAGTAAATACTCACTGACTAGATGCCTCTGAATTTCTTATGCCTGAAGCTGAACGAACTAGTGTTTGTGCAAGAGATCGCTGGAGCAAGAAACTGATGGCCTTAGAAAACAACTCATAACAACATAGTAGATAGTGCGTGATAAAGATCTTACCTGATGAGCAGTGTCCAACAACATCAAAGTCTTTTCAGTGGAAAATGAGGTTGCTAGTTCATGCCATGAATTCTGCACGTAATATCAAAAGAACAAGCGAACCAAACTGTGATAGTAACACTGGTGGTAAGAAGTAGAATAACAGATGAGAGCTGTATGAAGGTCTTTTTGGGTCTCAAGTGTATTAGAAATAACCATCATTTTTATGATAAATGGGAATTTGATCTCTTCTAGTTTGCACAACACTTTTAATATTGTTTAAAACCAATTAAAAAACCATTAATGTATGATTAAGAAAGCATCTAAAGTGGCGAACACATAAAATACAACAGAAATATTATTTTTGAGAATTACACCATCACCAAAAATCCTTTCGGAATACTTCCCAGTTTAAGGGAGTATAAGAACCAATTAAACAATGAGAAAAACTTCTGTGCTGGATTGACCATTAAGATGACATGATTACTGAAGATCATATCAAAATGGTAATGCATTATCGGATCTATGTGCTAAAAAACCTTACAACTATCAAAGACATTGACATACACATCATGGTGACATGGACCTTCTGTTTGGAAGTCTATACCCAAGAAAGAACCCTTGCTGTGAAGCATTCTAACCCCCCCTACCCCTCCAATGAGACAGATTTGCAGCTAAAGTAATCAATTATAAAGCTAGTTGTGTTAGTCAACTTTGGAGCATGAGAACCAACCTACTTGAGCTACCTCAGTAATTAACATTGTATCTGCTAGAAATTTAAGATACACTCCAATATTCTAAGATAATATGAGAAAATTGGAATGGAAGATGCTATATAAACACAAAGGAAAGGATGGATATGATATGATGCTTTTTACAGTTTGATTGATCATTTTGTCATCATTATATTGTTACGAGCATTCTGTTATTATAACTTACAAAAGCAATTGCTTACCAAACTTGAATCACCCATTAATGAAAAATACATTTTAAAATATGCAGACTCTTAAGTTTGCATCAATACAACACTTGATGTGTTTTATCAATTTAAAGGTACATAAATAAGTGTTGACTCACCAGAGTAACAAGGTGGATGCATATATGCTTTTGCTGAACCAGAGAATGAAGTAACTGGTAACAAGTGAGTCCCTAGGGAAAAATACATTGCATTCAGAACAAGGTCATTTGACATTTATTCCAGCATCTTTTACAGATAAATTGCACTTTGGGATTAAAAATTGAATATTAAATTTTAGAAGGAAAAAATGGTAAAGAAAATATGCATATCAAATCAATCAAACATAAATGTCTAGGGTGCCAGTCACATTCTCTTAACAGATCTAAGAAGATGAATCCATCTACCCAAGTATTAGATGTTACAATTTGTGCTCTTTTTGGATAATAATTTTGACATAGAATTACATATTCAAATCTAATTTTTTCTTTGAAATATCAGAAATGTAACTCATTCATAATCCTAGCACTTTCAAAGAAAAGGTTTGGATACATAAAAATATCCAATAATATCTTAATCTTAGGCCGAAGACTTAAAACATATTAGAAGTCTCACATCAATTAGAAATAAGACAAATTTATAATATATACATGAATGCAAACTTTACCTATAAGACAGTTTTATAAGGTTGAATTAGACTTAAAATTTGTTTTTTAACATGGTATCATATTTATGGATTAGAGCCTATCTTAGCAACTTAGCAAAATTTGTTGTTTGGTAGGTAATAAAGTTTGAATAAACAGAGGAAACAGTCGTGTGACTGTAAAAACAGTGCTTAATATTGAGTTTTGAAAATGATGCAATTAACATCAATTTTGCCAGGCAGAACTTAAAGAGAGAAAAAGAGAAGTTATGAGCAATTATGGGTGGTTACAAACAAGTCCGAAAATTACAAAATAAAGAGAAATAAAATATAGAAAAAGAGATAAAACTGTATTACAAAACAATAAAGAAATAAACAATAAACATATAACATTAATAGCTTCCCTCAAACTCCAGGTGAGGGATTTGGATGAATGAAATCCATCACATTGAGTTTGAAATGGAGAAACTGAAAATGAGCGGAAGAGACTGGTTTAGTATTGGAAATGTGAGAGACCACAAGTTGCTGGGATGGCACTTGCTCACATACAAAAAAGACATTAATCTCCATATGCTCAGTCTTGGGAGTTAAAAACAGGGTTATGGGCAATAACAACAACACACTAGTTGTCATATATGGTATGTCATTTACCCGGGTCCCTATATGGCCTCAAGTAATCACTTTGTTCACGATTTGGGATTTTTGGATTTTCATCCAGCAGTTTTGAATTATGAAATAGTGAAAGAGATGAGGGGAAATCTCCCTTGTGTTGAATATACACATAGGGTCCTTTATTTATAATAGAAGAAATATGGGCTAAGCCCAAAATACAAATAAGAAATATAAACAAACTAACTAAAGATAAGAGATAAATATAAACTAAATATAATATCTCTAACACTCCCCCTCAAGCTGGAGCATACAAATCATATGTTCCAAGCTTGTTACAAAGATAGTCAATTCTAGGTCCTCGCAAGGACTTAGTGAATATGTCTGCCAACTGGTTGCTTGAGTTAACGAACTCAGTCTTGATATCTCCAGATATGATTTTTTCTCTAATAAAATGGCAATCAACTTCAATGTGCTTGGTTCTCTCATGGAAGACAGGGTTAGCGCTAATATGAAGAGCAGCTTGATTATCACATATAAGTGTCATGTGAGTGATATCTCCAAATTTCAATTCACTGAGTAATTGTTTAAGCCATACAAGCTCACAAGTAGCTGATGCCATAGCTCTATATTCTGCTTCTGCGCTGGACCTAGCCACAACACTTTGCTTCTTACTTTTCCAAGATATCAGGTTGCCACCAATAGAGACACAATATCCAGAAGTAGACCTCCTATCAGAAGGGGAACCAGCCCAATCAGCATCTGAATAACAAACGATTTTTGTATCGTTGTTAGGACCATATAGCAAACCTTTTCCAGGTGATCTTTTAATATACTTCAGTATGCGAACAACTGCATCCCAATGGTCTTCACATGGGGAGTTAAGAAATTGACTCACCACACTAACTGCGAAGGAAATGTCAGGACGCGTAACAGTAAGATAGTTTAATTTACCAACTAATCTTCTGTAACGTTCAGGATCTGAGAAAGGCTCCCCCTGATTTGGTAGGAGCTTGATGTTAGGATCCATAGGTGTCTCAACAGACTTACAGTTCATTAACCCTGTTTCCTCCAAGATGTCTAACGCATACTTCCTCTGAGATATGACAATACCATCATTGGATTGTGCTACTTCAATACCCAAAAAGTATCGGAGTTTGCCAAGATCTTTGGTTTGAAAATGGTGACAAATGTGTTGTTTCATCTGAGAGATGCCAAGGTAGTCGCTTCCTGTGAGAACAATGTCATCAACATACACTATTAAGTAGATACATCCAGCACTTGAGTGGCGATAGAACACTGAATGATCCGCTTCACTGCGAGTCATACCAAATTGTTGAACAACACCACTGAATTTACCAAACCAGGCCCGAGGAGACTGTTTTAGGCCATATAGGGATTTGCGAAGACGACATACCAATCCAGATGACTCCCCCTGAGCAACAAAGCCAGGCGGTTGCTCCATATAAATTTCTTCATGCAAATCACCATTAAGGAAAGCATTTTTGACATCAAGTTGATAAAGAGGCCATTGTCGAAGGGCAGCCATGGCAATGAATAGGCGAACCGAAGTCATTTTCGCCACTGGAGAAAAAGTATCACCATAATCCAAACCAAAAATCTGTGTATAGCCTTTGGCAACCAGTCGAGCCTTCAAACGATCAATTGTACCATCAGGGCCAACTTTGATAGCATACACCCACCTGCAACCAACAACAGACTTTCCAGATGGTAATTGGACAAGCTCCCAAGTTCCACTTTTCTGTAAAGCACTTAATTCATCCAGCATGGCTTGACGCCAACCAGGATGACTTAAGGCATCACCCACAGACTTGGGAATTGACACAGAAGAAATGGATGAGAGACATGTGTAAAAAGATGGAGATAACCTGTGGTAACTAAGAACAGTATAATGAGGGGAAGGGTTACGAGTAGAGCGTATACCTTTACGGAGGGCAATAGGCAGGTCAGACTCATTTGCTGGAGCCGGAGGAGACACAGGAGGCGGCACAGGAGGTGAGTCATGAGGGAGACGATTGCGGCGACTATAAACCTGGAGGGGTGGAGTGGAAGGACGATCCTGTGGGGAATGAGAGTCTAAAGGATCACAAACAATAGGAATATCAACAGTGGTAGGTGGAGGTACATAACTAGAAGATAGTTGTGAAAAATAAAACGAAGATTCATCAAAAGTGACATCAGCAGAGATAAAATGACGATTGAGAGAAGGAGAAAAACACTTATAGCCCTTTTGTGACCGTGGAAATCCTAAGAAGACACATTTGTGAGATCTAGGAGATAACTTATCAAGACCAGGACTAAAATCATGAACAAAACATGTAGACCCGAAAACTTTAAGAGGTAATGGATGTAAAGGGTCTTGAGGAAATAAGACAGAGTGAGGGATTTTGTTATCTAGGACAGAAGACGGCATGCGGTTAATGAGATAACATGCAGTGAGAACTGCATCACCCCAAAAACGCGAGGGTACTTGGCCATGAATTAGAAGTGTACGAGTTGTTTCAATGAGGTGTCTATTCTTGCGCTCAGCCACCCCATTTTGTTGAGGAGTATAAGCACAGGAGGTCTGGTGAAGAATGCCATGAGAAGCCATAAAATGTTGAAACTGTTGAGAAAGGTATTCACGGCCATTATCACTTCGTAAAGTTCGAATAGAAACCCCAAACTGTGTTTTTATTTCATTAAAAAATGATTGGAAAATAGAGAACAACTCAGAACGATTCTTCATTAAAAACAACCAACTACATCTGGAGTAATCATCAATAAAAGTAACAAAATACTGAAATCCTAAAGTGGACTTAACACGACTTGGTCCCCAAATATCAGAATGAACTAATGAAAAAGGGGACGTCGCTCGTTGTGAAACACTACGAGGAAAGGAACTACGAGTATGCTTTCCTAACTGACAAGACTCACACGACAAGTTGGATAACTTTGACAAACTCGGAACAAGCTGCTGCAGTTTGGCAAGGCTGGGATGACCTAATTGAGCATGAAGAAGGGATGGTGACTCCATGATGACGCCAACATGTGCAGAAGGGCGGAGAAGATATAGGCCATGAGATTCACATCCTGTGCCAATCATGTGTTTCGAACTCCGGTCCTGCAAACAAACAGAATCTTTAGTAAATGAAATAACACAATTAAGGGAATGAGTTAGACGGCTGACAGACAATAAATTGAAAGGAGACCCAGGTACATAGAGTACATGATCAATGGATATGGACGGAAAAATATGAACAGTACCAATACCATGAGACGAGACTCTAGATCCATCAGCCATTGTTACCGAGGGTAAATTATCCGGACATGACAAGGAAGAAAACAAGGACTTGTTACCAGTTATATGATCGGTGGCGCCTGAGTCAAGGACCCAAGATCCAAGGGAGTGAGTCAGACCAACAAAAGGTGTACCTGTGCGGGCAACAGATGCAGATGTAGTGGAACTAGATTGCTGACGATCCTCATACCATCTGAGAAATTCGTTGAAGACTGCAGGGTTATCTACAGTATTAGATGAAGTAGGATGGTCTGCAGGCCGAGGAGGTGGATCAGAATTAGCCATTGCTACAGATCGAGGAGGACGTCCATGAAGCGCATAACATCTATCAATTCTGTGGCCTGGCTTGCCACAATGGTCACATTTTGGTCGTCCTTTACCTGGCTTGCGAGACCGACTTTTATCATCACGTTGGGTAGCCATAACAGAGGAATCATCACTATGAGGAGATGTCTCAATGACTGGTTTGCTCGGAATACGCAAAAGAGCAGAACAAGTAGAAGTAAAGTTGGGTATGACTGGAGAACCCAAAATCTGATCACGGACATGGGAGGAATCATCAGAGAGTCCGTATAATGCCAACAACATGAAGAACTTTGATCGTTGTTCCAGTTCTTCAGTAGGAGTGGAAGCAGGAGGTAATAGCTCATTAAAATCATGAAGGAGGGCATGAACTTTACCCAAATATTCTGTCATGGGACCAGGATTGCGCGGACCAATAACAGTAAATAGATCCTGACAAACACCATAAAGACGTTGGGTGTCATTCGTGTATAATAACTTTGCTTGTGCCCATACTTCTGAACATGTTTCATATGATCGAAACATTTGTTTCAAAGAAGAGTGAATGGTGGACTTTATGACGATGCATAGCTGGGCATCAATTTTCATCCAGCGGGAAGTGTCCTCTATAGTAGCACTAGTCACATTTTTAGTAAGGTGATCTACATACCCTTGACTCTTCAACCAAAGTTTGATATCGGATGCCCATGTTGCATAATTCGTGCCATCTAACTTGTCAATGGACAAGTGTACATTCACATAATTGGTGTATATTGATGAGACACCAGCAGAAGAAGATGAGGCACTAGCAGAGGTGGTTGTAGAAGAGGAAGAAGCCATGGAAAGGGAGAAACCCTAGAAAATTCAACGTGCTCCGATTGACGCAACTACACAGATCCAGAAAGAGGGCGAGGAGGCGATTCGGATGGAGTGGTCGCCGGTCAATTCTGGAACTCCGGCGACGGTTCCGGCGACGGCTCCGGCGACGGTTCCGGCGACGGCTCCGGCGAGACTCCGGCGACGGCTCCGGCGAGACTCCGGCGACGGCTCCGGCGAGACTCCGGCGAGACTCCGGCGGGACTCCGGCGAGAGATGCGGAGGCTGCAGAGGCTGCGACCGTGGAAGAGGCTGGATCGGAACTTAAGCTCTAGATACCATATGAAATAGTGAAAGAGATGAGGGGAAATCTCCCTTGTGTTGAATATACACATAGGGTCCTTTATTTATAATAGAAGAAATATGGGCTAAGCCCAAAATACAAATAAGAAATATAAACAAACTAACTAAAGATAAGAGATAAATATAAACTAAATATAATATCTCTAACATGAATGATACAAAGTGATGCTTATTATTCTCTATCTTATTGTCATTCTCCCTGATGATGTATCTATCTCATTGCATATGTGGGTGACATTATTATCACAGGCAATGATAAAGACGACATTTTACAACTAAAACAATATCTTCCTCAAACATTATCATAGGTGTTTCCTTGGTATAGAAGAGACGCAATCCAAGGATGCTCAATGCTAAGCCTGCTAACGCCAATGGATCCTAGTGTCAAACCTATTCCTGATAAAGGAGGAATATAGATCTTGGAAGATAAAAAAAGGTCAGTTAGTAAACTAATTAATCTCATTGTGACTCTGTTAGGCTTCTTTAACTAAGTTATCTCATCGTGACTCTGTTAGGCTTCTTTAGTCAAGAAGCCGGTCAGCACTCTCCTACTCTCAAGCACACACGAAAAGACACAAAACAGTGTGTATATTATTGATGTATGAATGAAACAATGTACAAAGAATCACACCAAGAAAGCCTCTCTCCTTCCACTGGAACAAATTTCCAGTCTATATCCAAATGAATACAAAAATGAATAATCCCCCCTGTACAGAACAAAAATGAATAACCCTAAACCCTAAACCCCAAACACACACCCTATTTATAAAGTCTTTCTTTCCCTTTCCACTAACTAACTAACTGTCCAACAACTCTTCTCTCCTAACTGCCCTCTCATTTCCTCTTCTTTCTATCCTATCACCCTATATCCTATCAGACTCCCCTTGACATCACATTTCCAACAAGTAGTAAGATGCAGTCATGTGAATTCTAGAGTGTATTAACAAAGCTCCTTGAGAAGGTCTTGTTTATGAAGGCAAGGGAAATAATGAAATTGCTGAGTATTTTGATCCTGACTGAGCAAGGTCACCAGGTGACAGAGGCTCTACCTCAAGGTATTGTGTTCTTGTTGGAGGTAATTTAAAAGCATGGAAAAAGTAAGAAACAAAATGTGCCAAAATCAAGCGTAAAATCAGAATAGGCACTGACATTAGTCCCTTGCGAGCTCATATGGCTAAAATAATTTCTCAAAGAACTCAAATTTGAAGAAAGTTCCATAATGCACCATGCAACAACCAAGCAGGATTATACATTGCCTCTAATGTTGTCCTTCATGAGAGAAACAAAAAAAGAAATCACCACTAGTTTTGTCAACACTAGTAAACAATTATATTTGCACCAAGTCTCTAAGTGGTCACAGGATCGATGGGTTCATACAACTTATATGCTGCAACTTAAAGGGAGTGTTACAATTATATAAATAAGGAATTGATCTTATATAATCAAGAAAAATTTCGATTATATATGAATTATTAGAAATGTTTTAATTTATTCTCTTATTATATCTTTATTATTAGAGGATATGATATCTCCCTTATTATATTGATTCCTTTTTTCTTAAAATAAAGTACTCAGGTTGTCTCAAAAACATAGTTACAACTCAATTTTCCTCTCTTCCCTAGAGTTTAACAATCTCTACATGAATAATCCTCTGAAGTAGAGCTTATGGAAGTTATACATATTCAGATTACTATTCAAAAAGGACGAAGAGCTCTTTGGATTGAAACCAATTCTTTCCTTACTGTGAAATCCTTTATGATAGCTCTTCGGTAACTTCAAAATTAAGCAAACCATGGCTTAATGTTTTAGAGTCCATTAGGAGACAAATTTCAGATTTTCTCATATTAAAGGGAGGGAAACAGGAGTTGAAGGTTTAGCAATTTATGATTTGACAACTTCGGTTTTTTCAATGGATAGTGTACCTCCTTGTATTGTTTCTGACTTCTTTGGAATATGTGTGGACTGCATATGATTGATACAAGTTGTAGAGTAACTTAATTAGGCTTGCAAATTCTATAGTGATGCTATAACATTCTTTTCTTTGATTAAAAATAAAATCTACCCCCAATAATACATTTACATAATACAATAAAACATACTGCATTTTGACAATTATGATAAATATGCATGTAAAGATGTAGTTTGTGAACTCTGAATTTTGATATACACATCACATTAGTTAGAGAAATTCAAACTAGGCAAACAACCATGTTCAAAAGAGAATGTCCAAAATTGTTAAAATGATAAACTCAAACCTGCAAATCCTTCTCTCCTGGATAAGATGTAAGTGTGATGAAAGCTATACGAACAATAATATCAAGAACAAGTTTCCCTTGGTTATGTTCTCCAAAGAAGCAAAGCAAAGTCTTTTTTGAACTATGCTCGTGATGATGACCTGAATCTAATATTTTCTCCGCAATCCCATCAGAAGACATCAAATATGTACGAGACCACCTTGCAAGGAACCATATAATTGACTGCATAGAGCATAAATTTGAAAGGGATTGGGAAATAATAAAGTACCTCACCAGAAAGAATCACAGAAAACATAATTCAACATACTTAATCTCCAAATAAGACAACAATTTAAAACCAACAAAATTGGCTTCTATTGGCGTACACAGCCAAATGTTATCAATGATAATGTCATTCTTTATCACTTTTTTAAAGGATAATGATATTTAGACAACATTTTTTTGACAACATTTGAACATCATTTCCGTGTCATTCTGTGATTGGTCCAAAATTACTCCACAATCAATAATAATAATCATAAACACTACCATGGACCAATCACACAATGACACGTAGATGATGTTCAAATGTTGTCAAAAAAAATGTTGTCTAAATATCATTATCCTTTTTTAAATGACTTGAAAGTTGCTAAAGTAAGAATTCTGAAAATAGTCTAGTTCATCATTAGTATAGTAATGAACTCTACATCCAAAAACTTTTTGAATCATGAATCATTATTTGTATCATACGATAAGATTCACAAACAAGGAAAAACTATTTCAAATATATCATATATCATATATAATATATATTATGTTCTGTACCACAAATTTAAATCTGAAAAAAATAAAACTTACACAAAAGTCTTGTACAACAAAATCATTATATTTAGAAGAATGAAAACAAAGAAAAAGCAACAAAAGAACATATTATTTCTGGGTTTGAATTGTTAGATTCAAATCGTGAATAAGATTTTAGTCTACCACTGAAATAAAGCAAGAAAACGACAAAACCAACATATTCAGATTGGATGTCTAACTGAAACTTATGAATATTGGAGGTAGAAGAGCCAAATTAACATTACAAAAATATTGACATAATATAAGGTGGATTGACATACCTCCATGAGTCGCGGACTAAAAACTGATGCTCTCATTTCCGGACTGAGGCACTGCTCGGCAAATTTTATGATTGAGCTGCATTCATGCATAAGGAAAAGGGTCTTATGGATGCATAATTGGATCAGACATTATGCCTACTGCAAACTTCGGCATAAGGTATTGTATTCAAGTGTTAACTTCGTACCAATTGTTTAATTACACATTATCATACCCCAAATTTCCTCAAATTCAGTATTCAAGAAGCAAGATGATTATACTTCAACATGTGAATTTATGAATTTTCTATAAATTTATAAAAAAGAACTAATGCATTAGCACTACCAACTTATTAAAAAAATCAAGAATTTTAACATAGCCAAGGAAAAAACAAGTTCCAATATCTGAACGAAGTCCACTAAACATAATTTGCTAAGATTCCTTTCAAATAACTCAAACATCAAATAGCCAGAAAAACAGAAGGAAATAATATACCTGGAAAGTAAAATAACAGGGTGCCTATCTGCTTCAACGAAATCAACAACAAACTGGGTTTGTATCGTATTAGGAACCTAAATATCACAAATGACATAACCTTAAATCAACACTGCACATTACAGTCAACAATTAGGGATGTTCACGGATCAGGTTGGGTAGGATTTGACCAAACCATTACCAACCCACCAAAATAGTATCAGATTGGGTTGGGTTTATGCATTTTTTATGTTAAACTCAATCTGACTCAACTCAATCTTGAGCCTATTGGATTGGGCTGGGTCAATTGGTTCAAGATTTTAAAAAGCTTTCTTTTTTTGTTTAAAGTTGTAATTTTCAAGTATCAACCTAATTAAAAAAATAATACAATCTTTACAAAATTTAATTTGAGACTTCAAGTAAGACAATAAGTCAAGTCATAACAAATTTGTCCAAACTAATTTAAGACATGAAAAAAGAAATATAACATAATTTGTTCATACCACAATAGTAAGAGTGAGTATCGGGTTGAGTTTTGGATTGCCATACAAAACCCATGACCCAAACTGTATTAGAGTTGGTTAGTTTGGCTTGGATCCAATCATAATTGAAACCCAATCCAATTTAGTCCAATCCAATTAATTTAATTGGATTGCATTGGGTCGGGTTATGTCATTGGATAATCGGTTCCAATGAACAATCCTAGTCAACATTGCCAGAAATATTAAAGAAATACAGTTATTCTTTTAGTGTATCAAAATGACAACTATTTATGGTAAATCCCGTCCCTTTCCCCTAAAAAACCCCTTGTTTTCTTAACAGACTTTTCTCTATATTATCCGACGAGATTTGCAATATTTGCCTATTTGATACGCAGGAAATGGAAATATAAAAGAAATACCCAAAATTGTTTTTCTCAAATTGTTTACGGTATAAATGTTGTCCACACCCCCTGCCTAAGCCATCTTTCCAAATAGAGTATTTTATCTTTATTAAAACAAAAATATGTGCAGCACGAACAACCAGTTCTAAGTGAATCAAACACGCAGAAAATACAAATCACATACCAATGGTAGTTCCCCCTCCCCTTCATCTGCAATTACATGACCAATAATAAGCAACAATGAATAAAGTTCTTCCAATGTTTCAGTCAAGTCGATGATGCCTCTGCCCTACAAATAAAGTGAATAATTTGAGCTATAGAAATAATTCACAACTTACAAAGAATACAAATAGAGAAGCCAGTGTCTGTATTATGAAGTTTTCTCTTATAGAGCTTCAGCTTTTCCATATTTCAATTTGTTTTATTAGAACGTAACATTTCTACACTATCACTAAAAATTATGAATAGCTGTATAAAATTATTAGGAATCCGATAATATTATCCTAACCAACGCACTCACGCACGGACTGCACACGCAACAGAATAGCTGTATAAAATTGTGGGTATATTATTTACTACATGGACAAGTGTAATACACGTGTCTATCGAGAGTTTAACCTCCCTCCACCGATTAAAATATCGGTCTATACAAGTATGTAAATCTTTGAATGCTCACAGTATAACCTTTTATTCTTTATATACCCATACTACCCGCTGTTTCTCTCCGCCTCACCCCTCAGACAGTTGGGCCTTGGGCCTTTCTTTCCTTCCTACTTTCATAAACTATCCCACTCCTAACATTACCCCCATCCCGAAGATCAACCTTGTCCCCAAGGTTGAATTCCTCTTCAAGCTGTTGTTGCCTTCTATTCAAAACACGTATTGGCCAACAAGTCGATCCGTCCATATGCAGATCAGCTGGTAGCTCCCTCTCTACACTCTTTGCTCCAATTGTTAGCTCCAGCTATGACCCGTGGACTATGGGATGAACTCTAGCTGTGTCAAGGAATATCGATTCCAGTAAAGCCAATCATGACAAATATAGCTCCGAGGTAATCCATAAGACCAGGAGCATGGCCACTCCAGGTGTCTACAATGGCAGCCAATGGGACCTGAATAATAAGACCAGCTATAGCTATTGTGGTAGATGTGAGAAGAATAGCCTGGGCCCACCCGTAATCACTTAGCAAATTATCCAACAGTCCTTTACCGCTCATCAGACTAAGTTGTTTCCAAGTATGCGAACTAAAACTTTCCATCTTGGTAATATTAAGCATGAGGGCAACCGAGAATGTTAGGGAGACCAAGAAGGTGAAGAGCCTGGATGCGTTGCTTAAGATTGTGTTTGATGTGACGGTAGTGTACTTCAATGGCATGTTAAAGGCAAGTTGAGCCAAAAACCAAAATGGGCAGATTAAAAAACTAACTCCGGCCCCTCTACACCGACTCAACCGCCCTTTCTCATCAAACGGATGATCACCCTTTTCAATCACATTAACTTCATCATCAACCAATACCTGTCATTGTCTCTGTGTTAGGACTCTTTAGCAGGGCCTCATGTGCTATTACTTCCCGTGCTAAGGTCAGGTCCCCTCTGATTATCACTTCTCTTCCTCCTTGTTTGAATGACATGGTCAACTTGCCCCAGTTCATCACTACCTTCCCTAACTTAGCTAGCCAATCCACTCCCAGAATCAGGTTGACACCCCCTAATTCAAAGACATGACACTGCTCTGTAATCTTGACTCCTCCCATTTGTAACACTACCCCTCTGCAACAACCGTGGGTTTGTTTCTCCTGTCCATCCCCCAAACAAACCAAATGAGTTTGGCCTTTATTCACCTCCAGTTGAAGCTCCTCAACCAACGCTTTGGATATAAAGTTGTGGCTAGCACCACTGTCAACCATGATCAACACCACCCTGTCCCCTAAACTCCCTTGAAGTTTCATGGTTCTCGGTTGGGTCAATCCTCCTGCCGAGAGAAAAGATAATTCTAGCCGTTTGTGCTCCACCTCTGCCTTGTTTTCCCCAGGGTCTTCCTCCTCATCCTCACCCAAAATTGTCACTCGCAAACTCCGTTCCGGACATCGATGTCCAGGGCCGAACTGGCCACCACACCTGAAACAATGGTCTTCTTCACGTCTCTTAAGATACTCGTGGTAGGGAAGATTTCGCACCCCTCTGACCATGGTTTCGTTCCCCACTGCACTCGCACTTCTTCCCGAGCTACCTTCTCCTCCCCCAGATCCTACACCCTCTGTAACAGCCGTTCGTCCGCCTTGGTTACGAATCGGTTCAACTCGAACTATCGCCCTCGTAGTTCGCCCCCCAGATATCGGTGGTCGACTCGCATTTCCACCCCCGGTCTTCGTTCCTCCCGGTATAATCTCTACATCTTTTGCGATTCGCATCGCCGACAACAGTTCCTGCGAATCGTGTGGGCGTATACGATCCCTCACGCTGTCCTGTAATCCGGCTAAGAAATAGCCTAGTAGTTGCTCGTCCGTCACCCCCTTGATTTGCCCCACCATGATTTCAAAGTCGCGTATATACTCATCAACCGTACCTGTTTGACGGTTAGCCGCCAGCCTTTCAAAAATGGTACCTCTGCTTCGCTCCCCAAACCTCCCAATCATCGCACATTTGAGCCCTTCCCATGTGTGGTCTCTCGCCTTCTCTCTCCAAAATCCATACCAATAGCCAGTGCTCCCCTCCATGCTGACGTATGCGATTCGGACCTTCTCCTCCTCCGTCACTCCATGTAATTCAAAGAACCTCTCCGCCCGGTTGATCCAGTTCAATGGATTTGTGCCTTCGAATACGGGAAGTTCTACTTTCTTTCGCCAATTAAATTCTCCCTCCGTCTGTTCCGTCGCTCGTCCTCCATTCTCCTCCTCTCGTCTCCCTCTCTGATCACCATTCACCGACAACTGGCTCCCATCCGATGCCCCCTCGTGGTCGCGATTGCGACCTCCTAAGATGCGCATTACCTCCTGAAGGTCTTGGCGAATGGCAGCTGAATCTTGTCTCATCACTGTCGTTTCAGCTTGCAACCCATCTACAGTAATACCCAGAGCTTCAAGCTAGTTCTCCACCACCTTAAGGCGCCCTTCATTTTTCCCCTCCATAACTCCGATCACTCGCCACCCGGATCTGGCAGGTCGGACCACTCTGTTAGGAATCCGAGAATATTATCCTAACCAATGCACTCACGCGCAGACTGCACACGCAACAGAATAGCTGTATAAAAGTGTGGGTATATTATTTACTATATGGACAAGTGTAATACACGTGTCTATCGAGAGCTTAACCTCCCTCCACCGATTAAAATATCGGTCTATACAAGTATGTAAATCTCTGAATGCTCACAGTATAACCTTTTATTCTTTATATACCCATACTACCCGTTGTTTCTCTCCGCCTCACCCCTCAGACAGTTGGGCCTTCTTTTCCTTCCTACTTTCATAAACTATCCCACTCCTAACAAAAATGAACAATCAAATTCATCCAAAACCTATTGTCAATTTAACCAATTTCCAACTTGATTGCAACAAAAATTGTAGTCATGTTTAGAAGAGACATTTGCATCACAATTTTCCACCATTTGATTCCAACTAATCCCACCATCATTTTTGTACACCTAAACTCTGATTTTTTCCATTTATAGTTGGTGTTAGATAATGTACACCCAAAAAATGTTTACAAAACATTATTCTTGTGTTTCGATAATCCTAGATCCATGTGATTACATGGGTGGTGATATAGATGACAATGCTAAATTAATGGTGGTTTTGTGTTAAAAGTTGCATTATATCTTAATGGGTGTAAACCAACAGTGAACCTTTTTCTTGTGAGATCTAAAATAAAATAATAACAGATCTAAAATATTCATAAAAAAAAGTTAATCTCCATAAAAAAAAGATAGAGAAATCTAAACTCATTCTCTAACACAATCTTTACCATCAGACCATTCTACTGGGATTTTCAAAATTGTTTGATATCAGATAAGTACAGAGGGCGACCCACATCATTTTGAGAGTCCCAAAAATTTGTAATCTAAAACCATATATAAAGAGGGCTATTTCTTTTATAACTATCTTTCTTGTGACTCATTTTTTAACCATTTTTACCCCTATAAATATAACATTTTATTAATTTATAAAAGACTACCCACTATAAGTAATACTTATCATAAAGAAAAATTACATCTAATCTTATTATACAATTATAAAATAAAAATTAATAAAACAACTTTTCTTACACACATTTTTATAATTTTAATAAAAATTTAATAATCACTATTTATTTTAATAATTATTGTAATAATTAATTTGTTAGCTATATATTTTGTTATTATGGTGAGAAAAAGTGAATAGATGTGTTTCCACTAGTCAATAAAGTGCATCTTGCTACCATTCCACAAATATAAAACCAACCTGATTAAGGCGTGCAACCCGCTCGGAAAATACTCTTAGGAGCAAAGGAATTGTAACATCAATAGAAGCTCTTGCAATAAGCGCATAGCAGCTTAACCTTTCATCCATGGCTGCAAAAACATTGTAATTTGAAAACAAAAAGAAAATTCTTCAAGCCCGATTATGATATCGATGTGATTTCTGGGGATGAAAAATCATAGTAATTTGTTATTGTAGAAGATATTTTCACACAAGAACTGAATGTATTCTTAAAGGAAACCATCTGCCTTAAATAAAATTAATGAAATTGAATTGTGGAAAACTATTGCAGCCCCATTTAAGTTAATAGTTCAAATAAATCCAAAAAAAGATTTTGTTCCACTTAATTCTAACTAATACTAATATGGTATAAAAAATAATACAATGACTTGAAAGGATCGATCTCAAAACATTTCACAAAGGATGGTAGTCCTCTAGTACCATGTTGAGAAGAGAGAAACCAAGGAATACAACGAAATTCGTGCCTTGGGTACACACATATATTCTTTTTTATAATGAACAAGAGATACAATAATAAGGAGCAAAATTAATATCTAATAGGGAAAATATTTGATAAGATATTTCCTTAAGAAATAAATCATATCTCTAAAATAATCAACTCATTTCAAATTGTGATATTGTGATAGGATATAAGGTACGGGTGTAATGATAGGGGTTGGAAAGTGTATGAGAGGAGAAGAAAGGCAGGGAGAAGTGAGGCCGAACAGTATTTACTGTTAAAGGCCGAACGGTATTAATTAACAGTTAAAGGCCGAACGGTATTACCAGGAAGGAAGTGAGTTAGAGACTGACTGTTTTACCAGTTAGGAAAGGGCGTGAGAATGAGATATTTGTTCAGGGGGGGTTTTTGTATTCTTTGTCTAAAGACAGGACTTTGGCCTGTGGAGGGAGGTTAGGCTCTCGATTAGCTTACCATACATGTACATTTGTTCTTTTGTTAATACAGAAGTTCTATTCTTTCCTTTGGTGTCTAACTGTTGAGCACTTGAGAGGGAGTGAGATAGGTTTCATTTGCCAAAAACCTATCATATTGTATTTTAGTTGTTAAGTAATTTCTGATGCCCCCCACACTAGGTCCCTAGCCATTCCCATTTCAAATATTAGTTTCATTCTTTTAATAATAAAAATGGGATTGAATTATCAAGGAAGAGGATACCACAGGCATTTTATACTATATGTGGTGTCATTGCCCAAGAGTGAGTTATAATTTTCAGCTTGAGAGGCCACTGTGTCCTAAAAATATGGCAGCACTTCAAAATCATGGCCTTTTACTTAAATACTCTTTAACTTATTTCTAACCCACCAAATACCAATGTCCCAAACGCCCTTGCCTCCAACTACCATGGTCAAATTCTAACTTGCCTTCAATTCCCAGCTTTGGATTGTACTTAATGTTTGCGACTCAAAGGCTACAGGTCTTACTTTCCTTTATTGCCTGAACTTGGGATTCTTTTCTTAAGTTTTAGAAGCCACAGGTCTGTCAGCCTTCCATTACTGAGCTTCTTTTTTGTTGAGTATTTCATTTTGTTATCGGCCTCTTTTTCTAATTGGATTACAAGTCTTCCTTAGATTTATAGGCTTTGGTACCATATTAGAATTATGAGGGTGTGCGTAAGTGAGAGTTAGTAAGCTTTCAACTTGAGTAACTTGCATGTACAAGTGTCTTATAACTTTGGATCATTACCCTATTACATATGATTTAACTTGTTTCTATCCTGTGAATGTGGCATTTGTATTTCAACAAGGCATCAATGACCATGCAATTTTACCACATTTTGAGTTTACATTTTCAAGGCAACAACTCCTCATTTGCAGCACTAAAACCAATCACTGACATTATAAAGCAGGACTCTGTCTCCTGTCCACATCTGCTTTGTATGCAGTCTGTATTCTATGTTCAGTAGTATAACAGCTTAAAGAAAATCCAGCAATAGAAAAGACAAATATCAACAAGAACATAAATTACAACATAATAATAACATGTGCAATGTTTTATAATCTTGGTTTCATACCTGATACAGAAGCATGAAGATAGTCTGAATCGCCCTCATCATTAAATGCTGTTGCAGAAGCCACTAAATAAAAAAGAAAAGTCGTATGATTAATGGATTGTAAATGCAGAAAAAGAAAGTAATACAATTGTATGAAGAAAAAGACAACATTGTAGAAATTTTTATAGAGGTTTTACATCGTAGCTCGCACTCTACAATGAAACTGAAGAGATTAGCAGCAGCTGTTATCCCATCAGGCGGAAGCAAAGCATTCACATTCATTGTATTTATTGGCTGGAAAGAGAAATAAATATAGTTCAGTGTAATGACAAGAACTAGCATATGATTAATGGGCCTTTGGGGCGCTAGCCTGGCAGGGATGTCCATGTTACATAATGTCACCTACTATGTGAATTTTATGGGAAAAAAAATAATACCAGAACTAAACAAGTTTCCTTATTTAATTTTCATTGAAAAAATGTTATTAGAATTAGATGAAACAAGGTAAATGTTGCAAACAATTCATTCAAATGAATACCGTTAGAATGGCAGTCCAAGTATCCAATAAAACATCACGTGCTTCCCAGCTCCAAGTCTCCTCTTCTGTGTTACTAGTCATGAGGACTTTAATAACTTCAGACATCAACATTGACAAAAAGGTAAGAGTACCCATAGGCCTAAAGTATCAAAACAAAATGTTTACCCTCGTCAGTTTATTTCAACTGTCATTATGGTCAACACCGAGAAATTATGCTAAACCCCAAACCTACACTATCGAATTACGCTAACTATGACCTCATAGATTTTAGCAAACCGTCAAAATCATGGGGAGTTGTTACATTTGCAATGGCCAATAATGCTCGACAGCCATCAAGCATCTCACTGAATGAAACCAACATCAAAGTTGAGGGTTAAATACATATAGTAAAAACTGATCAGATGGGTATGTGCAGGTAGGTAACTGAATTTGAACGTGTATAGTGCAGATGAATATTCTCCAAACCTGTCACTTTTCCCATTTTCAATAGCTTTTGAAACAGCATCAGGAGGATCTACCCACTCTATTATCCCAGATAGGAGCTGCAGAAGATGTTGCTCATGCATTTTTCTATCATCTAAATCGTGGAACCACAATGTCAGAGAAATTCAAATAAAAGATTTCCAAAACTTATATATTTTAGGGGACAGGGGTTGTAATGGTTACACAGAGAAACATGTCCCTGAGGCTTAAGACTGGTCAGGATCCTTTCATCAATAACTAGTAATCCAATAAAATCCAGCAGTACGACTGTGCGAGTAGCAGTTTGAAATTTTTTATATTGAAGCAAGAACCGCAATGGTTGAAATGAAGAGTTTAAAAACTTTAAAGCAACATGGACTTCAAAAACCATTATCACTATAGTCTCATTTCATGCTTCTCAGAAGACATCTCTGTCAAATCCCCCCTAATATAGGTAGAATACTTATCAACTTGAAGATTGTAATTCTAATAAAATGAATATACAATACGCAAAAGGGAAGACAAGTAATACTTATACCAGAAAGAAATACAGGCCCTGTTAAAGAACAAAATTGTACAACTAGCTTTCGAGCAGAGACTGCAACAGGGCAGTCAATCCAGTATCCTTCGCGTGAAAATTTCAGCCTCAATGCTGCATATAAACTCAAAAGCCATCCAACATGACCACTTAAAACTAACACATCACGCCATTCAGAACCAGGCTGCATATTAGCATGAAAAACAGAATGAAGGCCAATTGAAGGGAGATTTACAGTCTAAATTTCTAGTTATGACCTAATCATGATGTTTCTTGCTTAATGTGCAATGGTGACCAATTTGTAGTGTGTTACGTTTAGTTCTATCAAATGCATGTGCATTGTTAAGTAAGCAAACCAACTCATTACCTGCACTACGTGACATTCAGACTTTTTGAGAGAATCCCCATCCTGTCTAACTCCAGAAGAGAAGACATTTACATTTAGTTTTGTGTCACTGTTATTGCTACGAAAATCCCAATTCAGGATTTGAAGCATGAGATCCAGTGCAGCAGTGCAAACTTTAACCTCAGGTACAGCAGAATCAGATTCAATAATCTGGTTTGTGACACTTAAGGCAGCTTCTTGGGTCCATTGGTAGAATGTCTATAATATAAAAGAGCGGGTACCAATTCAGGAAGTTATTGCTAATTCTAATGAAAATCAATTACCTGGTAAAAGAAAACTGAAAATAAATATTAAAAATCAGAAAGACCTTCAGGTACTCCCGTTCAAATGACCTCCTACACTGCTCATGAAATTCCCTTGGAAGGCCCATAGCACTTGAAGTAGATGGAGAAAATTCTGATAGCTATAGATATTGAATTAAATAAAAAAACTAAAACAACACGTTCAAAGCCAAGGCAATAAGAAGAAATGGGTAAATTTTCTTAATCATAAAAAGTCTAATACCAATGATTCAAGGAATTTTATTCCAGCAAACTGCATGTCTATGCCATCAGCACCCACAATGGCCTTATTCACCTGCAATACATAAAACTGTCAGACTTGCATGAAACATGGATGTTTGAGAGTAAACTAAAAATCCTGAATGGTATTGCGTCTTAAAGTTAAGTGAATAGAATAAACAGAAGATGAGGCAAAGAATAGATTGTCCATCGCAATGGTTAGTCATTTGAACACATTAAAATGTAAAGATGTTAAAATTTAGGAAAGAGAAAAACATTGAATAGAAATCGTGTACTGCACGGATGTTTTATTGATACTGAGAAAAAAAATTAATACAAGAAATAGGGGAGATTTTATATCCTCTTATAACAAAGATATAATTCGAAAGTAAATAAAAAAAGTTCTGAATAATATAATACACACACTGTAAGGGCCTGAAAAATATAAGGTCATTGGGCCTTATGTTTAGACAGTCAGGCCCATAAAGCTAACGACAGCCTGACCTTGGAGAAGGCTTTTCAGAAATCTGAATTCATTTGCCAACTTCCAATTCTCTCTCTAGAACTCCTTTTCTCGAAGTTTTCTCTGCCTTCTCTCTAAAATATCCCTTCACTGAAGGGTCTAATCTTTATTCTGAAGGTACTCAAGCGTTCATCGCGTAGAGAGCTCCATTTCTACTGAAAGTTTTCTTCATTCCGACTGGAAAGTCGCTTTTTCCTTTTTCTTCCACTGTTCTTGAACCTAGGGCATGCAACTTTACTGGTTGCATGCAGCTGGTAACTTTCCCCTTCGGTTTCTCCTTTTATTCTAGCTCTAGAGCTGATTTTCACTACCATTTCAGTGGGTGTAGGGCACTGGTTGCGTTTTCCTCCGGGGAGGGCATTTTAGAAATTGTACTCTAAGCTGCGTTGAGAAACTTGCAAGGTAAGGGAAGCTGATTATATGTTTTATATCGTTGTTTGATATGTATGTATGTTGATTTCAAAAATAGTATGTCTTTTAACTATAATGTTATATTTTTGTGCTTGAGTGGTATGTTCTATAGTATTGGAATTGAAACTATCGAAATGTGATGTTATGAAGTGATTTGTGTGAAATCAGTTGCTGTGATTGGACTTGTATGAAGCGCTTGGGGGATAGAAATTATGTGGAAATCTGATTTAGATGGGAGATTAAATACTGTTTAGTGCTCTAGGCTAGTTTAAGGGAAGTGGGGTCTTGATTTTTAGGGATTGGAGTCTAGGGTGTGTTTGGAGTGTTGAAACAGATTAGAGGGGTCATTTGGGACTTGTTGAGAGCAATTTGTTGGTAGGATAGAGGAATATTAAAAACCGGAGTTGGTACATCCCTGATCATAAAGCAGTCCTGACCTGGTCCAGCACATTGTGACTAGTCATATGTACCGGTGCTTAAGGTGAGTTTGATGCGTCAGACATTTGATTCTTCTTCGATGACCAATTGGGATGGTAAGGAGTGTTTGGGGGAGGTGAGATCTCCATTGTAATAGTAATCAGATAGACAGTTTAGTAATTAGGAAACATGTTTGTTTGAAGGGAATTGAGAGGGTGATTTTGAGCAGTTGGGGTATTAGGTGCATTTGGTCTGTTTAGGTAGTCTAGACAAGCCAATTGTGACTTGTCAAAATCATAAAACTGGCCTAACCCATAATAAGAATGGTACAATTGAATTGGAACTCCTAAATAATAGGAATTGATATTTTAGAATTGAATTCAAGTCTAAATCACTTTAGAATCACGGTATAATAGTTAAAATTAACATAGACATGTTTAAATAGGTCCATATCATGAATTAGGAGTGTTAGAAGTTAGGTTGGAGGGTTGAAAGTGGTTGGAGGTGCATGAGTTGCATGATTCTGCAGAACTGGCGTTCTACAGGTCATGCAGACTCGCTATGCGAATGGTCTCGCATAGCGAGTCGCTCTAGGGAGGAGCTCTCTGTCCAGGCTCTCTCGCTATGCGGCTCTGGTGCGCTATGCGAGAGACCCAAAGTCTGTCACTTAATCAAATTAATTCGCAAGGCGAGAGTTAGGTGTGTGCTATGTGAATCCTCCTGGATTCGCAGTGCAAATGGGATGCGCCTAGCGAAAGGTGTTGTGTCTAGTCTACACTCTTTGAGTTTGGTTGCATTGAATTGTGATGAAACTCTTTTGGTTGTGGAGCATGCTTCAATACTTATGATGTGATCTTTTAGAGGTTAAACATGTGGTTTGATTATGGTTCAAAGGAGTGTGAATTGGGAAGGAATGAAATAGGATTTCAAGATTGCTCATGGTAGTTTTAATGTATAATCTCTCGGTGAGATTCTTAGTGTTTAGAATGAAAGTAAGAGCTCGGTCTTGGGGGTCTTCCCTACGCTCCAATGGTCTTTCTTCTCACGTAAAGAGGATCGAACCATGTGGTGAGGAGTAACAAGAGGTCTTAGTCTTGGAGGCTTCTAATATGTTCCAAGGCGCGGAACAGGCTAACCTCGTGAGTGTGACAGGGTGGGGAACCCAAGTATCATAAGCCACCACAAGTGCATGACCCGCCATAACTCGACTATCATTCTAAAGTTTGGACGAATAAAGTCTAGTATTCAACATGTTAGGATGGATGTTTTATTCTTGTTTGGTTAAGTTAACTCTTGTATGTATATGCTCTTATGTTGCATGCTTTTGATATAATTAGCTCACCCTTGCTTGTGTTGTTGTCTTGTTTGTGTGTTTTTTCTTTTGCAATGATCATCCACTTGGATGAGAGCAGAGGAAAATGAGGTTTCTCTGGAGCATGCATTGGAGGGAGATGATGATGTTGTAGTCCAGTCCATTAGGCTTCGCTTCTCTTTGCCTATGTTATTTTGAAGAACTTTGTGTTGTTTTATTTCATTCAAGTCATGTCATTTGGAAGAACTATCTTATGTTGAAAAATTTTAAATTCTTAGCCTTTTGTGGTTGACTGTAAAACCTTAACCTTTACTCTAAGTCTCCTAATTGCTTTATCATATTATAACTGTTGATGTCTTTATATATACATATTTGCTATATAATTGGGATGTCACAAACACACATATAATCTAGACATTCCTAATTATTTAAGATCAGCTCCTTATTCCTATAATTATAATAATATTTCTTATTATAAAGATCAGCTCCTTATTTCTACATAATTCCATACCGAGCAACGCAACAAAAAGTTTCTGTCCAACTAAAAAAAAAGCAAAGTACCACTTAAATTTACTTTAGTAGTTCAGTCATCAGTGTAATCAATTCAGAGAAATTTGAACAGCCCACTGAAATATGAGCGTTATTAAGAAAAAGTTGCAGACAAGCAAGAAGTGTAATATTGAGACCAAAATAAGCTGAAAGCAATTATAAACAGAAACAAAATATGTCGGCACCTGATAAAAGAAAACCACCTTCTCTCCAACCATAAACTCAAGCCTACAAGAAAACATTTACCAAACAAACTATAAGACAAATGAAACCATATCCGCAAAACCTTAACTGTACGGATCTGCAAGAATATAATAATCTTTTTCTTCTAAAGAAAATACACAACTTGCTATAATATAAGCACCACATAGAAGGAAAAAAAAACACTACAAATCTTTAATTAGAACAAGTGCAATGCAGGATGTCTCAAACAATTATTGTTGATGTTTAACCAAGTCAAAGTGTGTTTATAGTGTTGCAAAGTCAATATCAAAAGAAAGGATTACAAGGGTCGGTTCTTGCTGAAAATCACAATCCAACTCTTTTTTTGCTTACCCTAAAAATCATGTAACTACCAGAAAATGGATTTAAGGAGTTTTGTCCTCACTTAGAAGCTATTAAAGTATAGTTACTCAACGGGAATACTTTTCTGCACTAGAGGGCTATCTGACAAAGTACTTTTGCTAAGTAACTACACTCTAATAGAAGCATTCAATTGTGGGATCATGACTACAAAAAACATATTTGCAGGAGCAAACAAAACAAGTCAGGTCCCCCTAACCATCTAAGAAACTACTTTTTAATGCAGGATTCCCCAAATGCTGTTGCGCAACCCTTGATCTAGCTCTCCCAACCCTTCTACCGTAATAATGTGTTGTACGTTATGGCCGCTTGGGAAAGTAGTATTATACTTGCTAACCAGGTCCAGTCTCCAACTAACCGTGAGTCACCAGTTTGATTTAAAACCTCCAAGTCAAACAGGTCTATTTCAGTTTAAATGCATGACCAACTGAATAATATGCTCATAAAGGCTAGCCAACTACTTTCTGGTTTAACCAGTTGGACCAACTGCTTTGAACTGAGTCTAATAAACATACTCAATGGAGTATTTAAGTGTTTGGTTCTTCCTCCTTAATAGCTTTGTGGTTGAGTTTCCCAAGTGCTTCGGTACTCAACATATTGTTAGAAATATTATATTTAGTTTATATATATCTCTTATCTTTAGTTAGTTTGTTTATATTTCTTATTTAGTTTGTTTATATTTCTTATTTGTATTTTGGGCTTAGCCCATATTTCTTCTATTATACGTAAAGGGCCCTATGTGTATATTCAACACAAGGGAGATTTCTCCTCATCTCTTTCACTATTTTATATGGTATCAGAGCAGGTTTTTTGATCCTTTTCTACTTTGTCTTTGTTACCACCGGTGGCCGCCGTCACCGGTGGCCCCCCCTAAAAGTTTCTTTTTCAACCTGTGCCTTTATACTTAAATGGGCAATCTCTAGTTTCTGTCTTGCATCTGTCGGTGTTGTTGTTCGCCACTGTCCGTTGCCACTCACCACCAGCTGTCCATTGCCGCCGGCCACCGTCACCGGTCGTCCGCCGCCGCCGGCCACAGTCACCGGTCGTCCGTCGCCGGCACTGTCTCCGGCCACCGTCTCCGGCCACCATCTTCGGTCGTCGTCTCCGCCACTTGTGCCACTGATGCACCAACACCTAGTCCTACCTCTACTGCTTCTGCTATTTTCTCTATTCTGAAAGGTTTTCAAGGACAGTTAGTGGTTAACACCAAGAAATTTCAACACTAAAATTATGGGTTGAAACAATTTCACCAATCCTTTGTCAAATCTGTCAGATTTGTTTTTGGGTGTTTTGATGAATAAGAGCTCATTATGATCTTCCACTTTCACGGTCTGTCATCGGCGCGCCGTCATTTCCGCCGTTCGTCGTGAGGGGAGTATGTTTTGAGCCAGGTTTTAGATGGCATTCCCTGTAGTTTTGTCACTTCTAGCCACTACAGGCCCCATCAGTCAGTGATGGCATTCCCTGTAGTTTTGTCGCTTTTAGCCACTACAGGCCCCATCAGTCAGTGATGACATTCCCTGTAGTTTTGTCGCTTCTAGCCACTATAGGCCCCATCAGTCAGTGACGGCATTCCATGTAGTTTTGTCGCTTTTAGCCATTATAGGCCCCATCAGTCAGTGATGACAATCTCTGTAGTTTTGATGCAAGCCCATCCTTACTTGATGCCAATCCAGTCCCTGGAGTTTGTCATTGTTCTCCTTTGTCAAAGTCATCCCACTTGAAGTTTCATGGTGCTATTTGAAGTTTCGCAGTTGTCTACTAATGTCCATAAATTGTTGTTAGTTGTTCGTTGACATGTGATTGCGCATTTATTTGCCGCACACTTTTGAAGACAGATCATATATTTCAAATTGAGTTTATTTATTCCAAGCTTGGTCCATACAATCTGTATGCTCCAGCTTGAGGGGGAGTGTTAGAGATATTATATTTAGTTTATATTTATCTCTTATCTTTAGTTAGTTTGTTTATATTTCTTATTTAGTTTGTTTATATTTCTTATTTGTATTTTGGGCTTAACTCATATTTCTTCTATTATAAATAAAGGACCCTATGTGTATATTCAACACAAGAGAGATTTCTCCTCATCTCTTTCACTATTTCATACATATAATATCAAAAGAATTCAATCAATCATCATCTTGTTAAAAAAAATGCGTAACATGTCTCAAACCTTTATCTTACCCCTTAGATTGGAAACAATAATCCTTGGACATGAAAAAACTATAAGACCTTCATCCATCTGAAATATTTTATGCTTCATTGAAAAATTTCTTTGGCGGTGAAACTTTTAAAAGTAATCACATTACATTAAAACTTGGCCACCTATATATTAATATCTGGTTAGTATTTACCTCTCTGGTTGTCATTTAAATTTGACTCACTTAATGTATGTATTCATGCATGTGTATGTGTGTAAACATGTTTCCCGAAACTTCTCAAATGTGTATATATAGAACTTCAAGAAAAAGTTTGGGTGGCCACAGCTTCCTTGTCCCTAAGAAGCTCCATTGCTGGATATGATCTCAACAATATCATTATATTTTCAAAATACCAAAACAATCTATGGTGTTCAGTATGGAATTAGTTAATTTTTTTTCAGGAAGAACGACATATCAAGTTTGTTTCTAAGCTAGTCCCTCAGTTAATCAGGCATGGGACATGATTTAACTATTCTGATTCCAATTTGAAGTGAGGAAGAGCTTTTAAAAATTCAAACGCCTCAGCCTACTTTATTAACATTTGGAGGGGTTTGGGTTTACTTATCTCAAAAAGCTTTTTCATTAATTCGATAGATAAATCATTATGCAATCATATAATTTTATTTATACAGTAATTTTTATAATTTTTTAAGTCACTAGTGTTTATTGAAAGTGAACAGGAATTTTAATAACAGTCTCCGAATGTAAATAACTTATATTGATGCACTAAAGTGTATCTGCAATGTAAGATTTTTTAATAATACTGCATGTTAGTAGATACAAGTTATACAGTTTATGTTGTTATTAGGATATTAAATAATCTACTAGAGGTTGTTAGAAGCTGGTAGAAGGTTCTAGAGATCTTCTTGTAATTATTACTTGGTTAGACTTCTCTCTCTCTCTCTTTGTATTAATTCTTTCAAGTCCATTTGTACAGCTAGTAAGACTCTATGTACAGCTGTAAGATTATTAGTGAGCTAGTTAGTACAGTTGTCAATAAGCAATGTCTATAAAAACATTCTGTACTCATGTTTCAGAACCGACATACAATAATAAAAATATTCAGTTCATTCTCTTTAATTCTATTTTCAGTTTAGTTACTCTAAGACGGCAGTTTGAAAAAAATCTCTACAGCATCTGCACTCACTCCCATTTAACGCTCTAGTGAATTACATTCTGACAACAAGTAGGATCTCTCTCAAACAAAGCTAATAATTCAATTCAATCTGAATTTAGACAGTCACTAAAGTAAGACCCCGACCTGCCAAAAGTTTGTAACAAAAACAATCCAGATTACAAATATATGTATAAATGAGACATGGTTGTGTATGCAGGTTACATATTCAGTTAATCTCCTAATAAAACTAAAATCAAAAATAGAAGACACTACTTACCAACCCCTTTTCATCAACTGACTAGCCACAGATGCGACCTTTGCTTGAACATAACCATCAGGAGAACTAGCATGTTGCATGATATACAATAGACAAAAACTGCAAGTAACAGATATTGAAAGAGGAATCGGACATCAGATTAAACGAATAAAACTTCTGTTTTAGGTAAAACTGAGTGGCATTTGTCACATTAACAAAGTGGTTATTTCTGCTACATACACATCAGAAAAATACTTATTTCTGTTGAGCTAAGTCCGACATCAGCTTCATGCTTGTATTATATAAATTGCATCTCTCACTTTAAGAAATCAGAAAAGAAATAATTGAAGCATTATTTTTCAGATTTACATTTACCTTTTTTTTCTTTAGATCTAAGTTTTATTTAGACAATCAGTAATTAAAGATCATATAGAAGCATCAGCATGACTGAATCTGATAGAAAGTTGTCTTGTAACTATCAAACAAGAGACATGTTATACATATTTGGCTCCCTCCCAGTTCTTGAGGCAACGATTTAGGAACAACCATACTACTTGAAGCCATAACAAAATATTTGGTAGCATGCATAGTTCCATGCACTACATTTAGGTGGATCGATAAGGAAAGTCTAAAAACAAATGGCACAACAATATTTTCCTTTTTTATGACACGGGAAAAAAGATCAAGTATCAGTATCATTAAATCCAGGCAGCTATTAAAGTGGTATACATACATCAGTTATGTTTTACATTTACATTCTTGATAGGCCCTTCAATTTTATTTATAGATTTTCTACTTCTTTAGGTGTGCTTTGTATTTCATTCAATTTTGCAGTCCATGGGCATATGCATAGTCCTGAAAGTTCATGCCTTTTCCTATTTTATTTCTCTCATTACAGCTTTTCTTAACCACAAAAAATTTGTGCTAAACATGATGTAAGAATCTCTACATTAACCTACGCAACAGCATAACACACAGAAGGAAAGGGTGGCTGCAGTATGAAAAATCTTGCCCCAAACCCAATAAATGGGTTGGGTGTCTTTAGGATAAATTAATGCTTAATCCAAATATTCGGTTTGGCTTGGGCCAGTTGGCATGGGATGAATGTGTTTGGGATATATTAACCCAAACCAACAAGGATTATTTCCCACAAAATCATGGATACACAACTCAAGCCTTTTTTACCTTTGGGTTGGATTGAGAGGCTTCACAAGAGTAATGTTGTCAACAGTAACAACTTTTTGGTAATGTATGGAACAACTACTATTAGGTGCATAAAAAAGATATGTAATTGTAAACTATATGAACAAGGCCGCTTATGAAGGAAATATCAAAAACAGCACAAAAGTTAGTAGAACAGAAAGTTAGAAAACCAGATCAAGTTTCTCTTGGCATCAGCACTGAGAACAACCCATTCTCTAATAGCAGCTTCTCGGATTGCTGCAGCCGCTTGAAACCTGGCAGTTGCCACCTGTGAATTTTCTGCACAGATAAAACCAATGCAGTATTGTAGAAAACCTATAAGTTAAAAGAGAGACAATTCCTAAGAACTTTGTTCGTATTTCATATTCTAGTCTCACAAAATATGAGATCAATTTAAATAGTAACAGAGATTAGAACAAGATAAGTAACAAGATAAGTAACAAGATAGTCTAACTATGTTGATGCAGCAAAAAAGCGAAACAACTTATAAAGTACCATCTAACTACAGCAACTTATTATGCTGTTGATAAAAAAAGAAGCTGATGTAGCATAAGCCAAACAACATTAACTAATCGTGATCATGAGGCAGATAGTCAATCAGCTTACAAAGAAAAAGAGCAGAACTCTACTACTCCTCCACAAACTCGGACTTGTGAGAAACTCAAAACCCTGAGTTAAGCAAGTCTTCAAAAGAGCATGGTCAGGATATGAGCAACCAGAGCTTGGGCCAGAACATTAGAGACAACAAGTAACTTGTTGAGAATGATTATATTCTAGAAATTTTTTATTATATAATACTTGCTCCTTATTTCTATAGTTATAACATGTCACCTCAAGTTTAAACATACAAGTTATACACACCCAACTTGCTACAAATATTTTCAATATTTGGTCCTCTTAGAGACTTGGTGAATAGAATTGACAAATCTAATGCCAATATCTCCAGGTTCCAGTTTTTTATGAAATGACAATCCATCTCAATATGTTTGGTAACCTCATCAAAGATAAGATCAGGAGAAATGTTTAATACTTTCTGGTCATGGCAGATAAAGCGTATTAAGGAACTTTCTTGGAATTTAAGCTCTTAAGGTGTTGTTTAAGCCATAAGCTCACAAGTGACTAATGTCATTGTCCCATATTCAACTTTTGCACTTTATCGTGCCACAACATTTTGTTCATGCTTTTCCTCGATACTAAATTACATTCAACAATAGCACAATACCTTGAAGTGGAGTGTCTCTCGCTTGGTGACCCTGCCCAATGAGAGTCACATACCCAACAATTCGAGTATTTCCCTTATCTTCATAAATGAAGCCTTTTCCAAGAGCATTCTCAATATAGTTTATGATCCCCTGCCCAATGAGAGTCACATACCCAACAATTTGAGTATTTCCCTTATCTTCATAAATGAAGCCTTTTCCAAGAGTTTTCTCAATATAGTTTATGATCCCCTGCCCAATGAGAGTCACATACCTAACAATTTGAGTATTTCCCTTATCTTCATAAATGAAGCCTTTTCCTAGAGCATTCTCAATATAGTTTATGATCCATATGACGGCATCCCAATCGTAACAACAAGGAGATTTGAAAATTGAATTACTATGTTCACTACAAAGATAATGTTAGGATGAGTCAACAGTGTGCTAATTTAACAAACCAACCAATCTTTTGTACCTCGCAAGATCGTAATACAGTTTTATTTGGACAAGTACAAGTTTGACACTTGGATCCATTAGTGTGTCCATAGATTTAACATTTAACATTCATGTTTCTTTTAAAAAGTTCAAAGCATATATTCTTTAACATATAACCAAACCATTCTTCAATTGTGCAACTTTTTATACCAAGGAAATACATAAAGTGTCCAAGATTTTTTAAGAAAGGTACTGTTATAGTTGCCCAATGCCCTACTTATCACTACTTATAATAACAATGTCATCCACACATACAATGTGATAGACACATCTTTGGGGAGAATGACAATAAAACAGAAAATAATCAACATTGTATGAATTTTCTTTCCCATGTCTACAATTCCCCATTGACCTCAACAATACACTAAATATCAAGGGTGTCTTCCTTCATGGTGATGTAAAGGAGGAAATCTACATAAAGCAACCTCTTAGGTTTGTTACATGAGGGAAATACGGGTTAGTTTGTAAATTATGTCAATCCGTATGGTCTAAAACAATCTCCACCTGTTTGGTTTGCGAAATTAGCCACGTTGTACAAATTTATGCATTAAAACATAGTGAAACATACATTCAATCTCTTATTGTCTGATAAGAAATGCTTGCACTTAATTGTGTAAGTTGACATAGTCATTATAGAGAATTTTTTCACTAAAATGTCTTATTTAAAGAACCATTTGTGAAGTCACTTTCAGACCAAAGATCTAAAATACACTACTTGCGTATTGAAGTAGCTCAATCAAAGGTTTTGTAATATCTCAAAGAAAATATGCCTTAGATACAAGAAACCGATATGATTTATTGTAGACCTATGGATAGTCCTATAGATTCAAATTAGAAATTAATGGTAGAATAAAGTGAACCTTTCTCAAACCTAAAAGATATAAAAGAACCTTCCGCATTTGGAATGCTCCTCATCTTGATCTCTAGAATGTTGTCATTTGCACCCTCAAAGAGACTCAAAATAGGGATTGGTATATGAAGATAATGGAAAACTCATATATATGGTTATTATGATGCTAATAGGGCAAAATCTTTTGTAAACAAGTGTCCCACTATGTTAGAAATCTCACATCGACTAGAGATAAAACCAATTTACAATATATATATATATATATATATATATATATATATATAAGAGGGTGCATACCTTAACTTATAAATCAGTTTTGTAAGATTAAGTTAAGTTTAAAGTTCACTTCTTAATATGGCATCAAAACAATGAGTTAGAGTTTATTATAACAAAATTTGTTATTTATTGGATTTATTGTTCCACCTCCATCATTGAACTATCATCGGACTACCAATTAATATTTAGTCTTGTGCTCGATATATATATGCCTCGACATGAGGAATGTGTTAGAAGTTTCCCATTACCTAGAAATAAGACAAGTTTACAATATATAAGTACAAACCTCACCTTACAAGTTGGTTTTGTAAGAATGAGTTAGGCTTAAAGTTCACTTCTTTACACACTGCTAAATATTGTGTTTTCATTAGAGGCAATATTATTTATTAGAAAAGCAAGAACCAGGATGTGCTTGCTTGATCTAGTGTTGAAGTTGAGTATAGGGCAATAGCGTAGTTCACTTATGAATTGGTGTGGATAAAACAATTCCTCCAAGAACTAAAATTTTGTGAAATTCAACAAATGAGAACATATTGTGATAATCATGCAGCTATTCACATTGCTTTTGTTCCTATATTTTGTGAGAGAACAAGATACACAAGAACCTTTTGTCATTATGTCCAAGGAAATTTGCACAAAATTTGTTAACTCCAATAATCACCTTGCAAATGTTTTGACTAAACCCTTGAATTCAATTTGTATGTTTTACAATCGATATTAATGGAGAGTGTTAGAATAGTTTAACTTGTTAGAATAGGTTAACTTATCCTTTTGTTTATCTCTATAAAGCTAAAAAGTTTCTTTTATTTGTCACCTAGGTGTAGTCTTTTTATGTCTTAGTATCTTTGATGCAAGGACTCTTATATATAAATGCATAAATAGGCTGAGAGATGTATTAATTTCTTAAACATTCTTTCTCATACGTCCACTCTCATGTATTCGAATGAACAATATTATTTGCATTACAAAATAAGCAGATATTTTGTTTGTCACATAACATGAAACTCACCAAGAATGAATTGGCAAGTCTTATATGGCTGAGAAGACTGGCCTAATGACAAAATAACTGCCTCTGAAGCTCCTGGATTGATATGCATCTGAAAATAAATGCATCACAAGTATAAGAACATGACTACATATGCATATCTGTTTGCATGTCTATATGTTCATATACATACATACATATGTATATACATATATCTACACACACTATAAATAAATATATATATATATATATATATATATATATATTATATATGTATATATATGTGAGTAACGGTAGTTCTCCTAGACTTGATGAATGGGTAATCGACAAGAACGAAAATTATTAGACAAGAGACCAGGAGTTAAAGCAACATTTTATTATGCAATACAAATAGTAGAAAATGCAGAAAATATGATAGTGTGTTAAACATTTATTTATTGTCAAATATTTTGTACTAACGAATGAAGAAGATGTCAGAAGCAGTAATGCACTTGCCATGTTCATCAGTTTAACATCTGCCTTTTTTCCGAAAAAATTGTTTACAGAGAAATTTTAAAGACAGGTAAATATAGTACCATGTTAGTGTACATAACATAATTGATTCTTTTGTGCGTTAACGTGATCGTGCTATTTTTACCTTCTACTCTGGACAAAACAATAAAACACTCATCAGAATAATCACGAGCAATGGAATTCCACTCCGCCGATCTCTCATTATTTACCACAAGCATGGCAGGAATAACAACAGACGTCAAAGTACATATCAGATACTCAAGCAAGTTTTATAATCAGAACCAAGGTGAACAACTAAACGTGAAACGACGTTTTCATAATTAAGTATTTAGATTCTCGACATAAATTCACAACTAGGGAAATGAGTTCCTTATTCTTAACTCTACATTCTCTCCTTCTTCACTTCGAAAAATTAAATAAATAAATAAACGAGCGAGGATTATAGCGTGAGAGAATGATTGGAACCTGAATGGAAGTGCAAGCCTGCTCGATGGCTCGCATGGTGGACTGAAGCTCTTTCAAATCTGTAGTTGGAGTAAACCCTTCCATCTTCGCGAGAGAACAAATTGGAAAAAGGAATCGAAAATACTTTATCAGGATTCAATTAGTTTCATTGGCTAAAATTCGTTACATGCATTGACGAAAAGATCACCGCGGAAACACGCCTCGTGTCGTCGTCGATGATGACAAGAAGCTTGAGAAGTGAATGAATCGGAAAATGAGAAGAGGAGAGTGAAAGAGTGACAGTGTGAGGAGTTTAGGGTAGTGAGATAAGAAAGAAGAATTTATTCGAAGCGCGGTGAGAGCAGAAGCAGAGGGTCCATTGGACTGTGATGTGTCTGAGCGACTGGGTTCAGTCCCTCCACTTCTACTACACCCAACCCAGTCTCCTTTCTTCTGTCTGCCCAAGTTCCGAAATGCCAGAGTTTTTTTTTTTTTTTCTTGACTTTACTTTACAAAACTAAAATTTACGATAATACTTGTAATAATTAATAAAATTAAAAATGTAATTGTTTTAAAATAAAAAATAGCAAATTAAGAGACTAAACAAAAAATAAAAATAAAGTCTTTTAGCCGCCATAATCCAAGAAAAAAAAAAAGCCTACAAATACTAAATCAAAAATTACTATTTAAATTATTATGTAATTAATAGGAGACTATGCCGACCTTGGTATTTGATATCTTGGGATTATTCGCTTACGAAAACCCAAATACCTTAAAATTGTGTGAATTAATACATTCTATCTTTTAAAATATTTATCCATAAGATTTTACTTAGGAGTAAAATTTACTATTCATTAATTATGTTATCCATATTTTATTGTGTTGTAATAATTCTAATTATGAAGAACACATAAATTTCAATGTTTATAGTACTTTTCGGAAATTCTTAATCTCTAATGAACGATCCTTGGTTTAGAGCTAATAATTTTAATTATTTAAATAAAAGTAAATAAAAACATATATAACTATTATATGGCAATGTTATAGGGATTGGGGTTTCACAAGTTAAGAACTTCATTTTGTTAATAACGTTTGTTTTATAGATTATAGACAAAATAATAAAATAGGAGAACCATTTATAAAATAAAAAAATTGAGAATCCTCTTCAAACTTTTTATGTATTTTATTAGAAAGAAAAGGAACTACAAGTTATTTATATGCAAGGGGCAATTTGTTGGACAAATCGCACAAAAAATAATGTGTGTTTCAAATAAATGGATAATTTTCAAATCACTGAGTACAATTTTGCTTACCAAAATAGTATTTGAGATGATAATATATAGACACTCAATGTTTTACTCTACACGTATTCAATATCAATAAAACTGTAGTTTTATTTTTTAAAATATAAAATAAGTTTAAATAATTAAATAAAAAATATTTTTATTAAATATTTGATAGAGATAAAAGAGTTTAAAAGTGTACATGTATATTTTTTCTTAATTAAAAGGAGTGTGGTGATTTATTTGAATCTCTTGGTTTTAACTTTTACTAAACAAAATATTTGTCCTTTTTAGGTCATTTTATTTAATTATCCTAAATACGAGTACGAAAAGAACAGTGGAAAATAACAACATTTATCTCGTTGATATGGGGTGTTTCGGTAGAAATTTACTGGGACCGAAAGCACTAACTTCGATGCCGTGATTCTGCTTCTTTCTGATACGAAATCTTCAATTATCCTTGTCGTCCGTCCTTCAGACCGTCCGTCCTTCAATCTTCGCCCAAGAGGGGGGTGGTACCTGCGAAGGTACTCCGACGATCAAGTCAGATGTCAGTATAAGAAGACCCTCTGTCCTCAGCAATTAGATACCTAGAGCAGAGAGAGGGTAGAACTCAATCAAGTATGAGAGTGTGGGTGTGGGAATCAGTATAGTGTAGGCTAGATTGTGCGTACCTTGTTTGGAAGCTCTTGCTCTTTATTTATAAGCTTTGGATCGATATAAAATCAATATAACAGAATAAAATATAAATCGAATGTAATATAAACAAACTCACCTGAAATATCTCTGTTGAGATATTACTTGATACGAGATATTATTTGACCGTTCGTTGTAACCGGTCGTTTATTTGATACGAGATATTATTTGACCGTTCGGCGTAACCGGTCGTGTGAGACATACTACCGTACATCATGCCCCCCAAGTCCAAAGGAGGGATGAGGCTTTAGCTTGGCGTGACTGCAGGACTTTAAAGAGTGTTGGGAAGGATAATGGCCGAACGGTGTGGAACAACTTTGTCTTTAATGTTGACGCTCGCTCTTGAAACAAATAGGCTTGATCGGGTCAATATCGGTCGGTTAAGTATAGTCCCTGTAGAACCAAGACTCGGTGGGTCTTGATGTTTGTGTTGTACCGAGACTCGGAGGGTCTCGATGTATTTAACGGGCGTTATAGGCCGTGTATGACCAAGACTCGGTGGGTCTTGATGTATTTGTTGGACCGAGACTCGGTGGGTCTCGATGTATTTTGCGGACGTTATAGTCCGTGTATGACCAAGACTCGGTGGGTCTTGATGTATTTAATGGACCGAGACTCGGTGGGTCTCTATGTATTTAACGGGCGTTATAGGCCGTATAGAACCAAGACTCGGTGGGTCTCGATGTATGTGTTGTACCGAGACGCGGAGGGTCTCGATGTATTTGGCGGACGTTATAGTCCGTGTATGACCAAGACTCGGTGGGTCTTGATGTATTTGTTGGACCGAGACTCGGTGGGTCTCGATGTATTTAACGGGCGTTATAGGCCGTATAGAACCAAGACTCGGTGGGTCTTGATGTATTTGTTGGACCGAGACTCGGTGGGTCTCGATGTATTTAACGGGCGTTATAGGCCGTATAGAACCAAGACTCGGTGGGTCTCGATGTATGTGTTGTACCGAGACGCGGAGGGTCTCGATGTATTTGGCGGACGTTATAGTCCGTGTATGACCAAGACTCGGTGGGTCTTGATGTATTTGTTGGACCGAGACTCGGTGGGTCTCGATGTATTTAACGGGCGTTATAGTCCGTATGCATTATAAATAATCTGCAAAAGATGTGACTGGAATACTGTATTGAAATAATACTGGATAAAAAAGACAATCGGTCTGTAAAGTATAATGAAAAGGAAAGAACAAAACATTAACTATAATAAAATTTGAGATGGGTGACATTCAAGTGTTTGGAACCACTTTGCCGTCCAGGTTTTTTAGTTGATAGGCTCCATTCTTCAGATCTTTGTTGATTCAGAAAGGCCCTTCCCAATTATCAGCCAGTTTACCGTGGGATTTATTCCTTCGTGCATCTCCTCGCTTGCGCCAGACAAGATCTCCTTCATTGAAATGTCTAGGCCTGACTTTGGTATTGTACCGCCTGGTTATCAGTCGCTTATGTGCTTCATTTTTAATTAGTGCAACATCGCGCCGTTCGGGCAACGTATCAAGATTCATCCGCAGTTGTTCTTCGTTGAGATTCATATCTTGCATATGCCGGCGAAGGGATGGTTCTCCTATCTCGACCGGTAACATGGCATCTGTATCGTACGTGAGGTTAAACGGGGTTTCCCCTGTTGATCCGTGTGGTGTACAACGGTAGGCCCAAAGTACTTCCGGCAGTTCTTCGACCCACAAGCCTTTAGCTTGACCTAGACGTTTCTTTAACTCGGAGATGATGGCCTTGTTTGCGGCCTCCGCCTGCCCGTTGGTTTGGGGATGCTCAACAGAACTCGTGACGTGTTTGATACCAAGTCCCTGGAGGAAGTCTTCCAGCGTACGGTCAACAAATTGTCGACCATTGTCAGTGATGATCTTTTGTGGTAAGCCGAATCGGCAAATTAAGCGCCAGATGAAACTTTGCACTTTCCGGGCGCTGATAGTTGCTAGAGCCTCTGCTTCGATCCATTTGGTGAAGTAGTCGATAGCTACTAAAAGGTATTTGCACTGTCCTTTTGCGAGCGGTAGGGGTCCGGCTATTTCCATCCCCCATTGAGCGAACGGCCACGGGGATATGATGGTCCTTAATTCGGACGAAGGGATTCGACTGTCGTAGCCGTGGGATTGACAGGAGATGCATTTTTGAACAAATTCCTTACAATCTTGTTCGATGGTGGGCCAATAAAAACCTGCTCGTAATATCTTAGCTCTGAGTGTTCTCTTTCCTGAGTGAGAGCCGCAAATCCCATGGTGTAGTTCTTCCATGACATACTTGGCCTCCTGGTTGGATAAGCATTTCAACAGCGGTGTAGTGTACCCGCGTCGATAGAGGTCGTCTCCTACGAATGTGAAGCGAGAAATTCGTTTGGAGTCGACCGTACTCACCTTAGCGCCTTGCTCTTGCTGGATCATTAATTGTATTATATCCTGCCGCCAGTCAGTTGAAGGGGGGTTAACACTGGTGGTGCACGTCTCCAAGAGGGGTTGCTCTAACTTGGTCTTTATAACCAAGGTAAGTTGGCCGTTTCCTCGGCTGTGTGTGAGCTTGGAGAGCAAATCTGCTCGGGAATTTTGCTCTCTGGGAACATGAATAATTCGGAAAGTGCCGAACGCTTTAACGAGGTCGTTGACCTTGTGATAATACCGCAGCAGGCGGTTGTCCTTGACTTGGAAAGTGTCGTTAATGTGTCCCATGACCAACTGAGAATCCATTCGGCATTCTAGATGTTGGATGTTGAGTTCTGCTGCCAACAATAATCCGTTGATGAGAGCTTCATACTCCGCCTGATTGTTGCTGAGTTGGAACGTGAAGGATATAGCCTGCTCGACCAAAATACCGTTCGGTCCTTCCAATACTATTCCGGCTCCTGCTCGTCGCTTGTCCGAAGATCCATCAACGTTTAAGTTCCACACGGACAGTTCCGTTGCAGGGGGTAATTCGGCTGCGAAATCTGCCAAATGTTGCCCTTTGATGGAGCCCTGTGGCTCGAAGCGCAGGCCGAATTCGGATAGTTCAATAGACCATGAAACCATCCTTCCGGCCAAGTCAGGTTTCCTGAGGATCTTGGCGACAGGGTGATCGATTCGGACGACCACTTGATGACTTTGAAAATAGGGACGAAGTCCTCGAGCAGCATTAATTAAGGCCAGCGCCACTTTCTCCACTTGGGAATATCGTTCTTCGGCTCCCTGTAATGTTCTGCTAACAAAATAGATAAGTTTAAATACAAGTGTTTCCTGTATGAGGGCGGCACTTACCAAATGACCGGATACTGAAAGATATAATTGTACGTCGAACCCTTCTGCCAGACAGCTCATTATGGGCGGGTTGGTTAATATATTTTTTATGGCGGAAAAAGCCGCCTCACATTGATCGTCCCAGTGTCGGGGGACATCCTTCTTCATGTTGTTAAGTATGGGCTTGATGTACTCGGAAAGCCTTGGTATAAACCGTGACAAGGCGGTGAGACGTCCGACTAGGCATTGGACCTCTTTCAATTTGGTCGGGGTTCTCATCTCCAGGATTGCCCGACATTTGTCTGGGTTGGCCTCGATTCCTCGGTTGGTTAGCATGAATCCAAGAAATTTTTCTGCTGAAGCACCGAAGGTGCATTTAGACGGGTTGAGGCGTAAACCATATCTTTTGAGCTGTTGGAAAACCTCCGTCAGATCTCGTAAATGTTGTTGATGAGAACAGCTTCGTACGACCATGTCATCCACGTAAACCTCCATGCATCGTCCGATTAGATTGTGGAAGATTTTGTCCATGAGTCGCTGATACGTGGCACCTGCATTTTTTAAGCCGAACAGCATTACCTCATAGCAATAATTAGCTTGTTCGATGATGAAGGCCGTGTGATTCTGATCTGGAGCGTACATTGGAATCTGGTTGTATCCCGAATATGCATCTAAGAAACTGAGGACCGTGTGACCGGAGGCGCCATCCACCAGGCGATCAATGCTGGGGAGGGGATAGTTGTCCTTAGGGCAAGCTTTGTTTAGGTCGGTGAAATCTACACACATTCGCCACTGACCATTCGATTTTTTGACCATGACCACATTTGCTAACCACGTGGTGTACATTATTTCACGGATGAATCCGGCCGTGATCAACTTGTCTACCTCCTTTTGCACCGCCGCCCGTTTTTCGGTACCGAGTCTTCTCTTCTTCTGAGCAATCGGTCGCGCTTCTCGGAATATGGACAATTTATGAGTGATGACTTCGGGGTGGATACCCGGCATATCTGAGGCGCTCCATGCAAAGAGGTTGTTGTTAGCCCGTAACAGAGCTGTGAGGTCGCCTTCATTCGTAGGTGTGAGGTCAGCTCCAACATTAGTAACATGTTCTTTACTCTTTCCTAGGACGATCGGTTTGATCTCCCCCTGGGGTTGAATCCGGTCGTCTGTGTTGGTCCTTGGGTCTAGGTCGACCGATATGGTTTCAGGTCTACTTTCTCTTTTGTATGTAGCGGCTTTTAAGGAAGCCGTGTAACATTGCCGAGCGGTTTTCTGATCTGCTCGAATGGTGCATATTTCACCATTTCTGGATGGGAACTTCATCGCTAAATGTGGGGTTGATACGATTGCTCCAAAGTCGTTCAGGCACGGGCGGCCGAGAAGAGCATTGTACGAAGTATTCGCTTCCACCAACAAGAAGCGTACGCGGATTTCTCTGGATTGGTCACCGGTACCCAAGCGGGTCTTTAGGTCGATATATCCTCTGGTGTCAACGCGTTCACCTGCAAAACCAACAATCTGTTCATGAAAAGGTGTTATGGACCCTTCAGACAAGGTCATCCGCTGGAATGTCGTCCAGTATAGGATATTGACAGAACTTCCCTGGTCTATTAGGACCTTGCTCACGTCATATTCCGCAATCCGGGCCGTGATGACCATGGGATCATCCTGTTCTGGATCAGGGGCATGGAAATCCCCGTTGGTAAAAGTGATGTCCGGCATTGACAAGGGATTCTGGGCTATTGTATGGACGCTGCGCAAGTTTCGCAAGTGTCTTTTGCGTGCTGAAGACGAAGCTCCTCCTCCGGCAAAGCCTCCTGAGATGGTGTCAATACGGCCCTTTGGGGTCGGGTCTCGCTTTCGTGATCTGCTTCTCGAACGTTCACGAGTACGTTCGGGCTTTCGTCGAGGTGGCTCGGGACTCCTTTTGAATTTTTTGGGGGAACGTTCCCGTTGGGGGGAACGTCCTCGTTGGCGTGTTTCTGATTTAACAAATTCCTGCAGGTAGCCCGCACGGACTAATCTTTCTATCTCATCTTTGAGTCCTTGGCAACCCTCTGTGGAGTGCCCTTAGTTGTCATGAAACCGGCATATCTTGGACGCGTCCGCATCCCTGGGCGTCCGCCTTTTGTGAATGGTAATTAGATTGGCTTGGAAGGCTTTGTCAAATACCTTGTCCCTCGGAGCTATAAGGTGAGTATAGTGGTTGTACCGAGGTCCGAGCGGGGCTTTCAGCTCTCTGCGAGGGGGCCTTTGATTGCGACCTCTATCATCTGTGACCGGAATTTCGATTTTCTTTCGGTAATGTCTTTGGTCCTCCATTTTGATAAATTTGGTCATTCTTTCATGCAACTCTTCCATAGTTTTAGGTAATTCAGCATACAGGTTTTCTGAGATAAACCCTGGTTTGAGGCAATTAGGGAGGTTACTGATGATGAACTCATGGGAGACACCCTTCACTCTCCTGGCTGTCTCCGAGTACCTACGCATGAACGTTCTCAGGGGCTCGTCTCTCCCTTGTTTGAGGTTGACGAGTTCGGCAGCGGACACCCTTTCCTTCCGGTTGGCAGAGAACTGCCTTTTGAAAAGCGTTGTGACAGTTTCAAAGTTGTCGACTGAGTTTGGAGGAAGAGTGTAATACCATTCTAGGGCTTCGTCTTTGAGGGATAGGGAGAAGGCTCTGCATTTGACTGGATCACTGTTCGAATAGAAAGCCATGGAGTCGATGAAATTACGGAGATGGTGTTCTGGATCCGTTGTTCCATCAAATTTTTCGATTTGAGGGGGCGGTCGGTCGGGCATTGCAGTCTGCATAATCTCCTCAGTGAAGGGTAGCAGTTCTGGTGATCGTGGTGGAGGACCACTATCATCATGATGGTGGTTGTTTCGGCCGTTGCGGCGGCCATGATTAGGGTTGCCAGTGTGGCTATTGTCTTCCGTTGCTTCCTGTTCTTTTTCTTTAAGTTGGGCTAGTTCTGCGACGAGTTGTTGATGCGCCTCTTGTTGTTGGAGAATCATCTGGGTCTGCCGTTCGAGTTGAGCCTGAAGTTGTGTTAAGAGCTCTGTATGATCAATACCGTCCATGCTTCTGGTGGTCACCATTGGGAGTCTTCGCTTTCGGCCCCACGGTGGGCGCCAAAATGTTTCAGTAGGAATTTACTGGGACCGAAAGCACTGACCTCGATGGCGTGATTCTGCTTCCTTCTGATACGAAATCTTCAATTATCCTTGCCGTCCGTCCTTCAGACCGTCCGTCCTTCAATCTTCGCCCAAGAGGGGGGTGGTACCTGCGAAGGTACTCCGACGATCAAGTCAGATGTCGGTATAAGAAGACCCTCTGTCCTCAGCAATTAGATGCCTAGAACGGAGAGAGGGTAGAACTCAATCAAGTATGAGAGTGTGGGTGTGGGAATCGGTATAGTATAAGCTAGATTGTGCGTACCTTGTTTGGAAGCTCTTGCTCTTTATTTATAAGCTTTGGATCGATATAAAATCAATATAACAGAATAAAATATAAACCGAATGTAATATAAACAAACTCACCTGAAATATCTCTGTTGAGATATTATTTTATACGAGATATTATTTGACCGTTCGTTGTAATCGGTCGTTTATTTGATACGAGATATTATTTGACCGTTCAGCGTAACCGGTCGTGTGAGACATACTACCGTACATGGGGGTTTGGGTATTGTAACCGAGTTTGAATTGGACATTAAATTAAATATATTTTGTTGTGTTCTAAATCAAACACAACTAATTTAAAAAAAAATAAACAAACCAGTGTCTATGAATGATTTAGTTCAAAGCTTGAAGTTAGAGAGTTGTAGTGTCTAGACCTTAAAAATATCTTCCTATTACAGTCAATCGGATTGTATGTTGAATATCAACTTTTATATTTTATGCATGTACATATATAAAATCCTAAAAAATAATATAAATCATACATTTAAAATTATATTTTCTAATATTATAGAAGATGTGTTTTAATTTATTTATACTGTTGATTAGTCTAAAATCGCTTTTAAGAAGTCTTGTATTATTATAATATACAAATCCCTGAACTTGAGTTGATTTCGTGTGAAAGATGTGTTTGGTATTATGATGGCACATTGTCTTTAATTTTGAGTCATGCGAAACAGTTAAGGCAAAAAGGCTTAAAAGTGATATTTGGACTTTTTCCAGTATTCCAAACATCACGTTGCATCAAAATGAAAACTTTACTTTTGAATCATCATCTCATCGGTCCATGACTAATTTCTTTAAGGATATCCCTTACTTGGTATAAAGACATTTAAGACAGTATGTCAATTAATAATAATTAAGCATATTTCTTACTTTAAATAAGCTAAAGAACAAATATCAATTATAATTTGACGTTCTATGTCATACTTAGTCTGATTTCCATAATGTATGTCAATATGACGAATCTCAGCTTTCCAACCTTGAATTAGATAATATGTAAAGGTCAAGGTGATTAAGAAAATTGTTCTTGTTTGTTGCTGTGATGATACAAAGTTAACTTTACTCGAATTAGGATCAAAATAAACATTAATCTTGTCAAAATTCGCATTTGTTTGAATTAAAGTCGGTATTAATCTTGGTTTTATAAATGTCAGTCTTTAATTGAGATAAGATTGATACTAATCTTGGTTTATAAAACATTAAGTTTTTTGAGTTAATATTGATTTTGATATTGTCAAGATTAATCTTATCTGACTTTGCGTTGATATTGACCTTTGTCTTCCCAAAGCTGGTTTTTAGTCGAATTGGGGTCAATATTAACATTGATTTTATCAAAGACAACCTTTGAGTGAGTTTAAATCAAGAGTATTTCTCCCTCTACCTCACCTCCTTCTTCTTGCACCTCCAAATTTATCGTTCTATCCTTCCTTTGATAAAGTCAAAACCTATTACATATAATATATAATAGAGAGAGGTGTAGGAAATGATGATCTAATTTTGGTAGAATGGTTGTGGAACCATGGAGCAATACAATGAAGGTGAAAACGGTGGTGGCATCCCGGCAAGGTCCTCCGTATCTTCCCTCCATCAAAGATTTAGCATAAAAACACTACACAACAATTTCCTTCACTTTTATTCCCTTCATCACCATAATTTTTGCTATTGCTACGAATTTTTAGAACAAGGTGCAAAGGCTGTAATAGTGAACCTTCCTTCATTTTATTGATATTGTAACTCAGGCACCAGCATCGGAAATCAAATTGGAAGTGCAAAATGAAAAGAAAAAGAGCGAAACCCCTTAACCAACCATTAACCGCATTTCGAAATACGGTTAAGGAGTGCCGCATTTCGAAATGCGGTTAAGGGGTGCCGCATTTCGAAGTGCTGTAATCCTTAACCGCGATTAAGGAGTGTTGTATTTCGAAATGCAGACCGCATTTCGAAATGCGGTTAAGGATCTGTTTATAACCTGCTGGCTACCACAGCAAAACCAAACAAGGTAGCACCTGTACTTTCAAAACTTGATCCTAGAGGGGTGGAGAGCAAGAAGGTAAAGGTAGAATGAAGAAAGGGGGTGTAAGATTTTTTAAGTGTGAGTTGCGGCAGAATCATTTATAGAGAGGTTAGGGGTACAATGAGAATTAAAGTAAAATTGGGTTATAGAGAGGTTAGGTGTACAGTGAGAATTAAAGTAAAATTGGGAAGTGCAGGACGAGATGATGGAAGTGCAAGGAGAAACACTCTTAAATCAATATCAACATTATTCTTGATAAGATCAACTTTTATGCGAGTTAGGATTAATACGGACCTTAATGTTCTCAAGGTCAACATTTGACCTACTTAAAAATCAATATTGACTCTGACCTTATTACTATTAACCAATGTTTGATTGAGAATTACAACCTTCGCCTTAAGTGATATTGATACTCATTTTAATTTTATTAAAATTAACCTTTAACTAAAACAAAATTAACGTCGATAATATTCGTTATTAGTTTTTTTTTAACCTTAGTTGTAAGATTAAGTGAGCTGTGAACTTTATATTTTACCTTGCTTTTTTTTTTCTTTTCAAAATAACAATTTTACTACTGATAAAATATCAAAACACAATCATATTGTTAAATAAAACAATTTAATTGACAGAACGAAAAACAATAACATTTATGCTGTGTTTATTTTTAAAGATTTTACCATTCACAATTATTTGTGCAGACGAATTGTTGATTTTATTTACGTTTACTTTAAAGTATTTAAGAGGAAAAAAAGAAATGGATTTACAGGATTAATGATTTATTTTGTCTTTACTAATTAGCATAGATTTAAAAGGATTTGATGATATTTATTTTAAAAAACCAATTTTGTCCTCTAAAACTATACTTTCTTTTTATATTTTTGAAAGATGCATACAAGATTAGATTGAATTTCAATAAAAAATATCACTTCCAATTAAATTGAAATATTCATTTATTAATAAGAATAGAATAAAAAAGTAATAATAATAAACAACATTAAATAATAATAATAAAGTTACGTAGCTTTGCTTCTTCTCTATTTTCTTTTGCCGTGAAAAAATTATTTTTAATACAATTTTTTTATTCAGATTATTAGTAAAATTTAATTTTGTAATTATGTATTTAAATTCAATAATCATTTACAAAAATATTAAACTTAACTTTATGCAAAGGATTTATTACTTCTTTATGAAAAATTTAAATTAAAATTACAAAAAAATATTGAAATTTTTATTTAAATATACTGTATTAATTATTTATTAAATATATTGTATTAAACTTGTTTATTTTTTAAAATATATTGTATTAATTATTTATTAATTTTTTAATACAATTATTTCAAATAATTTGTCAACAAATATATTATTCTTAAATATTATTTTAGCATGTTGGTAATTTTTATATTAATTTTATCACTGAAAATTATTATTTTATATTATTTTTATAATTAGAGAGATTTTGATAATTTTTAATTTTTATGTCTTAAGCAATTATTTTTTATCTGTCACATCCTTCAAATTCTAGACTGATTTTCACACATTTTACCTTCAAATCTATTATCGCTCACCTCTAAATTCACTAAAAAAGCAACAACCAATTCACTATTAAATATCATCAAATTCATCCACTCATTTTCTCTCAAATCAATCACCTGAAGTAAACACAACTTATAAACTACTTGCACACATCTACCATTTATATATGACTTTTAAAAGTGTATACACATTTAATTCATATAGCATAAAACATTTCATAATATAAGATTTATCTTCAAAAGCAAAAATATTGTTCAACCTAAAAGTAATACACTATTTTTTATTAAATAATTTAAAATGACACTATTAAAAAAAACATATTTTTGTACACGTGATATTATTATTTTTACAGAAAATTAATAATATTATTTTTAAAGCAAACAATTTACAAAATAATAACAAAAAATAATAATAAAGTATTCACACTATTAAAGTAATTTTATTTTAGGGTTAAATATGGTTTTATTCCCTATACTTTAGGGCGATTTTGGTTTTAGTTCCTCTTTCAAACTAAAGTACAATTTAGTCCTTCAACTTTAGAAAACTCTGGTTTTAGTCATTTTTACCAAAATTTTTTTTAAATTTTTTTGCTGTTTCAAACACGTTTCATTATAGCATTTGGATTGTTTATACTGTTTGACACATTTTTGCTTCAATGTTAACTGAGAATTCATTTTAGCATTTGGATTGTTTATATTGTTTGAGACATTTTGCTTCAATGTTAACTGAGAAACGCGTCTCAAACAACAAATAAAGTTAAAAAAATTTGGCAAAAATGACTAAAACCAGAGTTTTCTAAAGTCGAAGGACTAAATTGTACTTTAGTTTGAAAGAGGGACTAAAACCAAAATCGCCTAAAAACATATTTAACCCTTTATTTTATTATTCAACTACCATATAAAATAAATTACATCTAGATTTTGAAAAAACTTATATTAGATTAGTATTTTCTAAAATATATTTTAAAAACATCTCACTTAAAATTTATAAAAACCTAAAAAGTTTAATTTTAAAAATTTATTTGAAAATGTTACTTATGTGACAACAAATTATCAGAAATCGATAGAGATTTATTTTAAATCCTTTCGAACAACATGCTACCACAAAATAACATATGCATACAAGATCCTTAAAATGACTTAAGAAAAAGTAAAAGATAAATATACTCCAATAAAAATTACAACAAGACATAATTATTGAGTTTTAAGATAATTCTTTTGTGCAGGTATCCGATCTTAAAAAGACAAGTTAAAAACTCAAAAGAATATAACGATAAGTAAGAAAACTATTTAAAAAGATATGATATATTTTTATAAAACAAAACTCAATCAACTGTTTTTTTCTTTTTAATTTATTTATGAAATCGGTCTTTTAACAATAAAATAATGATTTAATTAGTAATATTATCCATATACTTAGGTTTTTGAATTTTTTTGATATTTATATTTTCTCATTTAATTGAGTTCTTAAAAGTCTTATGACATATTTTTTGTTAAATTGACTTTAACATGTTTGAAAATGTAATGAATCAAAATTTGAATTTGTTATATATTAAAATTTAAATTATTTTTTATCTGATAGTGTCATGTATTAAAATAAGAAGGGTTTTAAGTAAAAATATTCAAAATTGAACACATACAATTGATACGAATTTAACTAATAACACTTGTTAATGTTTATTTAATGGAATATATCATATTAAACATAAAAATAAAAAATCAATTAAATTAAAAAGAAATAAGAACAAAAAAATAAATAAATTTGAATATAAAATTAAATTACTAATCAAACTAAAATAGTAAGCTTCATTCATGGAATAAAAAGTCACTTTTACCCTTACTCATTTTATAAATCCTTGTATATCTTTTCGATAAATCCATTTATTACACGTTACTGTCGTCAACATATATACAATTTCTTGCAGTGATTATTTATCCGTTAAATAAAGTAGCTGAATTAATGGTTTGAACTGAAACCTATATTTGTGTTTGAAAATTAAGTTTTGGTTAAACCAGAAGAACGGGTTAGAATTTTAAAAAAATTAACTTGGTTTAGAAACAATTAATGAATTCACTAAATAACACGTATTTTTTAAAAATATTTTTTAAAGACATTTGTACTTTTAACTTAAATATAATATCTTATGTTTTCTTTATTTGTCTGTGTTGACATAACTTGTTTTTGACTTGTGACATTTTAAAGTGAAATTTAAATTTAAAATACATGTATATCATTTTATTTTTTTATTAGTATTGTTCCATATGTTGTATTCATGTACTGAAAAGAAAATAATATCATGGAGTTACTCCCTGTACCTCCCAGTTCCAACCCCCACCCCCCTAATTTTTTTGGACTTTTTCTTAAATACAAAATTAATCTTTATGTTTTTTTTATTTTTATCGTTTTAGCCCTATTTAACCTACCCTACAATAACTCCCCTTTTTTACAGATTCCTCTTCGTATTCTCACCCCCACTCCACCAAAGCTTTGAAATCTCCTCCTCCAAACGCTCTGTAACTCTCACTTTCCAATTCCTCTCTGTTTGTGCGGCTGTTGTGCGGTGCGGTTGTAGTTGCTGCGCAGAGGGTGCTGGTGTGGCGGAAGAATTCGTAGAAAAAAAGCGTAAAGACGAAAATATGAAAATAAAAAAAAAAGAAATAAATAGGTTATGTGGAGGTGGGGGTTGGAATTGGGGAGGTGCAGAGAGTAACTCCCATAATATTATTATTTATTGAAGTTAATTTTATCTGTCAATTCAATATCTAATTTGACCATAACGTGGATTCCGTGTACTGTACTGCAAATCTGAGTCGTTACCCCTTATTTTCTAAAACTCATTTGTAAGTATAACAAACTCTATATATTTTCTACATGTAACGAGTTTAGACAACGTAATCCACTATTACCTAATGGTGACTAAAATTTGATTAAAATTTTAGTCATAAAATTCGAATATGTATATATTTGATTATATTTTTTAGAGTACAAATAGCATCTTTCATTATTTAATATACTACTGAATAGCAATAATGGAAGCAAGGATGTGTATAATTAAATAAAGTACTGCTAGGGTCGTACCCCAAAAAATAATGGAACCATGGATGGGAACTTGGAAGTGGTGTTGACTGTAGACGTAGGATCCTCCAGCATGTGAAGACTGATGATTGCACTCAAAAAACCGTATTTTCCGTAAGCAGACCACGTGTCGGCCTACCAAATTTTCATTTTCTGCTCTTTCGTTTCATTTCCAAACAAATAAAATATACAAAAAAACACGAAAACACTACGCCTCTCTTCATTTTATTTTTCTTCTTCAGTATCTGCACACACATTTGTTCTCTCTCCCTCCAAATTCGCGTGGATCTCTACAGAAATTTACATCCGGTTTTATTTTCCTCGCGCATTCTTTCTCCGTCGAAGCCTCTCACCAGATCGCCGCACCGATCCATCTCCTCAATCTACATCGGTAATCGATCGTAATTCCTAACAGTAGAAAGATCTAGGGTTCCTGCTGAATCGGCAGCTGGCTCCAGCACATTTCTTTCATTCCGATATAGAATCTGGTTGGCGCACGCAGTTTCGATTCGAAGGCATTGAAATTCAGCTCGCTCAAGCAGGTTTCGCTTTGTTCTTTGCGTGGTTCGGTTCGTGAATGAGAGATAAGGTCACGGTTTCAATTAGATGAGCATGGAGGTCGTTAGCGATACGGCGTCGTTGGATGTCGACTTGTTGCAGCTCCCTGAGGTGTCCTCTTTGGCACTCAAATCTAACCTAAGTTTCGTTGAGACGCTCTTCGAGCAGTGGCTTTCTCTTCCCGAAAGTCATCGATTGGTACGCTTCGTAACACATTCCTCGATTAAGAAATCAACATATTGCAACTTTGTTCATTTCACAATTTTTATTATATATCCATTCGTAGTAGCAACTTCCGCTGTCGGATAATAAATTAATAATCATTTGAATAATAATACTCAAATCCACAATGTTTTTGTGAGAATGATGGATTGTTAATTTTTATTTATGTTAATGAAAGATAGTCGTTGGTGTGGGGTTCCATACACCTACTTCATGAGCATTATTATGATTTTTTTCCTTGATATACTCAATATATTTTTGTTAATAAGTGATTATGTCTACTGTTATGTCTCAACCTCTTTCCTTGAGAGAAATCACCGCTGCTCATTATAGGAAGGACTATTGTCTACTTTCACAAGCCATATAAATAAGTCTTGATGATACTCATGAATGAAATATGGATTATTAATTTTGTTTTGGAAAAATTGAGTTTCCTTATCGGTCAAGTTTTCCCCTTCAAACAGTATTTAAAGGATAAATTCGTGCATTAGTGATTTTATTCTTAATCTTATGTCTCACTTGTTGATGTGTGCAGGTAACATCGTTGCTAAATGAAGCAAAGTCAGGTGCTCCCTTGAATGTACCAGGGAATTGCTCTAGTCCAAATTCTTCAAGCAATTCTTTGCCCTCCATGTTTCCCGCTGGCACTGCACCGCCTCTTTCGCCAAGAAGTTCATCTGGCTCCCCTCGCATAGTGAAACATAGAGTTGGTCCTTCTAACTTGGGTTCTCCTTTGAAGGTTGTCAGTGAGCCAGTAAAAGAATTGATACCTCAGGTTAGGCCCATCTGGGAACTCTTTGTCAGTATATTCTTTATTTATATGTGATGCTTTCCTGTATATTTTTATTTATCATGCTTTTCTTTTTTTCCTCGTCTGCTGACTGTTTGTGAGTATGTACCGTGTTTATTTTTCTTCTTTTTTTGTTTATCATCCTCTCCCTCCCCCTTTTCATGCTATATATATATTTTTTTTCTCATAACATAGATACTTGTGTGCTTGCAGTTCTACTTTCAATTTGGGCGTCCTCCTCCAAATGAACTGAAAGAACAATGCCTTGTTAGAATTGACCATTTATTTCATGATCACATGGATGGTCTGCAGATACATGGTGAGATATTCGGAATACAGAGGCGTTACAGTCTAAAGGAGAAATTGGCAATCGGGGGAAACTGTGATTTCCAATAGCGTGCACATCCTGTCTTTTTAAGCAATCACAACCCCTCATTTTAAGTAAAAAAAAAAGTTTTAATGCTCCCTCAAGTCAATACGTGACTATCTATCTGAAAACCACTCTGTAATAAAATGAATAGTTACAGTAATACTAGCTTAATTCTGTTCTACTTGTTTCTTTTGGTTGGCAGAATTCAAGACAATTACTAAGGAAGTATGCAAGCTGCCATCTTTCTTTTCCACATCTCTTTTTAGAAAGATTGACGATGGAACTGGATTTGTGACAAGGTGTGTGCTTTATTATTATCATTATAATTTTAAAAAAAATTATTCTTCTGTATGTTCTTGTGCTGTGGATAGTGGTTGTTTGATTTAGCTGTTTGGATATCTAAAAAGTGTTTATTTAGATGTCATGACATTGAATAGAGCTGGAACATGATAAACTGTGTAATTATTCACAAAAAAGGAAAGAGCTTGGAACCCGAAAGTCCTGTATTTCTGACTATCCCATTATTTATTTTTGATAATTAATTTCTTTATTCAACTGGCTAATCAAGTGAGTTCTTCATTATACAAAGCCTTGAGCTTACAGGATTCTCAAGTTTGACCTTATTCACATATTACCCTCCTTCTATATTGTATTAATGTTTAATTCCCTTTCCCAAATAAGCCGTCCTTTAAAAGATAGAAACATTCTTTGGTTCCCGTAATATTGAATGATTCTTTGACATATTGGAGCCATCTTCAGTGAGTTATTCTGAGTTTTACGTGTTTATGATGAAAGTATAAATGGAGGTGGTACTGGTAGTGATGGATCTATCCTTGATTTATATGTCAAGCTCAAGGGAGGTGGATGCATTAGTTTACATGTTATATCAATGGCCATAGTTCATTTGTTTGATTGTATTTATGTATATTTCACAAATGCCATAAACAATTTATCTATGCCCTGTCCCTTATCCGTAATTTAGTTGTGGTTTCAAATATCTCTTCCCACTATTTTCTAGGATTTTGAATTTGAGTTAATTGCATTATATCATTACAAAGTTAACAATGATGTTTATAGTATCTAATCTGAGGAGTGATTAGGAAAGTTGTTAGAAATTGACCTAAAAAAAGCAAACTAGTATGGTTTCTCGGTCAAATTAGTAGTCATCTGATACATATAGCAGACTTCAAAACTGATAGAAATCACTTGAAAGAGCGTGTTCATAAAATATATTTTCCAGGGGAATGTTTCCTTTTCCAGGGAGTTTCCTTTGAGAGATTTTGAAAAAGAGGTGACTAATTCGCCCCCCCCCCCCCACCTGAAAAATATGTAACGGCCGTTTTAGAATGTAATATTGACTTTATCTGTTGTAACATTTAAGAACCAAATTTCTACTAAGTATTGAATTTGGACATTTAGAAATGAACCTCATTTGACATGTCAAAAGTGTATAAAAGGCAACCAGGAAAGTGTTGTCATTTGAAAGTTGAATGATGGCTTGGGGAAGAGGCTGTGGAAAGTTATGAATTACTACATCAACTAAATTTTTATATCTTTTTCCCTCTGGAGTGCTTTCTTCTTCTTTGCAACAAACATGATCTTAACTGAAAACTATGTTAGAATAGTTTTGACTAGAAAGGAAAGAACATTAAATTTCCTCTCTCGATCATCTATTGAATAATGAAGGTTTTTAGTTTTTCCTATATTTGATGTTGTACTGTTCAAGGTAAAAAATGAAGGAACCAAGCATTAGTAGGAGAGGCAAGTTGGCAGAAACAAGCATATGCCCCAAACTTGGTTTTATGCATTGTTTGGTCAAAAATTCTCTATGGTTCCCTTGTGTTTGGTGTTAAACCGGAAACTACTCTTGCAAACTGCTATTTCAATTCATTTTGGCAGTATGCTGATTGATTTCTTGCTTGAACGACCTTATGTTTATTAATAAAATGAACATGCTTTTATTTAAGTCTCCTTCCATGACTTAGGTATGAATTGTACTTGAATGGTTCTGTTCCCCGTAATTAGTAATTCCAATACTTATGCTTAATTCCTTGATTTTATATTCCTATAGGAAAGCATTTATTGATTATTGGGTCAACGGAAACATGTTGACAAAAGATATAGCAACCCAAATATTCACAATTTTAAAGCAACCACAGCTCAAATACCTTACTCAGGTATTTTACTTCTATTGCATTTATATTTCCTGCCTTTGATTTCATGTAGTTTTCTTCTCCTCCTCTAAGAGTTACACTTAGCCATGAACAGGTTATATCTATCAAAATATCATTTCTTGGGTTCCTTGATTCTATTGTGATTGATTATTTTAGTGGCACTTTTGTTGATTTTCTTGGCTATGGTAGTATATTCCCATTGATCTTCTTTCTAACTATATGATACTTCATGTCAGGATGATTTTAAACCTGTGCTACGTGAACTTTTGGCAACTCATCCAGGATTGGAGTTTCTGCAGAGCACACCTGAGTTTCAAGAGAGATACGGTTTGTTTTCCATCTTGGTTGTAATCTTGTATATAGGGGTTCATGTAAGTTCAAATGTGGACATCGGTTAATAAATTTGAAATTCTTGCCATACTTGATTTAAACAAAACCATTGTGTGGATTATTGGAAGGCATGAATGTCTTCTTCTACCCTGGAGCCGCTTTTTGTTGATGTTGCCTTATAAAGGACTAATTTTAACTGCAGTAAAGTTTTATGGCAGTGTTGTTCTTCCTTTGATTGCTTGAGTGGAGTCACTATTTTGGATATCAAGGGAGATTGGGCAGATCTTCTGCATTATTCTCACACTTCCCAAATTAGCCTTTTGTAAACCTTTTCTGCCAAATTTTTGACACTCCCCTTGAATTGAACTTCCTGCTCTCTTGAAATGTTTTCTGTAGTGTTCTATCCTGACCCTTGTTGGGTAAATCAAGTTCTACTTACTGGGTATGTCCTTAAACTTGTTTTCAGATATTTTACTGGAAGATATGTAGAGAGAGACATTACAGTTGAGTTAGTAATCAACAAATTACACACTCCATGCCCCGGAGAATGCTTTATTGTTTGTGCTAGGTCTTCTGACATATCCTTTATCTATATCTGACCCCAGTATTGGATTTATTGAAATGAATTTGGAGCAACTTTTTATGGTTTGGTTTTGTTATACTATCCCATAATATCAGTGTCATATCTTGGAATATTTTAGAGTATCTTAGGCGGATTAGGTTGCTTATCATAGTTTGCATGCTTTCTAATTCGTGTGATTTTGTTAGCTTATTTAGTTAGGGTTACTAGTACAAAGGTAAGGATTAGTAATTTAAGTTTTACCATTGAATTGTAACACATATAATGTCAAGTCAATATGAAATTTATTGTATTTATCCCTTTTCTCTCCATTTTTTCCTTCTAAACCTAATTCCAACATTATATACTAAAGCCACAGTCCACTCTGAGGGGCATTTCTCTTTTTTGCTATGTAGAATTAGCTGAACATCTCCATTAAATAGAATAGTCATTGATCATCTTCAATCCTCAGCTTTATTTTTTTATCATCTCTTTTGAGTTTTGCCTTTGACATTCGCATCTATTTGATACCATCCAAGCTCCCTTGGCTCCAATCAGTTCATTTTTAACTTATCATATAACTATTTCGTTGATGAGTTCCCTAAAATGCAAATCTTCTCTAATTTGGCCTTTATTTTTTTCTATTTTAAATACCACTGTTGAGGCTGATTAACTATTTTAATCTTTGGTTGTTAAACCAGACACCACTGTCTTGTTCAGAAGTCACCAATTGACCATCCCTCGGAGTGCCAATATCTAAGAACCTTTTATGTGCCTTCATGAGCTATTTTTCACCTGCTGTTCTTGATGGTGCATGGGCTCCACATGTGTCGTCTTGTTTAAAGTATCCCTAGCCTCTTTTTTGGGGTATAGTTCTGATAGGATATAATGTGTGTATGATAGAAGGAAACAGATTAAGAAATAGTGTTAGTTAGGTTGTTAGGGTGAGTGATGTTTCCTTTATATAGTTGGACGGTCCTGATATGCAGGGGACTTTTTGGCAATTTTGTAGATTGAGCTTTAGCCCTTTGTGAAGGGGAAACCCTTGGAGGAGAGAGTGCTCTCCTATTTTTTGTGTTCTTTTCAGTCTATACAGTCTATACCATAAAGAATATCACTCTTCTTTCTCTTTTTCAATTCTGGGTTCCTAACAAGTTCTCTGTCCTGCTTAGCCAGCTTTAGCACGAGGGAGACTTTTATAATATCACAGTCATGGCTATTGGATTGCAGGAGCTAGTTTATGAATTGTACTTGGAAGATCTATTTTAGGCTGTTGTGTGACTATATTATTGTGATTGAGAAGAGATATTTTATGAATTTGTGAATCAAATCGAATCAATTTATGAATCATACAAAAGATGAACAATAAAAAATATGGCATTTTAAGTAAAGCGACATGAGCAAAACAAGGCTGCATGTTTCTGACACTGCATTTTTTTTTAATCCAATGTAGCGTGCTTTCATGAAATTTGATTCAATCTTTACCTTACAAAATGTAATTAGCTATGTGTTCCTTTTAAAATCGTTGGGTATTGCCTGCAGCTGCTATTTATAAGCTATTGGTTTGAACAATTAGTTTTTTTCAACTCAAGACCATGCAAAACTGTGTCCTGTCAAGTAGCTCTCTTGATTGATCCAAATGTATTGGATGCTCTTTAAACATCTACTTTTCTCCTGCTTTGGCAATCCACATATCTGCCAGCTCTGTTTGTTGATTGTTTTACACTTACTGAAATAATTCTAGCTGGCATTTTCCCCTGTAACCAGGTTTTCAACTTTGTTGACATTATCATCTGATATAATAATGTTCTTTTTTCGTCTTCGTAGTGCAATGTTCATAACTACTTGTTTTTCTGATGTTCCAGCTGAAACTGTCATATACAGAATATATTACTACATTAATAGATCAGGAAATGGTCGCCTCACCCTGAGGGAGCTGAAGCGTGGAAACATAATTGATGCAATGCAGCATGCTGATGAAGAAGAGGACATAAACAAGGTTTTGAGGTAGGTGTACTTTTTGAAGATGTCATTTTCATTAACTATGTAAAATGACCTTGGTTTTTTGAAGATGCCTTACTGTTTTCCCCTTAATATTATCTACAGGTACTTTTCTTATGAGCATTTTTATGTCATATACTGCAAGTTTTGGGAGCTGGATACAGATCATGATTTCTTGATAGACAAAGAGAATCTTATCAGATATGGTAACCATGCGCTTACCTATCGAATTGTTGATAGAATATTTTCCCAGGTTGGTGTGGATTACTATATCATCTGTTGCTTCTGTCTTCTAATTTGACTATTGTTGTCTAGGGCCACAGACAACCTAAAGCCCTACCCTTCTCTCGTAATACACGTGCATTGTCTTTTCACATCATTTGTTCACGATGCAAAAATTGATTCTCTTCAATATTATCTCAGGTTCCTAGAAGATTTACCAGTAAGGTTGAGGGAAAGATGGGTTATGAAGATTTTGTTTACTTCATACTGTCAGAAGAGGATAAATCATCTGAGCCAAGTCTTGAATATTGGTATTTTGTTTCCCATCCATTAAGATATTTTCTTAACCCCCACCCCAAAACTACTATCATTAGGTGTTTCCTTTATATTGAATGATTTCAAATTACGAAATCTAGAAGATATAAGCAATATAAAACTGTTTTAAATGTTTGCATGGTGAAAACAATCTCTCAAACAGGTTTTATTCATTTAATATTTTAAACCAATTGGAAACTGTCAGGATACACAGATAAGTGAAGTTAGTTAAGATCGTTAGAATATTAATGGGTTAGTTACTTGAGGTGTTAGTTAGATATAAATAAGAAAGAGGGAGAGGAAGAGGGGATGAATTTTGTAGACTGAGCGTTAGCTCTTGTGAAGGAGAAGCCTTTGAAGGAGAGAACGCTCTCCTATTTCTTGTTCTTTTCATTCTAACAAATTGGTTTGACCTGCTCGATCTACAGTAACGGGTCATTATAGAAAGTCGTTTGAGTGGTTGGAAAGATGGGCCCGTGAACAAGGGAAGGTGGTTGTGGAGCTGAAAGTTGATTTGCCACACACGAAAGAAATCAAATAACTGTTACAAGAAATCAAGAAAAGCAAGAAACTGTCTGAAGAAGGAGAGTACTGGGTAATAATGAAGAGAAGGAAGAAAGATATCTACGTAGTAGTAGATCAGATGAGGAAAGAGTAGAATTGCTAAGGCCTTGGATTAAAAGGGTGGAGTTGCCCATATTTGAAGGGAATGACTCCTCAAGGTTGGTGTCACAAGCAAATCAAACATCAAAAGATCAATTGCAGGGGTACTTCTTTGCAGGGTTGCAATCTAACATTCAAAAATTGATTCCACCATAGGATCTAAAAGACTTTATTAGAGCTATGGAAATTGTTTGAGACGTGGGAGAATGTTCTGCTATGAAGAATAACACCCTCTATAGTTAAGAAAAAACCAAAAAGGAAGTGAGATTTGAAACAGAAACATAAATTATGATGGAAGAAGGGGATGCATCAATAAAGAGAGAGGATCATGGACTGTGAAGGCCAGTTTCCTGATAACCAAATTACAAAATTAACCAATAAGAAAGTTGGAGGTGGAGATGCAGCCAAAAATCCTTTTTTCCCATATTCAGATTTACGTAATATGAATAAGAAATCATTTCTGGACTTAGATTTGATAATGAAGGTGGTTGGAACATCAATAAATAATATTGGAATTTAAACTTACTGGGTTCAGAGACTTTTATACAAAAACCACTTATCCCCACCACCACCCAACTTTCGGACCTGAATTTGAATGTAGTGGCCCATGCATTCCCCCACTATGATAGGACAAAATCACTATGCTTTCAGGAAGGGTAGATAACAATCACGGTGATGGAGATGAGCTACGTGATCAAGCTTCCAGTGTTCCAACCTTAAGGACAAGGTTGATTTTTGGAGGAGTGTATTGTTAGGATACACATAAAAGAGAAATTAGTTAAGATAGTTAGAATATTCATTGGTTAGTTATTTGAGGTGTTAGATATAAATAGGAAAGAAGAAGAGGGGAGGAAGATGGGGTGAATTTTGTAGACTGAGTGTTATCTCTGTGAAGGGGAAGCCCTTGAAGGAGAGAGGCTCTCCTATTTCTTGTTCTTTTCATTCTATCCAATAAAAAGTTTTCTTTTCTTTCTCTTTTCATTTCTTGGTTCCTGACAAAATCAATTTCAAACACATCCGAACACCTTCCTTGGGATAAGAAAGCCCTTTGTGTAGTAGGGTAGAATGCTTAAGTTTAGTCTCAACAAAAGGTAATGCTGAAAACAGGACAGGGGAAATGAATTGATGGAAATTCGGGCTGCTTGATTTATGGAATAAATGGAAGAACATTGGATGTTTGATTATTTTTTTCTTCCCTTTTTCTTTTTCTTGAAGCTTTTCACTTTTTTTTTCTCTTCCCTCTATTGTTTTCGTACTCAGTACACTCTTTAGCGAACATTGAATATTTGACCTTTTGTTGACTTTAATTAGTTATTATTTGTGATTTGATTTGTCATGATTAGGTTTAAGTGCATTGATTTGGATGGAAATGGAGTTCTGACACGGAATGAACTGCAATTTTTTTATGAGGAGCAATTGCATCGAATGGAGTGCATGGCCCAAGAACCTGTGCTATTTGAGGATATACTGTGCCAGATTATTGACATGGTTGGACCTGAGGTTTGTCTCTCAATCTTACTTCAATCGATTCTTCATTATGTTGTTGGGAAGTCATTCTAGATGGAATGTAATCCGTTGATTAAAACTGTGTTGTCTTGTAAAAATAACATATACCAATTTCACTGTTTTGGTTGCTTATTTTCTTGTCCTTTCTCTATCCTTTTGGTTGATTTTATGCTTTATTCGAGATACTTTTTTCCTTAATTTTAAATTCAAATTCTTGATTCTGCAGGATGAGAGCTATATAACTCTGCGAGACCTGAAAGGCGGTAAACTCTCAGGAAGTGTTTTCAATATCCTGTTCAATCTGAATAAGTTCATGGCCTTTGAAACTCGTGACCCATTTTTGATTCGTCAGGTGGATGAATATTTGATAGAAATTATTTCGCTGTTGAGTCAGTATGAGTGACTATTTTTGGTGAGTTTTGATTGTATTGGTATATGCCCTTCTGTGAACAGGAACGTGAGAATCCTACATTGACAGAGTGGGATCGCTTTGCTCATAGAGAATATATAAGGCTTTCAATGGAAGAAGACGTAGAGGATGCATCCAATGGTAGTGCAGAAGTTTGGGATGAATCACTAGAGGCTCCTTTCTGACATCATTTATGTAAGTTTAACTATGATAATACGTATCCAATTTACCTTGCATTTTTAATATAATTTGGAAAAAGGGGCCTATTCAAATCAGATTGGGCTGAATACGGATCAGGGCAGCACTAAGCTGGACTGGTCTTAAGCAGGTTGCAGGCATTCCATGCCAGCAAATCAAAATTATCATTCTCTTTCAATTTAATTACTTTTGCACACTTAGAGCATTTTCAATGGCATTCTCGCAGTAGTGATTTAGAAATTTCAATGACGGGGGCATAATTGTTTTACAATGCTCTGTATTAGGAATTGGACATGGAAGCTTGCATTCACCGTGCAGCTTGCCTCGTGATCAATTGATTGTGTTATTATCAATTGGGGTATTACCGCATTAACTATCGTGAGAAAATGTTTTATTATGAGAATAAGAGGGTTCAATAATAACCGTTGGATTAAAATAACTTTCAATATAAAATCTAACGTGACGATGCATTCTATTCTTTCATTAACTTTCTCGTGTCTCTCTTCATCTCCTATTTCTTTTTTTTTTCTTTCCAAAATCGTCATTTTCTCTATCCATTTCTATGTCCAACTGACTTCAACAATCACTCTCGTCTCAAATGTTTGATGAATTTAAACATGAATATCACATGAAATAAAAAACGAGATGAAGGGAACGCAAGTTCATCGCCGTGTCCAATACTAGTGACATGCTGTATGGCTTCAACTGTAATGGAATGTTCAGGGGCTACGCCATGGATTCATGTAGGTCTGGCAATAGAAATTTTTTGGATAATTAATGTGGCCTTGGAAATTCCTTCATGAGGTTCTGCGGTTGGGCTTGTCATAGGTCGCTTTTACTTTTTAAATAAAAAAGCATTTCATTAAACATTGGAGTGCTTGAAGGGAGTCAGAGGGCAGAGGAATTGGTGATTTTGTAAAGAGTGACGGGATACACGAGCAAGAGTGCGCGTGGGAGAGTAGAATAAACAATCATGTAAGATTTTAAATTATATAGTTATATTGACCATTTTTTTTTGTCGGACGGTTATTATTGAACCCTCTCATTCTCAAAATGAAACACTTTCTTACAACTTAATAGTCTATATGATAAATAAAGAAGACAAGCAAATATATTGGTTGAAAAGACAAAAGCCCATATCTATCTATCTATTCATTGTGCAGAGTACAAGTATCTCATGTAATTTTTGTTACCTGCTCCTGCCCTGTTGCCCATAACCCGTGCTTTCATCGATATTGACCCAAACTGTGACTTCCTTCCTTGATGCAAGCTGGTGGCCTTTCCCAAATATCGCCATTGTGATTTTGTACCTGGGCTGTTCACATTTTACTTCCCTAGCCACCTTTCTGTTCTCTTCATGCCCCCGTAATTCCGTAAACTTACATTTGGGATGGGGAAGAGAAAAGAGGTGACAATTATCCTTCCCCCCTCCATTTTATCATGTTATCTGGTCATTTTTTGGGAGCCCTTTTGGTCAACTGACTACTCTGCAGTGTGTATAATTCTCTTAATTATGAAAGCATTTTTAAATTTTAAGTTCATCTAATTTTGAAAGTTATACATTATTAGTGTATGAAAAGTATTAATGCCGCATATCGGATTGACTGGCCATTGTTCAGACAGACACATGACTCAAGTTCAGCTTTGAACGCCAACGTTGCCCCAAAGGGAAGGAATTCCAAGCCTCTGCTATGGAATATGTTTGGATGGGGGCCAATCAGCAACAACGATATTCAGACTCGCATATGATAAATATTGGGATCTTGGAAGTTTTGTCGCTGGACCAAAGTCCATGTAAAGTGAGGAGCTTTGCTGAGGTGATTAGCCAAGTTGAATGAAATTGACGTCATTTTTAGACGCTTACCATAAGTAGCGAGATTTCTGATGGATTTTTAGTAATTTGATTTACTGATCGAGTCACTTTTACCTCGGATCTGTACAAGAGTACATTCCTGATTTGTTTGGTCAATTATGGCCCAGGCTGTTATTTGTTTTTACCGAATTTCTTTTTCTTTTTAGGCTACTGAAGAGGTTAAAGAAAACTACACAAAAAAGGTCATGTATTTTCTGCGTTATTCTAGTTGTCTGATGCATGCAGAGGCTGTACATTGGATTTGCTCTATCTACTATTTAGAGGAAACTTCAGTTCACTTCTATCCAATTTGACTGATATTACTATACAGATGTGGACTTATGAAAGTGCTAGTAAAATATACTCAATGTTATTTTTGTATTTAACAAAATATTTAGAACATAGTACTTATTTTCAAATGAAGAAGGAAATTAAAATACCAACTGAACTTTGGATTACAGAATTTTAATTGCTATATTTTATAATAAATTTATATATAATATTTGTAACTGCATTGCAATTTTATTTTGATACACCGCTCTATTGTGTTCAGTTTTTTTTCTTCTTCATTTCCTTCTATAACATCTTGAGTGTATCATTTTCTAGTTCTCTAGTTTATCTGTGGTCAAATTAATTTATGTTCAGATTACATATGTTTTGATATTTATAAAGATCTAAATGTTTGGTTTTAATAAGAAAATATTTATCTGTGATCAAGGAAATTTTTTCTCCCTCTCAATAGGCAAAAGTTAACACTTTCATTGGTTAGGGTTAAACATGTTTTACGATTTATTTATTTTTTAAAAAATAATACTTAAATTTTTTTAAAAACCGAGTTTAACTAAAACGAATTAGTAACATAAACCATTTTTTAATATGGATTACAAATGTTTTAAGAAAATAGTCTTTTTATATTTGAGTAATTTAATATACAATATTTGATTAAGTGATAGTATGTAAAACGTGTAGGGGTTAAATGATCTGGATAAATACTTTACTTCAATTTATAAATAAATTATGGTATAACAAGATAGGGTTAATTTTTTACTGAAGCACATAATATGTAGTGATATGATATTATAAAAATGATTTAACTTTACATAAATGTTTCCATTTAATTACAGATTTTATTTTGAAAATTAAAGTCACTAAAATTTCTTGTAATTATTTTTTTAAACATGACATTTAGATTGCTTCCAAATAAGTTAATGATGTAAAAAAAGTTATACTAGGTGTATTACGATTAAATTCTAAAATATAAATATTACCACTTTATTGTCAGTCAGTATGAAACTAAATTTTTTTAGTAAGAAATATGAAACTAATCTGAATACAAAATATTCTTTTCAAGATAAAATACCCAATAAATTTTGAAAGTAAGCTGAATATGATAAAACGAATATAATCAATCAATAAGAATAAAATATACTTGAACTGACATCAATTTGTTTTATCGGTTAATAAAAACAACAGTCATTAAACTTGTTTTTATAGTTTATAAAAAAAAAAAGAAATGTCATCATCTAACAATAGTTGTTACATCAAATGAGATTACTAATTTAAGCAATACCTATTTTAAATGGTTTCAAAACGCATATCTTGTATTTACAATTAAAATATTCTTTTAAAGATAAAATTTTATATTCCATCCAAAAGGGAATATTTTTGTCGTTAAATATATATTTTTGAATAAATATGTTAAAAATCTTGACCATCTCTGTATTTTCCAAAATTTGATTATATTATCTTTTTTACTTATAGTATGATGAGTTAAATTTAATAAGGTGATTATTACAAATGATAAAACTGCATATTGTGGAAAATTTAAAAAGAAAAGAAAAAGAAGAATTGGGGGTGGAAGAGAAGCTTGTGATGAAGCTGGAGCAGAGAGTTAGAAAAGGTAGCTGAATATCGAACAAGAACATGGTCCCACAACAGAATAAACTGAATAACAATATTAGTGAATCCAGGAATATCCTCTCATATATTCTTCACAAACACAAACTATTCTATATAAACAGAAACACCTCTTACATTCCACACAACAGAAAATGCACCAAGAAGAAGCAGCCCCCCACAAACAACAATACCAAGCGTTGGAAGAAATCGGTCGAGGCAAATTCGCCACCGTCTTCCGCTGCTTCCACCCCTCCTCCAACCAATTCTACGCTCTCAAACTCATCAACAACCGCCTCCTCACCGACGCCACCGACCGCCGCTGCCTCGAAGTAGAGGCCAAGGCCATGACCTTCCTCTCTCCCCACCCCAACATTCTCAAAATCATCGACGCCTTCCAAGACGCCCACACCTCCACCATCGTTCTCCAGCTCTGCCAGCCTCGCACCCTCTTCGACCGCATCGCCGACGGCCCCCTGCCGGAGTCCCACGCCGCCTCCCTCACCAAGCAGCTCCTCGAAGCACTCACCCACTGCCACGCCCTCGGCCTCGCCCACAGAGACATCAAACCCGAAAACCTCTTGTTCGACGAAGCCAACAACCTTAAACTCTCCGACTTCGGCTCCGCAGAGTGGTTCGGTGAGGGCAGGACCATGCGCGGCGTGGTGGGCACCCCTTATTACGTGGCGCCTGAAGTGATCATGGGGAGAGACTACGACGAGAAAGTCGATGTTTGGAGCTGTGGGGTTATTCTTTACACAATGTTGAGTGGCATTCCACCCTTCTATGGAGACTCTGCTGCAGAAATTTTCGAAGCTGTTTTAAGGGCTAATCTTAGGTTTCCTTCCACAATTTTTAGGTCTGTCTCTGTTCAGGCTAAGGATCTTCTTAAGAAGATGATCTGTAGAGATCCCTCTAGACGTATATCTGCACATCAAGCTTTGAGTATGTTTATTCCTTTCAATTTGTTCTTAAAAAAAAGTTATGTTTCTTGTGTTACGTTATTAATTAATTAATTAATGGTTGCAGGACATCCATGGATTTTGAGTACTGCTCATCTTTCTTGAAGACTGCCTCTTCCAACTATTTCATCCATTTTTGTACAAATTATAGAGAAAAACAGAATGATGTGTGTTAGAAAGATTTTTAGAATATTATAATAATGTATTTTCAATGTTTAGTATGTACAACACATAAATCAAAAACTCGTATAAATATTAGTTCGATTGAAAGTTTCCGACTTTTGAGAAAATCAAACTTAAATAGTCTTTTATTATTTATATATTGTTTAATTTATCTTTTTTTATGATATAAAATTTCATGTTTACAATTATAAGTTGATTGAATGGGTTGACGTAATGGTTAAATATTTGAATAATGATTAAATACATTGCATTTACACATACCTTACGAGGATGTTGACGCCAACTGACTAATGTATTTAAGAATTCCACACAAAAAAATCTAAATATAAGTCTCATATTATTTTAATTTGTTTGATAAATTTAATTTCTCTAGTACTAATAAAAAATTAATATTCAGAGATGATTTTAAAGTGAATTATTAATCTATTTTTTATTATTCAACTAAATTTACATATTTAAATTAATTTTATAAAAAAAATCTTAATTTTTTAATTTTTTGTTATATTCAACCCGTTTTCTACGGGATCATGACGCAATTCATTTTCGACATACTAGTAACCAATTGCAATTTTATCATCTCTAATTATTATCAGTCCTATAAGAACACGTTTATATATTATAAACATTGGTAATTCTAAAATAAAATAACCTACATATCTCAGTAATTTGGTAATAATTATCCACTAAACACATTTAACACTTAGCACTGCATGGACAAATTTATAAATGTATAAATTCTATTCTTTTGTTTTTAAAAAATATTGATGGTCAGATACAATAATAGAACAAAATATAGGAATAGATACATAAGACCGACTCTATTTATGCAAATAAAAAATAAAAAATGTAGTATTAATTTTTATCGTATTTATTTTTTACTTTCCTTATATTTCTTTCTTCGTTTTCTTTTATGATTCTAAACAATATTATAGTAATTTATTACATGAAAATTAATAATACATTCACAAAAAATGGTTTGAAAGGATGAAGTATGCGATGACGTTGGAGGGAGATAAGCACGTCTGAGAGAAGTTGGGTTTTTAGCGTTATAGAAGTAACGTGATACGCTCCTCCTCATTTCTACGTAGAAAAATTCTTTAACCACAATAATGTTTTATTGATTTTTTTTTTTTATTCAGATTCATCGTTTGACCATGAAAATTTAGCATAATTTTCGTTACTCTTGACTTATGATTTTATTATTTATTATTTTAATCATTTTTACGTGCTTTGTGTGGTGTGACTAATGGTGAAGACGAAAAAAATACGATGAAGAAAGTCATTTGTAGATTAATTAAGGAGTTCGATATCCAATTAAGCAGATTATTTGAATAGTTTTTGTTTGTTGCTCAAAGGTTATTAATACAAAATATAAACTTATTTATTAAATGATTAATATCAGTAAAAATATTAGGCAGTGTGTATATTTGGGATGTTATGATTAAATATAATTCATAGGTAAAAAAAATTATACCAGCTTATAAAAAAACGTTAAAAAAATATATATTTTGAAATAAACTAATTCAAACACTTTGTTTTGTTCCATGAATTGTTTATATTTATGAAGAATTGTAGTATACGTTGATGTGAGAGGGAAAAACACGTCTAGTTATGAGGCTTGGTTTTTGAAGTCGTGTGATATGTTTCTTGTCATGCATTCGTCTTTATACTATTTTTTCATTTCTATCTGAGATATATAGATCATACTTAAAATTTAATATATTTTTGTTCTCATTTCATTTCTTGATTATTATTTATTATTACTATAATTATTTTGTAATATTCATTAGTTTCTTGCAGAAGTTGAAATTAAAAGTTATTTAAATACATATTTTTTCTTTAATTTTTTTAGAAGATAAAAATGTGATAAAAGTTTCAAACAGAGAGTATTCTATTTTCAATTAATTTAAGAAATCTTGATTAGTTATTGTTTCATAAAATAATTAAATTGAGATTTTGATATGATTTATTGTGGGCAATGTTCGATGCTGTGTGTTTTAATAATTGTAATCCAGTAATTTAATTTAATGTTTTAAATTGCTATAATTATATTTTTACCAGTTTTATTTATTTATTTATTTCAAACTCTTGAATTCCTTCTTTCTCAAAATGTTCTCTATAACTAAATTTACTTAATTATTTAAAACTCTCTTATCAAAATTTATTAACGTCTGGATAAATTAACACACTATATGATATTTTTTTTTTATTTGTAACATTAATTTCTTACATAAAGATTTAAAAACCGATTATATGCAATTTTTTTTAATAAAAAATAATTTTAAACTTAATTTAATTTCTTAAAACTAGTTTATAAAATAAAATTTATATCCATTTATATATTATAAATTAATCATATTTCTAATTGATGTGAGAATTTTTATCTTTTATTTTATCCATTCTTACAAATCTATTAATCTAAATAACATAACAATCTCTTTTCTATTTCCTCTCATTCAAAATTTCTCTCAAATCCAAACAGTATCGTATTTCATACTTGAAAGTATCACGTTAATAAATAAATAAAAGAATATAGAAGAATGAAAAGAGGAATATTGAGGCTTGAGTATATATATACTAACAAGTTTTAGAAGTTTTAATTTAGTATTAGGAAGTTGAATTAGTTAATTAAAGTTAGTGTATATAAAATGCAAAGCCACCTATGTCCAACTGCAAAGCACGGTCCTTTCCATGTGCCACGTTACTTATTAACACTGATATTTTCAGTACACAACAACAAAGAATAAGTTTGTGATGAATTATTAAAAAGTAGATGTTACATCATCATGAATATTCAAGAAGGAAGACGATCTCTCATAATTCAATCATGTAGAATTATGAATAAGTAAGTTGGATTATTATTAGGTTAAGATGAAAGAAGGTCACTTTCATGCCCTCCTTCTTTTATATTCGAAAAATAATTATTATTTTTATGATATTTTATCTTTATATTCTGTGTTAAATAAATGTAAAAATGTGTCGTCATTTGTTTGAGAGAAGGTTTGACACACACGTAGATCTCCATATTTGGTAAAATATTATCCACTTTAGGTTAAATTCTCACGAATTTGTTTTTGTTACCATTCCAAAGGACATCTTACCAATGAAGGTATCTATGTTATATAAACTCGTATAAATCTGTGTTCAACCATTCTATGTGGAACTTTGTTTATATCTCAACACTATTACCTTTTATATTATACAAATATAATATTTTGAGGTCCTAAATTAAAAATGGTATCTGTTGATGTATAAATTTAAGATCTAAGGGGATATGAAGACAAAATGATAGTGTTTAAGCGTGGAGAAGGCAAGGAAGGACATCATCATAGTATTTGAATTATTAGTAATTGGTGATTGATGATGTTAATAACTAGACTGCTCAACCAAACAAATTAAACTGTGTGCTATTACAATAGTTTTGGATTAGATGGTCGGCAAATTTATACCTTTTCAACTACTCACACAGCCACATGTCTCTTAAATCACCACAACTTTTTGTCTTCGGACCAAATAATTGTATCTTTTAAGACAAATAAAAGTATGGATATAAATTAATACACACAACATATATTTTTATATTTTTTTGCTCCACCAGAATATATATATTTTAATTGCATCATACTATCTACCTCTGATTTGCTTCGAGAGAGTGAGCCACTGTCAAAATTTCATTTAATATAAATATCATCATCATTTAATATATAATGGGACTTGTGCAGACCGTTATCACTTTTAACAAGAGCTTGCTTATAATTTATTAAACATTGATTTTAAACATTAATAGTTATTTTATTACTTTCTTTATGTCTATTATCTTCACTCACAAAAAAAATCATTTACAAGTTTAAAATGACATTAAATTACTATATTTTTTATATGAATCTCAAGTCTTTTCCTCACTTCTAATAAATAAGAGGAAAACAATGTTAGAATCATATTAGAAATAAGTATTACTTTACTCATAAATCTTCAAATTGGAGTGATAATCAACGGTTACTGCATGAATATAATTAAAATTTATAACGAAGTCAATTGCAGACATATATAAGAATATTTTTATCTGAACAGACTAAAGAATAAAAGGAACATAATATCACACATTTTTGCAAGGCACAAATGAAAGACTGATAAATGGAGATCGGTCGCATTTTGAGTCAATCAACATTTCGTCTGCAAAGAATGAGTCAAATTAGTCAGATCAATATAAAAATACAAGTTAATTTCTGTTACCCATGTTGGATAACATTTAGCTTATACACTATCTCATAATAAATTATTTATTTTGTAATTTTTTTTAGTTATAATATGTAAAATAGATGCAAACTTTTGATAACATTATTTTTTTTATTTAATTAATTTAATAAAAACAATAAATTTTATAAACTTATCTTTTAAAATAAGTGACATTCGCATTTTTATAATTTCTAATTTCTAAACACATGCTTGTTAGAAATTTCATGATAAATATATATAACAAACAATAATAAAAAGTAAATTTTAAGTAAATAAAGTCGTCAAATAAAATTGAGAACTAATAAAAAAACTTTTTTATTTCTGACAACAAATTTTAGTTAATGTCGAATCCACATAATATTCATGTCAATGGACAAATTATAGGCTATAGATACATTTTAGGACAAATCTACGTAATATGCAACGAATTTATATTTCTAACAGTTAGCAGGTATTGAAAAAATAAACTATGTTCAATTTTCCCCTAAAAAATCTGTAATTTTCCTCCACAAAACCATAAAACTTCAATTACCCACTAGAGTCCGTTCTACAGGTTGAACATCTCGAGAAGGGAAACCAATGCCTCGAATTAAATTTCAGGAAAAATCACGTAAAACGAAAGTGATCCCAAATCAAATTAGAATTCTCACACAAAAGGCAATCAAAAGGAGAAACAAAGAGATTCGACAACATTCTGTTTTACCAGCCTCAACTGGCATCCATATATGCCAACCGTATAAAGCATTTATAAATGGTTCTCAGCAACAGATGCGAAAGCATCCATCTACGCTTGAGAAGCTTACAGTTAAGAAAATATTAGTGTACAACGAAGACAAGCAGATTATGGCTTTCCATCTTGAAATGCAAATTTGTACCGATAAAAAACAATGGTTAACATGGTTCATAGTGGTGTTTCCCTTTGATTTTACAATTTCAAAATATTATAGACGAAAGAAACTCGACTTTCCCTTGCAACCAATAGGAGTTTAAGCCCAAGCTAAACCGAAGTAGCAGGCAGCAACCTTTGTGCAAAATTTCATTTCATGCTTTCGCTCCCAGGAAGGACTGCGTCGGATAATAAGAAAAATTTAGAATATATTGGAGAATGAGTAAGTGTGAAATAATAAAATAGAGCATGTATTCAGTGCAGTGCTAAGTGATGCAGTATCATCACTTGAATTGAGTGCCAGATTAGGGGCATTACAGCTCGTTGGAGGAGACATTTGCCACTGTCTAGGTTATGTTGTGTTATTTCCTTCCTAGAGTTCAATTGGATTAATTATGTGGGATTTCCATGCATTCAGCCATTTTCAACATGATTAGGATAATTAGAATGATCTTATTTCATGTGTTAACCCTGCTAGGAAGCTATCGAGAAATTGAGTTTAGCAGTGAAAATAAAAATGCTGTAATTAAGTTTTTCTACTAAACTTGCATTATGCAATCAAAGGTATTGGATGTGTCTGTTGTTTCGTAACACCAGGTTGTTTGAATTGAATGCCAGATTAGGGACACCTGGTGTTTAACCAAAATTAGCTAAGTGATGTGATATCATTGCTTGAATTGAGTGCCAGATTAGGGACATTACAGTTTAGATAGTTTTGGCCAAACGCCAAGCGTCCCATTTTGTAATCTGATGTCATGGCCCTTGTCATAGGATGCTTCCAAGTCCACGCAATAAGATTCAAAACCCATACAGCAGGTAAAATCTGCCTACATGGTATGGTTCTGCTATTCAGCGCAAACTTGCACTTTCTTAATCCTAAACTAACAAATGCAAAAGAACCCATTAACTGATTGGGGTGCAAGCCCAAACTGACAAATGCAACAGAACCCATTAACTGATTGGGGTAAATAGCTTTGGTTGCATAATGCAAGTTTAGTAGAAAAGCTTAATTACAGCATTTTTGTTTTTATTGCTAAACTCAATTTCTTAATAGCTTCCTAACAGGGTTAGCACATGAAATAAGTTCATTCTAATTATCCTAATCATGTTGAAAATGGCTGAATCCATGGAAATCCCACATAATTAATCCAATTGAACTCTAGGAAGAAAATACCACAACATAACCTAGACAGTGGCGAATGTCTCCTCCAACGAGCCAATCACCTCTTCCAAGCACAACCACCTCATCTCAATTTTGTAAAATCATGACAAGTTCCTATTTCATGTAATACTTTTTGAAGTCTCAAAAATAAATTTTCAGTACGATATAAAAGCCCACCAGTGGGTAAATAAATGCCAAATCACTACAGAGACTGATACTCTGAAATATCTACATTTGCACAAAAGGGTTATACGTCAAAAGAATTAGAAGATGGGTACCTACTGATGTCATGCAAACATTGTCAGCCAATACTCTATAACCTTCCTACCTTTACACCTGCCGGGGAGTTTCCAGGCTTAGCAGTGGTAGTACTTCCAAAATTGTGCTTTGTTTTTTTATCAGCTGGCTTTAATATTTGGAAAGAGCACATTAGTGTCTCGTCAACACTCATCATAGCACCGGCATTGTCAAACTCCCCACAATAATTAGGTGCTGAAAATATTGTTACAAGCTGTCGATTAGCAAAGAACTCGTATCCATCTTCCACAACCTGGAAAGAAAATGTTGAAAACAAAAACAATTTATTTTCAAATAGCATAGTTGATTGAGACCTACTATCCCAGAATATAAACATGAAAGGAATGTAAAGTACAAAGCATCAGATGCTAAAGCTAATGCATGGCAGTTGAAGCAGTTTAGGCTCATGCATAAAGTTGTTCCATATACAAGGTAAAAAGTAATTCCCAGTTTAAAAAATTAAGTAGTTGTAGTTATGCTAAGAGATAGATTAAAATTGCTGGGGCAAAAGAAGCTAATTTCAGTCAGTGAAATACAAATGGATATACAAAACTCAATCCAGACGTCTGGGGGTAATACACATTAAGTACCAAAGGCAGAAGTTTAACCTGATGTGCACGACAAACAAGATCAAGATCATGTTTCTGAAGAAACTCTGAGACCTTATTAGCACCAAATGTATATGAAACTCCTCTATCATTCATTCCCCATTCTTGAACTTCTTTGCTTGGGTCAGACCAAAGGAGATCACAAAGCAAACCTGTATCAGGAACATCTGTGGGCCGCTGTATATTTCTAATCTGATCCAAATTAAGTAAGTCAGGAGAAAGTCCTCCGTGCATACATAAAATCTTTTCATCAACAAGGGCTGCCACGGGCAGGCAATTGAAGCACTCTGTAAATGTCTTCCATAACCTTACATTGAACCTTCTCTTGCACTCATCATAAAATCCATATATCCGGTTTATAGAAGCACATTCGTGGTTTCCCCTTAACAGGAAAAAGTTCTCGGGATATTTTATTTTATAAGCAAGGAGAAGGCAAATTGTTTCTAAACTCTGCTTCCCTCGATCCACATAATCCCCCAGAAACAAGTAGTTGGCTTCAGGAGGTAATCCACCATACTCGAAAAGCCTTAAGAGATCAGAATATTGACCATGTACATCACCTGAAATATCAATATAAGGATATGAATAAAACTTAAAGAACATAGTTTTTTGTGTGTACAGCAATAGAGTATAACATGACTAACATCATCAGTGAGTATAAATGTGTAATATGTGAATATGAATATGAATTATACTAAAAAAGTCCATATACCACTATAAGGACTGATTGAATTTAGATATAAAACAACTCATATGCTTTCACTAGTTTTTCATAAGATTACATCGGATCCTCTATTACCATGTGATCTACATAAAGTTCAATCCTCACTGCTCAGATACTTTAAAATATAACTACAAATTCAGAAGCAAACACTGATGTCGTGTGGGAATAAATACATTAACATGAATTTTATTTGCAAGATACATAAAAAAATATCGCATGATTTGATATTGCATTATAAGTCAACTAAACCAGCATGAGATATACGGCTCGTACAAGTCCAGTGATGTTAATAGAGACATTTCACATGCTTTTTCCTTCTAAATTGGCCATGTTTTTGTTTAACCCAAGAAAATCAATAAACAAACAATACGACTGATCACATTCTCAAAGCTCATTACATGATTATTTTACTTTTATGCTTACATTCATCAAGTACATACAAACAAAAGAGACAAACCTCAATTTAAATCATGCTGTCCACTACAAATGAGTGATTGCAGTACAGAAAAAAACTTGTCAGGAAGAGTAAAAAAGATAACCCCTAACCAAATAATCGTGAAAATTAATTAACAACGTGTTCAATTCATAAGAGAGTTCCCCATGTTTGGTTTGTTATCCTTCCTAATGGAATGGGAGGGAAAGTATGGATTATATACAGTTGTACCCACATAAATGAAAAGCGCACAGACTAAAAAAATTATAATAGCAGGAAAATATCATCCGTCCCAAAGTTTCCCTGCCCTTCAATTTTTTTAACCAAACGAGGTATGATTGAAAAAATCCCTCTCATCCACTTCTCTTAAACCAAAAACACTTTAAAAATATGGAAGTAGATTGCAGCATGCCCAACATTCACTGCAAACTCATACTTAACTTCCCAAAGCTCACATTATATGGTAAAATGTCCGGCGAAATGTTCTAAAAACTCTCGAGTATCCCCCATACACAAATTCACCAAGGACAAGGAAAGATAAAAAAGACAAACTTCAGTCAAATATACGACGTGTGCAGATTTTATTTGACTTCATAGATTCATCAATGTTCAAGGATTCTTTTCATATATTCGCTCCAACACACGGATTCATCGAAAATTCACACACACTTTTTTATTCTACTGCAGAGAATCTTATTCCACGCATATTCAACAAAAACAAAGCAATTCAGCACCAGTCCAATCAAGTCAGATTCTCTACAGACCATATTTTGACTGCGGGAGCAGTCAGAGAAAGATAAATAAGAAAAAAGAAAAAAAAAAAAAACAAGTGGCTCCCACTAGTCGAAATACAATCTGTACATGCAGTTCAAACATTAAGCAAGCAATCCCTACCTACTAATACACTTCAAAACACACTCGTCAGTAGACATGCGAATTATAAAAACTCGACAAAAAATGCAATTAAAAGCACTCGGATCATGTCAAAACCTTAAAAATTAAGAATAATCGTCAGTGCTGGAGGTTTGAATTTGACGAAATTAGACAGAGACAGCGAGGGAAGTAAAAAGAAAATTGAAACAGGGCAAAAAAGAAAAAGAAATTGACCACAAATCTTAATAGGCGCTTCGAGCTCCAATAAATTAGGTTGTTGCAAGAAAATGTCTCTGGAAACGACGCAGAGTTGACGGATCTCGGACTCCGATAGCTGGACCTGCTTCCCGGGTCGGGTACGAACTTCGAGGAGACGACTGATTATGTCATCCAAAACCGATTGCTCCATTCTCTTCTTCTTCCTCCAAAGTCAACGTCTCTATTCGATGCGATGATGCGAAGAAGAACAAGTACAGTAGGAGTTTGAGTCGAAGGAGTGAGCGAATAACATGCCTCAACTCAACACCGCAATCGTGGAGTGGTGGGAGTTGTCGTCGTTTTGAACGCAGGGGGTTGTCGTTTTGCAGCCCCTCAGGATTTTCCGCATTCCTTTCGGAGAAAAGGAGAGGGTTTCACTTTCTTCCTTTCTTTTATTCAAAAAAATACCTTCTTCCACAGACTCAGCCTTCGCCTCAGTGAGTGCCAGAGCGTTATCTCGCTTTTTTATTTTTAATTAATTATTAATTATTAATTATTTCTTTTCTTTTCTTCCATACCAAAAATCTCCCTTTTTAATTCGGCTTCACTCATTTTGTGTGTAACTTATGACTTTAATCTTATTAAAATATCTTTAAATATATGATTCCCACAAATATAGCACTTGGATATAATATATATATAATATATTTAAAATTTATCAATTTCAATACTTTTATGAAAAAATTGGAATAATAATAATAATTCACCTAAAACTTACATACAAATATGCAATTCATGAATCAGTCAATCCAATCACACTAACCATCAAGTATATTCTAAACTTTTAGTGGTTGAATATATTAATTAATTATAGATAAACTTGAAGATCATTAATTGCCAACTAGGACCGTCTTTTGTCTCTGAAAATGGTCACAAATTCCAAGTAAAGAGACGTTCTTCATTAGTCTTTCAGCATTTAATTTAGGAATTAAATATTTTTTATTTTTAAATAATTATCAAAAATTGTATTTTTATTTTTAACCTAAATTATAACGTATTTATTATCTTTTTATAAACTAAATAGTCAGTATTGAATTATTTTTCATGTGAAAAAGGAAATTTCACTATGAACTATCATGTATTAAAAAATATTTACATAATTTCTCATACATATAAAAATAAAATGCTTCATAATTTAATTTAAGAAAAAAATATAATCTTATAATAAATTGAACGTAAAAAACACATTTAATTTGTGAACATTCTTAATCAATTTAAAAATTAAATGATTAATATAATAAATATTTTAGCCTGGGAATCGTTTTCACTTTATTAACGAAATGAAAAGAGTCTTAAGGACCGTACGACATTCCTTATGTTTTTTTTCCTTTCAAAATATAACATATTAAAAAAAACATTTTCTTTATTTGTATTAGAGCAAGCCATGACAGTGGAAAGAGAAGGTTTGACTAAGAAGCATTCATATGATATCCTGAGAGACAGTAAGAAGATGTTCCAAATACTCTGCACCTAAGTCCTCCAACACCATCACATTTTCTGAAACCCCTTCTTCTTCTTCTTCCTGCACCTTGTTCTTGAGCTTGTTCCTCTCCCATTTTCTATTAATGGAGTGTCTCTTTTTCAACTCCAGAACAGGGGAACACCCTTGGTCAAAACCGTACTCCATTTTCCGAAGCGATTGCCAAACAATCTCAGCCGGGAAGTTGAGCACCGCCATGGAGCCTCGCATGGCCAGCGCAGCCTGGTCGTAAGCCAGAGCAGCAGCCTCGGCAGTGTCGAACGTTCCCAACCAAACCCTCACTCCGTTCCTGGTGGAATCCCTTATCTCCGCCGCGTACTTCCCCCACGGCCTCCTCCGAACCCCTCTGTACGAAACCGAAACCTCTGCTTCGGCGACACTTGAAGCATGAGACAGCGAAGATAACGATGATGTTACTGTGTGGGAAGAAGCTGCAGCAGGGTGAGCGAGAAGTTCGTAAAGGGGCATTTCTTGAGAGTCGTTTTCGTTGAAAGGAAGAGAAGAGAAGGAGGAAGTCATATTTGTTAGTGTATTGACGGAAATGGTGTGAGGAATGTGGTTCGTTATATAGAAATGGTGCATGGCATTAGCCACTTGCAAGATATGGTGTGGTGATGAATGGGACCCAAGTTAAGGAAATGAGGGTGATGGGTAGACACGAGTCAAAGAAATCTGTGGGGGCGGCCTTGCCTTTCTTCAACACATTCGATGCATCACATCAAATATTCATGTCTGCTATTACCTTCTTCTTCCTCTCCTCTCTTCTTGGATCACTGCTATTCTTCGCCATGAACGAAAACTTCCACCTATAAGTCATGCACAACACTTTTGTACACGTTATTAGATTTCAGATGTATGATAATAAATTTGTGTTTACTATTTTAAATTCATATGATAACATACTATATTAAAATTAAAGACTTCTTATGAGATTATGACAGATATTATAATAATAAAAAATGAGTTTTATATTTTTCTTGATAATAAAATTAATGCAGATCGGACATTAATAATCAGGATAGATCAATATATGTATAGTAATTTTTATAAGATAAATATTAAAATATTTTATTTTTAAATTACATATAGATATATATAGATATATGACCATTGAAGTGATTAAAAAATAATTTTTTAATGGTTAAGATTATTTTAGAATTGTTGATGGAAAGTTTGTTTGGAGAAATATATAATTTTTTTAGAGTTGAAATTATTATACTTAGAAATCGAACGAGTGTTAGTTTTTTTAACACTAATTTCATATCCTTTTTTCCACCTTTCTGTTTCCATGTAGTGGGAATGCTATTACAAACATTACCTTTTTCATCTATAAAATTTAGTTTCATTTTTATTTCTAGATAACCATCATTGAACAACGTAAAAACAACAAAAAAATGTTGCTATATGTAAATAGGAATAAATTTGAACAAAGTTAGAGTGTGAAGAAAGGGCAATCGTACACTAATAAAAACAAAAAAGAAAGCAGAAATAAATGAAACTGCTGCAAATGGTCCATGCTTTCTTTGAGATTATCAGAACAATGCATGAACCTGTTACAATTGTTGACAATCGGTGCTGAAAGGTTTCAATCACTTTTAGTTATCTGATTTAACGTAAGAGGATGCTGATAAAGAAATTGTAGTTTCTTTGGGACCAAAACATAATTTCAGTGTTTTTTTCAACCTCAGTTCTCCGAAGTTGGTGTGCACATAACATAAGTGCATGTCAATCTGTAAGAAGATCTGGGATTTTTAAATGACTATGGAAGAAAATGCGGATAATAACAAGAATGAAAATATTAAAAAAAAAAAAAAAAAAAAAAAAAAGAGAGACAGGGGGAATGAACGACAAAGAATTGATGAAGACGATGAACATGGTAGCTTTCTGCATGCTGGGTCAAAGTTATGGTTTGTGATTATGGTTTTGTTTCTGTGTGGTTGCAGACACACGTGCATGAGAAAAAGACACGTCATACTTAATTATAGTACACTGTTTCTTCTGCAATCAATAACTTATTAAAAGCTACAAAAATGTAAGTGGCTAATACAAAAATGGAAAGAGCTTTCAAAAACTTGTTTTACTTAAAACGTTGAAGGTTGAACTTCGAAAGGGAAACGCTAATACGACGCCGCTGCTTACTGATATTTTATGAATCTAAAATATATGGTATTTCTTACACATCAGATACTTCGTACGTATGAATATATGGTATAAAAAATATTCATTTAATATAATTAAAAATAATAGGTTTTACATTATATTAAAAAAATATTTTAAGTTTACTAAATTTAAAAAGGACTAAATATATGTTTGTAATAAATGATTTTGGATGTAAAATTATAATTTATCTTAGTCTTAAAATTTTTATACGATTTGATTTTTAAACTTTAAAATATATAAATATAATTTTTTTAATCTTATAGTGTAATGATAAAATAGTTCAAATATAAGTTTGAATTGTTTTTTTATATATCTAAAAAAATCTAATTTAATTGAGTTAAAATGATTATATTTCTAATTTTTTTAAATTTGACATAAATCATATTTAATTTCCCGTTAAAATAAAAATTAAAAATATATTTAACCTGTTTAAAAAATATTAAAAAAATTAATTATATATATATATATATTTATTTATTTATTTATTGAATACTAATTTTATTTATTTTTTCTTTTCCCTTATACTTGGAAAATCAGATAAATATATCTTTTCCGATTACTTAAGATTTCGCTATTTTTTCAAATGTTTCTTGAAAGGATTGTTCCGGAGTTATAACAATTAAATTATTTTAACAAAATTTGAAGATTAATTATGTTTTTAAAATTTTAAATTTGATATCGAACATCAGTTCCGTTTCAACACTTTAATTTACATAATATTTTTATCGGGATATTGATTATCATGACATTTTAATTCTTGATAAAATTTAACAGTATAATATTATATAATTAAAATTGAAATTGTATAATTGGTCCTTCAAATAAAAATAATATAACTCAGTCCTTGAAAGATTAAACGGTAACATATGCTATATTAAAAATAATTGGTACTTTTGATTTATTTTATAAAATTTAGTTTGTGTTTTTCACTTTAAGAGAAAACAAACGCTTTAAATTTAGTTTTAATTCCATTGTAATAACTTTTGTAAAAAGAAATAAAAAATCCTTAATTGAATATTATTTTAATTCTTAAATTTTGAGTAATAAAGAACAAAACAATCATTATATATGTATATATATTTCATTGTTTGTATTTGGTCTAAAAAATTGAAAGGTTCATTCATAATTTCATGCTGACTTCACCTTTCGAAAATGATGGTCATCTTTTCTTTCTTACAGTCAAATATCAATTGACAGGGAAAGGATGCAATAATTGTGTTCATAAAATATTAGGAAGATTGCATATGAAAGATTGTAAGTCATTATTGATTACTCCATCCCTAAACTCATTTTTCATCTACCTCTCACATTGCAATAATTATATATATATATATATATATATATATATATATATATACACATACGGGGTTTGCACGCGTACGCCTGTTTTTCAGTTAGTACGTTTTAACAATGTGTATGGGGTTTTAGTAGACAAAAATATCCTTATATAATGGATTATAAATTTTAAGGTCAATGATATTTTAATAATTTTCATTCTCAAAGTAAAAAAAATCCCCTGCTCATCTCTCTCATTCCTCTCAACCCTTTCTCTTTCATCTCTCCCACTCAAAACCTTTTTTCTGTCATCTCTACTGTAGAAGCACTGGCAGTTAAACAATTTCTTACATAAAATGATTTTATAATGAGTTTTCATTTTATAATTTTTATTTTATCTAATTTTATCTAATTTTTTCAAGCATAATGACATGTGAAGGAATTCTCGTCTGGAAAAAAATCAGAAACACTCGTTATTAAACAATTTCTTACAAGTATTTATCTAATTTTCACAAGCATAATGACATGAAAGGAATTGATAATTGGTCTGGAAAAAAAAATCAGAAACACTCATTGTTAAACAATTTACAAAAAATGATTTTATAATGAGTTTTTATTTTATAATTTTTGTCTTATCTAATTTTCACAAGCATAATGACATCAAAGGAATTGGTATGGTCTGGAAAAAATCAGAAACACTCATTGTTAAACAATTTACAAAATATGATTTTATAGTGAGTTTTCATTTTATAATTTTTGTCTCATCTAATTTTATCTATTTTTCACAAGCATAATGACATCAGAAGGAATTTGTCATTGGCCTGAAAGTTTTTTAAGAGATGGTGATTCAACATCTGCAGATGATGAAATTAGAGAGATTAGTGAAGATGATGAAACTGAGATGATGAAATTAGAGAGGTTAGTGAAGACGATGAAACTGAAGAGATCTTGAATATTTCTGATTTTTTTTTCAGTTGGATCTACCATAGGATGATAAAGAAAATGAAATTAATAATAAAGAAAATGAAATTAATAATAATAAGAAGGGAAAATATATAACACATCCTCCAAATGAACGAACAGAGCAAGAGCAACAAATTACGATGTCGCAGGTTGTTGTGTGTGGCTGAGAGAGAGTATGGAGACGAGAGAGAAACAAATTGGATAAGTAAGAAAGGTGGATTAGGGTTAGACAATGGTTTTTTATTATGTTTTCAATTGGGGCAACAGTAGCGATGACAGAGAAAAGGTTGGAGTGAGAGAGATGAAAGAGTAAAGGTTGAGAGGAAAGAGGGAGGTGAGTAAGGGTTTGGAGGTTTTTTTTAGTTTTGAGAATGAAAATTATTTAAATATCCTTGAATGAGGGTATTTTTGTCTACTATAATCTACGTATCAACTGAAAAACAGGCGTACACGTGTTAACAAACCCATATATATATATATATATATATATATATATATATATATATATATATATATATATATATATATATATATATATATATCAGCAAAATAAATATATTTAAGGAATAATAAGGTTGTTACAATTCATAAAAAAATGTGCAATAAATTAACAGAAAAAAATTTGTAATAATTGCAACGTATTTTATTTATGCACTATACCAAGGTCTTATAAAATATTTTTCATTAAATGACATGTGAAACTATAGTTATCACATGAAAAATATTCTATATAATATTTTATTAGAAATAATATTTTACATAACTTTTAAAACTTTTAAGATTAAAAGAATTTTGAAACTTTGTTAGTAGTCACAAATGGACGTTAAGTTCTCTCGAAATGTATATTTTTTTTGGGAGTATATGTAAACTAACTTATGTGACTTATAAACAATGTTTTCCTTGCATGTAAAAAACTCTTAGAACCCCTAAAATATTAAGTTTTTAGTATTTAATGTTTGAAGTATTATGTTAATTAGAGATAAAGTTAATTAATAATAAATATATAAATACAAATTTCATTTTATAAATTAGTTTTTTCATGTTGATTTAGGTTTAAAGATCACTTTTTAATATGATATTAAAATTATGATATGACGTGAAAATTATAACATGAACTATATCTTAATAACCAAATTTATTATTTGTTGAATTTATTATCTTAATTACTATCCAATCATTCATTAGTTTAAAGTTCTACTCGATTACAATTAAGGTCAATTATATACTTCAATATACAAATCTCTTCTTATAAAATAAGTCGTTTTTTAATATTTAATATTATGTTGTTCTTTCCATTTCATTGATGACTGAAAGAGGCTTTTGTTTGATGAGTTTATAGAACTTTGCTCTTCATTTTGTATTCTATGATAAGTTTTTCTGTGATGGCCGAGTTAGTAGTAGACTAGCAGTCAGATGATAAAACCCATGAGTTTATAGATAAAAATATAATTATTTTTCCATGAAACAAGGGTGAAAGAGAAAGTAATTAATAGATGGAAAGAAGGGAGTAAAATAAAATGACTTTAATTGCTCAGCAAAGCCAGCCTAGTTAAGCTTTCTCATCTTCTGCTGCTGCTGTAGTTGGATCTTCTATTATAACTTCTCTGGCCTTTTCCTCTCTCTTCTCTATCACCACTTCCTTGGTTGTCTCAACAATAACACTGACAGCAGCACCATTTTTTGCTTCTTTCGATTGTTCGGTTGTTTCAGTTTCTTTCAACGTTTTTGGAACGTCTGCATCCTGCAAGATCCATTTCAGTTCAAAAGGTTTTCTAGCCAAATTCAAATGGAACGTCACATAAACAGACATGGCAACTCAATCACATAAAAACATGCATGAAGGATTCTGGCTTAATTAATTACCTGAACACTGGCCATTGTATGGGAAGAGAAAGTAAGCTAGTGTAGTTGTGATAGGAGCCTATGAAAGTGAGAGAGGTATTTATAGTGATTTAAAAGGTTCAAAGGAATAATCTTTTTTCAGACACACTCCTCCTAATTAAAAGAACATGTTCCTAGACAAATTGCTGAACAAGCAAAAGCTTGTTTACCCTAATTATCGTAAAATTAGATGCTTTTACTGTTATGGTCAATGTGTGTTCAGAAATTATAAGGTTTCATAGATTGGCTTTTAAGAAAGTGAGCATGGAGAAGTGAAGGGAGAGATTAGCATCATTATTCTACTATACTATACTATGTTTGTTTTTTGGGTGCGAAACTTAAGAAATGAATATTAAGACACAACATATTTAAAAAATGGGATGTAAATCCCAATAAATGAAATAAATTTTTGGCTATAGATTTATTACGATAATATGTAAAGAAAATTAATCATAAGAGTACATATTAAAGAAATATTTACAGTATAATTGTTTATGTTAAAACGTACGTATAAACCAGAAACACAATTAATCGGTCAGACACAAAATGTATTGGACTGGCAATTAGGTTTAAATAAAATATAGTTAAATATTTATTTTTATTATAATTATTAAGAAAATAAATAGTTTTAAAATTTAAAATTTTACTATTTAATAATTAATTGTATGGAAATTTCGAAAATTCAATCGGGTAACTTTTAAGTTAGTTTATTATATTTTATTTATTCCAAATTGGAATGTGAAAAAGGTTATTTACGCGTTATTTAAAATTACTTATTTGAACAAATTAAATTTTAATTTATAAGATTATTTTTTATTTCATATTTCGTTTTTTTAATCTTAACCATTTTATTAATTTTTATTATAAAAAAAACATACGTAATGTGTTTTCATTAGTATTATCTAATCAGTTTAATTTTTTTATTTTATCAAATCAATTACAAATTTTCTAGTTATCTTCTTCTTCTTTTTTTTAGTAAATCTGAATAGTTCTACTTTTCACTTTCTTTCTTAATTTAGTTCCTCCTCAATCCAAACAAAAATTATCATTAAACTTTAATATCAAAATTATTGCAAAGTGGTGACATATCACATGATATATATTTAAATTAAAATGTTCGATTATAAAAACAAAAGAGTTATTTTTTACTTTTAAAATATATTAAAGTATAAAAAAATTATATTACTATGTCGATTCTGTATTGAAAAAAAAAAACTCAAAGAAAGCTTAAAATTTATCTAACATAACGAGATCTATAAAAAAGTAAAATAAAAATATATAAAATAACCCTTAAAGATTGTTATTGAAGAGATTTGTTTACTTTGTCTTTCTTAATCCGGAAAGATGATGGTGTTGTTGAAATCAACTTAGAACATTTTTAAGAGTTGGATTTGAATTGGTTAGATTTTCATTTTGTAATATGTGTTATATAATTACGTTTTCTTTTATCAATAATAATTGTTTTTTCTTTCCAGAACATATAAACATAAGGTTATCTGGTTAAGAATAAACATTGAATCTTTATTGATAAGGACAAAAGTGCTATTAAATCTAAATATAATATATATATACATATATATATATATATATATATATATATATATATATATATATATATATATATAACAGAAAAAAAAACAAAATAAAAACAACAATAAAATAATATAGTATGTCATGTGGAAATAATTTTTTTAAACTTGTAAAAAATTATTTCAATGTAAAAAAGTAAAAATACACGGATACAAGTTAATTAATCAAACTCCATTAAAATCAAATACGAAAAATAAAAATTTATAAATAAAAATTAATTAATCAATCAAACTCTATTAAAATTAAATATGATACATAATAATTACATCATACATTATGTCTACAACCATATACTTTGGACCAACCATTGTCATTATTTAAAATAAAAAATCCATATTTTTTAAGGATAAATATCGTAGTTTTGGTATTTGAAAGAGTAAATTAGAGTCGATATAGTCGCTAAAACAGTGAAAATATTCAATGTATAAAGTGTTGTTAAATTTTGTTGGACCATATAATAACTAAATCATAGTATTTAAGATCCAATTTAACAATTATATTTTTTGAATTTGGGTTTGGCCTTTAAGCTGAAAAGTTCAGATCCAATTTGTAGTATTTTTTACACATTTAGTATCCCAATATACAAAGACAACAAGATAGTTGAATGATGGTATATTTTACTGGAAAACAACATTACAATAAAGAAATATTTGTAGAATATTAGGGATTAGTATTAAATAACAATTACAATTATTATTATAATTGAAACTATATGCTATAGTTATAAATGTTGGAAAATATTTAGTAGATAACTTTTACGGTTGAATAATTAAACTACAACGAGTTGATTCGTTAGTTATTAATAGAACCTCAGTGGTCAAACAAATGTGATTGTGTCTCTATTTTTATTATTACTTAATGGCAATTTTAGTTTTATAAAGTAAAAATTAGTATAATATGGATATATTTATGAACCACTATTTTATTTGAAATTAATCACAAACAAAAGTGATTTTTTTCAACAATGTTATTCTAATTTTTAATATAATAAATTATTTGAAATAAATTAAAGCATGGAATTGATAGTTACATAAAAGTACATATAATTATGGAATTTAAGATTATAACAAATTAAAAATTATTTAGAATTACAATCAAATTGTTTGGCATATATAATATTTAGCAAATACTGTTGAGAGTTAACTTAAAAAGTTTAACTCGTTTAAAATTTTACTGAAACACTATGATTCATTAACCATGCATAATCCATTCTGACCAATGCATAATAATCTATTATTATGTGTTGACCTCAACTCGGTTTGAATAATACAATTTTGTATTTTAAATGTTCATCAAATAATTTATACGAGGAAAGAAGTCACACATTATGTTATATATTTCGAGACACTTAGACTCTAATTAATGATTTTAGATAAATATGTATTTTTTTCAAAAACATTTTTTTATTCATAGTCTTCAGTGTTTTGTTTAAGATCCATGATGTAGAGTTTATGTTATGTGATATCAACATATTTAAAATCAGTGGTTCTATACAACTCCAATTTTAAATTTATGACTTTATCTAAGTGGTGGAGTTATATATATATATATATATATATATATATATATATATATATATATATATATATATATATATATATATATATATATATATATATATATATATATATATATATATATATATATATATATATATATTAGTATATAAACAAAATTAATTTTTATTTTGATTATAATTTATATTTTCGGCATTTAAAAAATTTTATATACATATAAAAAGATTATGTCATTTTTGTTTATCTATAATCTCTAGAATGGAAAATATCCCTAAACATGTATCAAATATATTAAAAAATATATTTAATTGCATATTTTATAAAAATTCAAAAACTTATTTTTGAAATATATAATAATTTTAAACTATTTTAGATTTAAAATTGTTCTGGGAAAACATCAAATTTAAAAACTAATCATCCAAATTATTTTATTTTTAAAAATATTGATTCAGATTTAAAATTCAGCTATTCAGATATGGGTCTACAAAACTTTAAATAAATTCTTTTATAAAATATAGATTTAATTTAATTTCAATCCAATTAAATTTAAATTTTTAAAAATCCGACCCTCTCCAATTCTCTTATAAAAAAAATAAACTAAATCGAGGATGATATAAAATATCGAATTTCAATATTTTGTAAATAAGTTGAAAAAAGTGGTAACAAATCACCAACAAAGCTAATTAATACCTTTGTAACTAGCTATACCGAGAATATGATTATCCTACAAAATTGTTAAGAAAATATTTTTCCACTTTGTGTTTATTTGAGTTAAGATTAACAATAAAGTTAACCGATGATTAATTATTAATTTTTTTAGACCTATTATTAATTTTTATTTTATAAGTAATTTACTACAAGGTTTAAAATAATAAAGAGTGATAGTGACATTAAAAGATCACACTTGATTATTTTATTAATAAAAAGTTATATTATAAATAAAGATTTCTATTAATTGAGTTTTATTTTATAAGAATATAAAAATATTTTAAACCTTTTTTCTACCTTTTTTTTTTTCTATGTTTGGTTTCATCATTTATTTGTTTATAGATCCATAAAACTCATAGGAGTAAGATCTATCCTTTTACATGTTAACTCTTTGGTAAATATTACTAAATTGTACAAGTATTAAGATAGTAAATTCAAGTATGTTTTTTCAAAGAATTTGTATTTGTTTAATTAACTGTCATTACTTATTAATTTAGATCATGGATATAAACATTGAGTGATTTAAATAAGCTGAAACATATAAAGTTATTAAATATGAGAGTTATAAAATATCCAAGTAAAGATTTATTGGAATTGAATTTCATGATTCAATCTCTACGTAAAATCATCTACACAATATATACCTACCTAGCATAATCAAACATTATCCTAATTCTTTAAAGACAAATTCTAAATCTTTATATAAAAATATATCATGGTTAGATTCCAAAACATTTTCTAATAATTAGATACCATCCAAATAACATAAATATTTCATCACGCACGTGAATAAAAAGATAAAATATAAAAGTAATGAAAAATTTATATTACATAGAAACAACTAAAAAAAATTTAAATACATTACCTCCAACCTGAATGACATGTTACGTAACTAAAACACAAAAATGTCTATTCATTAATGAATAAAGAAAACATATATTATATATTTATGTAATGGTCTATTCTTTAATATTTAATTTATAAAAGTTGAAGTAGTGAAAATTGGGATGTTATATTTATCCTGTAAAATAATTTTAAAAATATAATACTTTATTGATACGGGGATAAAATTGAATGATATTTAAATTTTGAGAGAAGGCTTTAATCATAGATGAGTAATGAAAAAATAAATAAATAAATAAATAAATAAATGGTGTTTGTCTACATGCTAGTAGATATGTTACAACACGCTGAACTCTACTTAAAATCAGCAGACTCAAATAAATGTTTATTAATTAGTCTCATATCTTCTTTAATTTTCAGTTTCAAACCATAATTACACCGACCACCCATATCTGTAATTATGTCAGAGAGTTTCATTTCAATTCTATTTTTCTTAGACCTCATCAACAAATAACATGCAAAAACCAGAACCAAACGCCGTCCTATCAGAAACATCTCTGGAACAAAAGAAAGACGACCCAGGATCAGAAAAAGCTACGAACATGTCCACCATGAGTAAGCCCAGGGGTCGCCCTCTAGGCTCCAAGAACAAGCCCAAACCAGCATCGGTCAGGAGCCCAGACACCCATAATCTTATCGAAAGTCACATGATCGAGATAACCAGTGGAACAGACATCATCGATAACTTGGTCCAGTTTGCTCGAAGGAAAAAACGAGGTTTTTGTGTTCTGAGCGCTATTGGGAGCATTAGGAATGTGACTCTCCAGCAGTCGTTGATCCCTGACACCATCATGACATTGGAAGGTCAGTTGCAGATACTATCGTTGAAAGGTTCGTTTTTGCCCGGAGCAACACCGCCTACGTTGTCGGTGTATCTGGCCGGTGCTAAGGGACAAGTTGTCGGAGGCAAAGCGGTAGGTCCGTTGGTGGCATCGGGAAGAGTTTTCATTGTTTTGGCTGCGTTTTCTAATGCTGCATTTGACAGATTACCCTCTGTGCTTGAGGGTAACGAAGAGGCTTCATCCTCTGATGATCATCAACATCATAACAATTTTTGTCCTTCAAATCTGCCATAGATGATGATTCAACCTTGCTCCGTCTAGGTCACCAACTTCAACTTCATGGAAGTTTGGTAATACTTTAAACAAGTCAATTACATGGACCTGTTTATTTTTTTATAATTATGCAGACAACTTTTTAATTATATCATTTTGTTTTGATTTTAATTTAGTTATGCCAATATGTTTGTGCTGTTCGGTAATCGTTTTGCTTCTTTTCCATGTTTTTTTGAAGTTTGAAAAACAAATGTATGATATATATACCTGTGAAAAAATAAGGAAAATGTTTTTTAATTCGTTTTAAATAGACTAATAAAATATAATGACACATGATTTTGTAAAAAAATTATTAAAAAATATTCTCAACCAAAAAATATATAAGAAATGTTTTTTTTAACGTAAATTGTTATCATTGTATTAACATAGAACTGAAACTTTAGATAATTATTTGTCAATTGTTAAAAGAAACGTTTCCTTATCTAAGTATTCAATGACGAGGAGATATATAATAAATGATACGATGCAATAAAGAAAATACAAAATGTTTACACCTTTAAATGTAAAAAAAAAAAAGAAAAAAAAGTCCTAATTCTTTTTACAAGTTATAACGAGTTGTTATTTATACAACATATTACATAGGGTTTCTTGTGGGATTTTAAGGATATTTGTGCAATTTAAAAATAAATTTATTGAAATAGATAATTTTTTAAATTATAAAGTAGAAACACAATTTCATTGTAAAGCATAGGTTATATTAACTATATTGAGAAAAATTACATGGTCAAAATATTCATAAAACTTTTATAATTTAATGTCAACTCTAAACATGAAAAAATATTAATTTTTAAAATATATTATTAAATAATTATAAAAATCAAAACTTTAATTCAAATCAACATGGGATCATTCATCTTGACATTTGGTATCAAACTTGTTGTTTCAACCTTCATCTTGAATTAATCTATCTCTACCTTATGCTCAGATCAAATTATTACAACTTTCGATTCAAGCTTATTTATCTGAATTTTTGGTTTAGGATAGTCTATCTTGACAATTTGTTTGAACTAAACTATCACAACCTTCAATCAAAATTCATCCATCATTTAATTCAAAAAATAAAAGATATAATAAAAAGTAATTTTAATTTTGAAAGCTTAAAGTTTAAGTTAATTGAAATCTCATTTGCCAATTACACTACTTTAATTCAAACAACAATTTACGTAAGTATTGTCATCAAAGATAATCTCAATTTTTTAAGTTAAATTGTCATACATGTATAATTACTTCACAATTTAGTTGTATCATGTAGGCATTTACTTATATACCCTAACTATATTGATAAAATACTTATTTTTATCCTAAATAAACTGTAATTATATTTATGCGAAAAAAGGAATTTAACGCTTAACAATAAAATTAAAAATTTCACAGGCCAATAATACTCTTAAAAATTACCCTATGCGTTGACTCAACCAAATTGGCAAGCGCCAAAAAAGATGTATCATACTCTATTCAATTTTTTTTATTACTTTCATTATTATATATCAATGCTAACTTCTTGAAATTAGTTCATTATATAATAAGATAATATTCAGTCAAAATGATGAAAAAGGAAAGACAAGTCATAAACAAATTCCTTTTATTTAATATCACGTATAATTATTAAATATAAAGAATGCTAATATTTTTTAAATTATGTCACAAGAACATATATAACACCTTATTTTTTTATATACACAATATAAAAATAATATTAATTACTATTTATAATTGACTTAAAATTTGCACTTTATAATTTTTAAGAATAAATTGGAGTGTTTTCTGTTATAAAAATGTTTTTGTAATTGTATATAAATTTCTAAGATTTATTTAAATTATAAATTAAAGCTCTATATATTTTTAATAATTATAAATTGGTCCTTAATTTTTTTATTATTTTCAACTTAATCCTTAAATATTTTTAATAATTATAATTTAGTCTCTTGCTAATTTTTTATAATTGCAATTAGGTATTATACACTAATTATGTTGATTTTTACAAATACTTTGAAACTTCAATGAAAATTATTTAGTCAATATACAACTATTAAACCGAAATTTGTATTATTTTTAGATTTAGTCGATAATTTTGTTGTAAAATTCATCACTAATAAAATATATAGAAAACTTTCTCAGACTTTAGAAAAATGGAAATCTAGATAAACCATTAATAATTCATAAAAATAAATGTTAGAATGTATTAAAATTAATTTGAAATGTTTTTTTCAAATATATGATTTTAGGTTTACAAGGGATTAAATTACCATGAAATCAAGCCTAATGTTTAGTTCTAATTGAAAATAATAGAAACATGTGAACCAAACTCAATTCTCTCATAAATATTGTGGATGTTCAATAAGAATAAAGATTTTTTTTTTTGTTTTACCAAACGGCATGACAAATTTAATGTAAAGGATAAACTTAAAGTAAGTATTTTTCTTCTTTTTCCAAATGTTAGGATTAAAGATATATTTACAAGTTATATGTTTCCTTTTTTTAAATCCATCAATTATTACATTTTTTTTTCACAATTTTCTATGAGAGAGGGAAAAAAAAGCCTATGATAAACTTTCTTCTTCTCTTCTTTTTTCTTTTCTTTTTTTTTCTCTCTTTTATTAATTATTTAAAATTTTAGTCACGATTTATTTCTTCACATTCTTTTTAAATCATATTCTATAAACTACTCTCTCTTTTAAAGAATTTTGTGAGACAACTTAAAAAGATGAATCACTTTTAACCTTCTATTTCAATCTTAAAGTGTCATTTACTTCATTAAGGTAAAGGATTAATCACAATCTTTAACTATTTATTTTAGCACATAATTCTCCATGTATACAATATGCACATTCTTATTTTATGTTTATGTACACAATATTAAAAATTTTTAGTTAAAAATAGATTTTGTGGATATGACAGCTTTTGGGTTAGAATAAAAAACAACTCATTCGATTTACAAGAAAAATTTATAAATAAATCAAGGTTGTTATTTTACTTGTGAAATATGTATGTGAGATTATGTGTTTTTTTTTTTTTTTGTATTTACATTGTTTTCTTGACAAATATTCTAAGTCAAGTAATGGAGGAATAATTTAAATGTATAAGCAAAGCACTAAAATATCTTAATATATCAAATATATGAATTATGTTGGTTGTCTTGTCATTTTGACTATTTTAAAAGGTTTAAATACAGTCTACATGTTATCAAAATTTTGTGAATAAATTTTAGTTTCAAGAATTGTATGCAAAGTTAATGTGAAAAAACAATTACAAAATAAATTAAATTAATGAAATTAAGAATGAGAAAATAATGTTATTTTTTTAAGAACTACGGAGAGATACATTCAATATAAAGTCGAGAAAAACTTTAGGTAGACATGTGGTGATATAAGTACCTTATATTGATATACACAATTAGTTGAGTAAATAATAAATCATAGGTCTTTGATTTCAATTGTCCTCTTAAATATACATTTAAACCAAGAAGGTGAGGTAAAACACATTGTATGTGTGGGAGCATACAACCTACTGGTAATGTTCATATTGGCCTAAAGACCGGTAGGGATATGTCAAAGGGAGTAAACTTAACTCATACAAATTGACTCACTACTGGTTAAGCTAAGACTAGATGAACTCAACCCGACTCAATTTTTGGTGAGCTACAATTTACAATTTGATTGGACCCATCAAGAGTTGGTAGGTTAGTGGATTAAATAACTTAATAATATTTTGTTCTTCCAATTTATTTTATATATTTATTACACTACAACTTAAAATGAATTGACTCAACTCAATATTTTATAATAGTAGAATAAAAAATGTTCACCTAATTGACCAAATAGTAAAAGTATCAATAAAGCTTAGCCAACAAATAAATTAAGCATTCAAACTATTAAAAAAATATTGAACAACATTTTAGTATTTTGATAGATAGAATTGTCAACCTACACAATAAAGAGTAACAAATAATTATAATAAAAAAACTTGTGAAAAAAATAATAAAAAACTAATAAAAAATTGTTATTGGTGGATTGTAAATTGATCCACCTTCAACCTTACTCAAACTTGTAATTTAAGTAATGCGGGTTAAATCTTAAAAAACTATTTTTTTTTTCAACCAACCTAAATCGGTGAGCCAAGATTGAAATTCATTTTGACATATCTAGTTTGAGAGTTTTAATGAAAAAAATATTACACAATAAATTTGATAATGTGATTCAATAAAATTATATAAATATAATTATTAAAAGATTAGTTATGAGTATCTTGAATCAAAATATATACCAACATAATTTTTGTGATAAACTTCATTTATTTTGACATGATTAATTATTTTTCACTTTCTCAATTTTACTCCATGATATCCTAAATGATACTAAAACAATAAATGATGTACTAATTCATAATGAAAAATTAAACAAAACAATTGAAAGGTTACTAACAAGTTACACTTTTATTGATTTTTGAATTTAATACTTTAAATATTTTTTCAAGAATAAATCCATTAAATTAAAATGAATTTTAATTTACAAAATACAAGACTAGTTTCATAAGGATGAAAGAGAATTTGGATGGTCTTTGAATTTTTCTGTGACTCACATTTGTTAATAGAAATGAGAGTCACCATCTAATTTTCAAATCATAAAATATGACATTTTGAGTTGAAGTTGGATGATGCTGATTAACTTTTACTATCTCTGGTATTGACTGTAACACTATTTTTAAAAAGAAAATATTGTCAATTTTTGAATTCTATAATAGATTTTGTTTCGATAGGAATTTTCTGAGACCGAAAGCACTAATCTCGATGGCGCCATTCTGCTTCCCTCTGATGCGAAATCTCTGATTGTCTTCACCGTCCGTTCTTCAGACAGTCCGTTTTTCAACCGTTGTCCAAGAGGGGGGTGGTACCTGTAAAGGTAGTCAGATATGGTATAAGAAGACCCTCTGTCCTCAGCAAGTAGATGCCTAGAACGGAGAGAGGATAGAACTCAATCAAGTATGAGAGTGTGGGTGTGTGTTGAGATATTATTTGATACGAGATATATGATACTGTTTATCGTGTGTGACGTTATGGGCCTTGAGCCCAATAAAATTGGATCAGGTTAATAACTCAGCCCATTTAACTGGTAAGCTTGACCGTTCGGTGTAACCGGTCGTGTGAGATATACTACCGTACAGATTTAAAATAGATCAAACTGATTAAACTTTGCTTACTTTATAAACAGATAGACTTAATTTTACCCATTTAGCATACAATAAAATATCAATCCAACTTAACTGGTACAAATTAGTGGGTTAAATGGATAAATTTATATATATAAAAAATCAATAATATTTTAAAAATAAAAATATTCATCTTTTAAATTTTATATGTTTAATAAAATATTTTTTATCAGCAATTTATATATAAATATATATTTAAAATAATGAAATATTTAGAGTATATAAACTTTATATGCACGTGATTTTTAACCGTCAAAACTTTTACTACATTATATCAATAAAAAAAAAGTCTGATTAACAAATATATAGTAATAAATAATACATAACATTCTAAAAATATTAGACAAACAAAATAAGTTAAAAAATAATAAAAGTAAATAAAATAACTAGGATATAAATAAAATGACATATTGTATTGAATTTTTAGTTAAAATAGTATCTATAATTTATTAATACTGAATCTCCCATTAATTCTTCTTGAAAATCTTCACACAAGTAATAAGAATTTAACTAAGAATTAAAAAACCATTTACTACAATAGATTAAAAAGGTCATAGTACTATTCTCGTAACATCAAATTTTATGGCTTTTAACATTGTTTTTGTTAATCAATTTTAATTTTCATATAATACATAATGTTTAAAGTATTAATCTAATATTACTTTATAAATTTGTTTTTTTCAAGATTGATTGACGAAACTATCCCGAGTTCAATTTGAATATCAATTTAATATTTTAATTCATTTTAAAAGCATTTAACTCTAGTTTATTGTCTGAACTTTTGGTTAACATAAGCAGGAAGATTTTTCTTTTTTATGTTTTGTATTTATGAGCTATAAGAAGAAGATTTAAAACTGGATAAAGATATTTTTACAATATTTTTTTCACAACATTTTAATATCATTTATGTATATTGATTTTAAAATTATTTCACAATCATTAATAATAATCATAAACATAACATGAACCAATCATAAATGTAAATGTATTAAAATATTATAAAAAAATGATTTAAGTATTATTATCCTTTAAAATTAGGGTTAAATATGTTTTTATCTCTTAACTTTCACTAGAATTAGTCCATTTTGGCTTAATTTAGTCCTCTAATTTTAAAGATGTATGAATTTAGTAAAAATTGGTTAAAATGACTAAATTCATACATTTCTAAAGTTGGAGGACTAAATTAGATCAAAGCTTTAAAGAATGACTAATTCTAATTTTTATTGAAAGTTAAGAAACTAAAAAAAATATTTAACCCTTAGAATTAAGTAATAATAAAAATTAATTTGACCATTTTTTAAAATGATTAAATTATTTATTTTGAGTGGTTTAAGATATCTTATAATAATAATAATAAGGATAAGATTACAATGGATACTATGAAATCTCTCGAATATGTTATTATAGTAATTAATTTGGTGGCAGATAATAAAGACATTTATTATTACACGTAAATGTGTGTGAGCAGAGCAAGGTAGTCTCGGTTCGATTCATGTGTAGCTGCGTGGGTCCCACTTTCTCTCTCTCTCTCTCTTCCTGTGCTCACAAAGCAGGTTCTTCCCTTCCAAGTTCAAACCAAAATATTCATTCTTTCTTCCTTCTTGTAATTCCCACAACAATTATTTATTCTTTATCTTCTCGATTTCTGGCTAAAAATTGTTAGGGTTTTGGGAAATTAAGCTTAGTTTAAATCTGTTGTAATGTGTGTGCCAATTGTGATGTTAATTTGAGCTGTTGATTAACTCTGGGGAATGGTTTAGAAAAGGAAAAAAAGTAGCACTGGTTTTTCGTTGCCATGGAAAAAGGGCTGCTTCTTTTGTTGTTGCTGCTGTTGGTCATGGTGCTTTCTGCCTTTTCCATGGATGTGGAATATTCACTGTGCAATTGTGATGAGGAAGGGTTTTGGAGCATCCACAACGTCCTGGTTTGCCAGAAAGTGAGCGACTTTTTCATCGCCATTGCGTATTTTTCCATTCCCCTTGAGCTCCTTTACTTTGTCAGTCGCTCCAATGTACCCTTTAAATTGGTCTTCCTTCAATTCATTGCGTTCATAGTTCTCTGTGGATCAACCCATTTACTCAATGCCTATACTTACTACGGCCCCCACTCGTTCCGGTTGTTTCTTTCCCTCACTGTTGCTAAGTTTCTCACTGCTCTTGTCTCCTGTGCCACTGCCATTTCCTTTCCCACCCTCATACCTCTTCTGCTGAAAATCAAAGTGAGGGAGCTCTTCTTGAGGCAGAATGTGTTGGAATTGGGCCAGGAGGTTGGGATTATGAAGAAACAGGAGGAAGCTAGTTGGCATGTTAGGATGCTCACCTGTGAGATTAGGAAATCTCTGGATAAGCATACTATCTTGTATACCACACTTGTTGAGCTTTCCAAGGCCTTGGATTTGCACAATTGTGCAGTTTGGATGCCTGATGATGATAGGAGGGAAATGCTTCTGACACATGAGTTGAAACCAAACTCAGCAAGTAGTTTTCACAATTCTATTCCTATTAGTGATCCGGATGTGTTGGACATAAAGAAGAGCAATGGGGTTTGGATTTTGAGGCCTGGTTCGAAACTGGGAGCTGCAAGTAGTGGTGGTGGGTCTGGGGATTCAGGTGCCGTGGCAGCCATTCGCATGCCCATACTTCATGTTTCCAATTTCAAAGGAGGAACACCAGTGTTAGTTGAAACGGCTTATGCCATACTGGTTTTGGTTCTTCCAAATTCAAACTCCAGGGCTTGGACCTCCCATGAAATGGAGATAGTGGAAGTGGTTGCTGATCAGGTTGCTGTGGCCTTGTCTCACGCGTCTGTTCTTGAAGAGTCTCAGCTTATGAGCCAGAAACTTGCAGAGCAAAACCGGGCATTACAACAGGCTCAGAAGAATGCAATGATGGCCAGGAAAGCAAGGAGTTCGTTTGAGAAAGTTATGAGTCATGCAATGCGGAGGCCAATGCATTCAATCCTGGGCTTGCTTTCAATGTTTCAAGAGGATAATATAAGGCCAGAACAGAAGATTGTTATTGACTCAATTTTAAAAGTTAGCAATGCCCTATCACGATTGATTAATGATGTGATGGAGATTTCTGCAAATGACAATGGGACCTTCCGGTTGGAGATGAAACCTTTCAATCTGCATTCAATGATGAGGGAAGTTTCTTGCACTACTAAGTGTTTGTGTATATATAAAGGCTTTGGTCTTGAAGTTGATGTGGACAAGTCTTTGCCTGATCTGGTCATTGGTGATGAGGCAAGGTCTTTCCAAGTAATTTTACATATGATTGGCTATTTATTGAACATATATGACAGAGGGACTCTCTTATTTCAAGTTTATCTTGAAAGTGATAGTCGAGATAAAGATGATAAAAATATTGGAAAATGGAGCATGCAAAATGCTTATGTACATATAAGATTTAGTTTTCATATAAATGGTATGAGTTCCCAGGCAGATGAATCATTTTCAACAACAAATTGTAATGTTAAAGAGCATTTCAACAATGAATCTAAGGAAGTCCTCAGCTTCAGCATGTGCAAAACGCTGGTGCAGGTAGGTGCATCATTCTCTTCAGAAAATTGCAATATCACTTTTTGTTAGTGATTTGTAGTTATATGAATTATTCCTACATTTATGTTTTTACTGTTTATTAAATAGCTCTATTTCCTCCCCTTTTGAGAAATTATGTGCTGCTCCATTAATTTTCTGAATTGTGTTGGCTGTAAACCTCAGCATCACATTTTATGCTTTGGAGATGATTTTAGGGTTGAACCCTCAAACTTTTGAGTTGGTGAATGATGCATTGAGGAGTTGATATTGAGAACATATGATGAAACTGTCATTAAAATTAGACTTTATAAGTGTGAGAGGTCATTTTTAGGAATAAGAAATAACCTTCACACACAAAGCTCCTATTTGGTCTAGTTTCAAACATCATAGGATTTGGGGAAAAATATTGAAATAGCAAAAAGGACTAAGAAGGTCTGCTTTTTCTACTGTGATAGAGACTAGAATTTCCCCTTTCCTCAGTTTTATTATGAGAACAATAAACACTAAATATATTTAAAACAATAAGGGCTTCATGCATTTTGTTTTGTTCTTGCCTGCCAGCTTGACTGTGGGTTGGTTGAGCAGCTTTCACGGTAAACCGACTGAAGTCGGTTTAGTTTTAATGTGGTGTGATTGTTTTCTGTAATTCTGACAGTTGATACAATATGTAATCATATGCAGATGATGCAAGGTAATATTTGGATATCAACTAACACTATGGGTTTGACACAAGGAATGACGCTTCTGCTCAAGTTTCAGTCAGGATCATCACATGGAAGATTCATTCTTGCTCCTAAAGATTTCTCAAACTCCCAGTTTAAAGGGCTTAAGGTTGTGTTAGCTGATGATGATGATGTAAACAGGACCGTGACCAAGAAGCTGCTTGAGAAACTGGGGTGTCAAGTAACTGCTGTTTCATCAGGATTTGAATGTCTTGGTGCTATCAGTGCCTCTGGTAGCTTGTTCAAAATTATTCTGTTAGATCTTCACATGCCTGAAATGGATGGTTTTGAAGTTGCAAAAAGGATTAGGAAATTACAAAGCCATAATTGGCCCTTGATCATAGCTTTTACTGCCAGTGCAGAAGAGCACATCAAGGAGAGATGCCTACAGGTGGGAATGAATGGATTCATTCGAAAACCTATCCTCCTTCATGAGATTGCAGATGAACTTAGAGCTGTCCTACAACGTACAGGTGAAAAATTGTGAAGACATCTTAAATGCATCAAATTTTTAGGTTCCTTTTTGACATGAACCTGGACTTCTTAAACTAAATATACTAGAAACTACATCCATTTTACTAACCAATTTTCTGATTAATCTTTATGCCCAACAATGAATTATGGCTTTCAAACAATGTGTATAGAACTGCTACCCATCATCAGAAAGTAAAGGATGAAATGCAAAACCCTGAAAGTGCCGATGGTTTCTTGCATTTGTTTATGAAAAGATGGAAGAATGTAACATTAGTGCTTTTCTGCCATGCTATGTCGCCCAATTGAGAACATGTTTTGTGATATTAGTTATTCAATGAAGATGCAGAAATTGATACAGTTAAACCTTCGAGACCAGCATATGTATAGTTCTTGCTAGTTGATTATATTTGATCATCATGTGCAATTGATATTTTAAGCATAGAAGGCTTTTGGAATTTTTGTATGATGATGAATCAAAGAAAAAAGAACTTGTACAATTGAAAATTAAATCACAAAAAAAAAATCTTCATAATCAACTTTTAATTTTACATGTTACATTAAAATTCTATTTTCTATACTTAAATATTACTAATATGAAAACTTCATTCTATATTTCTTTTGTTTTAAATTTCATATTATTTAAGTATAGAAGTTTGAATTTTAATGTAAAATTCAATTTATATTGTACTGTTATGACTGTCATTTAACTCTTCTGAGTTCTAATATTATTTAACATAAAAATGAATGAAATTAATGTTTAAAATCAATTTTTAAGATCATCCTTATTTAGTTTTTGTTATTGTCTTTCACTTATATAATTTATTTGAGATTCGATTTACTTTGATGTATTTATTATTTGTATAAGTTGACATTTATAAGAAACTATTATAGAAATATGCTTATAAAAAATACCATAAAATTTATATATGCTTATAAAAATACCATAACTAGTTTGATCATTTTCTTGTAAGTGAGAAAAAAATAAGCAAATAATTTAAAATGATAAGATGATGTAATATGAAATTATAAAATAAGTAATTAGATTAATATAACTAATGATAATATGAGTATATAAATAAGAAATACAAGGAATCAAAACTTTAAAATATGATTAATTGAAAATGGTTTAATATAATAATATAATGCAATTTTATGTACATAAATTGTATAAAATTATAAATTTATATTAGATTGTATAAAATTTTATATAAATTACAAAATTATATATTAAAAACTTATATAAAATTTTAAATTTTTATTATTTAAACAGTTTGTATATGGTAAATGTTGGAAGTTTATGTTTTATGATAAATATTTAACCGGGAGTGCTTTGTAAAAAAAATATAAGATAATCAAAGTATGTCATTGTTGATCGATTAACTTTTAAATTTTAATTTATATATTATTGTAGTTTAAACCATCTTGTTTTCTAATAATTTAGAATTTCTGACTCAATTTACTGGTTAAATGATGTTTTTAAAATTCCTATGTTTTTTAGTTTTTCTTATTAAATAATATTAGGATAAATAAAATTAACTAAACCATCATATTTAAAGTTTGGAATAAGAATATTTATAGGTATTTGATCTTTACTAATAATATTAAATAATTCAAATTGTTGTCTAAGGCAAAGAGTTAAACCTAAAGTAAGTAAACAAAAGAAAGGAATGAAAATATAATAAAAATAAAAATCAGATAAGAAAAAAGGTTAAAATCTAGAAGATCTTAAATCAATGAGGAAGTCCTCAGTCATTCTTTTTCTTGTTTTATAATCTTCCTAATTTTATTCGTTAACATCTCAACATCTAATAGGGAGCAACAATTAGAAGCCATATACCAAACTTTATAATTTATAATAGAAGTTATAAACTGGTAAAACCATTATAATTCTTAATATCACCTTCAAGATAAATCTGCTTAAACTTTGTTGAATTGAGAACAACAAAGATACTTTTTCAAAAACTATATATTAATGATTTACATTTTTGGAACTTTTTATACCATCTAATTATTTTTTTAGAATTATCAAATATTATTAATATTTGATAATTCAACAATAACTAATATTATTTTCGTAAAGTCTAATAATGAAATTTTGATTCTTTAAATATATATTATGAAAATAAATATTCAACATATTAGGAGTTAAATTGTCTTAAAATACCAAAAATTTGAATTGATTTATTTAAATAAACATTTAACATTTTCTAAAATTTTAAAATTCATCTTAACACAATTAAGAGTGATTAATACAATGACACAAAATATAGTCCAAGAGTTAAAAATCTTCATACCTAAATTTACATTAATTGGACACTTCTAAGTCAGCATATTGCATTAGTAAAATTTCTAGAGTATAAATTTGAATTTTAATGTAGCATATCAAATTAAAAATTTATTAAAATTTTATCTATACAATTTACTCTTCCACTGGGAATAATCTTTACTAGACTCAATCTTAAATACATTAATCAAGTTGTGGATGGTCTCTTGAGTATACAGAACAAACCCCTTATACCAAAACCTCACAATCTTAAATCAGAGAAATAATGTTTCACGTTTTTTTAAAGTGTAATGACTATTAATATTTATGAAAATAATAAATATGATAAAAAAAATTAAAATATGATGAGCATTAAAAATATAATTACAAAAATGTTAGTTATTATCAAGTGACAAAGACAAAATCCACCAACAAAAAAATATAAATTCAATTAACAAAAAAAGCTTTTCTAATTTGTATATTTGATCAAATGAGCAGTTAGAAGATACCACCGCAATTTTAAATATCGTATTAATTTCTATAAGTTTATTGAATAACTAATACTACAACAATACATTAACAAACAACATAAGCTAAAATTACTCTAATGTATAGTTTTTCCACATTCATCCATCTTTTCATATTATATATTTACGCAAGAAAGTAAGCACTTTCAGAATTTTGCATTTAGTCCTTTTTTCTGTTTGATTATGAAAAGAGGTTCTATGCACCTTGAAAAAGTCACAATTCATTATACGACCAAAGGATCAAACAGAAAAATGGTTAGCAAAAAGAACCTAGTATCTATTATCTATCTAGTATATTTTAGTTTGTTAAGAATTCCAGGTTCTCTTTCAGAATGTTGTAGTGATTAATTTGGGATAACTAAAATTGTTCTCACAATTTTTCACCTGCACGTTGCAGGACTGTTCGAAGTTCATCTGCTATCTCATGAAGAAGGATAGGTTTTTGAATCAGTCCATTCATTCCCACTTGTACACATCTCTCCTTGATGTGTTCTTCTGCACTTGCAGTCACAGCCACGATCAAGGGCCAATTACGGCTTTGGAATTTTCGAATCCTTCTTGTAACTTCAAAACCATCCATTTCGGGCATGTGAAGATCCAGTAGAACAATTTTGCTGGAGTTACCAGAAGCACTTACAGCACTAAGACATTCAAATCCTGATGAAACAGCAGTTACTTGACACCCCAGTTTCTCGAGCAGCTTCTTGGTCACAGTCCTGTTTACATCATCATCATCAGCTAACACAACCTTAAGCCCTCTAAACTGGGAGTTTGAAATATCTTTGGGAGCAAGAATGAATCTTCCATGATATGATCCTGTCGGGAACCTGAGAAGAAGTGTCATTCCTTGTGTCACACCCAGAGAGTTGGTTGACATCCAAATATTACCTTGCATCATCTGCATATTGTATCAACTGTCAGAATTACCACAAACAATCACACCACATTAAAACTAACATGTCTCAGCTGGTTTATCGCTGAAAGCTGCTCAACCAACACAGTCAAGCTGGTAGGCAAAGACAAAACAAAATTCGGTTTTAGGCCCAAATGTTCAAAATATACAGAACAAAATGCATGAACGGACTTATCGTTATGTTATTTAGTGTTAATTGTTCTCATAATACAACCCACGAATGGGGGAATTTTGAGCCTCTTTCATTTAAAATTGCTTAACTAATTTTGATCACTCACAGGAGAAAAAAGTAGACTCTCTTAGCCATTTCTGCTATCTCAATATTCATTTTGTCCTTGACGCCTATGATGCTAGAAATTCTCACAATCTAGCTTAATCTCAAAAGAGGATAATATACCATAGATATGGGATAAACAAGACAGAATCTTAAAGTTATAGAGGAAAATAGCGACTGTAAAATGTTGCTAGACCCAAGGGATACCATGATTGTCAATAACAAAAAGAAAGATGGTTGTTAACAGACTGGAGATAAATTACAGCTCATGAGATAGAAAGCCTAATATCCTTAGCTGAAACATGCCAGGAGAGAAATCTGCTCAAAAGTAAACGTCACTGCCACATACAAGAGATCACTGATTTGTAAATTTTCAAAAGAAAATGGTGCACCTACCTGCACTATTGTTTTGCACATGCTGAAGCTCAGGCCTTCCTTGGGTTCATTGTTGTGGTGCCTTCTACAAGAATAATTTGTTGTTGAAAATGATTCATCTGACTGGGAACTAATACCATTTACTCGAAAATTAAATTTTATATGTACATAGTCATTTTGCACGTTTGACCTCCATATTGCAACACTTCTATCATCTTTATCTCCACTACCACTTTCAAGATAAACTTGAAATATGAGTGTTCCTTTCTCACAAAGGTTTAATAAATAGCCAATCATATGTAAAATTACTTGGAAAGACCTTGCCTCATCACCAGCAACCAGATCAGGCAAAGACTTGTCAACATCAACTTCAAGACCAAAACCTTTATATATACACAAACACTTGGTAGTGCAAGAAACTTCCCTCATCATTGAATGCAGACTGAAAGGCTTCATCTCCAACCGGAAGTTTCCATTGTCATTCGTGGAAATCTCCATCACATCATTAATCAATCGTGAGAGTGCATTGCTAACTTTGAAAATTGAGTCAATAACAATCTTCTGTTCTGGCCTTATACTATTATCCTCTTGAAACAGTGAAAGCAAACCAAGGATAGAATGCATTGGCCTCCGCATTCCATGACTCATAACTTTCTCAAACGAGCTCCTTGCCTTCCTGGCCATCATTGCATTCTTCTGGGCCTGTTGCAATGCCCGGTTTTGCTCTGCAAGTTTCTGGCTCATAAGCTGAGACTCTTCGAGAACAGACGCGTGAGACAAGGCCACAGCAACCTGATCAGCAACCACTTCCACTATCTCCATTTCATGGGAAGTCCAAGCCCTGGAGTTTGAAATCGGAAGAACCAAAACCAGTATAGCATAAGATGTCTCAACCATCTCTGGTGTCCCTCCTTTGAAATTGGAAACATGAAGTATCGGCATGCGGATGGCTGCCACGGCACCTGAATCCCCAGATCCACCACCGCTACTTGCAGCTCCGAGTGCAGAATCAGGCCTCAAAATCCACACCCCTTTGCTATTCTTTACGTCCAAGACATCTGGATCACTAATAGGAATAGAATTGTGAAAACTACTTGCTGAGTTTGATTTCAACTCATGTGTCAAAAGCATTTCTCTCCTATCATCATCAGGCATCCAAACTGCACAGTTGTGCAAATCCAAGGTCTTGGAAAGCTCAACAAGTGTGGTATACAAGATGGTATGCTTATCCAGAGACTTCCTAATCTCACATGTAAGCATCCTAACATGCCAACTAGCTTCCTCCTGTTTCTTCATAATCCCAACCTCCTGGCCCAATTCCAACACATTCTGCCTCAAGAAGAGCTCCCTCACTTTGATTTTCAGCAGAAGAGGTATGAGGGTGGGAAAGGAAATGGCAGTGGCACAGGAGACAAGAGCAGTGAGAAACTTAGCAACAGTGAGGGAAAGAAACAACCGGAAAGAGTGGGGCCCATAGTAAGTATAGGCATTGAGTAAATGGGTCAATCCACAGAGAACTATGAACGCAATGAATTGAAGGAAGACCAATTTAAAGGGAACATTGGAGCGGCTGACAAAGTAAAGGAGCTCAAGGGGAATGGAAAAATATGCAATGGCAATGAAAAAGTCACTCACTTTCTGGCAAACCAAGACGTTGTGGATGCTCCAAAGCCCTTCATCATCACAATTGCAGTGTGAATATTCCACTTCGATAGCAAAGACAGACAGCACCATAATCAACAGCAAGAAAAACAAAAGAAGCACTCCTCTTTCCATGGCGACAAAATAATTAGAGCTACTATTTTCCTTTTTCTACAGCATCCCCAAAGAACATACACCGGAAATTGACACCAGAATTGCTACACGCATTACAACAGATCTAAACTATGTTTAATTTCCGAAAACCCTAACAATTTGGAGTCAGAAATCGAGAAGACAATGAATAAATCAGGACTTGGTGTGCTTTTGGTCAATGATACTAATTGATAAAATAATGCTACCCATCACCGAAAAATCCAATCTTAGGTTTGAAGATTGCACTTGGTCGAAGGCAGAGAGAAAGAGATGGGCCCCACGCACCTTTACTGAACTGAGCTGAAACTCCCTTCCTCTTACAAACAAACCTTTACCAGTAATAATCATAATAAATCAGGCACTCAATTATTCACTACTGTAACACATCATTTCAAACATTTCTTAATGAATTGATTTTGACTTCTTCAAAATTGCATTCAAAATCTCAAAGTAAAAACAATAATTTAATAGTTTGATTTTTAACCTGAAACTAAAATCAAATATGAAATCATTGGTTCTAATCCAAACAAAACAATATCAGATGTGATGAAGACAAGGGTGAAATATATATTTTATTTTGAAAATGAAATTAAAATTTATTTAGGTCTTAAACTTTCATATATTTTTATTTTTAAATTTAAAAAATAAATAGATATAATTATTTAATTTAATGATTTTAAATTTATTTTTTGTATCAGTTGAAAAAGTTTTATTTATTTATTTAATTAAACTGTATCAAAATTTAAAACAACCATAAAGTTTTCTTCCTTTAGCTTGCATGTAACATGTCCATTCCCTTTACATAATCCAGAACTATTCTTATTCTCTGATAGTTCTTTTCCACCTTTATACGTCTTGGTTTAGGACCACCTTTTGTTTTACTTGTTCCTCAACAACACTCTGTTATAATAGGACTATGAAGGAAAGAGGAAATTAATTTTGAGTGCCAAAATGCACTATGAAGAAATGAGAATTTTTTTTCATAAAAAAAAAAATGCAATCTTTCCATTACAAAAGAATTTGACAAATCTTAGAAATTTCAAAGAATTTTCTTTTAATTTTTTCTTTTTCAAAAATTAAAGACGTTATTTCTCAAAGTTTCAAGTGAGAATGATAAAAATACATCTGTTTGTAGATATTCACAGATAAAACATGTGACAAATATGTGATGGTAGAATATATTTATTATTTGTGGATAATGGATAAAAGATAACGGATAGCACTGGTTTATAAAGAGATTGATGCAAGTATCATATTACTTGTATCAACGAATACTCACAAAAAATTAAAAATTATATTTTATTAAGTTAAATTTAATTAAATTTTTAAGGGTTAAATATGTTATTAGTCTCTATACTTTGGAACGATTTTGATTTTAATTCCTTTTTCAAATAATTTTAGTCCTTCAACTTTAGAAAATTCTGGTTTTAGTCCTTTTTATCAAATTTTTTTTAACTTTATTTGTTGTTTCGAACGCGTTTCTTAGTTAACATTGAAGCAAAAATGTGTCAAACAGTGTAAACAATCCAAATGCTATAATGAAACATGCTTGAAACAACAAATAAAGTTAAAAAAATTTGATAAAAAGGATTAAAACCAGAGTTTTCGAAAGTTGAAGGACTAAATTGTACCTTAGTTTGAAAAGGGACTAAAACCAAAATCGCCCCAAATAGAGGAACTAAAAACATATTTAACCCAATTTTTAATTTAACTTATATTATATTTTTTAATTTTATTTAAAAAATTATAATATATTTTTTAAAATTTTCCAAATATTTACGTATTCAGGCAATTTTAAAACATTCACAAGTATTTTTTGATTGAGTAACCGATGAATTACGCAAATAATGATTGAATTTTTCTTTTGTTACAAATCGAATAATATATGGACCTAACCTGTTCTTATTCCTAGTTTCAAACCTTTACATTTTAAATATTTACTGAGATATGATCATCAAGTGTAACATCCCAATAATTATATAACAAAATATATAATTTATTGTAGAAGTTAACATGAATAATAATAAAGAACAGTGGAGAAGAACAATTAAAAAGAAGAGGACGAGAGATATCATAGTAAAAATTGAAACTGTACATAATATATATGTCTGATACAATTTACAGAAATAGACCGAACAGTCTTGGTACAGTTCATGACCGGACGGTATTACAAAAGGGGTATCTAAACCGAACGATTTTACAAAATACTTAACCGAATCGGATTGTCTATTCTAAGCAAAATAAGAAACCTATTCTAAGGACCGGATGGTCCTGCACAACTCTCCGGCATGACTTCCAGGGGTTGCTCCGTCTGCAGGGCTTCTTCCAAAGTTTCTTCTTGTGTACCCTCTGCTCATACCCAAAAGGATGATTATTGCAGTGAAGAGAACATACTGGACGGTCAAATACCGAACGGTAACATAAGCAAGACAAAAACAGATAAGGGTAAGTTTATGTAAATTCAATTAACCATTTTCATGCATTTTTAAAACATACACGTAAATCACAAACATCAATGTCTCAATCATAAATCATCAGTAAAGTAAATACATATGAGAATTCGAACGGAAACTTCATCACATCTAAGTTCTCTAGACTCTGTCCGGACGGTATGACTATGTATGCTCGCCGCTCTCTGCACCTGGGTGGACCTGGCTGGGATACACTCAAAAGATCGCTACCTGAGGTTAGTCGAGTGGAACCACCTCGGTATAGAAATACCCTGAGGCTAAAGGACCTCCTGCCATTCCCACGCATGAGTTACCCTTCTCTACCTGAGAAGGCGTAATCACGGAATATCAGGATAGAGTCAGAACATGAGCCTTAGCCACAGTCATACTTTACCAACCATTATCAATCAGGAGACATTCCTCCTTGGAATTCTCTTATATAAACAATCAAAACCGGACGGTAACTCAATAAAATTGTAACATTGAAAATGAAATAGACTAAGTCAAGGAGAACTGCATGAAAGAATAAAGGGAAACTCAACAAAGAAAGAAAAGAGTACTTGCCCAATGATCACCGGACAGAAAAAGTCACTAGAAGTTCAACAATGAAGTAAAGAGGACTTAATCAATAACAACTGGAAGAAAAGATCAATATAACTCAACAATGGAAGCAAAGTTGGATTAGTTAATGAGAACCAGACGGTTAGAAAAGAAACCGAACAGAAAGTCAATGAAAAATCAACCATGAAGGTCAACGGACTTAATCAAGGAAAGAGACCGGACATTTTTAAAATAAAAGAGTTCTCTTCAATAAAGCGAGTGTCAGTACAAGACCGGACACTCCATGAGGAATTAGGTGTCAGTGTAAGACCGAACACTTTTTGAATTTATTATAAACCAAACGTTTTTTAGAATTCAAGTACTGGTATAAGACCTAGTACTTGTCAAATAAATTAATCATCAATAGAAACCGGATGCTCAGTGTATGACCGAACGTTCCAATTGGCTAATATGAGGATTAATACTCGGTCTATGACTAAGTAATTCTATGCCGGACGTTCCGTGTAATATGGCGTTCAGTGTAAGACTGAACAATCCGAACGACTAACTAATAGCATGTTTTAAGTTCAGCAATAAGGGACCAGATCAAAGGTTTGCAAGGGAAACCGAACGGTCCTAATGACCCTTCGATTACAGATTCAGTTTTTTTTCTAAGTTTTCATACATTTCTCTAAGTTCCTAACTAAGATACATAATTCAACAACAGCATACACATTTCATCATACCATATAGTTCATCAAACACACATTAAATCATGTTTTCAACCATACAAGAAATCATAATTAAATTTTATAAGCTCCCCTTACCTCTATTCTAGCTAACTTCTAAGGTTCTACTATTATGGTTGTCCAAAAGTTCCAAAGTGCTCCTCTTGAAAATCCAATCGGTGCAATTGAAAGAACTTTACATCGTGAGTAATTGATCTAAAAGGATTTTAGTGATCGGAGGTGGAGAATTGGTCAGAATTTTAGAGAGAAGGAGGAGAAAAATGGGTTTATGAAAGGTTGAGTTCTGAGGAAGAAGAAAGGTTGCATGCAGAAAGGTTGCAAGGTTTAAAATCCCACCTTAAATATGCCTCCAATCCGGACGGTCGTCCATCCGCCATTTGCCATATGACTTCCACTACCAGGAGATCTCCATTCCCTTGCAGCCGGACGCTTCCCGAGATTGGGGAATTAAATGCAGTTGCAGCTCCTGTCTCCAACTACCATCCTAGGAAGCTGAAAGGGTGACAGGTGGACGACACTAAGAAAGGGTATTAAATGGGGTGTGACAATCCCCCCAACAAATAAAAATTTTCGTCCTCGAAAATTAGGACTTACCCGCGAAAATTTTCTTCTTTCTCCCAAGTGGCGTCACCCATTCGGTCATCCCAAATGACTTTGACAAATGTAGTAGTTTTACCGAACGGTCGACTTCTCACGAACTCTTCAATTCGGACAGGTTGCAGCTTGACCGAACAGTCTCCTCGAATCTGAATGTTATCAGCTTCTAACACATGAGACTGATCGGCTATGTACTTCCTGAGTTGAGATACGTGGAAAACCGGATGAAGGTTGGACAGGGGAGGCGGCAACGCAAGTTCATACGCGACTGGTCCAATGCGCCTCAAGATCTGATATGGACCGAGAAATCTGGGAGACAACTTCTTTGGTCGTACGGCTCTTCCAACACCAGTCGTTCGGTTTAGCCTGAGAAACACATGCTCTCCTTCAGCAAGTTCCAAAGGTTTTCTTCTTTTATCAGCATAAGACTTCTTTCGGCTCTGGGATGCTTTGAGTCTTTCTTGGATTTGCTTCACCTTCTCACTCGTTTGTTGTATGATCTCCAGTCCAGTCAACACTGTTTCTCCTTCTTGAAACCAACACAAGGGTGTCCGGCATTTTCTTCCATAGAGAGCTTCAAAAGGCGTCATTCCAATACTAGAGTGGAAACTGTTGTTGTAAGTGAATTCGGCTAGCGGCAATACTTCATCCCAAACTCCTAAGTGATCTAAGATACTTGTCCTCAACAAGTCTTCTAGAGTTTGGATTGTCCGTTCAGACTGGCCGTCCGTCTGAGGATGATATGCCGAGCTCATCTGTAACTTGCTTCCCATCTCCTGTTGTAATGCTTGCCAGAACTAAGAGGTGAATCTGGGGTCTCGGTCTGATATGATGCTGGATGACACTCCATGTAACCGAACTACCTCCTTGATGTATAGTTGCGCAAGTTTTGACATGGACATCTTCAAGTTGATGGCGAGAAAGTGAGCACTCTTCGTTAATCGATCAACTATGACCCAAATAGCATCATGGTTCCTGACCGTTCGGGGTAAGTGGGTCACGAAATCCATGGCTATGTTATCCCACTTCCATTCTGGGATTTCTAGTGGCTGCAATTGACCGCTCGGCTTTTGATGTTCTGCCTTAGCTCGTTGGTAGGTTAAACATGAAGAGATAAACCGGGCGACGTCATTCTTCATTCCCGGCCACCAGAAAGACATCCCGAGGTCATTATACATCTTAGTCATACCTGGGTGTATGCTAAGACGACTTTGGTGTGCTTCCTCCAAAATCAATCTTCTCATGACTTCATCATTCGGAGCACACGTCCTTCCTCGGTACCTCAAGAGACCATTTGTTCCTGATTTAAAATCCTTATGCGGTAGGGTCTCGTTCGGTCAACTGCAGCCTCATTCTCTCTAAACCTTCAAACTTCTCTCTAAAATTCTAACCAATTCTCCACCTCCGATCACTAAAATCCTTTCAGATCAATTACTCACGGTGTAAAGCTCTTTCAATTGCACCGATTGAATTTTCAAGAGGAGCACTTTGGAAATTTTGGACAACCATAATAGTAGAACCTTAGAAGTTAGCTGGAATAGAGGTAAGGGGAGCTTATAAAATTTAATTATGATTTCTTGTATGGTTGAAAACATGATTTAATGTGTATTTGATGAACTATATGGTATGATAAAATATGTATGCTGTTGTTGAATGTGTCAGAAATAATTTTATCTATTTATTAGTACAGATCTTATAAATTTCAAAATTCTTGTCTTTAAAAAATTTATTATATAAATTTATATTATTTTAAATAATTATGTTTATTATTCAGATTTCAACCTAAGTATAATTGAATAAGTGATCATTAATTATATTTTAACTAGTGTCCTGAGACACGGGTTAGTATTACCTTAACAATGATGGTAATAGTAGTAATATTAACTAATTATTTATCATAAATATAAAAATATAATTTAAGTTAATCAGTAATTACTTATTATGAATTTTAAAGTTTTAATAATGATACAATATTTATTACCCTAAATTTGAATTACATAAAGTAGATATTTATTGGGCAATGTTAGTATTTTTGTTTATTTTTAATAAAAAAAATCATAGTCAGTGACTTATGGAACAAAATATCTTATTGAAGCTAATATTTGTGTTGTTTTGTATTGTATTTGTGGAAGAAAAGAAGGTGAACATCAAAATTAGGTTTTTTCTAATTTTGTAAAGTGACCATCATGTTGTGCTGTAGCAATGGAACGCAATCATCCTTCAGACTGCTCCGAAATATCATTATCAGTAGTCACCACAGATTAAAGTTTGATGTATGCATCATTATATGAAAAAAAAAATCAGTAATGTTACACGTGTCACGAAGAGAAAATTTCAAATTTAATTTTAAGATTAAAAATTATTTTTGATAAACGTGATAAAATTTATAAGTTAAGAATTTAATAAACTAAGAATCTATCATGAGCTGGTAACTTATTAATTATCAATTAGTTTAAAAACTATATCATTAAAATAAAAATTGTGGAAAATTCATAAAATTAATTACTTTGAAATTTTTATAAAGTAAAAATTCTTAAAATAAATTACTTTAAGGTAATTATCAAACGTTTTTTGTATTTATTAACGTAGTTCATAGATTAGTAAATAATTTTTTATCGTACAAAAATAAATTAATATCTACAATTATAATTTGTTTAGACGAATGATAAAAAATAAAAGTAAAAAGTAAAAAGTGTTTAATATGAGTATATTAGTTTATAATAATATTTTTTAATTGGTACACTTAATACTGAGAAACTTCTCATATTTAGGTTAAATTTAAAAAAAAAATTAACTTACTTAGATACAACGTTTTAAAGAAAAGATGTTTCACCAAATTTATCAGAAATACTTTTTTATTAAAGAAGTGAAAATCTATTTTTTTTTTCTTCAGTTAAAACAACAATTTTAATAATAAAAAAAGAAATATTAATCTTATTAAAATATTTAATATGATACTAAACTAATTTTTTTAATAAAAATGATAATTATTATGATGTTTCTAGAACACCTATACAAATATTGTAAGAAATATTTTTCATCAAGCAAATAAAATAAAATTCAGTATACAACAATTAATAATGTCCAATAATTTTGTTTTAATTATTAAACAGCTGTCCAACATTCCCCTAAAGAAAAATAAAGAAAATAAAAAGGTAGTAGAGTTTGAAGTTCGAGGTAGTTTTTAATTGAAAAAGTGTTTAATATATAATTTATAAGGTAATCATTGATGCATCCATATTCAATATTCACAACTAGTGCCATCATTACCATCATTATAGCTGAAAATATCACCCCCAACTCTTCTATCAAATTGTTAAAAAGAAAATTAAATAAAATATTTTTATTGAATAATTAAGCTAAGTGAATGAACACCTTATATAAACTCCTTTTTTTAAAAAAAAAAAAATCTCACTCTAATAATTTAAAAAAATATGTAAATTAAATTTGATATACTTCTGTAAGTGATTCTTAGCTCTTGTATTCTGTTCACATGAACTTTAAGGTACTTTTGTATATTGGTAATAAAATATGTTAGAAGATGACATGTTACACACTAGACATTGTTAAACAACTGAAAAGATGTAATAAATAAATAAGGGATCACTGAATCATTACTAAATGACAATGTTATAAAAAGCATGATCAGTACCAAATAACCTTGTAATTAATTAGTTGAACATATATTTTAAAGGATAATAATACTTAGACAACATTTTTTTTATGACATTTGAATATTATTTACGTGTGTTATTATGTGATTGATTCAAAATTACTTCACAATCAATAAAATAATCATAAACACTACCATGAACCAATCACAGAACGACACGTAGATGTTGTTCAAATGTTATAAAAAAAAAAGTTGTCTAAATATTATTATTCCTTTTTAAAAATCATATAAATTCCAAAGAAATATTTTGGTCTGGATGTACTGTCTTTTTTGACACTGTTAAAGGAGATACATTCAAATGTATTGGTTGGTATTGGACAAAGTAGATATATCTCAACTATACCTTCTTTTATATTTTATTAATTAGTGAATAAGTTAATTTTAAAGTACAGAAAAAGATACCAATTATTCGAAACTCTGTTAGTAAGTCTATTGAAAATTGATAACCCACCGCACAAGGAAAATACAACTGAAGTTAATAAAACAAATTTACTACTTATCTAAAAGCTTCTGAGCATACAGAATATAGTTCAAAAGTATACCATACTTACACAACGCATAATGTAGACTGTACCCTAAAAATCGAAAAAGTTCCACTACATTTACTACATGAGCCTAATGGCCCAGAAGATGAGCAGAGAAAGATAATCAATATTTTCAAAATAGGCTTACTAAATGAAGAAGCATAATATAATAATAATCATGTAAGCTTTGACAGAATTTGGAAGAATATATCTTAAGAGTGCACCTTGAAAATGAAAGGAAAATATAATCCACAAGAGATTAGCTAATCTAGGAAACATATATCTATTATGATATTTATCCCGGTATGAACTAACAGGCCTGCAAAAATGAAGTAAGCAACCTGATTTATACATACAACACCAGTAAATGAGGCAGAACAATATTTTCAAGGACAAGCATTAGTACTAATTTTCAGAAGCCACGAGCTTTAATGAATGGTGCATACTATAAACGGCATCACGCGACAAAGAGGACTGGTATGTATAGATATCATACATCTATCGCACATTGGTTTATCAAATCCAAAGCCATATCGAGTTTTCAATCGGGAATTTGCTCATAGCCCCCATTCTCAGGAGACTGGTGCGACCCATGACCTGTCCTTCCTGCAGATAGGAAACCTTATTACACCATAGCGAAACTATTAGAAGGAGCAGGTTAGTCCATACCTGTCAGCTCAAAACTGGAATTTCTTGAATCCGGTCGAGCCCAGTCTGTGGACCGGGGAGGCGTCCCCTGCAAACCAAGCTGTTGAATCATGAAATGACTTCCCCCCATGGCTTGATGCTCATCATTTCCGCGGATTGGATTTCCACTGGGAGAGTCAACGGATTGGCGGAAACCTAAACTTGATACTGGTTCACTAACAGGTGGTGGTGGCAACTTACTTGCAGAGGTATCAACTTTTGGGCTAGATTCCTTCTTGTTATCAATAAAAAATGTTCCAACGATGACCTGTGTAGATTAACCTTTCATAAAAAATGACTTCCAGGCAGTGGTTGATAGGAATGAAAACAGGAGGTGCAAAATATAATAGTGAAATTTGACGATGTACATATAAAGTAAGTCTATATGCATACTTTATTCACCACTTTTCCCTATTAATTTTACTCTTACCAAGCACAACCCTAAATGCCCGTCTCATCTTCCCTTTTTCTCCCTATGAAAAATTTATACATGTAAAATCACATTTGTGTATATTAGGTGAAGGCTATAAAAAGAAACTACAGAACAAGCTGGAACATAAGTAGAGAACTTATCACATACAACTTTCTCTCCAACCCCAGTTTTACCTTGAAGCATATGTTAGCAACCTCATGACCGCAACGTACAAACATATCAGCAACAATTACCAAACCTTTCCACTAAATGAGCTTGGTTATATCAAGTGGTACATAATGTCCTAATCATAAATCATGCTCAATGACACGTAATTTAAATCTAAGTCCACGTTGATGGTTAGGCCTACAATTTTTCAAGGCACAAATTGCGTTGATGAAGACAAAGAAAAATAGAATAGGGCACAGCTCATATTTGCCATCAAAAAGTTCTTCCATAGTTCTTTCTGAAATTACCTGAACTGGACCAGCTGCTTTAAGCGGCCCACCAACTCCACCACCTATGATTTGTCCATCAGTGTTAGATAAACATACACTTAGACCACCAGTTCGAGTTCCAATCTCATTACGGACGTAAGATCCAGTAAGTGAAATAATCTCAAATCGACCCTGATGTCAAAGCAAAGAGTCAAACTTTGATAACTGGAATATGAGCACATGACTACCAAATATAATAAAGCAAAATCCCTTGACAAAAAGAATTAACAATTTTTATTTTTGAGCAATTAGCCATGTGTTCATTATGTTGTAGACAATGACTGCTGCTTAACAGTTAATTCATTGACAAGCGACAACACGAGAAAAAGATAATACTAACTTAATGCTGACCGGCACTAACTTTAAGTGACCGGTTGTAATCTAATATAGATAGTTTTCATTAAGGTTCCTCATTGTGTCTGTAGTCTTGAAGGCAACTGAAGAATGAAGATCAGTTTTCTTGTAAGAAACTGGTGCAAGAGCTATATCTACAGATTCTGAAACCATTTTGCTAAAGCTTCCAATTTAGATCATGAGAAAATTGGTCCATAGAATTTGGGTTTATACAGATAAGCCATAAGCACACACATGAGGAGAAAATAGTATGAGATCAAAAGTAGAATTTTAAATGAACATCTATAATCCAATGTTTTTATTGGCATAATTAAGAAACAAGAGTATTCAGAAAGAAAACCTTCAGAAATTTATGAGAAAAAAATGAAGACAAAACACTAGTCTCTTTATTACTAGTAGTTAGGAAAAAAAATTCAAATTTGAAAACTCATCCACCTTGTTTGATGACAAGTGAAGAACCTTAAATCAAAGGGAGAGTACATTTTCCTCTCCCGAGTAATCCTTAAATTATACCTTCTTTCCCTCCGATTTTAAAAATTACACTCTCCATCCACGTCAGAAACATGTTGCATTTCAGCGCATTGACTGATCCTCTTAATGGTGGTAAACAATTATGAATAAGCCTCCTAGTAGGGATGGAAATGGATAAAATTTGAAAAACGTTATAAAATCCATTCCTACACCACATTTAAAACTAAACCTGTCTCTGAACCCATACCCTCGGAGCCTCACCCATTTTCCACATTCTAATTAAATGGAATATTCTAATTCTGATAAACTAGTAAAATAAAAATGCTATTGTTAATACTGAAAAATCAACCAAACGAAAACATAAACTAAACATTATACCCCAAGTTGGATGGAAGAACAACAACTGCTCCCATAATTGGATGAATAATATAAAGCCATGAAAACTTTAGAGAGCAGAATTACAACAAAAGCCTTTAGGGTTTGAGATAAGAATTATATCATGGGTAAACTTCAAGATGACAACTTGTATCATTAAATAAGTAATTAAATATAATATTTCAAATTTTAGGTTTAATATATTAAATGATGTGCGTGGGTATGAAATGGGGAGCATATTAAAGTACCCACCCATACTGGCATCTCCACACCTATTCCCATATAACTTTTGCAAGTATTTATACCTGGTCCCAAACCCATTTAGTAGATGAGTTTCCTCCACATCTTTTTGTTAGGATCCAAATACAATTTTAATCTCTCTAAAGTGCATTTTTGCTCTCTACAACTTTTAGTGTCACTGGAAACTAATTTTCCACATGGGACTTTTATGAACGACATAATGTTTACAATATTCCAACTAGTGGCCTAAGAACATCATCCAAAATATTATTTTATTTGACAGTCAAAATCTTATTTTATTTGACAGTAAAAGTTTAAAAATAGTTGCCATTGTCAATAATGAAGAGTGTCAGAGAGGAAACTATCTTTAAGAGGCTCATTCACATTAAATAACCAAAGTGTAACACAAATCAATAGCTCTAAGGAGTAGAATGTAATTTACCCAACAATAAAATCAAATATATTATAAACAAGATTTTAAGTCTTGGTTCTATTCTAATACTCACATAAACTAGATTTTTACACAAATTGAAAGTTTCCACATTTCCTTTTCCTTTAAAAGATTGTTTAAAAAATATCTGTAAGAATATAACAAATACATATGATAAAAAAAAGCAACTAATATTTTACCTCATATGTAATGTTGCCTCCTGAGGTTGCTGGCTGGCGAAGAGAGGCATTAGAGATGGAACCAGATGCAGAGAGAATACACATTTCACGCCTACTTTGTTGCATGAATAACATAATTTTCTGGCCAACATCCTATTGAGTGCACAGTTAAACAGTAATCAAAGTAATACACATACAGAAGAAAGTTGAAAATAAACTGGACAAATGACAAAACATAATAAATTCAAACAACAAGGATGGAGGAAAATTTACTTGTATAAAGAGTGGTGAACTACAAGGAAAAATTGAATAACATCAGAAAAATACAGAAACTAATAATTTCTCTGAAACAATTTATATGTTGGAAATGCAGAAAAAAAGTGTAAACTGTAATAGTTCACATGACATCCAAAGGTTAACTGTGGCTACTTGGCACACTTATTACACCGCACCTAGATCCATTGTAAGCAGGTGCAACTTGTGAACTTCAGCAAGAGACACAGGATGACTAAGCTGACCCCTAAAAGGCATTATTCCTGAATTGTCCTAGATTGCATCCTCTCACCACATAATCTCAATTACAAGAGACACTGTTACATTATTTATAAAATCTTTGCTCATAAACTCCCTTAGTCACTTAAAACATGATCTGCCATGAAATTACTCTTTGAAAAGACTGAAATCAACAACACGCAAGAAAACCGTGCATGTTGAACAAATCTGGAAGGACTATAAATAGATGGGATGGGGTGAAACAAAACATATGGTAATTAATTACTAATTAGTGGGGTCGTAAATGAGTATAACTATTCAAGCTTGACTGGTTATATGCTTGATCAAACTGGTTTGCTTAATTAAAGAAACAAAAGCAAACTTACACTTGATATTAAACTCATTTATATACATAATATAAAGTTAAGATTACATATATATCACATCTTGAGCGTGTATTTCTATTTGTATATTATGATCTAGTATTCAATGTTATAATAAATACTAAATTGTAGAAAGTTTAAAGTAATATAAGTTTAAGGAAATTTTGCGCAAAAAGAAAAAATAATGGAATTAAAAATGGGATAAACAAACCACACGCAAGATTTATTTTTATCTAAACAAATCTAACTCAATCTTCCGGTTAAATTCATTTATATAGATGAGCCAAGCATTGTAATTCATTTTTCACAAGGCAAGTCTAAGATTTGTTGTTTGACTGGACTAGTTTACATTCCTACTAATTAAACTTAGGGTAGGAGATACTTAAATGAACATTTTAGTTGGCATATATTAGTGATATATGAGATATAGATTGTCAGGCTGTTTAGTATATAGGTTCAGATGCATGCAACATATAACAAATTATCAATTAGTCTCTCAAATATTACCTTTTCTCTTAAATAGCCTTTAAGGAAGGAAATTACAAAACTAATCTCTAAGGTATTAAATATCCATCAATTAACTAATGTCCTACGAAGGATTTTTCAATACATAAGAAACTTTATAATTTGATTTCTAAGACCTGGGAGAATGCTTATATAATTTGGTCATTTTAGGGACGACTATTAAGGATACGGAGTAACATTTTAGGGCTGAAATTGATGGGTTATTAATTTCTTTTATAATATAATAACCAAATCGGTCGGGACTTCGTTACAGGTCACCCACTGTACTTGCCCTGAAGCAAGTAGATGCAGAAATTTAAAATCCACAAACAATATTCGAAGACTGAAGTATGAATAACGCATACCTCACCAGCAGCAACAGCAATGACATGCGGAGTGAACCCTTGCCCTGCATTGCCTGCATCACCCCATTCACAGCAGAAACATCTAGTTAAAATTCTGCCATCAATCGCGCACTCGGTACCTTAGGTATTTTTGTCAATCCTTAAGCTAAAAGAAACACTTTCATATGACTAAGAAACACTTTTAAACTCGTACGAAACGCCATACTCGCAATCCCAATTCCTAAACATTTTCAAATTAGAACGAAAAAACGAACGCAGAATCCACCAACACAGAGAGAAGCAAACGCACGAGAGTACGAATACAAAAGAAGAGGAATTAATGAGCGAAATTGAGAAAGGGAAAGCGAACCTAGAGCGAAGGAATGAGATTTCTTAGAAGTGAAAGATGAGGAAGAAGGGAACGTTGGTGAGTGGGGCTTCTTGTCCCCAGAGAACGACTGAGACGAAGCAGTAGCGGCTTTCTTGGCAGCAAGAGCCTGCTCGGGCGTGCCGTACTTCCTCGGGCGGCCCCGCTTCCTCTTGGCCGGTTCGAGCTGGGATGAGACAGCCGAGGCGACGGAGTGAGGGTAGAGTATGTGTGAGGCGTCGGCGTTGGGCAAGAGGCCGTTGGTGGGAGAGGCGGTGGTGGGTGGAGCGGTCTGCGGCGGTGGTTGGGGCTGGTGGTGATGGTGGTGGTGGGGGTGGTGGTGGTGGAAGAAGGAGGTGAGTTGGTTGTCATTAGGTTCCATGTTTGGGACAGAAAGATGTGTGTGCTCCCACTGCTCCCACTTCTTTTTTTTTTTTAGATATTTTAATTTATTTTTATAATAAAACAAAAACAGTTTATCTTGTAAGAAGGGCAGTGCTGCAGAGTCTGAATGAACTCAACTCTTTCCATTCACTCTTATTTTTCACCCTCTCACTCTCTATATTTTCTTATTCTTTTTTTTTTTTATTTTTTAATTTACTGAATTAATAACAGTAATAATAATAAAAAATAATAATAATAATAATAATAAATAAAAAGAAAAAAAAGGATATTTGAATGGGTGACAAGGAAGTAGTGAGTAGGAGCAGTCACAGACAGTGACACTGACAACCAAATATACAAACCGATAAGGGTTGAGTTTCTTCCGAATCCTAGTCACTCAACCAACCTTACCTTCTCTTTCTTTTTTTCCTTTTTTTCTTTTTCGCTCTCTTCCTCTCATATTCTCCCCCAATTCTCTAACTCACAAATACACACGACAAACCTTTCTCTTTCCTCTCTCAATTACCACATTTTTCTTCACACTTCATTCAACTAGATAATTAATATTTTTTACTTCCTTAATTTTTAATCAAAATTTAAATTAATCTATATTTAAAATTTTGATTCAATTTAGTCTCTCAATTAAAAAAATGTGTAAATTTAGTTTTTTTAATTAAATTTTTGTTAAATTTATTTAATTTTCAATGTATTTCATGATAATATTTAATTTTTTTTATTTTAGTTAAAAATACGTATAAAATCTTAAATAAATTTAATAAAATTTGATAAAATGACTAAATTTATGTAATTTTAAAATGAAAGACTAAATTAATTTAAAGTTTTAAAGAGATTCTAATTCAAATTTTTACTAAAGGAACAAAAATATACTTAACTTTGAATTCCAAGTCTAATTTAATAATTAGAATGTAAAAGAAATATTTTCAATGAATATGATAAAGTTGTTATTTAAAATGTGTTTTAAAATAAATAATAAAAAAATTAAGATTTTAGTGAGGGTAAATTCTTAATAGGAGAAAAGTTGTGGTAGCTTTTTGAAATGTAATGACTAGTCCTTTTTACTATTGAGAAATGTGTGGGTGTATGGAAGAAAGATTTTGGAAGTCTTGACTTAAACAGGGTTATCTAGAAGGCAAGATTGGACGTGTGTGGGATTGCGTTGGATTGTGCTATGGGAGACATCATCAATGAATTGGAATACTATGTAATTCTGCAACATCTCACATTGTGGGTAAGGAATACTTTATCTCAGATTAATGTTTTATATGCACATTAATAATCAACAAAAACTTTATCAAACAAACAAATTCAGATGGTACAATGGATAAGTTTTTTCGTAAACTAAAATCAATTTAATTTTATTAATTAATTTCATTTAACAAATTATATTGTAAACAATTTCATTATTCTCAATTGACATATTGAGCATGATTTCACAAAAGCAATCACATGTTAGTGGGCACAGATAAAAGAATCTCTTCTGAGAAATGATCAAGAAGTGCAATGGCTGATGCATCTATGCACTCATGTAATGAAAAGCCAACAAACACAAGATAGGCACGAGAGATGCAAAATAAGCATTCAATATAATTTCAAACCCCTTTTCACTTCTTGCATAATATTGACTTGATCATGTGAATGTATATTGGAAAACCCATCTGATATTTCAATTCATTTGACTGTTTTTTTACTTGCAATATCCAAATTTTAGATGAACTTTGTGTATAAAAAATTAAAACTCCAATCAAACCTATTATGCAGTAAATATAATTCAACCACAATGTCATTAAAATTTTTGAACCAGCTGAATCATTACCTAGAAGTCTGATGGTTTGGATTACTTTTTTTAGATATTGCTAAGAAAAAGTTAAATAAAACCGCAATCAAACAGGATGAAATGATTTTTTTTTTCCAGCATTTAAGTGTAAGCCGAAGATACCTTAAGAAAACAGTACCGAAAGCAAAGAATGCTCAATTTATGGTATAAAAAGATCTCTTAATTTTAAATAATATATTGTTTAATATTTCATAATTTATTTTCCCAAAACCCTGACAAAAATTCTTCCCCACACTGTTGACAAGTATAGCTGTAGCATTAGGTGGGAAATGTGGCTTTAAAATATTCCCTAAAATAATCAGACTTTTTATGCTCCCCAACAGAGAAGAAAACATTAAAAGTGGCAAAAACGACTAGTTAGATTTCTCAATCCCTCCACGGTTGAGGGTTATAACCATTTAGGCTATATAAACTGGCAGTTCAGACTTTATTCAGCCTAATTTAAGCACAACACAGAAGAAACCAGGACAGGCAAAAAGTTCAAAATATAACTCCAAATCAATTTCATTGTAATCCAAGAAGCAAGCAAAATTCTGTGCGAAATCAGAATAACTTGATAGGAAAGCAACACCATTTTACACATAGGTCACAACTTATGTAAACTGAAGAGGTGATTACAAGTTATAACGGAATCCCCTATAACCAATATCTACCCGTTGTCACTTACCACCACCAACAACAACAATGGTCTAATCTCAGTAGCTGAGATTGGGATACATGAATAATATGATACCATGGAGGTTCGGTTAAAAACCAAATTCCCAAAAATCTTACTCACAATCAGTAGTCACCTCCACTGAAAAAAGAACACTTCGGAAAATTTTCAAACCAGGTTACCCACAAGAATTGCAAGTTTCAACTGGAAGCTTTAGAGCCCATCTTTCGGAGATTCATTGTCAGTTGTTTCTTTGGTAGATACCGTTGCCAAGACATGTGAGCTTTTGATTTCTTCTAACTGGGAAGACAAATAACACATATATGGTGAATAAACCCTAACATCAGTCAAACCGAAAAATAAAACCAACAAATTCAAGAGAATCAATGGAATATTTTAATAGTATCAGAGGCCAAAATTACCAAATTTGGGATTAGAAGTTTAGTATTTTCTTTTGGTTTATGGGATCTTTAATATTTTACATAAGAATAACGTTGATCCGAGAGTCATAATCCACTCATATGGAGATCAATCATCATAGATGGAAAGTTAACATACTTAAGAATACATCTAACGGAAGCCCAGATTTTGGAGAATAATTTCCATCCTTTTCAGTGGCATGGCATGCGAGGGAACACACAACAGTTAACTTGACCAACAAGTTGTCAGTGGAATTAATGGACGAAAGCAAATTATATAGGATTGCACATTAATTTGTCTTTGAAACTTTAGGATAATATGCTTATACGTGTATGTGTGTGTGTGTGTGTGTGTGTGTGTATATATATATATGACAATTTAGCACAGTTAGTGGACTGAAAATCTGATTGACAGCTTGTAATTAAATTGTATTTATATGAGGTGTCTCCGGCAGGAAAATACACAACTTTGCCCTCGTGCTCTCTAAGTTTAACACGGTATCAACCTAGGTTACAATCCCAGAGCTTAGCATACGTTTTTTGTTCTTGTTTTCTCACCCTAGTCCAAGTTTGTGGATCTTTTTTTGTTTTCCAGACAAGTTGTTCTAGGTTATCCGTTTCCCTGTCCCGATTACCCTCTAGTTGTATTTTGTTTCCTTTGAACTACATCCATGTCTATGAAAAATATATGATGTTTTATCAGTTTGCCTTAATGCCAAAAATTACTCGGTATGGGAGTTCCAATCCAAAATATTTGTCAGAGAAAAATATCTGTTGGAGCATGTTGGTTGTAGCACACCTCTCTGACAAAATCCAACATAAGGTTGACTATGCTGAATGGAGTGTTAAAGATTCTGGCATGGATCCTAGCTTCCGTGGATCCCAGAATTGTTCTCAACAGTCGTCTTTATGAGACTACAGCAAGATGAGCACACTTGAAGAAAGACTATAATGAAAAGAAAGACTATAATGAAACCAATGCAGCTCGATGATTCCAGCTTGAATATCAGATAGCTATCTTTAATCAGTACAGTCTCTCCATGTGCAAACTTTTACTCTCAATTCATGAATCTTTGAGCTGGATATACTGATATAAGTTATGAAAACTTGACATCTCAGAGTCTTAAGTTCGGTCTAAGCAATTCATGAAACTACTAAACGACATCAATTTCCTTTTGAAATTGTGATCTGACCTATCCGAGGTCATCACTGGATGCATGTCTCAATGATTTGTTACGTGAAGAACAATGTGGTTGTTCAATGTTTTTGTTGCAAGAAGTTTGGACATAATGCACCAAACTGACAACACAATCTGTTGTTGACCATGTTTCATGGGTATTCTCCTTGCCAAAAGGGCTTTCTATGTTATGATCCTATCCCTAGCTGGATTCAGGTCTCTAGAAATGGCATCTTCCAAGAAAATACATTTTTCCAATTTTGCAACACATCATGACTCTCTCCAATTTCTATTTTTCCATTGTTTTCTAACTCTTTGGCAGGTTAATCATCATCTAAACCTTGCTTGGTCAACTAAAGACGAAGTGTTGCAACTCAAAATCAGGAAATAAAATCCCATGGGGCCTCTAAAAGTAATTCCTTGACTGCTGACCCAGTACAGGAACCAGATCTATCTCCATCGTGACACGGTTTGCATGTTCCTAAAATGGGTACTATAAATTCCTTAACAGCAAAATTATCACACATTCTTATTCCTTCTCATCAACTGGCCATGGAGAATGAATGTTGTTTAAAGGCTGTTGAAACTGAACTTCTTGACTTAGACGAAGCTCAAACATAGGATTTAGTATCATTGATGCTTGTGAATCCACAAACACCAGTTTGAGGGGGTGTAAATAGCATTAATGGACAAAAGCTAATATATGGGATTGTACAGGTATTTGTATTTATACCTATTATTCTCATCTCTCAATAGAATAATATGTTAGCTTGTATATACAGCAGTTTGGCAGATTTACTGGGCTGAAAATCAGATTGACAACTTATAATTAAATTTTATTTGTACGAGATTTCGACAGCAGAAGAAAGCAAAGTTTTGCCTCGTGCTCTGAGTTTAACACCAGTATGTGCATGCACAGTTCTGCCAGCATACGTATGAGAGAGTATAAAGAGAGAGGGTCTTTTTTATGCTGAGAATGAGATGAGTACATATTGATAATTAAATCTTATAAAAAATAGTAAGAACAAGACACAAAAATCACGTAACTTCTTCAAAGTCATGCTATTATAAGTAACTTTTAATACTAATTGTCCATATATACAGAAATGATTACAATTACGTGCCCGAGAGGAGCTGTTACTGTTGATCATTCAGTCAAAGTGGATGGTCAAAATTGGTTTTAACTTTCATGTAAAACAATCTTATCCACAAGAGGAGCTTTGTTCTCTTCTACCAGTGTCCATAGCTCTTTTCCAATCCATATTTTCCCCTTACTTTGTCTCCTAACCTTTAATGAACCTAAAATAACCGAGTTCCCTAACCACACAAGACATTACTATCCATCATAACCAACATTTCAAGTCCATATTCTTGTTGCTGATCAAGAGTTCCACTTTTTTTATCACATGCTTTATACAGAGTAAATTATCCATTTCACCAGCCATCATGAATCCTAACATCTACTACCCTGTACATTACAAGTACAACTGTGGCTGGATAGACTTCTCAGTAAATACTAAAAGAAAAAGGAAATAAAGTCGTAAAATGAACTAATCTTCTCCCTTAAAATCACCTTATGTATTTCAATTTTTGTTCAAACCCACTAATCAACTTATCACAGACTACATTTTAACATATTTAGATTAACTTAATAGCATTGTGTAATTAATTATTAATTACACTTCGTTAAACGGAGATAATATCACATATTCCCAGTAACGTCTAGAAGGGTAAAAATTAAAAATGATAAATAATAATAATAATAATAATAAACCTCTTTGCAGGTTCTCTGGTGCGCTGCCAACAGCTCGTTGTATTTGATTTGCAGATCGGAGAATTCGGCCTGCAATTTTTCATACTCGGAGATGGAAGGACAGCTCAGCTTCTGTTGAATGAACCTGCAAAGAGAAACGTGTGTGTCACACGTGTAGAGTCAGAAAAGAGAATGGGAAGTGAAGAAGTGAACATACTCAACGGCAGAAGAAGGCTTGTCGTTTTGCTCGTACAAAGCAACGAGAACTTCAACAACGCCAAATTGGGAACAAAGAAAGAAACAATAATTGTTAATTAACAGAACAATTAGTTTGAAAAACGCAGAGAGGAATATGAGAATGGGAAAGAAACCTTTGGTGAGAGCATCCACAGCTCCACTTGTTTCCAGATATTTTCTAAAAGCTTCCTTCTTCGCTTCTTTTTCCTACAATCAATTGATTATAAAGATTCATTGATATTGATTTTGATTAAGCGAGAGAAAGAAAATTACGAAATTTGGAACCTCTTTGTATCGCATCATCATCTGTTTAGATCGACACCCAATGCTTCTATTCTTTGCTTTGGCACTCACCCGATCTGCGTCCACTCTTCATACTCATTCAATAATTCTATTTCTTGCTGGTTTAATTGAGTAAAAAAATCTCGAAGTCTTTTTTTTTATTATTATTTAACAAGTCTCGTTTATTGTGTGTTAAAGAAACAATGCAAGAAAGTATATTGTTACGATGTTTCTTTCGTTAGGTGAGAAAAAAAATGCAAAAGTTATGAAATTTAATTCATACTTATTTAAGTCTGTATTACTTATATTTAAATGTATTTATTTCAATTTTATATTTATATTTTTAGATTAAATTCATTCTCTTTCTATTAATTAGATTCTCATATGTTAAAAAAGCTTTAAGATTAGAAATAAAAGAGAGTAAAATAGTTAATTTGAACCAGACCTTGCTAAATCAATATTAGGTTGAATTGGGCTTGAGTAAAGTGAAGTTATCAAATCATACGAGATTTATTAAGTTAAGTTGGTCTAAAATTAATGTTAAGTTAAGTTAATCGTGATTTAAGTGGAGTCGAGTTGTCAAAAACTAAAGATTAAGTTGAATATATTTGAACATAAGTTGATATGAGTAATATTAAGAAGAATTTGAGGTAAGTCATCATTAGACAAATGTTAAGTTGAGTTAACTCATGATAAAGATCAAGAGTAAGACTAAACACTCAAGTTAAGCTTAATTACTTAGCTCGAAATTGGATCAAGTCAACCTTCTCCTAAGTCGAGAGAATCGGTGTAACCTAGGTCGAATGAAGTAGGCATGGAACAAATCTAGTTGAGTTGACCCAAGATGAGGACAAGTCGAGTCAATCCAAGGCCAGAACAAGCTAAGTTAATTTGAGATAAAGATAATTTGAGTCAATCAAAATCTAAATTAAGTCGAGTCGAGTCAGTCTAAACCAAATATAAATTGAGTTATCTTTGCTTAGATTAAGTTTAGTTAAATTTAAGTAAGATTGAGACAAATTCAATCAAGTTAAATAAAATTAAATTTAGTTTTGTGTTATATTACATTGATTCAAAATTATTGGATCAATTCCATATTAAATTTGATCTTCTTAACAAAGTAAATTTAACCACATCGAATTTAATTAAAAAACATATCTAGTTAAAATAAATATGAAGTATAAGTTTAATATATTTTATTGAATCTTAATTAAATCTAAAACCCCGATACATACTCTCTCATGATTTTTAATTTATAACTTTTTATTCAAGTAGTTTTTAAAATAAAATTCATTTAAGATAATCTTAGAATTAGAAGTACAATAATTCTATACTCTCAAGTTTTCATGAAAAGTAGTTCATACTTTTTAAATAACATAGAGATTTATAGATGTTTTTTCTTATTAAACTCAATATTTCGGAGTTTAAAAAACTAAATCAAAAGTAAAGGAATATCCCAAAGAAAAAAAAAATTTAATACTACGAGAATTACTTAGATAATATCATACCTAAACAATTACTTCAGAAAAAAAAAAAAAACTGATATTTCTGTCCTTTTTCCAGTGTCTTATTTTCACGCCGTTTTTATTTTGGCTTTTATTGTTTTTCTTTTGAACGAAAAGCCGAGTGTTGCCGTCTGAAGGGCAGGATTTTATCTCGAGAACAAATTTACTACTATTTATGTCGAGAGTTGAGATGATCATGCGTCAATGAAACAAATATACACATCAATCCACTGAAAACTATCATTAATATTATTTTTTAAAATAACTGTTAACAGACAAATTTATGTATGATGTATGATAATTTATGATTGAATTTTATGTCGCCATTGTATATTCCTATAGAAAGTAGTTTCAGAAATTATATTTAAATAATTTAGATTAACTTCCTTAATTCCTGATTCGTTCAAACCTGAGTTGAATTGAGATGTGGGCAAAGTCAATTTCATTTTCACACACAGAGACAGTTGTTAGATCTCATTCTTTCCGTTGAAAGGGGTTTAGGATGCAATCCGCACATATATGGTTGACTAAGACACTTCAAGTCAGATATATTTTTTAAGAATATCTTAATGTGATTTTGAAAAAAATGTCTTTATCTTAACATTAATTACATATTTATAGGATTTATAACAATTATGTCTATTAATTAACCATTAATACTATATATTTTAGGACAATCAAACTCATTAATTGACTATTAATACTTGACAATATTTTTGTTAACTGTCCATAAATGACTGTTGTATTATTTAATTAGTCTTTAATTATCTAAAACAGTTGTCTCGACCGGTTAACTCTATTGGTAAGTTGACTCTCCGATTGGTTAACCTTATCGATAAATTGACTCTCCCATTGGATAACCTTATCGGTAAGTTAACTCTCATTGTAAAGTCGATCTGTATATTTCATACAGTACTCTCACATTTTTAATTCAGATTTCAAAGTGGGAATCTCACAGCTTGGTTCCCTTACAAACAAAACCATCTCATCACTGTTGAGTCGTCCCTACCCTCCTGTAGCTCAGTAGCTCCTTCAACTAGACATGTCACAGTGCAGCATGCTGCACAAAAATAATCACCACGCCATCACCATGCTCGATTCTAGTAAATTACTCAGCGAGATAAAAGCTCCATTGCACCATTCCCATTTTACTTCATATACATGGATAGAGAGAATGTTTTCTCTTTGGCATTTACAACGTAATAACTTTCTATACCGAAACTAATCTACCCAACCACTACTGAATGTTTTGTTTACAATTATGAACATTGACTAACAAATTGAGTAATATATAGGTAAATGATACGATCTCAAGTTCACTTCCATTTGCTGATAACGAATTATTGAAAAGAAAATTTCACATACAAAGAATACCAAAATTACAAGTTGATCAAAACATAACATTGTTGATCAAAACTAGGGCCGTGCGACATATCAAAATGAAACAAGTGTTGATTTCGATTATAGGGCCCCAAAAATTGCTGAAGATTAAAGCTCCTACCTTCTCAGTCTTTTGATATTGATGAAGGCAGAATAATAATAATTTCATACAGTGATACTTGCACAATGAAACGGACACATGTATTTCACCATTATTATTACATCTAGTGTGATCAGCTTTCTATTGAGAATGCTTAAATCAAGGTTTGATAAAAAAAAAAAAAAATCTAGAAGAATTTACTCAGTATAAAAAACCACACATGAACAACTGATGCGTTTGCCATTATACAACAATGGTGAGGTTTGAACCTATATTATCTGTACTTCTGTAATTCCCAAATAGATTGCACCAAAAAGTGCCCTTATTTGGGCGTTCCGAAAGAAGCAAAGCTATCTTACATTGACAGGATACAAAAACGTTTTGTTTTTCTTTTTGCATAATATAAAATGGAATATCATTGATAGTGATTTAGACCCAGTACATAACAATGACATCCTGAAGAGATTAGAAAGTCCGCGAGTATTTCCTAATTTCATACATGATTGAAGATATGGAAACAAGATCCTTGTTCAATGCAGATCCACCGACGATCCTCTTAATGCAATCCGAGAGTCTTGTGTAATAGAGCAACAATTGAGTTAACGCAGCCCTTAAGATCTCCATACCGCACAAGAAGTTGCTGAAAGAAGTAATAACGTCTTTATGCATCAGCTCGATTGCAGCCTTCCACCTACTTGCAAAATCCTTCACTAGGGGCTCGACTTCGGCGACAGTTATAGGTTTATCTGGACTTGATGTTGGGTCCTCGGCTGACAAATTACACACAATCAAACCCGTATTTTTCAAAAGAGAGAACATAATCAATACGTGTCCTTGTTGTGATACTTACAAGCTTTAGACTTTACAAACTTGATCAAACCATTAAAATGTTCTTGAAGCAGTTCTTCCTACAAGGAATGAAGAGAACAGTAAGGATAACCACGAGAACAACGAAAATTATATTATATTTGTTTAGTATAATCTATCGTATGCCTTCCCCTTTCTTTAATATGAAAGGTTTATTAAATTTATAAGTACTTTCTCCAATTTGGAGATCGCATAAATGGTTTTTAAACTTTTCTCACAACAAATTGAGTTCTCGTGAATTGAATGGTGACGCGACTCAGTGGGTTTGTGTTATTTGAAAGTCATTATCGCAAATTTAGGACATAAAACACTAGAAAATTCTAGGTGGGGCATAACATGTGATCATCATATCCCAAAAGAAACAAGAATGTGAATATATAGCAACAGAAAATTGATGCACTCGTATATTCCCAGAACTATGATTATATTGAAACTATATATACAGGAAATTGATTGTAGTTACCACAAATATTGTTGTATTGCTCTTCAGTAGTTCTTCAAAGTGCATTTGAATCTTTCCACCTTCAGGTCCTGCTTCCTGGAATCAAGAAAGTGGGAAAGCTTAGGTTACCAAAAGTCAGAAAACAACTTATCTGAGTATGAAAACCACATCTATTGTCTCACCCTTTCTTATTGATGCAAATATAAATAGTTATTTGACAGAATCCTACCTTCAAAACTGTAATTGTCATATCATAGTTGTTTATAAGAAACACTGTCTGTAATTTTTGTTTTGTGAAGTTCTTCGCAAGCTTGATAAGTAAGTCATCAACAGCCATTCTAAGTCGTTCCAAATTCAAATCAAGCTGCAATTGATCAGAGGATATATTATATTAGAATTTTACAGAAGAAAACTCGGTGACTATTAATCTATCATACTAACCTGACCATCTCCACGTTCAGTGTTTAAGTGGATAAGAGAAGCAGTAAACTCAGCATATCGCCTCATGACATAGTGAGGATGAACATCGTCTTCCCATAATGTCTTCACATTTGCATTACGCAAGCTGTTGAGGTGCATGTCAAATACCAATTTAAATCTAGGCCACAAGGATATATTGACCTACACAAAGTAAAATTAGCTTCATCAAGGGTCGATAGAGAGTAAGTTCTGAATGATACGCGGGCACATTATCTTTTAGCAATATTCCTTAAAGCCATTAATAATGTAGTTCATCTAAATCTACTGGAATTACCAACTATGAGCCAGTGGCATGTGAGAGAAGGATATCAGAAACCAAAAAAGTGTATATAATTAGTAGATATAAAAAAGAAAAGGGCGAGAAAGAAGTTGAATTGGGGGCTTCATAAAAAGTAAATACCCTCCACACGTTGCTTCAAATATTTGCCAATTAAAAAAAATTACATATACAAAAAAGTGATTTGCATTATCTGTAGCAGAAAAAAAACTAGTGAGACAATATTTGCTGCATCCGGCAAATACAATCACACTTTAAAGTTTGCAAAGGCTAGGAAACAATCTATATATATTATAATAAAAATGAACATTATCGCAAATGAAAACAAAGGGAAAATGTGGTCAGAGTTGAGTTTTCCTGTCATCAACTAATGCAATCATATTTAAGAAAAAACGACCCCAGTGGGCAAGTGTCAATCACATTTTACTTTCTTTTTTACATCTATTGTTATTTTAACAAGAATAACATCCCAGTAACTCTAATGCTTAAATAGCATACGAAGCTAGACTCACATTTCAATTAGTACTAAAGCTATTCCCAAATATAGAAGTCCAATCATCTAATTATAAGTTATATGGCTTCCCAGTTTAAACACTCTTAAGAGAAGGCTATCTTGTATAAGTCAGTCCATAAATAGAAAGCCGACCTTGTCTAAATATGAATCCAGGCATGGAATCCGTCTCCGAGACATGATGAGCTGAAATTGAAAAAGTCATACACATTAAATATACAAGTAAAATCTCCAAGTGCACCACCATCTGCTAAAACATGAGAATACTAAAATTTATTCAGGTGATTGCTATATTTTTTGACAAAGACCATTCCAATATTATTCATTCATATGGTAGTTTCTTCTTAAATGATATTCCAAGCCCCCAAACTATCGAGTGAATCCTCTTTCAGTTTGCTTGGGGTCAAATGTTTCAAGAATTAATTTGATTTATAAATGAATGCCTTTGTGTATAGTTATGATATATAACATTGATTTATTTAGAAAACCGTTTTTTTGTGTGTGTAGTTGTGTAGGAATATAAATCCACTTATTTTTAATAATTGAATTGATATTTTTTTGCACTTATTAATTTAGTCAGTTTAAGTAAACTGCTAACATAAAGTCAATTCGTAATTCATTTTATCATTAATGCATTCCAAACGTAGAATTTGATTTGTAAATAAATTCAAAACCTTTTTTATATAAAGAATTTCAAACATAAGCATTAATTCATAAATTAAATCTAATAAAACTATTCGTAAATTTTTTATTTGAAGCACAACCTTCTAGAATTTCAGGAGAGGGGTTAAGATTCAGAATCAGATTCCTGTAAATTGGAATAAAATGCAAAAACAGTTAACAGTCATCCACTGAGATTACATTTACTTATCCCAGAACTGTCTAATTAGCATCACTATGGTGTTTCCTTAGACACGTTCTTTTCACCCAAAGAAAAAATCAGAGGCTTACAAAATAAAACATTACCTGATGCTTGTGTATTATTTGAATCATAAGCATGAGGCCAATAGCATCATAACAATTTGGAAGTACTGAATTGAAGTGCTCATCAATGACACCAAATGGACCTGAAAATACCAAAGAGCAAATCATAAGGATCTTCTTGAAAACACAATTCTAAAATGAAATGAGATTCAACACTAAAGTGATCTAGGAGTTTTTATACAAGTAAATATATACCAAAATGAATTTAACAACCGTCCTTTCTATTCTATATTCAAATCATTACAAAACCACCAAACCTGTTTTCCACAAGGTCCAAGTACACGAACTGAATGAAGCCATCATGTTCTCTATAACTACTTCATCAAATTATTAGGCTGTGTATCGTCTACTGATTCTTCAAACAAGGGCCTTTATCAGTCTTCTCCCCACACACCTAAACCGTATCATATGTATGTCATTTTACCTTCTTTCCCTCACTTGATGCCACTCTAACTTTCAATACAACATGAATTTTCCTTGTCTTAACTTTTCTTGCATGATCAATTATATAACGCAACATCCACATCTTGGCAACCCTTCTGCTTTTATTGGCACTTTATCACCCAACATTAAGAACCATACAGCATGGTTGTTCTTATGATGATTGTGTAGTAACATTTTCCTTTTAGCTAAAGAGACACCTTTCAATCACAAATAAAACCTAAAACATTCTTTCATTTCATCTACCTAAGTATGAAGTCTATGATTTACATCTCTATTTCTGCATCACACTGTATGGAGATCCAATATACTTAAATTGTCTGGCTTGTGGCATGATATATCTCCAATTATTAAATGGTCATTTTCTAGCGTAGTTTTATTATATTTAAATTATAATACAGACATTTAATTCATTTTCAGCACTAAATGTTTTTTTAGCAAACAAGAGAATTCATTGATTTAGGGCTTAATTTTTCGTTCATAAAAAATCACTTTTTGGTTTTCAACGCTAAAATTAATCAGTTATATTACACAACTCTCATCCATGTTTCTTGATGTTCTAATACCACTTTTGAAATGATGTTTACTTATATATGATCACTGCTGCTGATACATCCCTACCTGTTTTTAAGAAGTTAATTTAGCATATTGCAACCTCTAATTTGTTATTTATACACTCTCACAGTTGTAACATGCTAGACCCTTCTTCAGACAAGCGATAATATAATAGTAGCAATCCTCGTGTTTGTGTGTGAAAGAGAGAGAGACAACTCTTGGTTATTGTGAGTGAGAACATTTAATTACAATGGTTAGATTAAAATTAATAGCTCGGTCATTTATTTAATTTCAAGTTCTAAGTGATCTTTTAAAAATCTCATATGTACTTTAATTAAAAAGAAAGAAAATCACAAGGGATTTAAAATTTAATATGTCATGTAAACCATTAATTTTAAACTAATAGTTGTAACTAAAGGTTTATATAATCTTATTTCTCGTGGTAGCTTAGAGTTCTCATTTTGGACACGCTCCTTACACACATCAAAGAGACAATGAATCCAGCAGTGTTAATTTTCCTCTCAAGCACACTACACGTACACCACATGTACAAGGAATCCAACAATGTTGATCTCCCTCTCACACTACGTATACACCATGCGACTTATGAATTCAACAATGTTCATCTCACATACAAATAAGCTAGAAGTCTTCCTTATTCTTTATTTTTTAAGTGAAAAAAACTCACAATAATCAAGACGTTCCAGAAAAAAAAAATACCTGAAAAAATTTCATAAAATATAGATTCTTCTCCAAAGAAATCATCACAGAAATTATATCTGCAGATGAAAGAAAATAATGTCAATATGCATAACAGTAGGGACTTTATGTTATGATGATAATATAACAAGACATAGTGAACTTTTAGAGTACTCTGAAGTAGCAGTATCCATAAGCAGTTTCTGCAAGCTCCTGAACAGTTGCTCATATGGGTATTTAATGGAGCTTGCTTCAGCTATATGAGGAATTAATGCAGGTTCATCAATTTCCTGTAAAAAGTGTAACAAACGAAATGCAGTTATCCAAAAGTCTGCAAATCAGTGCAGATTTGTTAAACAATACATCAATTTTTATTAAGCCAAACAATCCTCAATAAGGACTTAATATTACAACAAAGGAATACCAATGGTATTCAAATTGGATCGGGCTCTTTTACCATATTAGTCAGAGTGGAAATTAATGGGTGACCCAAAATAAAAAACCGATAGATTCTAATATCATGATAGAAATGGACTGAATATAACTCCAACACAAAAGCTAGCTTAAGAAAAGAGTTTTCTAGACCTTATTAGAGTATTTTGGCATTATTCCTGGTAGATCTTAAAAACAAGATTTCCAGTATTATATGAATGTAATTGCATCAAACTATCAAAGTAACATATAACTCAGCATTATTGCTTTATAAAAAATTATTAATAGGTCCAAAAATCTTGAAATACAACTTGCTAAAAAGCAAACTTTCTTTCTTTTCTAACAGTTATATTTCCTGGGTTTAACTAGCCTCCATTCCTTGAAGAAACTATTAACATGAATAATAATATAATTAGATTAAATAAACACATGGATTTTAGGCCAATCTAATCGGTGATCAAAAAGCAAAATCATAAGCAAGGATTTCCTTTTTTCTGGACAGAGTTGTACCTTCAATATATTAATCCTATCCCCAAGTGCAAATACCGCAGATCGATTCTTCAGTGGTTCCCTTGCTCTTGTGAATAGACCACTGCTTCTTGTCTCTACACCAATTAAATCATTATATGTTGCTATATCCAATTGCAATTTCTCCAATGCTTGTATATAAGCACGAAAATGAGCACTAAGAACCTGCAAACATTCAGCAGCACCATTAGTGTTTTTCTTGAAGCTATCTAACGTTATTCTGGGGTGCATTTGGAAGAGCTTTTGGGCTTGTGATAGTTGCTTATGACCTTCCTATGAGCTCATTGTAGCCTTTTCCAATAAAATTTGTGTAGAAACTAATAAGAATAAGCTTATTTGGCTTGTTACTATGCCAAATCAGAGCTACCTAATGTCTTCAATGCAATCATATAATATCTCAATGTAAAGCCAATTTATGAAAAATAAATGTATTTCTGATCTGGTGGGCTCGGGCTTACTTCATTATTGAGCCTAGATTTAGGTAGAATGCAAATCATACAAAAGAAGGTTTTTTCAACAGATTACAAAGGTGGCTTAGGTTACGAAATACTAAGCTTACCAAAATGTCTTGATGACTCATGGGCCATTATCTTGATGAAAATTCAATAAAGCAAACAAAAAATATGCTTTGGACTAAGACTAAAAAGAACGACAAACGCCCAGAAGCAACTAGACCTTTTCTACTCCAAATACCAATATTTTCTATTTTTAACAGTTACCTTATTCATTGTATCAATGTACGCAGCACGAACTTCATTATATATTTCCTTTCCGTGTTCCTTGAGGAAGGTAACAACATACCTACACATTTATACATCAATTCGTTAGATTACCAGAGAACCAGAAGCTCTAAACAATACCACAAGTGAGTCCACAATTTAAAGGTGGCAAAGAAGTGAAGCATAGATTAGAATATTTCACAGCCTTCCAATGTTAGCAGGCAACATAAAAATTTCGTAAATGAAGGCAAGGTGGCAACCACAACCTTTAATTTAATACTTCATGGATAAATTCTTCAAGATCACCACAAACAATAAGAAAAACTTACTTGTATTTTAAAAGAACATTTTGTTGAAGTATTTGGATATTGGTTTTGGGTTTTCTCAGTGCATAAAGTTTCTGAACAATGAAATCAAACACCTACAGACGAAATTTTGTATTAGTTAATTTTTACCTAATAAATGGCCTACCAAATATAAAGAAAAATGAGCTATAAAAAAAATATTATTCTTATTATTTTAGGTAACCTTTGAAACTGCTTTCTGCCTGAGCTTCTCAAGCTCAGGTTGAACATCTTTTAGAGCTTTTGAAGCTTTAACCAATGGATCTACTTCTATAAACTTCAGTTTTTTACTGAGAATCTCTAGTGTTCTCATATATTCTTCATTGACCTGAAAAGAAGTCCAAAGCGTACAAGTCTACTTAAAAGATTATATAACAATAACGTGGAAATACAATGAAAGAAACTATACAGTTAAGTACTGAGTGATCTGAATGAAAATAAAAAAACATAGACAGGACAATGGAATTGAAATAAATTAACTCTACGACAAAAAATCAAAGCAAACCCAGATGATGTGTGAAAGATATTAACTGTCAATCTATGCATTATATTAAAATTCAATATAATCATTGTACAATTTTTAAATGTTTCTATGGCTACCTATGTGCAGATATGTCAAAATTAACAAAGCTAATCAAGACTCAAGCTACAAGTTTCCAAAAATATGAATAGAATTACCAAAGCTACTAAAGATATTGTGCCTATAGCATAATAATGACAAAAGTGACCAATGATATGAACAGTCAATGTCAAAAGTAAAACACCTGAGAGATCCTCAATTAGAATATTGATTTTTAAGTCCTAAAAACTTAAATGGATGTAAAATGCAAACTAGGACAGTACTATTAAAAAATAAATATATATTTTCACACCGCCAAAGGCATCTTATGCAATATTGGTAGAGCGTTGGCGCATGGAAAAAATATAAATACCTCTCCATCAACAAGAATATCAACCATCCTTGGAGGCACAATTATGTCCTCCACAAACTTAGCCAATTTGGATTCAGCCACCTGTTGGATGATACAAGAAAAACCTTAACACAAGTAGAGATAGATAAAAAAAGGTCTAACTTATCTGGGGTGTAAGGAGAAGCGACAAAAATACAGAAAGGTAATGGATAAACATTATAAGATATCAAAGTGTTCATTTTGGTGAAGATTGCTTCCCAGGTCAAAAAGACTTAGTTACAAATTGGGTTTGGTTGAATTATTATTAAGAAAGGCCAAAAGGGTGTTATGATACATTAGTGAACAACTATGAAATTTATTTCGTTTAAATTAAACATTCATACCTTGCGATTCTTAAGTCTCAAACTCATATCCATAGATTTCTCCTGGAGTATTCTTATGTCTGAACTAATGGAACCAATTTCAGCCTGATAAAAATTTAAAAATAATTTCATGATCTAATATCCAATAAATACAAGAAAAAATGTACTTCAAATATTCTAGTAAGTCCTTCAGATTATTGAATGTACTGCTGTGGTTTAACATAGTTCCTGTTACATGACTACTACAGATGAATAACAGGTAAATAAGTACTAAAACATCAAGCGAATCTAATCATTCTCATGGGGAGAAGTCTTCATAAAAAGGACGGGAAATTGACGTGTCAAATTCAAGCTTCGAGTTAAAACATACTTGGCCAAAAACATACCTGAAATCCACTTAGAAGAGTTTCCATCTGTGACAAAATACTATCACAATCACGAATTTGATCATGAAGAGAGACTAGATTATCACTTTCTTTAATATAATCCTGTAATAAAACGAACGATATTAAAACTAATCACGGAACAAAAAAAGTTTAAAGCATTAGCTGAGTAAAACAACCACACCTTTATCAAATATTTACACTAACCACAAGGAATAAAAAATGGAGCAGCAATTAAAACTTTCAGAAAATTGACCACAAACCTGAATTGAATCCAATTCAACTTTACGTAAATCGTTCTCTACTCCTTTCGTGTAGTCCCTAAGTTTGGTACCTTTAGAAAGTATATTAGCAACAACCTACACAAAACAAAGCAACCTAATAACTTAATACATGTCGATCCATTTCAACAGCAGTAATGCTTTCAACACTGCGACCACAAAGTGACTCACATCATTGTTCTTACACTCTTCCAGTTCCTGCTCTAGTCCTTCCAACGATATATCATCGCTGCAAGGTCAAATTAACCGAAACACATGAATCAACTAGTAATCCAATCTTGATTCCAAGGTTTCAGGCTTCAAAGTGTACGAACTGAAACTAAACGTGGTATAAAGCGAAGAAAACCTGCTCGGATCCTCTTCCAAAGCTAGGTCACCAACAAATGCTCCCAAATCGAACACATTCTTTTGTGCATCGCTGGTTTCGCCAATAGAGGGACTCTGCAGAGAGCGGAATAAGTAAAGGCTTAAGAGAAATGGAAATCGAAAACAGTAATTGAGTGAAACTGAAAAGTGGAATGGATTCAGATGTAGTGCACCACTGTGACTCCGGCAACATCCGCCATTGTTGACGAAAGTGTGGAGTGTACGGAGGAACGATAACTGGATTAGAAGAAGCGCAGGTTGAGGTTCAGCAATGCATCGTCAAAATGAAATGCAGACACATCGATGGTTAGATTGAATGAGATCTGCACGGATCCACCACGACGAAACAACGAAACAACTAACCTTTACCGATACCAGTCCAAACAAAATGAAAGAGAATGGAATTGGGGAACCAGATGAATTAAAATTACCATATTATTTGTATGATGTATTCTTGAACCGAAAAATGTTTTCAATGGTATTAAACTTATTTTATTCTGTTATCTATTTCATTTGGTTGATAATTGTCAGAAAAAATAATTTTTAGTTATTTGACATTTTTTATTTATATTTACTTTAAAAGAGTGATTCATATATTTATTAAATAACTATAACAATTAACATTAAACAACAAGTCTATTAATATATAAATTAAACGAGTATATAGTAAAATTAGATATATATTTGATAGATATTGTAATGCAAGTTAAAAGAGTCTATTTATACATTCATTATATAAATACAATAAAAATAATTAGAAAAGTATAACAAGAAGTCATTTCATCTATTAATTAAATGAATTTAAAAATACACATAAAAGAGATATATTCATACATTATTCGTATTGATTAAACTATTATTGTAAATTATATTAAACAAGTTTATTTATACACTAATTATATTAGTTTAATAATATATTTAGACTTCCATATACATATTAGATAAATATATTATAATACACATTAAATAATTTTATTAATTATATAAATAGATAAGTCTTGTATATACATTAATTATCTTTAATAGACAAATATGATTTTAATACTAATTAAAATAACTTTGTGATACGTTAATTATATTATTTGAATAACTCCCATTACATAAGCTTATTCATAAATTAATTTATATTTTTAGGGAATCAATGTATAATATTTACATATCTTTTTAACTTTTAAAGAGTTTATTTTATTTTTATATATATTTTATCCTATATGTTTTTACAAAGTTTAAACCAATAAATTCATTTAATTTAAAACTTAATTAAGAACTTAAAAATATTTATTATCTTTTCCATAACATATAATTTTTTTTAACAAACAAACAAACCAACATTAGTAGTGTATATACACAGGTTTAAAATTAGTGAGTAAAAAAAAATAAAAAAATCATACAGGTAAATATAACAAATAATAATAATAAATAGATAAAATAGCATTACTTTTTTTTTCAAATCATACATAAGTTCACACTATAATATAATTATAATAAATTATAAATATTTAAATTAGTTATCATAAAACCGTTCTAATAATTGTCTGTAATTAAATAACTCTATACAACTATTTTTACGTTGTTAATATATCTACTTGAATTGTTATTTGATAAGTCATAAAACAGAATATATATATATATATATATATATATATATATATATATATATATATATATATATATATATTTTTTTTTTTTTTTCATTTTGAAAATAAGATATATGTATGCATCATTAAAAAACAATTTATAGACATGTATTCAAAATTATTTCATTAGATAATCGTGGTCTCTACAATGATGATAACGTGTTATAAATTTTCTAAAATAATAATAATAATAATAAAAATAAAGAATTGACTGCCATCAGATAAACTAGTACAATTATTACTGTATGTCCCAAATAGTTATTACAAAATATTAGACAAATTATTAAATGCTATTTTACGAGTATTAATATAATTTTAATTTTCTTTTCAAATAAATACATCAATAAATTAAAACTTAATTTTTTGTTGTTAGAATTCTAACAATTTTTATGGATTTTACAACTATAACATAATTTTTGTAAATTGATTTAAACGAGCGTTAATTAAAAAAAAAGAATTTCTATTTTAGATTAAAATACAAAAATAATATTTTTGTTCAAGCACGATTCACCTAAGATGGATAAATAAAGACAATAAAAAATATAATATACGAATAGAAATTTATATCAATTGACCAATATAAATTAAACATAAACTACTTTTTGGTGGATTATGAAATTATGGCTGCAATTGCTTTGAAAAGTAGTTCAGACTAATCACAGATACACCATTACTACAAAACCTGGGCTTGGGTTTGGGCCTGGTTGACTGGGCCAGTTTTTGTAGAACGGCGTCGTGTAGGGTGAAGGTTACCGGGAGCATTTTCCAATATCAATTTGAACTGGGCATGAGCGATAAACCCCAAAATCTCGGTTGCTGGTCTCTTTTACTCAGCAAGTGAAGAAGAGGAGAAAAGAGAAAAGCTTTCCAAAATGTTCAAGCTATCGCGCGTGCTTCATCTCACCTCCACTTCTAGGTACTCTCCGTTACTACCATATTACTTCAACTATGTACTCACTTCTCCCTTTCTCTTCAATATCGGTTATTACCTGTACTTGCTATTCTATTGTTCTTCACAACTTCGTCTTAGCACTAAATAACAAACATGAAAGTGGTCCGTCCCAGAAAAAAAATTAAGGTTTTTAAAAAAGGGCTTTGGAGAATTTTGTTGTAAATTGCTCAATGTGGTGTGAATCTGGACACGCCATACGCTAGAGGCAGCTTTCGATTATGTCAGATGAATCTTCGTAGTAATATCGATAGATGCTTTTAAATTTTACAATTTTGTGAAACAGGCATAGGTTGTTGGAAGTGTTGTGGTCTAGGAATGTTGAAGTTGGAGACTCTCTGTGGGATCGGCGTGATTTTACCCATTCAGCCGGCATTTCTACTGCTACAAATAATTATTCTGCTAAAGGCATTGCTTATACCAGTGTTTATAATTTTGCTACCTGTTGAGGCTACAGCTGAACTTACTGGGCTTTACTTTTACTTTTTATTTTTCTGCTATGAACTTGTCTTGCAGGGTATGCCACGGATCGTATATTTGCTCCGTATACTGTTTACAAGGGCAAAGCGGCGTTCTCGTTGAGTCCTTGTCTTCCAACTTTTACTAAGTTGGATGTAAGATTGCTGTTTTCTTTTAATAATTTTATTGAATGGACACTTTGTGTGTGTATTATTAACGCATATGTCATAATTATGAACTCCACTTGTCTAGTCCGGGACTGTTGTAGTTGATCGACGTGGTTCAATGATGATGACTTTCATGCATTCTATTGGAGAACGTAAATATGACTGGGATAAGAGACAGGTAATTGTTTTTGTTATCCATTTTCATGGTTAAAGGTTACTGGGGTTTTGACCTGTTTTTTGTTTATCTCTCTCATAGTGATTAACTTTTTGTAGAGATTTGCTCTCTCAGCCACTGAAGTTGGTTCTTTGATAACTATGGGCTCTCATGATTCCTCTGAATTCTTTCATGACCCTTCAATGTTATCAAGGTTGGTTTCATGGATCTCGGATTAGGTTTTGATGGCCAACTAAATATCGTCTTAGTGAAATATAATGGGGTTGAATCAAAAGTACATCATCATCAGCTTTTTAGTCATATTTTCTTTTTATATTTGTATTAACCAAAGATAAATAGTGATGACTGCTTTGTAATCGTATTATGTTGCAGTAATGCTGGTCAAGTAAGGAAGAGCTTATCTATTAAGCCTAATGCAAACAGCAATGGGTACTTTGTGTCATTGAGTAAGATTAATATTTTTTTCATTAGTTTTTTCTCCTTTTTTGCTGCTTACTAAGATTGCACAATGCACCCTGTGTTCTCTCTGATTGTTGATCCTTCTTTGGCAGATGTTGTCAACAACCTGTTAAACACCAAAGACTACTTCAGTGTTCCTGTCACAACTGCTGAGTTCGCTGTAATGAAGACAGCTTGCAGTGTATGCCTTTTATCTGCTTATTTTTTCATAAATTTGCAAATTATATTATGGCTTCTATGAACTGATGAGTTTCTACTTGCAATAATTCAAAAATAAGAATAGAGATTGGAAAGGACAAAGAAACTAATTGTCCTGTCATCTTGCAAGCCTAACATTCCTAATCAACACCATTCTTGTCTTGAACCTTGGTTAATACTAGAGCTGTCAACTTGACCCATAGCCCATGGACCAACCCTAGCCCACCCTTAAATAAGTCCCCTTTTGGAGAGCCTCCAATCGAGGGGGCCAAGAAAAAGCCCTAGCCCCCAAAACCCCCTCTCAAGTGGGTTAGGGTTAGGGCTAAGGTGGGCTTGGCCCCACTACAGGACTTTAATGAACTCTTAAAAATAGCACCTTCTACTTGGGCCATATATTGAGTATGACTGTCTCGGGTCGAAGGCCAAGATAGATCGACCTATGCCAAAGGTCGATTCGGACCAAGGCTTGAGACGGGTTGACTTAGGCTGAAGGTCGAGATTGATTGGCCCAAGATGAAAGTTGATACAAACTTTCTAGGGCCAAAAATTGAGAAGGTTTGGCCCGAGCCAAAGGATGAGCCCAGACCAAAGGTAGAGACAGCTCAAGATGAAGCTCGAGATGGGCCAATGGTCGAGAAAGGTCGACTTCAGTTGATGGTCAGCTGAGTTGACCCCAATTGAAATTAGGCTAAGATGGCCTCGACGAAAATTTGGCCGAAATTTGGGCAAATTCGACTGAGTTGGCTATGACACAAATTTGGCTAAATTCGAATGAGTTGGCCATGACATAAATTTGGCCAAATTCAACCAATTTGGCCCCAATAAAAATTCAACGGAACTAGACCGAAATTTGGTCGAGTCAGCCCCGACTGAAATTTGGTTGAGTTAACCCCAATCAAAATTCGGCCCTAGATGAAATTTGGCCAAATTCGGTTGAGTCGGCACTGACCAAAATTTGGCCAAATTTGACCAAGTCGGCCACTAGTGGAAATTCAGCCAAATTCGACCGAGTTGGCCCTGACTGAAATTTGGCCGAATTCGTCTAAGTGTGTCCTAATCAAAATTTGGTCGAATTCATTTGAGTCTGCCTTGACCCAAATTTGGCCCCACCCTTAAACGCCGACCGAGACCAGCCGAATCAGGTCAATGGTCGAGACGAACCGACCTAAGCCGAAGGTTAAGATTGGTGTGACCTAGGACGAAGGTCAAGACTAGTCGACCCTGTTGATGACAAAGGTCGACTTAGGTTGTTTTAGATTAAAGTTCGAGACAAGTCAAGGTTGAGATGGTCCCTAGGTTGAAGGTCGACTCTTGCCGATTTGGTTGAAAGTTCAAACAACCCTGTTCAGACTGAAAGTTGAGACGAACCGACCTGGGCGAAGGTTAAGATTGGTGCGACCTAGGACGAAGGTCGAGACTAGTCGACCTGCTGATGACGAAGGTCGACTCGGGCCATTTCAGATTTTAGTTCAAGACGAGTCAAGGTTGAGATGGTCCTTGGGTTGAAGGTCGACTGGTCGGTTTGGTTAAAAGTTGAGGCAGGCTTATTCAGATTGAAAGTCAAGACGGGTCGACCTATACTAAAAAGAAAGTCCATGGGTTGGCTCTGACCCACATGAGTTTTGTGGGTTTTTTGGCCCTATGGGCTTTTTAACTATGTGGGCTTTTTTGGTCCCAACCCACATGGGTTAGAACCAAGACCTGTGGGGTGTGCCAAATTGACAGCTCTAGTTAATAGATGACAAAAATGTCTTCAATCTTGATTCATCATTTATGCCCATTAAATTTAGCACATTTCTGATCCAGAATCTAGAAATTCAGAACTCATGTGAGTTTCGCTTGACATTTTTATTACCATTCTTGAACTGCCTTTTACACATATGACAACCCATTTTTGCTTTAAGGAGAGGATTCAAATAGTTTATTACATACTAATTTTTTTACTGTGAAACTGTCATGTTGGTTTCATTCATAGTATACTGCTGGTAAATATAACTTAATATTAGTATATATAAAATTGTACTAGTGATTAAACCAGTGCATGTGGCTCATGTTTCACTAGTATAAGGATGGTTCGACCAAATACACACGCACGCAAGCAAGGATGAGTTCAGATCATCTAGAGTTGGTTTAAAAACTACAAGGATCTTGACCCTTAAAATATTAAGTATGTTGTATAAAAATAATGTAAATAACTGTGTTGTGTAATAAAGGTCGTTAGATCCAAACTGCATGGGATGCAGTTCATTTTTGGACTGCAGAAGATCCATATCCTTTTTCCTGCAAGAAAAGAAAAACGCAATATGAGGTCAAATAATGATCATTCTACAGGTACACGACATAGAGTGTTAAAGCAAAACTAGGTTGAAGGGGTAACCATTGTGTTCCTTGATACTTGGAAGTTCCACACTGGAAACTCAGTCAATTATAAACGTATATAGAAGCTTAGGGGAGGGAGGGAGATTATATTTGCGAGTCCCTAAATGAAAACTAAGACGGAGGCAAATCATCTCATCCCTTGCTTACATGCTGGCCTTTATAGTTTGAAACTGCTGTCACTTGGCTTAAATAATCCTTCGGGTTGAAACTTGAATTCCATGGTCATCTCTTCCTTTCTTACAACATGTATACTTTTGCACCTTCTTAAGAGTTTTTCCACTTATTAATTTGTATTATAATGCAGTTTGCATTGCCACACATTATGGGTTGGGACCAGATAACTAATCAGCAATCCAGAGGCACAGTGGGCCTTCAACGGAAGGGTGGTTCTCAAGTTTTAGATTTGGAATGGGAAAAATGAATTGCTGCAGAGGAAAATAAAATGGATCCTTGTTTGTTTCGCAATTCCATTTGTATATTATCAATTTGAAGACTAGGATTGCTAGTTATCAATTTTGTATATTTGATCAGCTGTGAGCAGCCTTTTGCCATTAACCATGTTATTGTGTTGTCATATAACTCGTAAAACCGCTCAGGTCTTCTGTCTGGTTTTGAAAATACTATCTGGCTGTTTGAACATCAACAGTCTGATTGCAACACGGACGAATGAGTCGTCAAGTTAAATTCTAAAAGATTTAATAGTTAGTTGATGACTGTGTCCAGTCTTTCCATATCATTGTTATTCCTGGTTTAAAAGATGCCTAACCTGTGAGCTTTTGGTATAGAAAATGTAGTTCATTTGATTGAGAAGCCTTGAGTTACAAAAAACTCTTTGACATATGTTAAGTTCTTATGGATAGAAAATTACTCTGATGTTGGTGAGTTTTGTGTATGAACTTTGTTTGAAAATAACGTTTGATTTTTATTTTTTTTTACTTGTAAGTCTCTTTTGAAGATTTAATTTTCTACATGAAAATTTGGTTGAACTAGAAAATATGTTTATTCTAACGTTTTTAAAAGATTAAAAAAGTACTCAGTATATTAATAGTTTAGATAATCCATTAACCAAATAAACTTTTATAAGAGGTATACTTAAAAAAGGTCTTTAAGAAAGGTATAGTCTAATATGCATAAAGCTATAATGAAGCGCTTTCGGAATGCCGTCTGGAAGATGAAAGTAAAATTTATTTAACAAAAAAATAAAAAATTCATTTATAATTATGAATTCTTCTTTTTAGTGTTTATATTTATTTTTCAAATTTCTTTTTTAGATAAACTTGTTTTTTTAAATAAAAAATATTTTATTATTTTTATTCTTTAAATATTTGTTTTTTTTAACTTTAATTATTTTTTAATTGATCATTTTTTAAATTAAACCATTATTTTAATTGTAAAACTACTTACAAAATAAATAAAAATTATTTTAAAAAAAATTATAAAATTGATTTATATTTAATTTTATAATTATGATAATAATAATAATTTTATTACCATAAAAAAGAATGAACAAACATATACATAACGCATGTATTTTTATTAGAATTAAAAATTAAATAAAAATCAGATGAACTCATTTTTACGAGTATATATATATTTTTTTAATTTATTTTGATTTTGGTAAAGAATCTCTATATTGATTAGATGTATGTATAAGTTTATATAATACTTACTTTTTTAAATTAAATATAGAGTTCGGAAAACACTTCCTAAATTGATTTAGTATTTTCCAGAAAATAAAATCCGAAATGGTGGTGTATGGAGAAATTTATAGGGTACAGTATCAATTTGCTGGCTTACCTTATTACTTTTGGACTGAGATGGAATGTTTTAGTGGATTGGTCCTTAAAAGCCTAGCCCATATAAGGATGCATAAAAAGTCATACTTTGATTTTGAAAAGTTAAATACAAGAGATCAGTTAGAAATCAATTTAATCTTAAATTGATATTTTGGACAATTTTGTTATATTTTATAGAAAAACACAGATACACACACATTGGAACAAATTTAATTGGAGAAAAATTTATTGTACAAATTTTGGAAACACTGAATGTACCAATTTCATACAATAATAGAGAATTGATTGAAGGTAATATTTATCACTGTTAAATTAAATTCTTCAAATTAATTATGATCTTAAACAAATATTTACGGAAAAAATATGTTTAAAATTTCAAAATTCCGAAACACAATTGTATTGATAGATAGGATTTTGGATCAATAATCTTAAAGTAAATTTTTACAGGTATAGTTTTACCTATCTTAAAGTCTTATTGCTTAGAGTTTTCATATGGAGACTAAAAATAATACCAAATTAGGATTAATCTATTATAAAGGGAAAGTGTCTTTTTAAAATAAATTGCTTTATGCTAAATTTAAACTACAAATGTATAAGTTTACCATCAAATTAAGCTTTAATATTTAATTTGACAATTTTTTGTAAAAGTAAAATAGTTTTACTAAAAATTAATTTTTACATTTTTAAAGAAAAAGAGAGATGAAAAATTAATAAATGATACTTTCAATCTAAAAATTAATTTTGATATCAAATATCATTGTCTGTTTATAGCCAAATAGCTTTCGATTCCAGACACTTCATAAATTTTTACAATCACTTAACATCCACTTTTTTCACCTTTCCTCTATTTGGCAATCACAAAATGCTCATTTTCTAAAAAAGAAATGATATTTTAACACATATAAAATTTTTATATTTTTTTAATTTTTTTTATCTCTTTTTTTTTTAAAAAGTATAAAAATTTTATTTTTTAATGATTATTTTACTCTTATACTAATAAATGAATATAAAAGTGTCTTACATTATTATTATCCTTCAAAATTTGATGGTCAGTAGGTGGGTGTGAAAAAAAACATTTTCTAATGTTAAGTTTAAAATACACATTTCAGTTCCAAGTTTACCTTTATCAATTAGGAGGAAAAAGAGCTTTAATCTTACACTGTATTATTTTGGAAAACAAAGGGAGTAAAAACCAAGTTAAAATCTTTAAACACAGGCATATAATACTCACAATAATCATTCCATTGGTTGTAAAGAAAGAAAGAAAGAAAAAAGAGAAAAGAAAATTAATATTAGATGAAAGTGATTCAATATCTGAGACCATTTCCAATCGTGTTTATGCATGGATATACATACATGCGTCCAGAAAATCCTTCATGACTTATTGGCTACAACAGAAATACATTTTTCCTTCCCTTCCAAAGGAAACAAAACAAAAAGGTGAAAGCAGAAACAAGAATGGAAATGGCTGCTGCCGAAGAACAATAATTCTATATTTACGTACACGCAAAGAATCTAAGACATCACTTAAACCTGAACGAACTAAAAACAATACTACGTAAGTGCTTGAAAATGAAAAAGGTGGTAGGTTATGATGTGATCAAGGGCACTGATGACTGTTACCTGGGCCACCATAGTAGAAGTAGGTGCCCCATTCGTTACTATAGGAGCTTTTGATGTCATAGCAGTTGGTGTTCTCAGCTAGGGTTAAGATGTTGTGCACCGAGCTAAGACTATTGTCGGTGTCTACAATCTCAAGGTTACGAAAATAGCTTGCTTTTCCAAAACCATCTCCTGCAAAGTGTCCAGATCCCATTTGGGTGGAGGTGTGTTGCCCGTTCGCACGTGTGTTCACCACTTCGCCACCCCACTCCACCATCGTCGCATGTGTGGCCAAGTGTGTGAATAACTCCACTGGCCAATACCCCACTAGTGTGCCATCGCCGAAACTCATCCACCAGTTTCCTATTTTCGGGTCCTGATCGATATTTGTGTTACAAAAGATAATGAACAACACTGAAAAAGTTTAACATGTAATTATTGCATGTGGAAGAAGAAACACCAACCTTCCAAACCAGTATGGTGATGTCGTATTGGTTAGAATCGTATGATGAAATGGGAGAAATGGCAGCTCCAATGGCTATTCTTCTGTTTGCTTGCACAAAACCAGCACAGAGAAGGTTATAGCATCCTGTTGCCTGATATGAGTCACTCTGCATAATCCACAAAATCATCACTCTCACAAATTTTGTGCATCTAAACTCGTCCTACTATCACATCATTTTGGTAAATCAGAATTTGAATTACAAATTTAGTTTCTCAGCTAAATTTTTAAAATATCATTGGAAGTCCGACGTCATCGAGCAGAGATAAAGCCAATTTATAATATAAAGTGAAATACAAACCTCATTTTATAAGTCGGTTTTGTGGGATTGAGTTAAGTTTAAAATCCACTTTCTAATGCAGTATCAAAGTCTATCCTAACGATATCTATTCTTGTTTTGACATTTCTATTTTCACCCCGGACCGTTATTAGACCATCCAATTTTTACTGTCACTAATCTCAATAATAGTTAATAAAATGATTATAGTGTGATTAAGGGAGAGATGCTGACCGTCCAGTAAGTGAATAATCTTGGCCTGGTGTCACCATAAAGCTCCGGACTGACCTGACTAGTAGAACAATCAAAGCTTTAGATACAACCATTTGTTAATTGTTAATTAATCTACATTATAATATAATTAACCTAATAATCAAAGCTTGAATACCTGCCATCCAGCTTCAATGCTGTTGAGATCTGAGCCATCGAAGGAACCAGAAAGAATCCAAATCTGAGACAGACTAAATTCGTTCACCTCTTGGATAGAAGGTTCCCACACATTTATTGTTGCCTTTGCCCCATACACCTCCTCCGCTGATCCTGTGTATGCGATTGCATGCTGCATCATACACCCCACTAAATAATTATATAACTCATTCCTTTCCATCAAAATATTACTAGTTTCCCAATTTCTACATAAGCTAAATTATTTTATTAGTTATACCATTTAAATTATAAAACAATTAAAATAAAAACTTAAAACTATACATTTAATGTAATATTTTTTTCTTTTGTGTTTTATGTTTTGAATTTTTATATGGTATTTGAATCAATGTACAAATAACAACATAATATATGATTATTTAAAATATACGTTTGAATTAAAATCGAAAAAAAAATGTAACAAATAACTCACAAGTTTATATATCATAAAATTAAAAAAAAAAAAAGGTGAAAAGTTAAAATTTTAAACCTTTATCCTAAATCGAACCCTGTTTGCCCATACATACCTAATATTAGGAAATTAAAAAAAAAGAAAAAAAAAACTGATTGTAAATGCTTTGTGGTCCTGGTCAAAATCCAGAAACGTATTGTAACAATGACATTAATTGCCAACTCTTGTATATTTATGGCGAATTAAAAAAAAAATTACTGTTATTATAAACTATTTTCTTTTACACCTTTTTATAAACGTGTTGGAGTTTCACTGTAATATTTAGAATTGTGAAGTGCAGAAAATTAAATGAAAAAAAAAATGTTTAAAATGATAAATAGATAAATAAAAACAGTGTTGTGTTTTGTAATATAAGTATCAAGCAATATACAACATAATCCGTGCTAGTAGAGACAGATAGACTTATTCCTTTAATTGAAAGCGTATTTACAGCATTAGAATATTTAACAATAATGTTGATTAAAATAGCAGTGCAGTTTAATGTTATGCATTTATTATAAGGTGAATTAATTAAAAGTTATTAAAATTTATTGTGAGTGTGAAAGTCAACAAGTTTATTAAATTAATGATTTATGATTAAAATGTAAATATAAAAATAGAAGTAAAAGGTACCTCGTGGCCGTTACCGGAGACAACATCGGGGGCGTCGCTGCGTGCGAGAGAGAAACGTCGTCGTTTCTTTCCAAAGTCAAACAAAGACTTTGCTCTCAACACGTCATGCACCGTGCTCCGCCGTATCGGAACGGTTCCTTTTGGACACAGCGTCCCATTTTGGTGCCAGTTTTGCATTCCCATTCCCATTTCACTCTTTTCCTTCAGCTTCATACCCTTTGGCATCTCACTAGGCACTCTCTGTTGCATTCAAACATCTAAAAAAATAACCAAAATTTTCTCTTTCAATTTGAATGAATCTAAGAAGGTACCTGGATCTTGTGATTCTTCAAAAGGGGGTGATCTAAAGCTGGTTGCTTTCTTTTGTGGACACAGTCTATGAGATCACCATCTGGACTCTGAAATAATTAAAAACATTCAACGACAGAAATTCATCAATGGAGCATTGTAATGATAGCAAAAAAACAAAAAAGAAGCATTTTAGCAACAGCATTTGAACCAATCACACATGCATAGACATGAATAATTAATTTACCTGTATGGTGAGGAGAGGGGTCTTGTTAATGTTGTCCAAGTGTCTCTGAATCCTTTGGAGTCTCAAAGTGCTGAATTTCCTGTCAGTTGTGTAGTTAAGGTTGGTGGATTGAACCTGAAACGTTAGTAGAAGAAGGAGGAGGAAGAAGAAAGGAAGAAGAGTAAGAGAAGAAGAAGAGACAAGAGTGGCCATAAGTTGTGTTTTGAGTGTGATGAAGAAAGAAAATGGGTAAAGTAGAGAAGCATTAGTGGGAAAGAAAAGAGCAGAAAGGAAAAGTGAGTTTCATGGGTATTTCCATATAGCACACAGAAAGAAAGAAAGAGTAGAGGTAATTAAGGATTATGATATTGTATTCTCTCTCTCTTTCATAATGGTATTAATGGTGAGGAAGAAGTGGTGGGTGAGGTTAATTAAGGTGGTGGTGGTCAGAGAGGGTGATGGAGTTTCAGCATCAAGATGATGATTGTTTTGCATTTGATTCATCATCTACACATTTACACATACACTTGTTGTGCACAAACGTTGAAGCAAATTAAGGATGAAATTGCAGTGTTCAAATTCGAAATATTGAAAGCAATAATATAAAATGGCAGACCTACCCAACTGAAAACAAAACCCTTTTTATTGCACTTCTTCAATGTTCATCTGCCACCATATACTTTGCCATTAATGTTTCCCTTCAAACAAACAATATATATTAATGTCTTCTCTTCTTTCACTCTACTACTGCTCATCTTGTTTTCTGAATCATCAAATTCAATAAAATAAACTATAAACTGAATAATCAATTCAAGTGGGCACTCAAATGTGGAGAGCTGTGTTATTATTCGCACGCCGAATGCCCTAGCTAGTGTTATATTTTATATTTAACTCGTAAAATCATAAAATTTTACTATATTATTTTTAATTGAAATATCTTGTCTATAATAAAATTATTAAGATTGTCGAATTATAAAATCGTTTAAAAAAAATCATAAAATCATACTGATTGTAGTTTTTACTTTTGATAAATAGGTTTAGTTTAAATAAAATATAAATTTTATTAAAATTAATGTAATTAAAAATTTATCTTGTTGTATGTGTTATCAACTAGTTACAACACTAAAAAAAATAATACAATTAAAGTTTATATTTATTTTTGTAGCTACAATACCTTTTTTATTTGTTATTACAGTTAATAGGACACCAAATACCTAATAGTCCTGTAGTATTGTAGATCATCCACATTTAGTCGGATTTAGTTTGCAATATTTCTCATTGCTGTTTGAATAGTATAAATAGTTAACCCCTTTATTTCTTTATCTTCTATATATTGCAATAATTCTCCTACCTTGTTCCTCCTTTTGAGAGTTTCCATCATGGTAGTTGACTACACTTGCAACCTCACCTTAAAAAGAGAAAAACCACCAAGCAACTCCCCAGATAATCCTTTTAAGTTATTTATTTAAGTCTATTACTTTGTTCATTCACTTAGACCTATTTCTTAGGCTGCATACCATACCATCTTAACCGATTCAGAGCTTCTTAAAGCTTGAATCTCATTTTCTACACATTTCCAGGACACAACTTTAGATCTCTTGGCAATAGATATAAGTTCTTCCATAACCTTTGTTATCTCAACAATTTTGCTTTACAAGGCTTTTGAATAGGACATTAGTATCAGTTAGTGTATGAAAATGTGACAGAAGATATTTTGTGTTTGATACACAATCAAGCATTTAACTGTAGATACTAAAAATTGTAGAAAGGGTTAACATATACATAAGTTTTCACGATATTTTTCGCTTTAGACTAAATCCTTACGAATTTGCTTTTGGTTCCACTTTAAAAGGTTTTTTATGAATGGAAGTATTGGTCTAATACCAATTATAAGAAGGGTTAACATACACATATAGGTCTCTACAACGGTAAGATATTGTCTAGGCCAAACCCTTAAGAATTTGTTTTTGGTACCATATTAAAAGATTTCTTACAAATGAAGGTATCTTATCTGTATATAAACTCATATTCATCTCATGTTGTTATACGATGTAGAACTTTGTTTGTATCCTAACAAAAATATCCATGGCCTAAATAATATACCATTCATATGATTCTGTATTGTCCAAATAATTGCTAACTATACTACCTTTTAAGCACCTATGACATTGTTTCCAAATTGCCTTTTATATTAGACAACCACAAAATAAATGTATGACACTCTGCTTAGTTTGTTTATGTAACTCACAATAAGTACTTCCATATGTACTAAGTTGTCCTTTGTTGGTATCTTATTCAATAAGACTCTCCATCCAAAATGTTGTCCATTTGAAGGAGCTTTCAAACTCCAAAAAACTTTAAACAATTGAGTGTTTTCCCTTACTAAAACATTTTACAATATATTGTATGCAAACCTTACTATAAATATTTTTGTCCTCATCTTTTTTCCAAGCCCAAGTATTTTCCTTTTCACTATCAAATAATTGAGAAAAGCTACTACTAAGAGAAATTTGTTATGCCCATTTTTTTTTTCCAAAATTTTGTTTTATTTCGTAATCTCACTTTATGGTGTTGCTAAACAAGCTATCAAGTGCTCATGACTCACTTGTCTTTCCACCACCATGATGCATACTTTACTCTATTATATACTTAATTTAAGTTTCTTCATGATCCATACTTAGTATTTGAGATCTCCTTCCATAATTCTTTATTTTTCACATCCATTCTCTATTTCCATTTTGCTAGTAAAGTTATATTGAATTTTTCTGTCTCTAATTTCTAGCCCACCATTCTCAACATTTGATCTACTTAACTTTTCTCATTTTATCCAAGCAATCTTTTGGTTCTTTGAACTTCATCCTTACAAAAAAATTATTTGTATTTTCTTGATCATTTGACAAACATACTTTAATGCTTTGAAAAATGATAAGTAAAAAAAAAATAGAAAAGCCAAAATAACAAAATTAATAAAAACATACACAACCAATAAAAATAACTTCGTATTTGTTTTTAAAAAATATTAACCTGTACGTATAATTTTAATACTATTAATTAGTGTTTATTTTCTCTTCCTTTTACTGAGGCAGCGACACTATTCTTTGAAGGTTTGCTTTATAATGCATTTTAGTTTCTCTCACATTTTTTTTTTTCAAAAGATGTGTTGAAGAAGTGAGGAATCTTTATACCCTGTTATGGCATCGCAAGTAAGAAAGATGTTTGTAAAATTTTATGCTAATAAACCTAAATTTAAAGTTAATTAAATTTTAAACTTATTTAGATATTTTTAATTAAATTCTTATTAAAAATTAATATTATATTAAATATATCATTTTTTTAGTTGAATAATTTTCATTTAATTTTGTAATCTTAAGAATATGATCACAAAGTTAGAGAATAATAAAAATAAATATCTAAAATCTTAATTATTTTTAAATTAAATAGTAAAACAAAATAAAATAAGTATTCCACAATTATATTTTTTTTCAGTGTCTAAATTTATGATACTATATTTAAGATTGCAAAATACAATAATTATATATTGACAAAGACTTAGTTAACAAAATATAAAGATTTTAACCAATTAGAAATGTTTAGATTTATAAAAGACATAAAAAAATTAATTATGTTATTTTTTTTTTTACATGTAGAGATGTCATGTTAATGAAAGATATATCGTCACTATATTTGAAAGAATAAAAAATATATATTAAATTTTAGATTCTCAATTAAAAATAATCAAATCTGTGATAAATTTAAAAATAAATTAAGTAAACTATTTTCTTAAAAATTAAACTATAGAGCTAGCAATAGAAAATTGAGTTTAATGCAATAAAATAATTCCACAAAATGATATATTAAAAGAGAGATGTTGGGTAATTTAACATATTAAAACAAAATCTATAGTGGAATCTAACTAGATTTAGGAGTTTGGAGTTTGAGACATTGGGATGGAAGTAATAAATAATTTAGTCAACATTTGAAGATGTGTTTATAAAACGCACGACCATCCATATGGCATGGAAACTATACAAATACCATAATTATATTATTTAAATCCAGTAAGCGTCTAATTGCGAATCTCCATTTTTTCTTTATTCAAAACAACTTTGTAGTTGTCAGTGCTGTCTATATCATATTGCACCAATATTCATATTTTTTTTTATAGGATTTGAAGCCTAGTTAGAGTTTAATATTTGCTTTCAAAACCATTATATTTTTAACTTAGCTATATCTTGTTAAATTTTTATATTTCCAAATAAGAACGAAAATGAGAGAGAAATTTGTTGCCAGTTATTTTATGGATGTTTTAAAAAGAAAAAAAAAACATATTATCAACTCATTCAATTACAAGCTTATTTTATAAAAAATCAACAACACGAGAATGAAAAATGTACCTCTACAAACAAAATATATTAAATTGAAATTTTGGTGACTAATAATCAACTTCTGGTTCATCAATGAGACAAAAAGTGCATTACAAAAGTTATAAATAAATATTCAAAATAAGATGGTAGGTTAGGCATTAATTACACATTTGTTACCCTGATCTTCAAGTCGAACTAACTTTAGCATCAAAAAATCTTTGACATGTATCCATCTATTGGTGTTAACGAGTAAGAAAGTTAGGAGTAAAGAACATTGGACGACCGACCCTTACAAATACATTGATCGACCTTACAAGCATAAACATTTTTACGTCTACATTGAGACTGAATGCCGGTTTTCTAAACTCACATGGTGACCACAAGAACCATGACAAATAATGTTGTACTAAAAGAAACTTTAGACGACCAATTGGACTTAAGGGAGATGATAAAGAACCTACAAAAGTGAATGAATGAAATGCAAGTCAAATAAAGGAAGAGTTAAAAGCCTTGTATGTGGAGAATATAGCCATGGGATAGGGTCAAGATGCTAAGAATCCTGTGCTTTCCATCCCAATGTTTCCTAGACCGATCGACTAAGCAATTGTGCGACGAACCTGTATGGTTCAAGAGAGCAGTGGAGCCAATAAGGATCATAATCTATCCATAACAACAATGGATACAATTAGGATGCTCCATTTTCCCATGGGCATGGTGGATACTTCCATGCCTAATAACTAGAGAATTCCTACTTTTAGAAATTTTGATGACTTCACCAATCCTAACGAATATCCCAAAATGATCATGAGCCAACTTCCGTTGTATATGATAAGCGATACCATTTTGTACATGGTTTTCTCCACCTAATTAAAAGGATATTCCCTAGCTTGGTTCTCCCTGCTACCACCGAACTCCATTTTGTCTCCACTCGATCAAAGTTTGGAGCATAATTTGCTACAAACCGACCACACCACTAGACCTTTATTTCTCCAATCAATGTGAGGCATGAGAACGACAAGTCTCTTAAAGCGTTCATAGAGTGATTTGGAAAAGTGACAAATACAAAACCTTAGCATAACTTTTGCTTTGTTTTGTTTCAAAGTTTAGTACATTTTTGTTTTCTTATATTTTAATTAATTTATACTTGTTTTACCTCTAATATTTTTCTTTGAATGAGATAAAAAAGCGTGATTAGACAAGAGTCACCTATAAAATTATAGTACCATAAACCACCCCTAAACAACCAGAAAATCACCACTGGACTGATTAGTTGATTGTTGCCCAAATTATATCTAGATAACATAATAAAAAGGTTCTTAAATTACCCAATTCAAAAACCATACAAATCGGCCAAATCACATAGGGACGCTGCGCAAGTCTTTAATTTATAAATAAAATTGTTTTGACATCCTTTGAAAAAATTCTGCGACTTGACAACCCCATTTAAAAGAACATAATCGGCACCTGAACATTAGTAATTCATTTAATTGGTAAATAAAGTGATCCTGCACAATAAAAGCTCTAAGGAATAAATAGACGAAGAAAAAAAAGGCAATACAAACATTGTAGGTAAAAAATATATTACCGCCAAAATTGATTAGAAATACAAATATAGTTACAAATAATTAGACTCGTCTAATTTACAAAGACGTTGATATAATCAAAATACCCAGGCGCAAAAAATTGGGTAAAAAGCCTCAAATTGCATATTTCTATATTTTTTTAGTATATCACAGTGCTCGAGAAAAATTGGTTATCAAGAGAATTCTGTACCTAGACCATGAAGAAAGGAGAAACACAGCACTTGATGAAAGAGAAACTTCTTAGCTACTCGAGGTATCCTCGTCGCTATCATCACTGTCATCGCTGCAAGAAAGTAAATACGAGAGAAATTTATCAACATAATTGTGCGTGGATTCTCGACTTAAACTCTGGTGTTAGAGAACAAACGTCAAATGTATAAAAAATTCATTCGGAATTAACAGTTTATGATAACAGAACATAAATAATCAGGCTAAGAGTATTTACTTTTATACAGTGATTTATACAAAATCAACAGATTATCTTAAGTAATAAAGAGAATTAGTTGTGTATTCAAACTTTGGAAATGAAATTTCAAAATTAACCTATAATTTCATCATCCCCTACTCTAGATAAATTTAAAATAAAACCCTTTCACCAGACAATTTTTTTTTCCGTAGAAAAACAAACGATAAAACGTGTATATATGCGGTCCTTATAAGAAACATGGTCCTGAGTACAAAACACAAGATCCACTTTAAGAATTTTCCGTAGAAAAACAAACGATAAAACGTGTATATATGCGGTCCTTATAAGAAACATGGTCCTGAGTACAAAACGCAAGATCCACTTTAAGAAGTATTAAACACTATATCTCTTTTTATACCAATAATTCATTTGGTAATTCCTTCTTAAGATAATATTTGCCAATTAACAAAAGAAGTCACTCGTTGCATGTAAGGTTCATCATCGTTTTTCCCACAAATATACAGGATTAAGTAACTTGCATTAGATTGAAATGATCCTCCAAGAGAAATGCACATTTGATTATATACATACCTATATTCGGGAAACTTGGATAGACGCCTAGCATCCAAACCAGTAATATACTTCTGAGCTGCTTGAACATTTTCTGAACCTGGAAAACCCAAATCCATAAAAGAGTAAGAAATGTATCTCCATTCCATTTATCGGTTGTTAATCTAAAATCCTGTGCCAGTAGAAAGCAAGAAAAATATATTCAATAATAAAAAGTTCCGGAAATAAAAATGTACATAACCAGAAATTAATGATTTTCATAGGTGATATACTGGATAAGATCCTTAAATTTGCGAGGGGTTTTTGATTAACATGGAAAACTGTAAGGTAATGAGTGGTATGGAAGTGTTACACAGATGGCGTTTTGGAGAAACAGTTTATTTCAAAGATGGCAAGTTTAAAAACAGATTCGTGTAAGAACTAACTAGGGTTCCGAAAGAAAAGATTTGCTGATGCAAATAAAGGCAGAAAATCTCTAAGCGATTCATTAAAATGATAAAGAACGTGACTTCACATTGAGGAACTCTATTTTAACACACTAACCGAAGCTTTTTTCACACTAAGCAAACTTAACTACATTATATCAAATACCGTCATAATCTTTTACTCTGAACATATCTCTATAGACAAACTACTGAACCTTCAAATTTGTCAAGGTTTCACTCTTGTTTTGGGTCTCCCTCTACATCTAGCAATATGGCTAAGTACAAAATGATAAAGGGTCTGCTTGTGAATAAACTAATTTATAGAGATGTTCTTGCCTATTAATTTCTCTAAAAGGAATTTTTTAATACATATATAAGTTAATTTTTAAAAAGATGTTCACCCCAACAGACCCTTTCTTCTGCTAATCGAGACTTCTACAGATATTCCAGACACATAATCAATCCAACTTCTTCTCATGCACTCATTGATAATCATAACTTGTTGGCTTGTTAGAATATAACACTCAAATTACATACAAAACAAATCTTATGATGTACTATAAAACTTTGCCTTAAACTTGAGTTGTGACGCTTTGTCATAGGAAAACACTCAGCGCACTGCTCCATTTCATCCACCAAATCCTAGGCTTTACATTAAACTTCCTTTTCTATCATTTTGAATGATGGACCCAGGATGTACCTCATACTAACTAACAATCATTAAACACTGACTTATACTTAAACAAAAGTCACGGGTTTAAAAACAAATATAAGGTAATAAAAAAACCCAACAATTGATTTCATTCATAAGAATAATAATTCAACGTGAAAGAATAACTAAATGCTGCAAGAACCGCCAGCCAGACAGAAATTTCAAAAAATGATTATGGTTTCACGACTACTCGTGGAACATCCTTTACCATATTCATTCAATAGTCAAATAAATAACACAAGATAAAAGGGCGTATAACACAATTCCAAGTGAAAGTACCCTTTGCTAGTTGGAAGGCATGCAGCGCACATCGTTCTGCAGCAAGTCTAACTGGGGTATTCGCATCTTTCAAACACTCCGCAAGTGCAGGACCAACTATGGTGCCTTGTGACAAAATGGCTGATGGATTTACCTGTAAAGTTTCAGGAATACACCAAATCTAAATTTCCAAACATACTATTCTACAGGTGGATACTATGTGAAGGCAAGATTTCAAGCACATACCTTAGCAACAGCTTTTATGGCAGATAATGCCCTTCTCCTAACTTCACTGGAGTCATCACGGGTGGATAAAATTAGCAGTGAAAGAACATCTTTGTAAAGCAGTGTATCAGAAGGATCTATTTGAGCTCTATAAAGAAGCAGCCTTCCCAATGCCTTGGTTGAAGCTTCTCGAAGAGGGAACTATTTTACAGAAAATTGAATAAAATCAAACAATAGCCACATAACAAGAAACTTGTTGGACTCGAGATTTAAACACATTTACTTCTGAAAAACATAAAATAATCTGGATTTTAGGCCAAGACTTGAGTACAGAGGGTTTTCTCAAAGCATGAAGTTCCTCCTTCAAATAACCAAAAATAATATCCTGACAAGACAACAACTAAGTTGCCTTCAACAAGTCTGTCACAGAACCTATACATCACTATAATTATCACATCTTGAAATCTATTGCTACATTTGATATTAATATAAAACGGAACCCAGTGATGTCAAATACAGAATTAAGATTGCATTCAGAAACTTAGGCAATTAAAACCAATTCAGAATTACCATACCTTCTCATCCTTTAGGGTGTCTCTAAGGCAATCAACAATAGTTGGGAACAAGGAAGACGAACAGATTGTTGAGGGATTGTAACGAAACAAGGAAGATATTGTAAGGACGGAACCATGCCTGGCAGGCCAGCTTGGTGAATTAGCTAGAGTTGACAGTTCTTGAATCAACTCTGTCAGCTGAACATCTTCAAGGTACTGGAGTTATAGTAACATAATAATCAGAAAACACAAAAAAAAAAATCACAAAATGAAATAGAATTAAGCACTCAGTTAAATCTCAGAAATGACAGCAAAAGTAATAATAACATGATTTAGCAAAAGAAAAATGACACGTTAATTTACTTTTTTCTTTCAATCAGAACAAAATAGAAGAGTAACATATTATAGTCATTCAAATATGTAATGAAGATTACAGAGAAATACAAACACATCAGTGAATACAAATCCATTCAATAGTCTACACACCTGTGCCAAGATTCCCAATATGCTAGAAGCAAATATCCGAACTTGATCATCATCATGATGAATTAAATCCTTGAGAACATTGTAAAAACGAGTTCTAACAGCCAAGCTGACATTTTTCCCAGCATGCTTCAAGACACCCTTTAATGCAGTCAGAATAGCTTCCCGTACACCGCCATCAGATCCCTAAATAATCAAATTCCCACAGTTTTGTATTAAACAGGTGACATTAGCAATACTAACATATTATCAAGTATTCCAACAGATTAAGTAAGAATAGCAGAAATAAAATCACCTGCAAACTGGACAGCAAATCACTAACTAAAGGGTCAACCCTGGTACTGAGTCCGCTAAGCTTCCCAAGTGCCAAGGCAGCACTAGATCGAACAGTTCTGCAGTCACATGCATGTTAATAAGTACGAAGAATAAAATATAGATGACATTATGTTAGGAGAATCCCAAATATCAACATTTCATTCCAAGTTAAGTAGAAAAGTAACAGGTTGGAAGGGCATCGGTTCAGTTCAAGATAGATGTTACCAAGGGAGTGGCATTCAAGGCCACAGTCACATGCATATTAATAAGCACGCATAATAAAAGATATATGGGATTATGTTCAGAGACTCTCAAATATCAACATTTGAGTAAAAGGTAATTAGAAAAGTAACTCAAATTCGATGGGCGGTCGTTCATCTTAATAAAAATGTTTCCCACGGAGTGTGATTCAAGGTTGCAGCACAGAGAAAAGAGTGTGGAGCCTCAGCGGTGAGGGGAAATCCTTGGAGGACTTTTCTCTGCTTTCATATATTTATCCTTTTATGTTTGAGTTTGTAAAACAATGGTCCAGTGTGCCAAATCTCGTCTTTTAAGAAATGAAAAATTAGATGGTAAGAATGGAAGTGAAGATGAAAGGGCCAATGGTTAGGGTAGTATTCAATTAAGGAAAGATGGAGCAGGCAAACAGCCTTGCATGCTAGAGTTTTGCACAATACCATCAACTCACCACCAATACACAAAAACTGTTACCCTTTGAGGATGGATAGTCAACTAAGAATGAGCTTCGGGCACATGTATGCTAGCCAATCTTTCCCTGCTTTAAGAACAGTCAAAATAAGTATCTGTTGTCCATTTCTTCTCATGAGGATTTTGAATATCTCATTATGTATCTTCATCTTCTTTCATAACAAAGAATGTTAATAAAAGAAAACATAAATTAGGTATTAGCAAACTTAGCAATTCATTTACGTCAGGTTCTCCTCTTTAATTATGGCATAACTGAAGGTCGAAGTTTTTAGTTACTAAATGTTTTCTACTTCCACCGATTTGATATTTCCCCCAAAAAATACTTAAGTGTCAGTTAGCAAGTCATGTGACAAATCCTGCAAACACTTAATTGAATGATTTGAGATATTAATATATTGTGTGATGCTGAAAGGTGATTAGCACATTTACAAACCACAACATCAAGCATACAAAAGGTGCTAACTAAGGGCGTGAACACATTAAATTGGGGAGAGGAGGGATGATTTTATAATAAATTAATATCTCAAACAAACCTTGTAGAATCCTGTAGACACTTGACAAATGTTGTTTGCAGCTGAGGAAGAAAAGGCTTCAGGGAGATTCCACCCTTTTTTATCATCGATGTTAGAGTAGACAAGATGGCACTCTTCACTTGCCATGGGAATCGATCACCTATAATTCGGATAAGAGGCCTACGACAAACAAGATTGGCAAAGTCAAGATATATAAAATATAGGTCCCCAAAATAAGAAATGATAAAATATAGCATTCAGTTGGATATGACCCATGGACAATCAAATGCCAACCTCACCTAAAGTCTTAAGAATAAACTATGTACAAATAAAACTCTGAGAGGAGTAAGATCAAGCTCTGAATAAACTTACTGGTCAAAACGGCCCTACATAACCTATTTGTCAAATTGGCTTTAATACCCAATCAAGGACTCAAGAATCAAATCAATAACTCCAGTTGCAAGGGAAAGACATAATAATTGTATATCTTTAACAAATGAGACTAGCTCAACTTATTGAAATTTTCTTAAAAGGGAAAAAGTCAATCAAAACAATTTTGAGTCAGCACATGGATATAACAATTATAAAGAGGGAAACAAGCCACCAACCAATGAATTGGTTCAGTTAGTGTATTCAAATAAAAGACCAGAACATTCTCTAAATACTAAATTATAACATGACGCCATTTTACTTGATTCATACATACAGCTGTTCATACTAAAATATGAACATTTATAAAAACAATCCATAACAATTTTTTATTAAATACCCTGTTATTGGGATGACAAACTCCTTGAGTGATTGCTCACTGGTAACTTCTATCAATTCGCCAAGTCCCAGAGCAGCCTGCTCCCTCAATTCAGCAGACCCGCTTATCAGACCCTGTATACCAAAGGTATAACTTGGAAAATGAATTCACAATACAAAACTCGGATATACTGATTTTATTAAGTAAAGATACAAAAAAGATTTCGATCCTCTGCTTACAGAAAACTATATATACAGAGCTCAGTTACACGACAAGTCAGTTAAAACTGTATAACTAAATCAGTTATAATAACAACAAATAAAACAAACTTTAATAATTGCCTCAAACAGTTACACTAAATCAAATCAAAAACAAACATTTGTAACAAAATAATAAAACAATAACATTGTCAAACAGAAGATGAACTCAATCCCCCCTCCCCCACAAACTCAAGGGGGCAAGAATGAGTTCCTCCCCAAGAAAGGAAAATCAAGTAGGAGACAAGGCCTTGGTTAGAAGATACACTCACACCTCACAATGTTACATCAATGAGCAAGCATTGCTATACCACAAAATCTTTTAATTCTTTACATAACCAAAATGTTAGAATAAATATAATTTATTGAAAAGTTGATGTGTGATTTGTGCTGAACCTAGTTCCTATATATATCTTTTGAGATTCTCTTCTCTCTCATACATTGTATCTGAGGTATCTAAAGTTGTTATACCTAGTTCCTGAGGTATCTTTTGAGATTCTCTTCTCTCTCATACTATTCTCAAGTCAAAACAATCAGCAAATTTGTAGTATTATTTAAAAAAATGTACATAGATGATATTAAAGCCAATTCAAAAATAATGCAGAAAAAAGTCCCACACAGAAGGGTAAGAAGAGTTCAACTTTTCACTCAGCTGGAGGGATTAGGGAAGGAAGACTGAACAATGAGACAGTGGAACAGCAAGACCACATAAGAGGATAAACTTACATGACAGCAATAGCATAGAAAATGATCGATATGATAGAGTCACAACATTCCATAGCTCAAAAAAAGAACATAGTCCTTTCATTACTTTACAAGAAAGCAATCAACCATAAAAAGTCCTATAACTGTCAGTCAGGATAAAAAGGTTTTAAAAACAACCTGATACCTACACTAGGAATCTTTAACTGTCAGCAAAAAATGTGAAAATGGTAAGTATGCAACTGAACCACAAAGCAAGTAATGATCATACAAAATTAAGAAATTGCAATTGAATAAAAAGAAGCATACTTGGAGAAAAATTGGCAATATAGGCTGAAGTGCTTTAGGAAGACAAAATCCAGGTATGAGAATTGGCCCTCCCTGTAGAACAATTATGCACAAAACGCATTCACAAATTAGTCATTAGGAACCAAAAGCAACACCTGAAAGTCTCAGATAGGAATAAATTCCAAAGTAATAGATTCACCTTCTTCTTCCTCCGTTCCTTGTCTCGGGATGTTGACACAGCATCTCGGGCAAGTTTTATATAAGAAGGAAGAACCTCCTTGGGTACTGAAATAATGACCCTTGACAAAGCTTCCCAAGCAACCTAACAAAGAGAAATTTATAAAGACATACTATATAGAGAATCTGTGTATAGTATCAAGAACTCCAACACTTACAGCAACAGTAGATGAATCAGGATCACTTAGCAAGATGATTAAGGTAGATATCATGTTTGGAGCTTCATCAGCCAGATATAACTTGCTATTTTTGAAGAAATATCCTATCAGATATGAACTAGATCTTCTTACAACAGCCTGAAGACAATTATCAAAGAGAGAAAAAAATTTTAAGGAGGAACATGTAGGAAAGAAACGAAGGGCATTAAATTATATCAATTACACAAGAATATTACCTGACTGTCATTAACACCTTTGACCAGCTCTGATATGAGTGGCTCAATACCTTCCTCATCAATAACTAAGACCACTGTTTCAGCAGCTTCCTTAGACAATGTTTGCACTTCCTAGAACATCAACCAGAACAAAGGACAAATTTAGCCAAATCAGTCCTTAGAAAACATGAAGTTTGAATTCTAAAACAGTATTTTCTCCAAACGATCTAACTGTGGTCTACCTTGTTATCGTCACCCATCGCAGATAGCAAAGGTGGAAGCACAGTACCAAGATGAAAGTCAAGGCCAGGACCAGCAACCTCTGCTAAAGCTCCTAAAGCATGTGCATTGAAGGCACTGCACAGGTACCAAGAAAGTTCTCAGTTAAAAATACCAGTGCCATATATTCTAGGTGACTGGATCAAAACAGAAGAAAACATACGACAATGGAGGATGAACCAGTTTCGGTAAAATATGTGGCAATACCGCACTCGTTCGGACACTGCAAAAATAAGGATAAATGCAAAAAGTTTAGCTTAAAATAAATAAGAAATCAATACAAATAATAACTTCGAAACAAGACCTTAATGCTAATGCACATTTTACCTTAAAATTTGCTTAAGACCATCAAGTGCGGTATCAGAAGTTTCATCATCCTCCAATGCATGTAAAAGTGTTGGAACAATCTCGTCAATAGCTAGCATTCCAGCACTCTACGAACAATATTTGAGAGATAAGGTATGGGAAATAATTTAATCTCAAGCACCACTGAGAAAAACAAAGAGTACAAGTAAAAAGTGCAACCTTATATAAGGTGCTGAATGCTAAGCCAGCTGATTCACGAACCTCAGGCACACTGTTAACATATCCATCTAAATATCAGATAATACAGTCTAAAGTTTATGCAGACAGATCAGAATTAAAATGCACGAACCTATCACAGAGTGCAGTACGAATAGTTGGGATGAGTTCGTTCATGAAAGTCAACAACTGACTCTTACCAGCACTTGCCATCACTTCACTCAGACCAACACATACACCCTTTCAACCAAAAAAATCCACAATGGTATCAAATAACAAGTTGAGCTATTGAATCTAAGAAAACCAAATGAAAACCTTGTTTATTAGGAGGAAAGCAAGATCTCAATGACAGAAACTATTCTAACCTGTCTTCTGCTGCTGTTAGGGTCGCCTAGCCCCTGGGATAAGATTGGAATTATCAAGGGAAGTACCCGTTCACCAAGCTTCCTGACAAGCTCACCCAGTGAGCGTCCAGCAACCTGCATTAGCAATAGGAATATGTAATTTCTATAAGCTACAGAGAAAATAGATTGACAGACACAAGTGTCAAGCTCAGACCTGCCGCCTTTCAGATGATGGGGATGCAAGGGACGTAATCAAAGTGTCCATCAGAACTGGCATAATTTCCCTTAGAGTCTTGGGGGTATTTGCCACAATAGTTTTCCACACGTGTAATGCAGCCTGAAAAGTGAAAAGAAACATTTTCCTCCTTATGTTTGTTGAACTTATCTACATAACAATAACAAACTATATTGACAAAAAAGAGCAAACATATAAGTTGTTACCTGACGCACTGACAAACTGACATCAGCTCGAACCATATACAATGCAGCAAGTACTTCATTACGCTTATCACGCCCTAGAACTTCAATGATGGCACGACCATGTGCCTCTGTACTAGAACCTTCATCATCACTGCCACCCTCAAGTAAAGCTTTACCAGAAGTTCCAGCAACCTGAAATGAATAAGTTCACCAAAAGGTCAAATCAAACTCTGTGAAAGGGTTGCTCTAGGATGACTAACACATACTTTGAATAATAGATCACCCAACAGCTCGACTGAGCTCTGTCGAATTCGCCAACTGTCATTAAAAATGCCATCCTCGACAGCAGGAAGGAGAAGGGGTAGAGAACTGTAGGAAAAAATTATTATTAGAAATTATTGAGCTGAGAAATTGAAATAAAACTAAGGAAAGGGACCATGAACACATAAAAGCAACAATATAACAAATAGCATACGTTGTTGCATAATGCTCGACAAGAACATGGCCAGCCCCCAGTGCAGCATCTCGAACAGATTCATTTTCATCAGCAAGACCTATAAAACATTGAAAAAAAGTAAACAGCTAATCTAGAGAACAATCCAAAAAATATAAATGGTAACACATAAATTGGCCAACAAAAGATAATTTCTTACCATCTAGAATAGCAGGAAGCACCTGGGGCAGATAGTTTTGAAACTGGACTCCTAACGACCGTGGCAAGTACTACAGGAACATTTTGCAAAAATGATTAAATGAACTCAATAAATAAACTTCTAATTTTCTAAATGTGACCTATTTTACCTTGAACAGAGTCAAGTATCCATCTCGTACAGGTGCCTTCGGATGGGAGCAATTTCGAATAATGTCAGGAAGTACATGCTCAAAGTACTCGATACCAAGAGCAGCTAAGACCTGTAAATGTACAAGTCAAAATAACAATACAGTATCAGTGATCTCCTTAATAAATACCATGTTGAATTTAGAAAAATAAATATAATTTATTGATTGGTAAAAATAATAATCACACTTGAATGTGGTTTAAAGTGGCAGTATTTATACAATGTATACATATGCAAAGAACAGATCTAACTACCGGGAATCAAAGAGCTCTGATAACAAGTTCAAATCAGTGAAATGACAAGATATTATTTATCACAACCGAAAAATAATAATGAATTCATCACAACTGAATGGGGTTTAAGGAGGCGGTATCTACTATGCATGCATGTTTAAAAATCAGATCTAAATAACCAACTGTACAATGACAGAAACCAACATCTAACAGATAAGCAAGATAGAAAACTTGAAACTAACACTTCAAAAGCGAACAATTACAGAGAAAAGAAGTACTATTCTGACTACGTCATACCCAGGTCATCTAACTCCACAAATCTTCTATAACAATTTTACTAATAAAAATGTACAGGGTTCAATGAAAAAACACCAATATTTGTATAATAAAAAGCCTCTAAAATTTACTACCCAACTAGTAACTTTTCGAAATAAATAATCCTTTTGTTTTTTGTTACCCTTCTACATATTTATTTATTCAAAATTGTACTCTCTCCCTTATCACAAGATTTGTCCGCCACTCTAACAAAATTCATGTTTTTCAACTCGGCCATACTAGATTAGAAAAAAAGTGAATCTTAACGAAATTCCAAAGGCCTTAAAACGTAAAACGTATTAAAAGGAAAAATTTGACCTCGCTCAGCCCTTGTGCTGCTCCAGAGCGTTCAACATTACTATTATCAGACTTTAATGTGTCAAACAACCACGGGACAAGATCCGGGAAATTTTCTTCACCCATTCCTCCTATAAGGGATCCAATGGCTCTAGCAGCAACTGACCGAACCTCGGGTATAGGATCCACAAGCACCTGCTCTTGTAATATAAGCACAAAATGATAAGAAACCAAGACCAATGTAACAAAAGTAAGAGCAACAATATGCAAAAAGTACCTTTTTTACTTCAGGAAGTAGCAATCCTATATATGGAATCATATCCTTCGGTTCTGTAACCAAGGAACACATGTTTCCAACTATTTGGGCCGCCCTCTTTTTGGTGTCAGCACTACGTTCCCTCAACCCTCGATGTACTATTGGTACTAATAATGCAAGTGAAGGCGCATCAATTGAATTAACAAAGGTTGTCTGCAACCAAACAATAAAAATTTAGGTAACTAAGCATAAAACTGAAAAAATTGAACAAGGTAAATTTCATAAACCTTACTTGGAGAAGAATATCAAGGGAATATTTTGTATGCTCATTTGGATCACTGAGTCCTTTAAGTAGAGTAGGGACAAGAGCAGATATTTCTGGATTCTTTATGACACTCCCAACCTGAACAAATAGAAAACATGAAAATTAAAAACAAAAATCACAGTAACAGGAATCAAGTGGATTTAATATAGCTCATAACTCAAAACAAACCTGTTGAAGGGCCATTTGCCCAGCTGACTGGACTTTAGGATGTGTATCAGTCAAAACCTTCAAACAGCAAGATGGGTTGATGAACACAATCTATAGCTTAAAAGGAATTTAGAACTCAAAATGTAGTGTTTCCTTTACGTCATACCTCAGTCAATTTGGGAACAATCTTAGGGAGACACTGAGACAACTGTTGAGGAGCACAGTAAGCCATAGCACCAAGAAGTTGTACACTACTTTGTTTTGTCCTCCAAGCTTTATCTTCAAGACCCTGAGAAAATAGATTAGCTATGCAAAATTTCATTGATGTACAAGCACAATAAATGTCTATAAGTAGGTAGGAAGCAAACATAAATTCTCGTTCAAATTGAAAACTCAAACCACATTAAGAAAAGTTGGATAATAAAATTTTGGGAAAATTTCACTAATTTACTCTTCAGGTTATAAGATGCAACAGGCATTAAAGACTATTCAGAAACTAAAACTAGAGAAACTGAGAAAAAAATTCAGTGTATTCACAACCGTAGAAGCATGGAATTAGGTAAGAAAACCTTGGGAAAGCAGCATTTATGAAATGAGAGACCAGTAATAAAAAGGAAAAACCCATAGCCCCATCATAATATCATGCACAGGTAACAGTAATAAAACAAAAGAGAAATCCATAATACAAGAAATTTACAAGAAGTCATAGAAGAGGCAGAACAATTTCCAGTAAGTATGTGGCGATTGCAGTCATCTAATCACTCACTCCACAAATAAAAGATTACTACAGAATGTTCTTTAATTCACAGGCAAAACCAACAGTTTCGTTATGACAAAGCATTCTTATTGATATATTTTTTAAAATCAAAAGGGGAAGAGGAAGACAAACATTTCACATAGTTAATATCAATCAATAACATCAAGTCAAGAATTTGAATCTAAACAGGAGCATTACGGGAGTATAACATCAAAGCATCACAAGACATCAAAGTATGCCTCGCAAACCATAATGATAACCAATGTTTATCACCTTCAAAAGAGATGGAAGAACAAGCTTCACTCCTTGAGCACTAAGTTGAGACATCATTGCACGAGCAGCACATTCAGCTGCTTCCCGGACCGCAACAACTTGATCAGAGAACGAAACCAAAAGTAATGGTAACATTTGAATCACGTACCTGAACAAAATTATTGAGAAACAATAAAAAAAGACTAAATATAAATTTAAAAAATAATAGTGAAGAAAATTCAGCAGCTTACGGTTCAAAAATTCTGCCCAGTGTTTCACAAAGGCACTCAAATCCAAGTAAGGCTCCTTCACGGGATTTCGCAGAGTTCCTACAGTTTAAATAAATTAACATAAAAAATAATGGAGACTCCATTTTCACATTTTGATGGTTACAACTGTTTAAAAATAAATTGAAAAAAATAATGGTATACTCCATTGTCACATTTTAATGTTCAAAAGTGACATACAATTATTTTTTCCAATTCCATAAATTGAATATGATACGCAGTGTGTTAAAAATAAAGATACAGTAAACAGTCCAACCTCTCAGCAAGACTCTCTTGAAGTGTAATCACAATGCTGTACTTTTTCAAGCAGGAAATGCCAAATCCCTTAACCAACCCAGCAAGTCCAAAAGCAGCTCCACGGCGTTCTCCATATTTTTCACTTTTCATCATTTGATCCATCAACCGCTTAACAAGAGCAGCTGCATCATCCTAGTGGTTGTAGTATCAAACAACAAAAGAATTCACTTGAGAAAATGCAGAAAACATCAAAACGTAAGACAGCATTAACCTTAAGAGCCAAAAATGAAATTATGTTCCGGTGAGGCATAGACAAGCTTACATGACAGTAAAACCTTGAACTTTCAACTAGATGAATTACTCCCAAACAACTAAGTGTGTAGAAATCAATATTTTAGCAGTGAAAACAATATTCCGTTTATACTAGTAATAAAAAAACAAACTTATTAAATGATCTAAAAGATTTTTGCTGTGCATGAAAAAGATTTCATGGAGTTGTGCAGAAGTAAAATCATAATTAATGATATGGCCTTTTTCCACATAAAAAAGAAATCTTTTGTTACAATATAAGTAAAAGTGATGCTAATCACAATCCTTTTTCCTTCATAAAAATAGCATATCAAAAGAAATGAGTGCTAAATTGTAATAGCATATCATGGAATTCAGCCAATTACGGAATATCATTGAGAAACAAGAATTTGTGTTATCATTGAAAATGGTTCATTCTGGACCTATTGCTTGTGTCAATGTTCCATACTATCATTCTAATAAAGAAGTGGGGTAAGAAATCAAGAATAAATATGCAAGCAAGAGGTTTTTTGGCCTGTGTTTATTTATACCGAAAGATATTAAACTCCTTCCAATAGATCACTCTAGTAATATTCCACTAGACCAGAAGTGAAAGGATCAGATATTAAATGTAAGAATGCTCTTGCATACTTGTTTTGATTGCATTAATGGAGATAAGCAGGCAGAGACAGCCCGTTGAACTGCTTCTGAAGGAGTATTTAAAACATCCAACAACTTGTCCACAACAGCATGAACCTTGGGATCGTCCTGCTCAAAAAGGAATGAAAATAGTAACAGATTTTAAATTCGACTAGCTATGTAAAATTGGGAACAAGGAACAAGCTTTAATACTAACCTTTGCCAAGTGCTTGGCCAGAGCTCCAGTAAAGATAACCACACCCTCACGAACCAAATCATATTTTTCTTCGTCTGGAGCCTAAGAAATTGGGGGAGAATTTATTAATCAAGCATCACATATAACTCCCCTTATACATGTTTAAAGTGGCCATCTACTGCGCAAGGAATGAACAATAGAATGAGAATCCAGGAGGTGAATCTCCAAAAATAATAAGAGGAACTCACTGTTTTGTTCAAGTAGTTCTCAAAGATGGGAAATAACAACGAGACATTATCCTTTCCATTTTTATCAATGATCAATATACCAGCATTAATCATTCTACCTCTAACATCAGCATTTGGATCAGCCTGCAAAGCAAATCAATCCAAAAAGTCAACTGTCACTGGATACTGTCTGATAAATACTCTTCGCAACAATTTACCATGTACAATACAAAACACACAACATTTTCATTTATTTGAAATTTTAAGCAGATTATTTTTTATTCCCTCACCTTAAACTCTCCACTTTCTGAGAGTATAAAAATTAAAAAAACTTTTATTTTAAACTGTTCCATTTTATTTTCAGACAAGGGATATTTTATTGCACTTACTGCACTTCAGTTGAATATGCCCTTAAGCTTACAATATTCAGGTTTTTCCAGAGCTTTGTTTGATGTCCATGCCCAGTGTTCGTTTAGTGGTCGATCAACCTTTTTAGGCAGTGAGATCCTATCCTTAATTTTCAAGAAGAATTAAATAATGCGGTAGGAGGAGCATATTGTTCACCCCTTCAATACGTTCCACGACTGATGTACAATTTGGTATGAGGTATGGGAGTGAAAACAAACAGCCGGCCATAATGGCTAACAGAGTGACCACAACAGCTTCCTGCATTTGTGGATTTTATTATGCACTATTGCTAGTTCTAGTCCTATTACAAGACAGCAACCTCCACGCATAATTAACAGATTCACTCCCTCTTTTTATCCACTAATTGAATAGACACAGGGCCCATTTTCTCTCCACTTTTTCTAAGTATGCGTTTTGCACAACAACACATTAATTAGGTTTAGGATTGTTTTCTTAATCTTCATCTTCACCTTTCTCTGTATTCCCTGTTGCCTTTCATCAACTCTGATTTTTCGAATGCAGGTTAACTGGCACCAACCCAACACCTCAAAAATTTCTGCAGGCCTGAATCATAATAGTGTTTCAAATTTGGACAATCCATCTTCCTGAACTCCGGCACAAATTTGGAATGCTACTGTAAGCCATTTAAGAAAATGTTGGAAACACATAAATTTGGGCAATCCCTGTAGTACTGGCCAATACATAAGTGTGACCCTATGTTTCATTTCGTAATCTAAAATCCTACAGCGTTACCATCACCTAGGGAAAGATTACTATCACAGATATCATCCATGATTTAGTTTTTTAACACCCCATTAAAATTCCATTTTGATAAATAATTATAACCTTGCTAGATACATAAGTGTGACCCTATGTTTCATTTCGTAATCTAAAATCCTACAGCGTTACCATCACCTAGGGAAAGATTACTATCACAGATATCATCCATGATTTAGTTTTTTAACACCCCATTAAAATTCCATTTTGATAAATAATTATAACCTTGCTAGATACGTCCAAAGCAACCAGACCACCAAAGCCCTTCTTGGCTGGGGGTGAATCCCTAATTCACTGATATGCATTCAATGAACCTAAAATCAAACAGTGGTCCACCATACATTCACCCCCAATAAAATAATTAAAAATAAATAAACCTGCTAAGGCAAAAGAATTGCACCAAACATGCACAATTTCAAAAAAAAAATAATGAAGATAACAAGTAATATCAAGTATTAACCAGTTAACAATTGTAGATTATCGCAACAGAAAAAAAAAAGATCTGTTTTAGCTTACAAAGCTATATTAATTCACATCAAGATGTTGACTCCAAAAAAGAGCAACTCAGCAGGAAAATAGGTTTCAGTTTCAGGATTATAACAAAATTAAAAACATAAATGCCAGTAAAAGTTACCAGAGCCCTTGATATTAGAAATGTCATGACAACAGGCAAGTCTTTTGTTCTCAAAACATCAGCAGCAGAATGTAATGCTAAAGCTATTCCTTGCCGACCAAGCCAACCAGCATCAACATTGGCATCTCCAGCACCCATGTCACGAATATACAACGAAAATAAAGTGGAAAGGGACTCCTGAAAATTATCAGTAAATAATGAGACAAAACAAACGGCAATAAAGTGAAAATTATGAATCAAACATACTTGTATAGAATCTGGATGCTCATCCAAGGCAGCAGCCAATGCTTCCGCAGCTGCCACACGAACATTGTAATTAATGTGAGAGAGTGCTTTGTAAAGCCCTGAAAAATCAGTTCCAAAATCAAACCCATAATGATCCCATATGTCTTCTGCCACTTGCGCAACTGACTGAAATGTTGAAAAAAGTAAATTAACTGTCATTCAAAATAAAGTAGTTAAAAACCAAATAAAAATTTCACAAGTAGAAAACAGTACAAAATTACTAAGCAATATTGGCCAAAGCTACTGTAGCAATACAAAGAAAATGAAAACCCTATTGTACTGCAATGAAAATAATTCATAACCAGAACATAACTAAAGTATAAAATAGGCCAGTATTTCAGTTCATGACCTGCAAACAGGAGCTGGTATAATTATCAGAACGTTTTTTATTTGACGCGGAACCAAAAAGCCTTCTCCAAGTGCCAGTTGAGAATTTTAATGTTCAAGTATTTAACCCAAATTATTTTGAACAGTTAGACAGTTAGGCCACAGGAGAAATTACCAAATATATCAACAAGTTAACTAGGAAGATTCATGGACATTGCACTGGTATTTTAAATTCAGGTCAAAAGCTTTTAAAAAAAATCAAAGGAAAAATAATATATTTCCATTGCTAATAATGGTAAAAACATGTCATGTGGAAGGAATAGGAGGACTCATCTTCATCAATATACTGATTCTATTTTATAAGAAGGGAATAAATCAATCTTGTTAACTAGTAGCCTTCCTAGTGCTGCCATAACTTAATTCTACAACGAGGCGCTTTTATAACTTCATTGCAATTTGCAAAGGGAGGGCCGCTGTGATGGTGGCACAAGCCACAATGTCATGTACATGTTTATATGGTGGAATTTTGGCAATCTGCCATCCGCAATTCACAATTTTGGAATAAAGTAAACAAAGACTTTTATTGAAGAAAAAAATTTGAAAATAAACTCCATGGATAAAAACTCAACACCATGCATATTAATTTGTATATTGTTTTCCAAAATTAAAATTGAAATTCAGATTTCGATTGACAAATTTTATGCACATGAATTTCACAGGCACAAAACTACAAAAAGAATATTAGGAGAGGTCTCCATTCTTGAGTGAGAACTTAAATTAAATATTGCAAGGATTGCCTTCTTGACTTTTTGAAGTAACAGAGAAGAAGGCAAAAACTCCTAAAAGGATGATTTTAAAATACAGACAAAATTAAAGGCAGTCCAAGTCAGTCAAATATATAAATTCAGCCATTTAGAGATCCAGTAGGTCGAGTTATAAACACCTGGGGTCTATAAATATAGATTCTATAGGTAACTTTAAACTCCATTGAGAATCCAGAATACAGAAACTTATACTGAGGATATATCTTATGCTGCTTCTATTCAACATTGGATTACTGATTTCGTAAATTCAAGGGCTGTTTCATGATCGCTATTGTTGAGGTGCAATTACACTTATAGCCTCATGATACTAACAAGAACCAAACCAAACCAAAACCACAAGATCTAGATACCTATAAGAAAATAACTTAAAAAATCACTTGAAAAGATTGAAGTAATAAATCTATCCAACCTAACCTACATCACTGCTACATAAATATATGTATTTTATGTTATGTGTCTTGTAATGGGTCACTGCCATTTTCTTTTAATGCTGTAGTCATTTCGGCAGGTGCAACAGTCTGCACTCTTGCTATCACAGTGTATCTGTTTGACTTTTGTTACACACATATTTTATAGCTGAGTGAAAAATCAATCTTTTCTCACTAAAACCTTCACATTCACGTATTACCAATCCCCAATTTCAAGTTTGGAAGCAATCATCAGATGACTTGAACAGTTGATTTATTATTCTACCATTTTGTTTTCCCTTCAAGAGGGCCTAATTTACACACAATACAGTATGTAAGTTTTTCAGATTTAAACCCTTTTAATTCAATTTTATAATCGTCTAAATGCAAAAGGAAGCACAAGACAGTACCTTAAGCCCTAAGAATATACAAGAGACCCACATAAAAAGGTAAAAGGCGAAATTAAATATCAATACAATAAAAGAAAACAATAATCAAATTGGATTTAAAATAAAAGGCAAAGAACACGGTTTACTCTCAATGGAAGAGAGAAAATTAAAAGAGCAAACTTGAGCCATAAGTTCCCAGGCGGAAATTTTCAAACCTTCTGAGGATCATGTAGAGCTATCCATATACTAGTTGAAACCCCAATGCTTTCAGGTAGAGATCGATTAGCAACTGCAGGAATACATTTTACAGCATTCAAGCAAGCCATTCTTACATGAACATCTTTTGCATAAACTCCATAAAGTGCCTGAAAAATTAGAAATGGAGAGATAACATAAGCACTGTAAAAAGACAACTGCACAATGCAAATAGATTCAGGCATACATACAGCAGCAACTTCAGCAGGTTGCAAACCAAGGCTCAACTCATTTAGTGCAGGTCCTATTGATGCTTGATAGGATGGAACAACACCAAGCACATGGTAAAGTACCTAAAGAATATTGATCAGACAATATGTAAAAAAATACATAGAAGAATACAAAACAAAGCATGAAATGTCGAGCAAAGTACTGATAACATCCGAATCCGAGGAAGAGGTAGATGTGGATCAAGGTGTAAATATAATATGCGAAGCACATCATCATGAAATTTTGTTTTCTTTGAGCACAGAAGAATACGCTCAATTATCTGGAAAAGAAAAAAAGAAAAACTGGAGTTAGGAACAATAGAAGCCTTGGAACAATGATTAAGTTTCATTGCAAAGTATAATTGCTTACCGGGAATACAAAGGAAAAAGAATCTACAGGAAGTGCTCCTGATTTACAAGAAATAGATAGGCCATCTAAAATTCGCTCAAAAAGGCCACGAAATGGTCTTTCATTGACTTCTTCTTCAGCAACCGACGGAACTCGATCCAACAGAAGATGAACTTCATCAGTCACAATTAAACGCAAAGCAGTGGAAATGTCCAGGGCCCAATCACATAGAGGGGGAGCAGTGCACCTAGCTAGTTTAACCATGGTTTCAAAAGCCTCGTCACTTACAATAGGAGATCGCATTAATGGTTCAACAAACTTGACCTGACAAAATTTGGAGCAAGAATCACAACCACATATAATAATATAATATTTAAAATAAAGGGATATAAATTAATTAATAAACTGCAGAGTCTCAATAAATTAGAAACTACAAGATTCTGGAAAAGAGCAATTAAAATTTACTAAAAATGAAGAGTGCAATATTGAAAATGGATTGGATCAAAATCAATGCAAAATATGAACTCAAAAGGGTAGTATTGTACAAGTTTTATATGGCATACTTTGTCCATACTCTTAGATGATAAAGAATCATAACACACCACTCGCCTTGGAAAACACATTTGAGATGTGAAGGTGACAGTAATGAGTAACCCAACAACTTTAAAAACATGACAAGCGAGGAAAGCTAAGTCAAGGAGGGAAGATTTCTCAAATCATGCAAGGAGTACTATAGACATATTCCTAGATGGGCATCTTACCTAACATTTTAAATTCAGAGTGATTGCAGTTAATTCAAAAACCATCAAATATATTGTAACAGAGTAGCAGGCGCCATTACCATTGAAGGCAGCCTACTATGAGCAAAAACTGAATTAGCTATTGCCATATCTCCAAGAGTTCTTAGCATCAGAGACAGATTTTTCTGTATTTCATCAACTCTATCTCGTACAGAAGCCTCCTCCTTAAGTAACAATTCTCTTGCTTCTTCCTTCGCTGTTTTTCCTTTGTCTAAAAAAATACAAACAGTAAAAAAAAAGCCAGACCGAGTGAATTTCAAATATGAAAGCTACAAACTTAGAGCAATAGAAGTGCAACACTTGCCACTGCCAGCCTTCTTTGCTGCCTTCCCGGTATCCTTTTTCCCTGCACCAGCAGCTTCTCTACTAGGTAGATCTCTCTTCACTGAATGGTTAGAACGGGTATGATCCTGATTAAAAGAACAGGAGAGTATAACTAACTAAATATCAGGAATGGAGCAATGAAAAAGGAAGAAATTAAAATGTACCACTTCATCTTCATCATCATACATCCGGAAGCGGCCCTTTGCTTGTTTTGTGTTTTTTGCACTAACAGATTCGGCAACATAAACCCCTTGCTCAGTTGAAAGTGTTCCTTCAGGTGTATGAAAGATCTGAAACCCAGAAAAATATCACATCGTATTTGTCCAGAGTAAATAAAATAAAATTGAAAGAAGAAATCACAAAAAAGGAAAACATAGCACAGATAATGTAAATATCAATCAATAGACTGTATAAACTGCATCATGTAAATACCTGAATGTCTTTCTCAGAAAGTGTATCATGCGCAAACCGCTCAGGAATATTTAGCAAGTACTGGTATTACATGGTGTAGTAAAGTTATCAGCAATAAGAGTTAGAATATACAAATAAAAATCACAATCTTGAAAGACAACAGAATCCAGATCCAACTAAACTATATAAAAATAATGTCTACCTTTTCAAATTCCACATATGTATCTCCAGGGATTATAGACATCAAGCTTGAAAGCAACAATACTGCTGCCTGTTGTTCTAAAGAATTAGCACTCTTCAAGCCCATTGGTCCCAATAAGACCTGAAAAGCAATATATCATTTCTTTGTTAGTAGAAGATGGTTAACCTTTTCAAGGAGATCCCGTGTACATGACATCAAACAGCTAGCAGAGAAAACTATACACAGATATGAACTAACACAAACAAATAGACTACAGAGGGCAACTTGAAGTTTCTCTCAACTTTAAGTTAATTTAACACAAGTAAATTATTCAATATAAAGCATACAGCCAATTCCACTGGCCAATCGATGTTTCTTCTCAAATAATAGGTGGCAAGTTTTAGATCATACTACATAAATTATACAAATTACACAAGAAAACTAAGTACTTGTATTAAAGACATGTTCATGATGGATGAACAAAGCTCCTATTGTTGATAATACCCAGTTACAATAAATAAAACTATTATAGAGCTTGGAACAATGAATGCAAAACCCATTAGAGACTGAGAGGAGGACAACAAAAGTTTTAACAGAGCAATGTTGTATGAGTTGTGTTGAAATAGGTAATACTCTATCGCTGTACAGCTCCATAAAAGCTGTTTTTGGGTGCAGTGAGCTTTAGAATAAGGAACATAGGCTGTAGCCTTCCTCTGAGATATACTTGTACTAATCTATGAATACATACACACATATATATGAGTGGAGAATATACTCATTAATTGTTGGCCTTCTCTCGAGGGAATTTTATGTCAAATACAGTCTAGCACTACTCTCAGTCAGTTGTCCGCCCATCACTGTCCTTTTTCTCTGACAAACATGTGGTCTTAATCTCTTACCAATGGATGGCCCACCCAGTATACTCGTCACCGAAAGCCATCACCCTTTATTGTCAACTTCCACCTTTCTCTTGGCAAGTACCAGATCAGGTCTGTCTCAACCAGCAACGACGAATTCCCCAGTCTGGCCAAACATGTGAAGACCACACGTCCCCTGATGTCATGTGACCTTCTAAGACTCAACATTCACTGACCCTATTCTTGATCTTGATTCTTTGTTGCAATGTACTTGGAGTTGTTAAGTATATTTGGTCACACATTTTCCGCTATGCATCTCTGTTTTGGTTTCCATTATGTTGCCCTATCTTTGAGATGGCCTCCGCTGGCCCTGTTTTTACATTTTCTGGTACTCCTACTATTGCAACCACAAAACTCAATCGGAAGAATTACTTATTGGTCCACTTCAGTACAATTGTGGTTCCTTGGTCAAGGATATCATGACCATTTGCAAAAGGATGCTAGTGTTTTTTCCATCTCAGTGCCAAAAGCTTGATTTCCAGCTATGTTCAGTGGCAATCAATTGAGCCCGATGCATTAGTGATACTCAGACCTTTCAAGACATGATCTTCCTTTTTGAACAAGGCTCAAGATATCTTTGCCAATGATATTCAGCATCTCGTTGATGCAACCCAAAGAGCAGTCTCCCTCAAAGAGAGCGACCATAAAATGCTCTCAAATGTAACAATAGCTCAGGCTGTGGTAGATGGATTAAAAATATTCCTCGTGGCTAACTCATTAGAAGATGTCAGCAAAAAGCTTCATAAGTTATACATGATCCTGATTTTGAGAAGTTTACATTCATATCCCGAACAATTCTAGTTGGTCATCAAATTATTTCACGTGCCTACCTCAATGAAAGATGAAATTTTAGCTGAAGTAGTTGAAACTTCAACAATGGTAGCACCTCATGAAAGAGATGGAGATTGAAGCAACCTAGTATGTGGTGGTTGAAGTGGATGTCTTCATCGTACATACTATATGAGAATACGTCATACTCAAGAAAATTGCGACTCATTGTATGGCATTCCTAACTACTCATCCTTGTGTCTTAAACAAAAATAAAAATCAAATTCCAAGTTTTTTTTATGAGCAGTACCAAAAGTATGAGGTTTAACTTTGAAAAATCCAACAGTCAAGCTTAATCTCTTCAATGGCAAGTGTTTCAACAGCATGCGTTTCTCAATCTTTGAAAGGTTATGATCCATGGTTGATAGAGTCAGGTGTCTCAGGTCACATTTTTAATCAAAGTTCTTCATTCTAGTTCATTTCATCTCCAAAACTTCCTCGATAGGACAATGTAGCTAATGGATCCAAAGTTGCATATCAAGGAACTGGGCTATCTCGAGCTATATTTAGGTAATCAATTTGAAAATGTCCTAAAACATTTTTTAAACCTTGTGATAAGCACTACAAGTGGGAAAAACACTTTTGGATTTGTGCAACTGATTCACTGGCTTCAAGAGTATTACGTATAGGGTTTCATAAGTAGGTCTAGGAGATCTAGTAGGGCCGAAAATCTTGTCTTTTTATGTTGTTTTTCATTTTATCATTCTTAAGGGTTTCTACTAAGACATTAAATTTTGCAGATCAGTCTAATGAGGGTGAGGAGGCAACTAAATATAGCTTTCTTGTGAGAGAGAACCAATATAAATTCTTTTGTTTTTTCTTCTTTCCTTATCTCCTAGAAGTTATATCTGAATTGAATCCAAATTGCATGCTTTTGGAAAGTTAAAGAACATTAATGTTGACATTTCTAGTGACTGAAATTTGTTTATCTTTAAAGGATGTCTAGATTAAAAAAAATAATAATCATCCATTTGCAAAAATCTTTAAAAGATCAATTCACCCCCTCTTCAACTCAATATTTATTCCTAACATTACCAAAAAGATATCTTAGTGTTAGGGTTTTACTAAACTCAAAATATCATTTGGTCATCAGTTGGAGCATTTCTCCCAAGAATAAATTAGATTTTAATTTTCAATTTCCTTGTACATCCCAATTAGTACTGCAACCATCACATAGAAGGGTGTGCAGACAGTGGGAGGCATGCTGCAGACTGTGTGCAGAGGCCTCAAGAACATGTTGGCATGGCTGTTGGTGCAGCAACCACAGAAAATGAAGACATGTAGATAACCTACAAGTCACTGGTTTCCTATTCAACCACAGTTCAGTACCAGGTTCAGGCATATTCTTGTGATCAAACCAACTATGGGTGCAGTTTCCCATTTAACCATTTTGGACCAATCAGTGCGGTCTGGTCCGATCTGAATTTAATAATATGATCAGACCCAAAATTAGATTCAACAAATTGAAATTTCGGTCATGGTACCTATGCAAATACACACCCAAATGTAGCAGTTACATCACTGATTTTGCAATAATATGTAACATAGTGAAAAGAAAATTTAGATATTTAATATAATCATCCCTTATGAATACATAAATCACACAGCAGCTACTTTACCAATATAAAAGAAAGCGCAAAAGATTTGTAGATTACCTTTAAGAAGTTTCCCACGTTAGCCGAAATAATATCAATGACAACAAAACCATGTGCTTGCAGACACTTGCAGAGCCTCTGTAAAAAAATGAAACAGGTTAGCTAACCAATCAAAAGAAAATAAAAAGAATCAAAGCACACATGTAAATAAATACCTCGAAACATGTATTGCTAAAAATATAAGGAATACGTTTTCTATTTCAATAATGTGATGATATTATTATATTTATAATATGAAAGCTGATCACTTGGGTTTTATTCTTCTCTTATATTTTTACCATTTGTTTCCATATTATTTAACTAGGATTTTTATAATTATAGGGATATCTTATTAGCACCAGACTCATCATTTATAGGCATATCATATATAGAAATCACTTCTTATAATTATTTCTATTTATCATTATCAACTAATATAAAATAAACTCATTGTGCAATCCATACACAGTCTTCAACAACTCTTGCGTCTATTTTTCTCACTTTCAACACAGTATCAAAGTGCAATTATACTCATCGATCTCTTCTGTCATTATTTCACTATTCAGTCCCCAAAATCAAAAAAATTGAAGTCCAATCAGTTACCTCTAGCACTGTATCTCCTTTCTGGCGTTGTCACTTTTTTCATTGTGCTGATCTGGATTGACGCAGGTTCATATTTGTATTATTAGCTACCACTGACTTCATCGGCATACCTTACATTAGCCACCTTTCAAATGAACTAACCCTACCAAAGTCCCAGATGCACTAGCCCAATCTATGTCCCAGATACATTACAACTCCCGTTTATGTGCAAGGCGCATTGGCCTCATCAATTGTCGTAATGCTCTCATATATCTCATAGATGCAATGGCTACATCTGTCCCAACATGAACTGGCCACATCTTTGTCCCTCATACACTAGCTGTCAATTATGTCTTATGACACAGAACTCATCTATGTCCTCGACGCACCAATCTAGCCATCTTCTAACCATTAGCACTAGCCTTGTCCATATTGCAGAAGTTGCTACCAAACTAAGTTTCAACTATAAAAAAATAAGTATCCAATAATATTATTTTCAAGCGTCCCAATGAGATTTTAAGAATAGCAGTGACAGTAAAGCTTTGATTGGCACGCTGAAGATCATTCAACTAGTAGGCTAAGATATTTTTCTCATTGACTACTCCCACATTGCTAAGATATTTTTCTCATTGACTACTCCCACATTGCTACGATGTGTTTCCAACAATTTTTTTAGTCTACCTCAAATTTTATGTTCTTTATTTTATTTGTGAGGAAGTGAGAGCTATTTTCTCATAACAAACTAAAACTTACTAAGCTTCACCTTGTGCATGTGCAAAAAATATGAATAAAATTTGACGATATATTATCTTAGAATATTTATCTTAGATGATTTATTAGGATTAATTCTTCTTTTATATACTACCATAAAATTAGAATCAGATTTATTTCGGCTAGATATATTATTTTTATCTTTTATCTTTAGCTAATTTGTTATTATTCCTTATTTGTATTTTGAGTTTAACCTATATTTCTTCTATTGTAAATAGAGTACCTTATATATATATTCAATACAAGAGAAATTAATCTCATACATAGTTTTTACTATATTCAACATCGTATCTGGAGCTTAAGGTTCTTTTAGAAAAAAATTTCGTCGCTCTACCACTTCACCCGCCACCGCTGCCGGCAGCTACTAGAGGCATTGTCGGAGTTTCAATTTTGACCAGCAACCACACAGTTTTGGTCATCTCAGCTAGGAGACCACCGTGCCTTCAATTACGTCTTCATCAGAGCTCTTACGCACTCTCAACACCTTTTGAAGTTATAGATTTACTCTCTTTCCTGCCATGCTTGGTGACATATCACATCTTCTCTAAAGTTGCTATTAAGAGCATTAAGGTCGCTTTTTTTCCTCTTTCATGTCTGTCATGCATGATCGCACATTCCGTCTCCTCTCAAGCAGTTATTCAGAGCATCGAGGTCGCTATTTTTTCTTTTCAAGTACCTTGATTGGAGAATCTTGGATTTTTAGGGTTTCTCTCTCCTATTCATCCATGGATTATTTCGTTGTTGTGTCTTCTGACCTCTCTTCTATCACTGGTGCGTTTGACCCCGTCCACATATGTTTTTTCTCCAATGACAAAGATGACATTTGTTAGTTATTTATAGTCATGGTGACTCTTCGACAATGGTCTCTTTATCCACTGAACGTCAATAGTGCATTCCTCAACAGCGATTTGCAATAAGAGATTTACATGGAGCAACCTCTCATATTTGTAACTTAGAGGGAGTCTTCTAGGTTGGTATTTTGTCTTATATGTCATCTTCACAAATCATTAAAAATTCGGTGTCACTCGAGTGCACATTCCTCAACAGCTATTTGCAATAAGAGATTTACATGGAACAACCTCTCAGATTTGTAGCTCAGGGGGAGTCTTCTAAGTTGGTATTTTGTCATCTATGTTGTCTTCGCAAATCATTAACAATTTGGTGTCACTCAAGTGCAAAAACTAATATTTTAAGTCTTTATTGATTACATTAGTAACAAGATTGGTATATATAATTTGTATGTTTCAGTTTGAGAGGGAGTGTTAAATATATTATTTTTATCTTATCTTGATCTTTTATCTTTAATTAGTTTGTTATTATTCTTTATTTGTATTTTTGGTTTAGTCCATATTTCTTCTATTATAAATAGAATACTCTATGTGTATATCCAACACAAGAAAGATTAATCTCATACATGGCTTTTACTATATCAAACAATTACAATATGATTTATAAGCATCTCATAACAAGTTGGGATGAAGTATCCCACAATTATTTGTATTTAATGTAATAAGCTTATAAAAGACGAACTTCATTGTTTAAGAAACATTTTAAATGGACTGTTTATTAAACTTGGTTTAGAACAATAAATAGAGGACTAAATATTTGGTTAAGTACAGGAATTGACATATTTCATTTTTAGTACAATAAGAAAAAAACTACAATCCTAGTACAACTTTAATTTTCTTTGTTCATTTGAACTCTGATAATTAATATAGTTGAGAGCATGTTTGATCTTTAATAATTATCATATTTTTAAAGAGAAAATTAATGTTAATATGCAATTAACCTTAAAGGAACAACTAATGATTTTAAATTTACAAAGCAAAACATGTGCTCAACTATATTAACCAACTATTCACCCTATCTGATATCCTCTTATAACAACGACATAATACGAGAATTAATAAAAGTGTTTCTAATAATTCAATTATAATCGAGATATTCTAAATTATATAATTCAAATAAAAATGTTCTCAAAATGAGGCCAACATGATTTTGAAATAAGCTCTAGATATCACATTGAACTCTAGGAAAAAGGGAAACATTGAGCTAAAATCAAGTGTTTTTTTAAGACAGCACGAGTGTTTTATTTATATTGAGAAAAAGGAACCAATACAATATATAAAGGAGATTTTATATCCAATACTAATAAAAAGATAAGATACAGGAATAAATAAAACTGTTCCTAATAATACATATATAATATAGATTTCTTTATTATATAATTTAGATGATAATGTTCCCAACATCTAGCTGACACAGTTTTAAAAGAGGGTCTAGATATCATGTTAAACTCTATGAAAAAGATAAACATTAAGTTGAAAGAGTGTGCTGTTTAGAAAACACAGGTGCTTTATTTATATTAACAGAACAGGAATCAATAAAATAAATAAAGGAAATTTCATATTCTCCAATGACAAAGATATGATATGGGAATAAATAAAAAAGTTCCTAATATAATATATAGGTTCAGCTTCTTTTTTCTATAATTATAACAATAATACATATACATGCACTTTTCCCTTTTATTTGGTTATCAAAATTCAATTAATAATGGATTAACAATAATTTGAAAGAGAGATAGACCAATTGCCAAAAAAGAAACTAATTGACCAGTGTCCACATGCATGGAACCTGTCATAATTTTCCAAATAGATCCTACCATAATCAATACACATTTCAATTTTACTACAGCACAGGTCGGATAGATTAGGTTATTAACTGATCACATGCGCAAGTTGCCAGGTTTCTAGACTAAGTTTATACTAGTTGGTCTTTATTAGAAATTAAATAATTAAGTGCAAATTGTATAGGACAACACACAAGTATGAAGAAAAGCTACCTTCCACACCACATCTCTTTTTGCACTACCAACTACACATGGATGATGCGAGCAAAGTAATATTCTGACAAATGAATCTGGAGCATGTTTCAGAGCTGGTGGTGACATCATAAGCAGAGCCTTAACCAACACCTCAACAGATGGAACAGACGAAACTTGAGGGTCCAAAGAAATATCAGTATCACTGCAAATTCAAATATTAAGAGTTTAAAGGCAGAGTGGCAAAGATTGAGATTGACGGGAGCAGAAATACAAGAGTATGATTGAAATGCTATACAACACTAGGATCATGTTTGATATCTTCTATAATAGTTAGTGAGAACTGACAAGTGGTCTGGAAAAGAACACTTAATAACAAAAATTGAACTCCAAAATAGATTGTTGTAAGCCTCTTGGCCAATAAGACCTACAAGATAGGCACAGGCATTATTTACTAGATTGTGGAAAAAATTACTAAAAACACATTAGGCACCAGTTTTTCCAGAAGGAAAACTAAAGATACTAACAACTGTTACCAACCTTATAAAACAGCATTATTCAGTCGTGTGACTACTAATAATTTAGACAAGCAGCAAAATTCCCAAAGGGGAATTTGAAGAGGAACTTTGCAGACAATTTATGACTTCTGGATAAGAGAAATTGTAAGAGCTTACTGTAAGACCAAATCTAATAGCAAAATATGCAACTATTCGTATGAAGAGATATCTTTCTGAAATAACCACATCTAAGTCCAGCTGACTAATTTAACTAATAAATATGCATATCAGTGTACAATAAGCTATTTACCTTATTTTTAAGGCTAAATGTTTTTCTCCAATCAAAGAAAGGTACTTTGAAAATTCCAAGAATAGATCTTCAGATAACATAGGAGCAGACGTGATAATCTTCCTGGTAACATTATATGTCGTTCTTCGAATATCCCACCTCGGATGGCATATCAAAAAAACCAGTAACTGCACTAAGCAAACAATAAATGAGTCAACTTAAAATATATAGGAATCTGATAAAAAGCAAAATGTTTTACCTGTAACAACAATCTGACAGAGAAGTTGGATAGTGTACTGCAGGATGAAGAAAACAAAACACAATAAAGCATACAACAATAAAGACGTAAACTATAGACACCTTTTTGGCATTATAATAAAATTTACCGCTGTAAATGTTCCACAAGAAGCACTTCAAGAAGATCAACACATGCCATGCTATCCTCAATTGATAGCTTCGAAGCCTGCAGAGCAAATATTTAGATATGTAGAATAAATCCTGTTTAATGCTATAAAACAACTTTTAGTTGAGTAATCACCATAGAAATTGGCACAACCGAAGATTCATTTTGTGATATCAGAGCCCATATCTTTTCTTTTACCAATGCTTCCTCTAGGCAAGTAGAACACAGAACATATGAAAAATTTTGGCAAAAAAAAATAAAAAAGAAAAAACAGAACATCAGTACTTCAACTTTAAAATATAAAGATTTCTACTAATACAAACCAGCTTTAATATCAACAGCAGCTATCTTTGCAACTAGTAACAATGCGTACATGCCATCTAAACGTTGCACTGCCTTAGTATAGCCAGTTTTAACAAGTTGGACAAGAGCACCAAACAACGGTAACATCTGAAATATACTTAATTGAAACATGAGTGAGTCAAGTTCATGCACAAGATAAATTGAGAAGCAATTATAACAAATCAAAGGAACAGGTCACCTTTAAGATAGCATCTTCATTTTTGGAAATAGTATGTAGACTGCGCAGAAAACACTTTCTTAACGTTTCCTTCTCTTTGAGGCCAGAAACAAAAAAGGAAACCAAACTCTCTTGAATGGCATCTGTTGATCTAACTGCCCAAGAAGCTATAGCTGACAAAATCACAATTTTAACCTCCTCGTTTCCTGTCAATTAAATGTGGAGTATGAGTCTGCAATAAATAATCATATGACCCTTTTGCTAGGGATTTTTCCAGGAAAAAAAGATCTTTCAAATTAAAAGAGAACTCAGAAATTTTCTAAAATAATAAAGTAAGCTGTTAAAAACAAATTGCAAAAAACAGTTTTAAGTGAATGTTAATTCTTCTATATTACTATTTTAAGTGACTTTTAAGGCTTTTGTTCAGGAACCAAAAAAATAATACCCTTTGCAGTTCCTCATAAAGTTATGAAGTTCCCTATTGACCCTTTTATCATTTCTAATTCATAATAAATACAAATTAGTTAAGTTCATTAAAATTTGGGTAGGAAGATATAATTAACGTTAATCTTATAAATAGGAAGGAATATTTTTCTGAAGTATCAGCATTTAAAAAAGAACAAAGAGATTAAACAGCACTTCACATTTTTATCCCCTTCCCTAATATGTACTTTATCTGATCCCCGATATTTCATTACGAGGATATCTGATCCCCTTCCTCAATATGTACTTTATCTCTTTCCTCTCTAATAATATTTTATTTTATCATTGAATAAAAAAGTATAACACCAACTTAGTAAAGAAAAATATACATAAACAGATTCAAAATTCAAAGGAATATTAGAACTTTTACCATCGTCCTTGTAGTATGATAGAAGAAAATCGCATACTGTACGAGACAGACTGATAAGGTATTTTCCATCTGGTGCATTAGACAATTCTTGTATTGCATTTACCATCCCTACTCTCTGGTATGGAAAAGTAAGCCTTCCTTCTGAGCCTGTTGAAATGAAATTTGTGGTCACATATATTACAAAAGCACCATTTACATTGTCAACCAAAAATCAAGATAACCCCCACATCACCAAATGGTCTAAGTGGCATCATAACCAGCCAAATATACAAGCATAAGGCAATTTAATACCTTTAATAACAGCTTTAATAGCATTGAACATTGTGTCCAATGCATCTGGATTACTAGATTTTTGGCTCAGACTCTTGACTATAGACAGTGCCCCATCCCTCCTCCCTTCATCAGCATGCCGAACTTGTGCTAATACTACTGAAAGAATTTCAGCTGCGTATTTACTCAGATCAAGGTTAACAGACTTCAAAAGAATGCCAACAGACTCCAACACGATCTCCGGATTGCGTTTTAGCATTTTAACAGAAGATGGTACAACAATATTTTGAAAATCTTCATGTGACATTTGCAAATAAAGAACACGAAATGCCTCAGTAAGACTCTTTCCAGGCTTTTCTTTTGCACTCAGTATCGCACTAACATATATATCAAGAAACGTTGGCTGTAAGGAGCAAAAAACCACATCAGACCCTATAAGGTTAAAATCAACCCAATGCAAAGTATAAACAAGAAAAGTTGCATACAATCACTCACCTTGAATTCCACAACTAAAGAGGGAGATTGAAATGAGAACTCCAGCAAGAACATTAATAATTCAGGACAATCCTTGAAAGGAATTCGTCCATTTCTCAGCTCTTCCAGGTAGACTTTATAGATATTAAGTGACTGAAAAGCATAAACATATAAATTACAATATAATTTCTTATATATATTGAAACTGCAAAGGAGGAAGTCAAAATTCTATAAGTTCTTATTTATAGTGAGTCGTACATCAATTTATACAATAATATTTTTTTTCACTGACAGTTGCGTCCCTCGTCACTTATGTATCTTCTCTCTCTCATTATCGTACAATCTTGTTGTAAAACATATTGTACAGCTACCATCTCTTAAACTCAAGCATAAAATTGAGGATATTGCTATTATTATTATTAATAAAATAAAAGAAACGACAGTTGGGCTGAACCTGGGAAAACAAATGGAAAATTTTTTTCCTGCAAGCCCTTCCCTCGCGAAAAGACCTTTGCAAGACTAAACTAAGCAAAGAAGCTTGCGCCGCAGCCACTCTACACAAAGCATTCTTGGAAAGCGCGGCGAACTGGCTCTTGCTCAGAAGTAAACACGACCAACTGAGAAGTCTATAGCATCCAACATGAGATTGAGACTTGGATTGCTTTTCCATATTCTGAACTAGAGCTCCTGCGAAGGTCTTCATGAACACCTCTTCCCCTAACGCTCTCACAATCACTTCATCGACCGCTTTCCTCGATCTGAGATCATCGTAAATCGCAACCGTTCGGAACACTATATCGGTAAGTAGCGAAGCGAGCTCGGTTGACATTTCTGCAAAATAGACCAAACTGATTAGGTCGAACAACAAACAAATCGCGCATTCAGACCTTCATGACTGATTAAGCAAGAACTGAGAAAGAAAGAAAGCAGCGTTCGCGATAAAACGATAGCCGTTTAGAGGAAATGGAATGGTGAATTGAGTTTGGGGAGTGTGAAATGGAAATGGCGCATTGGCGTGATGGTTTCGGTGCTGACCTGAGGCATAGGAACTCAAGAACGCAGGAATTTCGCGACGGAATATCCGAACACGTTGGTTAGTGGAGGAAGTGGAAACCAATTCGGAGAGTGAAACGAGAGATTGCAATGATTCCGCCATTGCAAAGATCAGAAAGAAATTGTAAGCTCGGAATCGGATAACTTAATGCAGCCACGCTTCAAGTCCTACAAACACAGTGCGTTTCACTTACTCGCTACTGAGATTAGCTAGGGTTTTGGGTACTGCTATAGCTTGAACCTGTCGTGTTCGGTTCGGACTTTCGTTGAAAGGAAAAACAAATCAACGCCAATTTTTTTTCTTTTTCTATTTTCTATTCTCTCGCTTCTCTCTTCTTTATTTTTGGATCTTGACAATTACAATTTTTTGGTCACAAACATGGGCAATACTATTCACACCCTGGCTTACTGTTTAAACCCCAAAACAACTAAAAAGACATTCTAGCCCCGCCCTTTTCCCTGTCCCTTCCCTCCAACCAAACAACTAACACCAGACAAACACCGAATGATATACTACTATTAATACTTGTTCTAGTCATTTCTGCACCAACCATCTGGATAACTAAATATTCATACTTTTATCTTCTTTGTCACTTACTTATGTATAAAATTAAATAAATAAAACAGTATTAACTAAAAAATAATCATAAAATAAAGTTAAATAAATAAAACAACATTAACTAAAAATAATTATAAAAATTTAATTGATTATAAGAGGTAGTTGCTTTTATTATTTTATAATATGACAAAAAAATTATATATATATATATATCAGTTTGCTAACATCGGAAATATGTTCTTAGTTTGTACACTTTAGCATATTGTATTAGTTAATAAAAATATCCTCATATATTATGGATTCTAAGTTTTAAGGTCAATAATATTTGAAAAAAATAAATAAATAAAAAACAAGAAACTCCTAAATCTTTTCTCTTTCATCTCTCTCACTCAAACTTTCTCTCTGTCATCTTTACAGTAGCTCCAACCCGCCGGCCACCGTTTCTCAGCCAACAATAGCTCAATCGTCGGTTAGACAACCCACCCAACGCTCAATAGAGGAGTTATCATTAGAGTTGATTATGTGTCTTGATTGTGGGATCAATGAGCTTTCGTTTATCCATCAAGAAGGAAGATATTCTTCTGGCATGCTAAAATAGTCCTTCTTCAACAACACTCGAATAGCATATATCTACATAGTATCCCAAAATATTCAAATTCTTTACAAGAACCATTAATTGAATTTTTTTTCCTTTATCTAAGTTACATAACGACCTCCATGAAGTTTGGTATGATGCCGCATTGAGTAAGTGTTATTGTCAATCACAATTGTTGCACATTTTGTAGATAACTCAATCTCTTAAAGCAACTCAATCTCTTAAAGCAACTCAAAGGCATGTGGTGTGAGTATGGATGCAACATGTTCCTCGATTGGAAAACTCGTTTTCATTAGAGAATTACGATACTTTTGACGCATTCTCACCTCTTCTCTAACTTGATTTCTAATGTTTACAACAACTCCAATCTTAAAAAGGAAATATGAAAAACTTATAAGTTGATTATAAAAAGAAAAAGAAACTTGTAGCACCAAACAATAATATATTTTTACTTGATTCACAAATAGAAATTGTAAGCATATATGTCGCTGTTAAACAATTTGCCTTTGTAAATAGTTAAGTCATTGGCATTTTCGCCTTTAGTCAAAGGTTCATTGAATATCTCTTCAATTTCATCATCTTCACGAACCTTTCCAATTTCATCATCTTTCGATATCATCTCTAAAAAACACTCTAAGTCAATTATCAATTCCTTTCAATGTCATTATGCTTGTGAATAATTAGAGAAAAGTATAACCTAAAAATATAGTAAAATAAAATAAACATGAGTAATGATTTTTTATACTGGTAATTCACCTTGCAAATCAACATAATTTTAACTCAAAGCATATCAATTATCTGGTTATTCAAATGTTAAGCAAAGCAAATAAATGAAGTCACCAAACAAGGAGGCCATATAATTGTCAAAGTATCAAACCTACCTGAAGATAAATTACTACTTCTAAAGTTTAAAAACGAAATTTAATAACAATTAGAAGGGAAATATAATAGAACTCTCCAATAAAAAATTAACATCATCAATTATTTTGTTATCAAAACGTGACAAACAAATAAATAAACAGAACAAGAACAATAAATTACGGTATAATAAATTGTTATGTTTGGATGAAAGAGAGAATGGAGATGAGAAAGAAGGTGGGTTATGATTAACTGAATGTTTCTAATTTTATTTTTATTTTTTTTATTTTAAATTAAAAATAAAAATTATTAAAATACTCTTATGTTTAAAGGATGTCTTTTTCATATGAATAAAGATATTTTTATCTACAAAAACTTAATACACTTATTAAAACGTACCAACTAGAAAAGAACTTAAATAGGTTAGCATATATATATATATATATAAAAGAAAGAGATGCATTCAATTTATTTAGAATTCTGGGTGGAAATTGCGTACGGTAATTTTTTAATACGTGTTTTTTTGTCTTGACAATTTATCTAAGGCATCGCTCTTTAACTATATCGAAAACTTTATGTTATTTGTAATCCTTTAAAAAATAGAAAATAAATAAATAAACCCGTGCCTCCATACAAAATAAAACAAAACATTCTATTTCTTTTTAATTTATTTTCTAATTTTTAACTATGATTACACTTCATAATAGTTGAGAAGTCAAGTAACATCCAATTAGACTTTAAAAAAAATGTGCTTATTTATTTATTTATTTTATGATTTTTTTTTATCAATTTTAGTGAGTCAACTTTAAATATAAGTTATCTCAACTTATTTAATCACATACTAAGATTATGTTATCTACAAATAGTTTCTTTTAGATTCTGAATTTTAAGTAACTTTAATGCTTACATTGAATTTAAAGGAAAGTGTTTATTCTTTTAATAAAATCTTAAGTTAGATTATTTAAATGTAAAAGTAACATGTTCACTCTGTAGAGTTTTTGTGCATGATTATATGTTGTTTGAAGTTATTTTTAATGTTTGAGATGAGATCTGTATGGTTGAATGAGTTAAAGATGATGTTTTAATCAATCTGGTTTTGATTGATTATTTTGAATTATTTAAAAATTGTATGATGAAAATGCTTTTGAAAAAAAAATGGTCCCATTTTAAAACTATTTTTTCTTATATTTTTATTCAAACGAAATATTTTCAGTCAATAAAAAATAGGTTATATACTAAAAAATATTTCACTCAAGTTAAAATAACATTGTAAATTAACCTTTAAAATAGAAATTTTCACTTAAACTAACTCATTTTTTTGCTAAAACTAAAAAGAAAAAATCATTCTCATAGTTTCTTTAATTGACTTAATTGTGTGTATGTTTTATAAATACAAAATGATAGCTTTTATATTTGGCTTATTTTATAGTTTTAGTTTAAACAATGATCGTATGTCAATGTTTACTTAGATTAATGAAAATAGTATGAATTATGTTAGAATTATACCTATGGGATAATGTGTTAATCATTAATTGAGTTATTATGAAGTATTGAAAAATATGTTGAAACAAATATATCATTGTTTCACTAATAATCTAAATCACATAAGCTAAAATATCGGTGGTCAAAAACTGCAGCAAGAGTTTTTACATAATGCAATATGTGTCAATATGCAACACGAGTCGTAATGAACTTGCTTTGATTCATCATTCTTGGATTTGTAAGTAAATTCCACTATTGGATTGAATGAAACATTAATATCTTATAAAACATATTTAATAATCTTATGTTATCATTTTGTTTTCATTAACTTATTTTTTTTATTTGTTATTTATATGATGACCTATTATAATTGTAGGAGTAGCATCAAGAAAATAAATAAAAACTTTGTTTTAAACTTCTTTATAAATATTATATATATATGTGTGTGTATAAGTGGTTAAGTGATAAACATTAGTAGGTACATGTTTTCTATTGACATATATTATATATTTTAGATTACTTTAGATTAAGATTCGGTATATAGTCTTGTTTAACTATATTGAAATAATTTTCACAAGTGTAAAAAGATTTATTAACGGCGCAAATTAATGACAAGTTAAAAGTCATCATCGTAAAAAAGGATATGATGAAAAAATAGTAAATAAAATGAAGTTTTCAATGATTATTATGGGAAATCTACCATTAAAAGTAAAAAAAATCAATGGAAATAATGATGGTTCTTTGCCCAACCGTCGTTACAAGTTCTTAAAGTAAAAAGCAATCATGTTTGGATGGAAAACCATTGTTTAAAGTAGAAAATTAAAAAGGAAATAACTATGATTGGGTGATAAACCATAGTCAAAAGTCAAATCAACAGACTATTAATTATTAGATTATATAAATCCAACTTAGTTGTTATTATATATTTGTAATCAAATAAAAAGAAAACTTGGTTATACATTTTTTCAGGGAAATGTCAAGAACTTTTTTCGAGTGTAGGATCAAATGTTGACTTAAAACAACATTTCGATGTTGTCCTATCTTTATTAAGATAATTTATTGATCAATTTATTGGGGATATCGGCTAAAGTGAGTTTAGGTTGATCGATTAAAACAATTAATATTATAATAAAAACAACACAATTAATGTCTCAACAATTATATCTTTGACTTATATTTACAATTTTTTTAATAAATTTTCTATAGAGGTCGGTCTAATTACAGTTCAATTTTTTTTAAACATTATTATTGACTTGTTTACGCTTAGATGTTTAACTAATTTCAATAATGACTAATTGGCTTTTTTCATGCCCTTAGCAGTCAAACACAATATTGTGGTCAACATGTACAAACCAATACATACTGTACATGCCCCCTACTCCCCCCACCCGAAGTCTTGTGGTTAAAGACTAGAAGCAAAAACAGTTGGTTGTCACTGGATTGCTCCTTTGAAAATATGACTGTTGGTGATGGGTGGATGTGTTGCCTCGTGGACCACGTCGATGCCTTGTGAATCGAGTTGTCAGCATTAACACCGAATTTGTAACGTCATGTTCCCTCAATCGTTGGGTGGTGTTGGATTTGACGATCTTGGTAGTGCCATTGATAACTCTCCATTTTTACATATTTTTCAGTGTTTAGGAGTCTTTCTTAGTTTCTTTTAGGATTTAATTGTGTAGAATTAGGATAATTTTTAGTTTTTCTTTTAATTCTTTAGTTTTGTAAAATTTTAGTTAAAAATAGTTTTTTAGGTGTAACTTTTAGTTTTTGTTAATAATTAGAAAATTAATATGTTTTTGGAATTTCTCTCGTTTATTTTTTTTCTTTTCTTTCTTTAATTTTGAATTATTTTTCTTTGTTGCAGATTGAGCCTTAGCAATTAGGCTCGTTGTGGTCAATAGAAGCAATTTCCTTTGGTTGGCAGATTTTAGCAATGAAATTGGGCCGCTACAAGCGTGGCTAAAACGCTTTGGGCTGGTGCTAATCAACTCTGAGTTGTTGATGATTGAAAGCATATGTGCAGATTAAGTGGCTGCTGAAAGTTGCAAGCACTGGAATGGGCTAGATCAAATTTAACTATGTTGTGCGTTTTTATGCTTAAGATGTGTGGCTGAAGAACACTTTAGGCTACTGCTACCTTAAATTGGGTTGCATGGGCTGACCCCAAACGTTAATGAAACACAACGTTTAGTATTGCTGCAACTTTTAGGGGTCATTTGAGTAACTCATTTGGCATAGAGAGCATCCTCGAGCTAAGTTCCAGCCAGAGAGGAAAAGAAAGAACTTCGAGCATCATTTTGGCAGCAAAAGAGAAGAGTCAACCCTGAAAGCTAGGGCAGAGGGAGAGCTAAAGAGAGCCACTTACCCAGAGAAGCGCATCCTACCCGAAGAAGAAGAAAAGGTGACCGGAGCTGCCATGTCAGATGAAGCACAAAGCTTCACGAGCAAGGTTCCATATTTGTTCTTTTTTCTTTGTTTTTGTAACCCTATATAAAGGGATTTGCTACCATGTAAACACTTGGACAGACACACTTTCACAGAGACTTTTCATTTTACGCTTTTAGTTTTTAGAGTAGACAGAGAAGACGCAAGAGCTTAGGGTTTTATCGCATTTCGGTTTCAAGCTTCTTGCGTTCTCAATTGCACATTGTTCGGTATATTTTCATGTAATTTTTGTTTTGTTCTTCCTCACTTACTGTTCTTGATATTGCTCTGTGCTGAGTGTGTATTGATTTGGTTATTTTGATTTTTCCTTTATTTTTGTGTTCTTGTTTGATGATGTGAGAGTCGTTTCGCGTTATGTTTCGTATAAAATTTTGATTTAGACTCTATCACTCTACAGCTGAAATTCCTCATGGAATTACATGCCTCCACAGTGAGCATGACTCACCGAGATGTCTTCTTGAGTGGAGACGAGTCTAATAAAAAAAACACTACAATTAGTATTATGTTTCTGTTATTTCATTTTGATTAGAGTTTTGTATGTTTTAGAGTATATTACATGTTTCAATTGCATCTAAATTAGGTTTTGCATCTGGTGATGATTAAAAACTTGATTTAGGAGTTGAATTTGCTGTGATTTGGTAGAGTAAGGAGACAATTGCACAATCTAAGTTCTCATTTGGAACTTAAATACCACATAGTGGGTATGACTGTCCAAGATGTCTTCCTGAGTGGTTATTGACTACTTTTCTACACTAAATTTGGCATTTTTGGTTATGATTCATTGTTCTAATCAACCGATTTTGTTTCTACTCATTAGTTTAAGTGTTTGCTCATTTGATTTCAGTTTTATTTGAGAAAACTGGCATGCTTAGTTTAGGAACATCTCTTGACTGTAAATGCATTCTTTTAAACTTAGGTTTTACTTATGTTTTACATTTCTGTTTCAAAGATTGTCTTCCCTTATTTTTTTTATTTGAGTTTTGTTTAGATTGTATCATATATGTTCTGTTTCATTTGTAGGAAGTAGGTTTTATTTTTGTTTTGGATACTGTTATTTTCTTTTATTTCATTACATTTCAAATTCTTTATTCTTTTAAATAGATGTTAGTTTAGACTAGTTTCAATTTTTTTATTTTAGTTTTATTCATTTTAAATGTCCTCACCCTGTCTTGTAGTTTAGATAAGTAGTAAATAAACACAAGATTTTAACCATACACTTTGATCTTAATTAACTGAGTCCTAGCATTGATATTCTGGTTGCCCTATGCTACATTAGTGGGGACTAGTTCTTTGTTCTGCCTTGGGTGACTAAAAGGCAATTTAACAGCAACGTGTCCCTTAGATTTTCTATAGATAGGGATCAAGTGGTCTCGTCATTTTCACCACTTATGCTCGTGTAACTCTTCTTGAATCGCACAATTTCTGTTTTTTTTCTTGATTAGGGAAATAATGTCTGTTATTAACATTTTTCATTTGAAGGATCCTCTGGTTGGGAAGATAAAGGGTACAATGTTTTAGGTGCTTTTAAGAGAGGTTGTTCCAACTCAAGAGGGGTTTGTCCAACTTAAGAGGTGTCTCTAATAAAAGAAGAAACAAAAACTTGATTTGGTCTGGTTTGGAGGCTAAGATAAAATCACGTTCTAAAAAAACTTGCCAAGTGGTAAAATCATGCTTCTGATGCACCAAAGGCACAAAAAACCAACATGTCCCAACACTTGGAAACAATCTTAGGCACATAAAAGTGGTTGACTATAAGTTAACCCCAAAGGCACCTCCTTTAGCCCATAATCATAGGCTCAAAATCCTACATTATTACCACATGCCCAAAGAAAACCCTAAACTACTTGGCTCATTATACAATGCCTAAAAGAAAATTTTATACTACTTGTCCCATAATATAAGGCCCAAAAAGAAACCCACTCTACCAAGAACATAGATCATTGGTCCAATAAAAGAGCATGGACCCATCTTTCACAGATGAAACCCACTATTATTGTATGTGCTTGGCCATGACTTTTTTGGTTGACCTATTAACTAGGGCTTTGCCATCAAAAGTACAATAATTATGTCTAATCAAACTTTTATTAGAATAAGTCCATCTTTTATTATTCTCTAAAGTCACTTTTAGAAGTTTTACAAAGAAGTTTTACACACATGTGTTGTTGAGTGGTCGTGTGCGACTAAAAATACTTCAAAGTGAATTTATGTTTATTTAGGAGTATTAAAGCTTGTTCAAATTTTTTAGATGAGTTTTTTATGTACAAGTATTGTTTCTTGTGTGAACGGAGAGATTTATAGCTTTAAAAGGTTAAGGAACTCAATTTAGTAAGGATTTATATTAACAAACACACATACACATACGCACTTGTGCACCCACACACACACTCACACACGCATCCATCCACACACACACACATCCCCTCCTTCCCCCACCCACTCACCCACCTACACCGCGCCATCTTTTACACACACACACATTGACACCCACACTCGTAGGGATGGGTAAATCGAACTGAACTGTACTGCACTGCTAAAAACTGAACTGTAAAACAGTTCATACAAACTGAACTGTAAAACAGTTTAGACAAAATGAATTGAACTGTTTTTTGTTTTATCAAACTGAACTGAACTATACTAAATTGTACTAAATTACAGTATGAACTGAACTGAACTATTAACTGAATTGTAAACTACACTAACTGAACTATTAACTGAAATGTAAACTGCACTAACTGAATCGAACTATTAACTGAATTTTAAATTGCACTAACTGAACTATTAACTAAATTGTAAACTACACTAATTTTAACTAAACTACAATATAAACTGAACTGAACTACTAACTATACTAATTTTAAACTGAATTGTACTAATTTTTAAACTAAATAGTATAACAATACATGTTCTTTTTAATTAAAATTTATTTTAATATTTATTTTATTTTATTCATAAGTGTCTAATAAATTGATTTTTAATTATTTAATATTATTATTTTCTATTTTATTTATAATTCTTTTATTATTAAAAATTATTTTATTTTTTATTTATTTATTTTATTTTATTAATAAAAAAATATAAAAAATAACATCATACACTAACACAAAAAAAAATAAAAAAAATAAATATATATATATATATATATATTTATTTATTTATTTATATAACTTAAAAAATATAAAAATATAAATTACATTTTTTATTTTTATTGATAAGAAATATAAATTTTGTGATAAAAAAGTTGTCTTAAAAAATTAATTATTATTTTTTTATGTGAACAGTTTTTCTTATTAATATTTTATTATTAAATAAAGTTTTCTTGACAAGATAAAATAGTTAAACTGGAACTAGAGAAGATGTAAGAGTAGATACAGTTCTCACAGTTAACTGAAATGTAATTGTTATAAGTTCAGTTTTTAAAAACTGAACCATAAAATAGTATACTGAACTGTTAGTAAAAGTGGTTCAGTTATTTTTAGTATAATATAATACAGTTAACTGTAGTACAATATAAATCAGTTATTTTTGCCCAGCCCTACACAGTCCTACACCCACCGACCAATCCACCCACCCACACCTCTATCACACACACTCACTCATTAGAAGATTAATTGACTAACTAAGCCTAAAATTTTATTGTTCAATAAGTACTTATTTATATAAATTGTTTATTTTTATAATTATATTTAGTAAATGTTATTTATAACTTAATCTATCTTTATTTAATAACTAATTTTTTATATAATTATTTATTTTTTATATTTATCTTTAATAAAAGTTATTTTATAACTTAATAATGTTTATTATAATAAAAATAAACAAATAATTCTACTATTGTCAAATAATGAAACTCTTGTAAAAAACAATTTTACACATTGTTGACTTATTCAATATTTGGTGTCCTAATGATGTCATCGTCATCTGAATTTGCTGCTGATGCATCAGGACATGACCCTTAATCTAATATGATATACAAGAGTCTAGTTGAAATTTTTTCATGTTAAAGAATATGCAAAGTGTCAAGGAAAAAAATAGTAAAAGTTTGAAGTTTGTAAAGGAGTTTGCTTGCGTGTGTTCTCTAATACCTCTCTCAAATAAATTGGTTAGATTCATTTTGAATATGAGTTTGTTGAAACACCTTATCAACGTGCAAAACTCGTTTAAACTCTTGAGTGTGTGAGAAAATATGGAGTCATATATATATACATCAATGGCTTGGAAAAGACAATTAAGCAAAATAGAGTCAAGGAAAAATCACACCCACGACCACACGCTGGATGGAGACAGGGATGGAGATGGTTACACAAAATTGCTTTGCGCACAAAGTAGGAAGGCTCGCGAACAAAGCAAGGAGACACGCATGAAGGCTTGCAAATGCAAGGAGGCTCACAAACACATAGAGGCTCGTAGGAAGGTTCACATAGATGGTCTTCGCTCATAGAGGAAAAACTAACCTACAAAACTTTCTAATCAAATTCACTAATGCAATTACCGACGACTTTTACCTGTCGATAATGACCTATATAGTTTTATCGACGGATATATCTGCAGATAAATTACTTGTCATAATTTGTTGGTAAATTTATCGATAAATAAATATTACTAACAGATAAATCTTCAGTAAATGAGCATTATCGACTCATATCTGTCGATAAATTACTTACCACAATTTATCGATAAATTTTTCGATAAATAAACATTACTAATAGATAAACATTCGTCAGTAAAAATTCATCAATAAATTTAGTTTTTCTTATAATGTATGTTTCTATCATCCTTAATAGTTTAAATCACTTATAAGTTTAAATACTATTCTTTCTTTGATTTTACCAGACACGTCTAAAGATAAAACATAACAAATTTCAACAAATAATATTTAAAATATATGATTGACCTGTCTTCATCATTCAACGAATTTAAAATTAGAATAATATATATATAATATTACCGGTATATATTAATCTCTTTAATGTATAATATTGTATTAAGTATCCAAGAACCTTTCGGCATAATAAATATACATATCAAATGTATCTTTTATAATTGTTTCGCTAATTTTTCTCTCTTTTAAACAAGAGCAATGCAATATTAAAAAATAATTTAAATCGAGTTTTGTACAAAACGTGAACAAACATAACTCTAAATAAAAAAACCAAGGACATGGTTGTAATTTACTTCCTCAAATAGCAAGATTAGATTATGGCGGTCATGCCTCGTGAATGCATAATATTCCTCCATCTTATTTATTTTAGTCACGTCCCATGAAATGCCAAACATTAACTACATGCATTTATTTACAATGTATGAAAAAGAATAAGTTCACTTTTGATGCGAACCCATAAAAGTTAAACAAAATTTTTATTATAATTAATATATTAACGACTTAAAATGTTTAACTGACTAAAATGCATGTTAACTATTAATTATATAATTAAAATAAGAAAAAATATATTTAAAATGAACATGATTCAATTAATTTTAAGTAATAATATATTGACGTAGTTAAATAATATATTCATCATTTTATAAAAGCAGGGACACTACAATGATTTATTTTTAATTCGTAACATATGATGGCAATAGTTTTATTTTTTTAATATTGTTCTAACTTTTCAATAAACTATTTTTACCTTAGACATTTTATATATTTTAAAAGTTATATAACTGACACTTAATTTTTTTAATATATCATTTTTTTTGTTTATTTAAGACCAAATGACAGTTTGTGGTGTGATGATTAGATTCCGTTACAATAAGACTAAATTAATTATTTTAAAGGTAAAATACATAAAAGTAAATTATAAGCGTCTCAATAAATTATAGATGTTTTTAAAGTGCGGTGATAAAAAAATAATTTATTAATTTGAAAAGCTATATAAATATTACTATTAGTAATACATACGAATATTAGGAAAGCGATATGTAATACATTAAAATAGTATACGCTTTCTTAATTGATATATGTATTCACAAAAATATAATTATATTAATTCATACTTTGCATTTAATTAATATGTCAATGATGAACTAACTAAATTAAATAATACAATTAGTGTACTTTAATAATATTAAAAACATTATTTTCATAAACATAGTAACTTAATTTAATATAAGTTATATTCTTGAAAAAATAACAATGAATAAAAACTAACGTTATAATTGACAATTACATAAAATTTTTGACACTTTTATAATACACTAAATTATTCCAAACCAATCAATGAACTAAAATGCTAGCATATCCTATTATTGTACAAATTATTAATTTGTATATTGAACAAACAATTCACATATTCTTAATTGAAGTTTTATTTGTTTCAATAATTGATTGTATAATTTGAGGTTGTCAAAATTAAAACGTAGCACCATTAAGTATTTAATTAGCATTTATATTAGAAAATAATATGTTTTTTTTTAATTGATTACATATAATAAATTACAAAATCTATTGCTAGTATTTAAATTGGAGCAAAGTTGTTTGCTTCGTTTTGGTAAAACATAATAATATGTTAGGCACCGGTTTGGCAGTTTAATGGGTAATTATATTGGTTTGTATATATACATTTTTGTTTAAACTTTAAAATTATACTGGTCAAAAGATGATATATATATATATATATATATATATATATATATATATATATATATATATATATATATATATATATATATATATATATATATATATATATATATATATATATATATATATATATATATATATATATATATATATATATATATATATATATATATATATTTGCATACAGGCATGCATTGAATAGTTCTTAATCAACTCCTCGGCTCTTTAAATACTTATTTTTAAACTCTTCACATTTTCGTTTCTTTCATTAGGAGTTAAAGTGATCATGGTAATTTATTATACTCTTTTACTTTTCTATTCGGTATGATAATTTATATGAAACTTTGAATAAAATTATATAAAGTGACATGGATCTTCAACATGACAATAAGTATGTTTTTCCTACTGTAACATTATTAACAACAACAAATCTACACTAGAATAATTAAAAAAATAAAAAATAAACATTACCCATCAATTCAATGTACAAATTATATAATAAAAATGATTTATATTTTCTTGTATTGCACATCATTTTAATAATTATATATTATGAGTGAATTATGATAAGAAAAGGTAAATTAAGTGCTCTGGATAGCTTTTATGTCATTAATGAAATATAAATGGGAACTATGACCATACTAGGTTATAGATGTGATAGAAATATTTAAGTTTTAGTTTGCTATAAAAATATGTTGCATGCCTATATTTGTACATAGTAGGATTACCATGAAAAGAAAAGAAGAAAGGTAGTTATGAAAAATAATGAAAACTAAAAGGTTAACAAATAATAATAATAATAATAATCTGGAAAAATATGTGGAGATCACCAAATTTAAATTAAAGACTAATTTAATAGAAATATCATATAAATATTTATTATTTTTCAAAATTTTGCTTCCTTTAAACTAGTATTTTTAAGAACTGATAATACGCATTTTTACACGGATTACCAAAGCCTTGATAATAGTAATAATAATGAACAAGTGACCAATTTCTCTAAAAACAATTTAAAACATAAAACATTCTTAATTTAATACAGATTCTGACAAGCAATTAAGTTTAGCCGTTAAATTTAAAAAAAAAAACAGTAATTATTCTGAATTGTCCAAATGAGTCATATAATTGATTTATATTTGAAAGTAGTTTGTCCTATGATGTAAACCATGTTTTAACAATTAAGAAAGTGTAGTTTTGTTGGAAAGCCTTTAAGTTAGGGCAGTAATTGTTACTGCGAAGTATGTATACCTGTATGAAGAAAGTGTAGTTCAGGTTGGTTAAAAACCTTATTGTATAAAATTGGTGATAGTTGCACTAGCAGCAATAAAAAAGTTGATGGTTTTAGTAGAGGAATATTAGAAAAATGTTATATGACACACCTAACTTTTTTACATTTATTTGATTTTTTTTTATTTTTTATTTTTTAAATTTTTTATATTTTTATGATCATTTTATCTTTATACTATGTATCAAATGAATGTAAAAATGTGTCATGATTTGGTTCAAACATTACTTACAAACCTGGTCGTAGGTGTATGAATTTTTGAAGGTGTATGGTGCACATGGAGTGTTATTTATTAAAGCCTATGTGCAGGATCCATCCATATACAGACTAACTGGGTAGGGGAAACTGGGAACAAGAGAGACCAAATATTGAAGAGGCTTCAGTGTGGTAGATTAAAGTATTTTTCTTTTAACTCACATGACGATATTAGTAAGTACCATTTCTCTTCTTTTTCTCATACATATATCAATAATGGCAACAGTGGACTTTCATCTCTTCTTCTAACATACTCATACTACCTATAAAATTAATTGACACTCTTTGAAATAATTGGAAAACAGAAGCCTTAGGTAAAAGGCAATAAATGTGAAATATTCTCCAAGATTTTGATATAAGAAAAGTAGGAAGATGAAAGAAGAAAAAAGAGGGTAGAAAAGACAGGTCTAGCTAGCTGTAAGCCGGTTATGATGCATTTAACGCACATGAACTATGGTACATAGAATTGAATTCAAAATAGAATTGATAGGCCTCTCTTTATTACGAGCGTTATCTCCATCTGCTTGTGGTAGCAGAAGCTATTTAATTCACCACATCAAATATCACAGCCACTGACCTCTATATAAACCTACCCCTCAACTTGTTACTTTCTTCATACCGAGTCAGTGTTGTTATTTACCATTACACATCATGGACCAAAGGGTTTTTCATTCTTCTATGTTTCTATGTTTGCTTTTGTTAATCACATGTAACAACATTGTTCTTGTTCCACAAGCCGAGGCTCGAGCATTTTTTGTTTTTGGAGATTCGTTGGTTGATAATGGCAACAATAACTACCTACTCACCACTGCTCGTGCCGACGCATACCCTTATGGCATTGACTATCCAACTCACAGGGCAACCGGTCGATTCTCCAACGGCCTCAATATCCCGGACATTATCAGTTGGGTCCCTAATCATGTCGCTGTTGTGTTTAATTCTTTCAGTACCTTTCAACTCCATGTTTTTTTGTTCTGTAATAACGTTCTAAAACTCTTATAATTACTGCATAATCAATATGCTTATGATGAGAAGTGTGTGATGCAAATATATAGGTGAGCAAATTGGGTCAGAACCCACGTTGCCGTATCTGAATCCTGCGCTGGATGGAGAGAGGCTACTCGTCGGAGCAAATTTTGCTTCTGCCGGAATAGGAATTCTCAATGACACTGGAATCCAGTTTGTAAGCCAACATTTTTGCTTTTTCTCTCGTTCATTTCAACCATTTTTTTACTATGTTGAATCTATGTTAACGAATCATTAATGAATAATCCTTTTCATTATCCATAAAAGTGTGTACAAACATTTACATATGAATATTTTGCAGATAAACATAATCCGAATCAGCAGACAATTACAGTACTTTGAACAGTATCAACAGAGGGTGAGTGCACTAATTGGAGTAGAACAGGCTCAAAGACTTGTGAACCAGGCACTGGTCCTCATAACATTAGGTGGCAATGATTTTGTTAACAACTATTTCCTCGTACCATTTTCTGCAAGATCACGTCAATTTGCACTCCCAGACTATGTCGTCTACCTTATTTCCGAATATCGCAAAATTCTTGTGGTATATATTCTCTTCTGTTCCTCTTATTATACTATTATTATACTATTATCCCTTTTATAATTTCGGTCACTAACATCTATCAAAGTTACGTTTGCCATGCATATTATCATCATATACACAACTTTGATGACCTACGATCCAATAGTTCACCACTTTTTAGGCAAGGAATACTTTGATGGGGACATGCCATGCTCATTTTTCATATAATTATTCTTTTTCCAACTATTTGCTATTTAATATACCATCTTCAAGAAGTTGCCTTTTAGGTTTTGCACTCCATATATATATATTTATTGCTCACACTTAGAATTTAATATTTTAAACATCAAACTAGATATTTATAAGTGATCATGAATAGCTAATTCAATATGACTAACGAACTTCTTTATTTAATACTTTCATTTATATATTATGATTACATAATGAATGTCACCTATTCAAAATGTTTTCCCTCTTTAAATCTTATAATTTTCTCTCAAAGAAGAGAGCACAAGTTAAAGTGTGTTTTCTTTATTTTTTTTCTTCTAATAATTATAAAAAAATAGTACTATCTTATTTTTAGTATTTGCAAATAAAATAATTAATTTTCAATTGTGTTTTTATGACTATAAACGGCTATAAAAATAACATTAACATTAATCGAATTTGAACAACGTTAAACCCTTATACAGTCTTTGTAGTAGTTTTTCTTTTCATTTGCGAGCACTTTGATGGGTATTCGCTCCTTTCTCTTCTACGGTCTTCTTAAGGATTTTTCATTTATTTATATGTTCATCTTAAGGAAGCGTTTTGTTCCAATTTTTTAGTTAACAAAGTAATTTAAAAAGTAAGGTTCATTTATAGAGTATATTTCCTTAAAAAAAAAAAATTGTGGCCATCGTTGATTTTTGAGAAAGTGACATTTTCATGTTTTAATTTATTTTTATTCATTAAGTGAGAGTGATTGTTACTTTATGATAATAATATAGGTAGGATTCCCATCTTCTGATAAAAGTTAGAATAACCTCCCATTTCCACTCCTACCACATCTCTTTAATTATATTATTTAAATTCTAAAAATGCTTTTTTCATCACGTTCATTTACAAATTTACCTCATAAAGATGTTTTTTAGAATACAGTGTTTGAAAGTGTAAAAGTTTACTATGCTTTAAAACCATCACACCTAAAAGATATCTGTTAGCATTCATTTGTAGTACTAGTACAATAACGCCTGTTGCTCTTGGGTAAATACATGTTGATTAATTGTGTCTCGGAAAAAAAAACAACACACACATAAATTGGACAAGGACAATACCTTCTGTCAAAGATGCATAATGTCAAAGTAAAGTAAATGATTCAAAACAATATAGTCTCAAAAAATTTGAATCTTAAATTAAATATATAATATATTATTAAGTTTATACTGTGTGATCTGTTAGGTGGAAACTTAACAGTATGAAATGAATAATTTGATGATGCATGTTTGGTTGTGTGAAACAATAAGTTAGAGTTATGGTATGGTTACTGAAGGCATTGAAGATTGAATCATTCTACCGATTTATAAACATTGATGTAAGAAGCATGTGGGGTAGCGTACTATAAATGTAGAATAAATGTGTCATAACTCGTGATCTGCGTCCTGCACCTAGTGTTTTTGAAGTATAGGCATATGGGTAATGTTGAGCAGCAATAAATAAAAAAAAGAAATGGTTGAAAAGGTCAATTCATAATATTATTGGTAGGTGCAGAACTTGTAATCTGATTTTGTGAATTTGAGTTAGACTTAAAATTCATTTTTTACATAGTATCAAAGTCATCGTTAAAGTCTATCCTAACAATATTTGTCGTTTGCTACACATACGACATACGTAGTACTGTTAGTAGATTGTTAGCATAATGATGAGTGTTTGTGTGATGCATGATGCAGAGGCTATATGAATTGGGAGCAAGACGAGTTTTGGTGACAGGAACGGGGCCATTAGGTTGCGTACCTGCAGAGTTAGCACAGCATAGCAGAAATGGGGAGTGTGCAGCAGATCTGCAACAAGCTTCTGCATTGTTCAACCCGCAACTCGTACAGTTGATCAATCAACTTAACTCTGAAATTGGTTCAGCTATCTTCATTTCGGCTAATGCCTTCCAATCCAATATGGATTTTATCAGTAACCCACAGGCCTACGGTATGTACTAACACTTTCTCTTTCTTTTCATCAATTATATATATGCATGTGATATTTTAGATATCAGTCAGAAATTCGATACCAAATCATTTTACCATTTAATTTCGGTATGAATTAGTAGCCAAACTGATTTTTTTTTCTTTCTAAAGAATTATTCATTTTCCTAAAATTTATTTTCCATGTCTAATGGTTAGTTTAAGTGTTATTAGAACTTACTACTCACCGAAGAGAAAATATTGATTTATGAGTGAGTCAATTGAACTTATCTCACTTATTATTGAGTTCAAAAAATTTGATCTCGTTTCGAGATATTATAGATTTATGAGTTAAAAGAGTTGGTTTACTAGTTCAATTCGTTACAATTCTTTTTTTTTCAATAAAAAGATAACAATTTTTTTCTAATCAAAATCTAAATAAAATTAAACTTAAATGCAATCTAAAATAATGTTATACTTGGTATACCATAAAAAAAATTCAATACAATTTAAAATTATGTTAAATTTCAAATACAATAAAAAAAACACAAAAATACAAAACAAATTATTACTTAACATTAAGTAATTGTTGTCACGTATCCATATATAACATTAGAGTCTTTAATACATAAATCTATAACATAAAAAAATTTTAGTTTTTCTCTTCTAATATAATTTAAAATTTATGAGTGGATTAGTGAGTCAATTTGACTCACTACAGATTCGATTCAAATTAACCGAATTAGACCAAATTTAATTTTAATCTATACCAAAAATTTTATTTTTATTTTTAAATTCAATATAGTTCAAACTCGTAATAAACCATATTACCGAGTAAGTTTTAATCAATTTTCAGAAGAGCATAACTTTAAAATAGCAATTATACTAATAATATTTCAAAACTTAAAAACAAAATTACCCAATATATTAATACATTATTATTGCTGTTTTTAAACAATTATAAGATTACTTATTTTAGAAAATGTTGTTGAGGAGTGGGTGGGGTGTGAGAAGCTATTTCAGTATCGATTGCTAATAGATGAGACCCACATGAAGTCTCTTGTTATTCTCAGTGGACAGCCGGTGTCCAATTTTAATTACTTACAAAACTTTAGACTCAAATAAACTAAAGCTTAAAACTTTAAAATTGAAAATAATAATAATATTAAAGACACACTAATCTTTTCCGTTAGATCATCAATGTTGCAACAATTATTATTTAATATTTTAATTATATATATATATATATATATATATATATATATATTATTTTTTATCTTATAATTTAATATTTCATCTTAGTGTATTTCAATAAAGAGATCTTATAATACTTAAATTTAAATGTAATCATTAATCAACATTGCCATTTTATTCTATAAGTCAATGATTCATGGTAATATAGTTTTAGTTCAATCAATATTAACCTTGCTTGCTAATAATTTTTGTAAAATTAATTTTAAAGTATGAGTATTGTAAAATGTTTATAATGTTTATGTAATTCTACATCATTATTTTTCCAAAAAAAAAAATAAAGCTATAGAGTAGTTGCTAAAGGAGTCAAACTTTTTCCACTTAGTTTATTGGTGGTACTAACTATAGGTTGAAATGCTACAAATGTAGTCAAAATTAGTTATAGTTTCACCTATTATAGATTAATTTTAAACGAGAGTTGAAATTCATAAAAAAAATATGTATGCTTGCGGAAAAAAAAAATCCAAATTTAACATTATACTAAAATATTGTACAAATACAACTTTTTTTTTTCTTTTAAAAAAAGAAGTCTTATAAAATGAAAGGGTATTTATTTATAAGCATAAACTCTTTAAATAATGACCGTTGGATCAAAAACTGCATACCATGCAGTTATTCCTTGGGACCATATAGGGACCCAAACTAGATGACTTTTGAAGTGGTCTGGCGCCGACTCTTTGGAGAAAAGCAAACTAGCCATTTTGTTTTATTGTTTTCTCTTTTAACAATAATATTAATGTTCTGAAAAACAAAAAACAAGAATAAAAAAAAATATTTATGTTAAAAGAAATTTAGTTTATTTAAATAAAAAATATCACTTGAGAAAATTTATTTGAATTTTTTAAGAAAGAAGAAATTAAAAAGTAAAAAAAATAGTATGAAATAAATGTAAAAAATTTAAATATATCAAAAAATAATATTTTTTTTTGTCACATGATAACTTGAATTTTGAACATTGTATTTCCTCCTGTAAGTTAAAAGCATGAATGTTTTTATGCAGGTTTTATCACCTCAAAAGTTGCATGCTGTGGGCAAGGACGTTTCAATGGGATTGGACTGTGTACTCCAGTTTCTAACCTGTGTCCAAACAGGAATGTGTATGCATTTTGGGATCCCTTCCATCCAAGTGAGAGAGCAAACAGATTAATTGTGGAAACATTCATGATTGGAGACACCAAATACATGAACCCAATGAATCTCAGTACTATTATGCAGTTGGATTCAAGGACCTGATTATCATCTTCTTCTTCTTCTTCTTCTTCCTAGGATTGTCACACACATTCTGCATTACATTTTGTGCTTTTATATATATATATTTGATTGTTTAAGCTGTATTTTTACAAATTATTTGATCCCATGGGATTGGTAACGTTTTATCTCTTGAAGGCCTGATTTGAGGGGAGAAATAGGAGAAGGAAACTTCATTGAATGTCCCAGATTAGGGTTTGTATCTTGTTGCCCATTTATCGTTTTGGGTTGAGATAATTTGTGGTTAGAGGTAAGCCCAAAACTTATCTGGGCTTCAAATTTATAGTGTAATAAACTTAGGTATCTATAATGTTTTACCACTTCACTAAACTATTCCATGCAAACTTTAAATGCAAGTTTATGCAGACTCAGATCTTAATTAATTGATGTAAAGTAATATGTTTGGCTTAAAATTCTTTCTAAAAATTAAGAAATATATATATTTTTTATTCTTTTCCTTTATGACTTCAAAAATATAAACTAATATATGAATAAATGAAAGATAAAAATATTGATTAAAAAATAGTTAGTGTCATCTTATAAATTAATTAAAGATTACATAAAAGATAGAAATTTAAATAAAAAAGTTATTAGTATTGTCTTATGAGAAACATGATACAATACAATAGGAGGGAGTATCGATTTATCATCCTTAATATTCCTCAACACGGAGAGGACAAAGGACGGTTGATAATTTAGTTTATAAAAAAAATTAAATTAAATTATGAAACAGCTTTATAAAACTGAATTGAAATCTATAGAATAGTCTTTTTAAAACACTTTTATATAAAAGGTAAATTGAATTGAAACAAAATTTGAAATTCATGCTTCAATAAATGTGTAACTTTTTCTTAACGAAACTATTATAATAAACTAAAACAAAATTATTAGTTAAAGAAACATGTAATTTTCTTAGTAGGATAAAGGCTGAAAAAGGATAAAAAAAAAGTAAGAAAGTAAAAAGTTTAAATAATACTAGAAATTAACGATTTGAAATTAATTAAATTGTGTAAAAATAAATTAAATAATATAGTTTGTCCAAACTTATCTAAGCTAAAAAAATAGTTAAAATAAATTAAAATATTTTTTAATTTAATCAACTATAAATTAAAATAATTTAGCTATCTTACCTACAATTTTATTACACAGTAAAAGTGAATATCAGAGAAATATATATATCAGTTAAAAGTTGTATATGAATTAATTTATTACTAATATATAGTCTTATCTAATAAAGTAATATCAAGTATCATAGTCTCGATATATACATAAACTCTGTTCGAAATTTCTTTTCAAGAATGGGCTTCTTAAGCGCTGCTATATTGAATTAGTATATATATATATATATATATATATATATATATATATATATATATATATATATATATATATATATATATATATATATATATATATATATTTTAATTCTCATAATGGTTTACATAGTTCACTAAACTATTGTAGTTCAATATTTAAAGATTAAACAAAAAAAATTAGTTTAATTAATTTTTAATAAATTTTTTTATAGTATAATTTAGTTTAACTGGCTACTTCTTTTAGTTTAGTTTTGTACACTACTAAGATAATTCGGTCGTGTGTGATGAAAAAATAATTAAAATTTCAAAAAATATTAATTTGTTGTTTATCTAAAACATTTATTTTGTTCTTAAAAAATAAATTTTAAGTATATGTCAATCTTAAAATGGTTCATAGTGAGGATACGATACAAATAATAAATTTCAGTTTTCGATAACTTTATTATTTTAAAAAGTGTAAGTTGAATTTTATAAAATCAACTTTTAAAAGGGATATATCTGCATAAATCGTAATTTATCATATAATATAAAACATTCTGAAGATTAAAATTGGTAAAATAATTTTAGAAGAATTTAACTGTAAAAATAGGGAAGCCTTTCGAAGGGAAATAATCTAAAACTGATGAAGCATTGGTGGGACCAAAACTGCAGCCTATTTATGTGAATCACGTTTACATGTGTTTGTTTTTCGTCCTGACCCTTATTTAGGAAAAGCACCACCTTTTTTTCTTTATACTTTGTTTGGCTCAAAAGTGCACACATAAATAGTATCATTTGATGTTTTAGTTCTAAATCAACAATGATACGAGTGATAGTAAAGTTTAACAGAAAAACTTCATTGATTATTCACGAATTAGATCTTGCCCATACTAAAAAAACATGTTTATTTATCGGGTTACAACTTCTTTCTGTCCTTTATATACGTACATTTCTCATATAGTCTTCCTAAGTTTGCGGTGCTTAAAACAACTCATGATTTCCCTTTAAGTTCTTCTGACGAGATTGTCGTTAGACTGCACTGCAATAATGCAGGTAAAGCGACATGCTCCATACTTCATTCTATCAACAATCACTGTTGGAACACACTAATTATTATAAATAAAATAAATTTACAACGGTGAAAATCTTATTTTATAAATTAGTTTTATAAAATTGAATTAAACTTAGAGTTTATTTTTTAATATATATTTTAATAAAATTTATTGTTTATCTATTATAAAGAAATATATTTTTTATTAGATTTATCATGTCATTTGTTATCAAAAAGATTTTTATTTATTGGATTTATAATCATTAGTGCAAAAACAAGTATTTAACCTCAAATCACTCCACACTTAATGTTTTAAATATTTTTTTGACATTTTGTAAATAAATATAATTATTAGATGTTGTTTAAAATTGTAATTCTAAAACGTCAAGTGTCCCAGCGTTAGACATCAAAAGGCGAGTGAATTCAATAAAAAATTTGAGTGGGAGATTGAAAATTCATTTACTTTATTTTAGCGTGCGAGACCCTTTGCTCAAACTTTTCTCAAACGAAATTTGACGACCATCACATGTAATCTTTCTTTCATTTGATACAAATGCATGTTAATTAACTACTTTATGTATGATTTTCATTTGTTTTCACCGATTATTTTCGTGTTCTTGTCCTTCATAGTTGCATTCCGCTTTCTCTCTCACTGGTGGCAACACTTTATTCTGATTAACCCACTTTTTGAAGGTTAATTTTCGTTTTGAAGAACTTATTTGTTGAGCTTGTTTGTTATTTTTTTTAGTTGAACTTGTTTGTTGTTGTTGTTTGGTTGAACGTTGTTGTTGTTTGATTGAACTTGTTTGTTGTTTGATTGAACTTGTTTGTTGTTGATCCTATATTATTGTTCATAGTTCATGCTTTATAAAATACCAAAAATTGAAATTTGTTGTTTTTATGCTTTTCAAGTCTCCTAGAGTTGTAAAAAAGATCACAATTAATTACAAATAAATAAAAAATTTGATTAACGTCATATATTGACAAAATTCAACGTTAAAATAACGTCGTATATTGACAAAATTTGTTATCAATTTAAGGTCTCTCGATATAATGACGTCGTTCTCGAATTCGACGTGAAAAACAAAAACTATTCAACGTTTATGTTGTTTTTGTACTAATGAATATATAAATAAATTTAAAGATCGCCTTAAAATTAAATTAGATTTAAAGTTTATATCTTAACCATCATTTTTGCATAGTTTTAGCTTATTATTATTAGTGTTTTAGTTTATGTTAAAAAAAGTTTTTATATTGATTCTGAAACCAAGTTGGGATATATAAAGTATTAACATGTTATACTGGTTTCAAAACTAACATAGAAAGTGTTATTTTTTATATCAATTAAAGATATAACAAGTATAGAAAATTTCATCTAAATTATCCAAAAATTCATCTAAATCATTTTAAAATTGTAAAAGTTCACATTTAAATCAACCTTATCATAACCTAAACTTTTTATAACAATGCTATATTAAAAATTTCAAGTGTCCAAACAAGGAAATGAGTAAACTAGTAATAGTGAGAGGTTCATCATGATTATGGGTTTGATGAACTTGACAAAAGTGACATTAAGCTTGATAAAGATGACGTTAAACTCGACCATACATTATTGAGCTTAGTTAGATGTTGTTAAGCTTGGGCATTCTCATACCTAACATCAAAAGGCAAAAGGAATTTCAGAAAGAGTTGAGGTGGAAGACAATTACATATTAGCAAAGAGAAAAAAAAAATCCAAAAGGAAAAGATTCATATCAGCAGAGTATTTTTCACAAATGAATGCAAGCTCCACAATGCTTGAAGCATATCTCCAACAACGAACAACATACGAAATCAAATCGCCTCATGCATCATTGCAAAAAGCGACAACAATCTTCACCGGAGAGGCAACACCTCCATGCATGTGACAACACTTCTATTAAAATTTGGTTCACAACGACCAAGATGACCAAGGAGAAGGAGACGAGCGAAAAAGGAAAAAGAGAAAAATGAGGATTAGGAATTTTGAAACCCATTTACAAATAAGAAAAAATAAGAAACTATTTTCTAAATCAATTATAATTAAAACATGTATAAAAATTTTTCTTATTTATTAAAAAATATCATAACAACTATTTTTTATACCGATTATAATTAAAGCGAGTATTGAAAATTTTCTTATTTATTATAAAAATGTCATTCCATATACATTTTATATCAATTATTATAATTATCACGGTTATAAAAAAAGTTATCTTATTTACTTTTTATCATGTTATTTTTTATACATTGTGAATTATAATCAATATAAACAATGGTAATAAAAATGTTTTTTTGCAATTCTTGTTTTAAACATTTTTTTTTTATCTTAGCTGGCTTTTGGATCTACCCTGTATTAACTATCTACTTTCTCATCCTAACATTAATAAATGTTCCACATTTCTATTCCATTTCTCTGTAAGAAGCCACCCACTAATGAAAGAGTCAAGAAAGTTACATCTCTCTCTTACTGCCAATACATATTCTCAAACAGGGTGAAATTAAGTGGACAGGGTTATGATTCCACTCTTTTTCTCATTTTTCTCAAGAAAAAGGTCAAAATCCTAAAAACTGGTTTCACATTATATGACATAGAATTGTGTTGAAACACCGTTCATGATTGGTTGTAAAGAATTGATTTAGGTTGCTTTTTCTATGAATCAAAACTTTTACACCCTGATTTACTTATAACTGTTGGATCAAGTAGTTATGACTAGGTTAAAAGTCATGCACAGTTCATAAAACAACTATAGGAGTTTAAACATTAGGATTAAATTGGGACTCAATCCATTTGATTTTATGGAATAATTGTTGCTACTTGCAATATTAACCGGGTAGTATCTAAATATAATCACATAAGTTTTAAGTTTTTACTTGAAATTATTTTTACTGACACTTACTGGAACGCAGACCTAGAGTTTAAGAGAAACAGTCATACCCAGAATGCAGTTTCCTATATGCTGATTAACGTAGTTCTACTGATCCAACATGTTGGTCTATTAATTTTTTAACTGCCAACTTTGATAAATTACATGCATTGTACTTGATAGTTTCTTCTTGGAAGTTGAACTTACACTGGGGGATGTCATATAACATAAACTGCGTAGTTACTCAACCCAGAAAGCAGAGGTAAAAATGTTTAACCTCAGTTTTTGCTTGTGATTGGGGAGGAAACAATGCCAATATTTTAAACTCTATCCACATACACGGCTTGAAATTATTTATGCTGGTTTTGGATGTTGAAATTGAAGGAAGTGTTTGGCTTCTGCTAAAACCACTCACTAGAGCAATTACTTGATGTACTTGCTTCTTCTTGATTCGGCGGTTTGCTTTAAATCTAAAGAGGTGGTAGAACAAAACATTTATGAATGTGGTTTGCAAAGATAAATCAACCTCTCAACCTTTGCATATATATATAGCTCTTCCAATTGCTTGATGAAAAACACGACTCAGCAAACTAAGAATCATACATACACTACACAAACAACTCACTCCACTCCTGTTTTGTAGCCATGACTAATGCTTTGGTGCTTGGTTTTTGTGCTATCATAATCTTGGTTGTGGCACCGTGTTCTATTTCTGCTCAACCAACAAGGGCATTCTTCGTTTTTGGTGATTCACTGGTGGACAGTGGCAACAATGATTTCTTGGCAACCACTGCCAGAGCAGACGCTCCACCCTATGGCATTGACTTCCCATCACACAGACCCACTGGACGTTTCTCCAATGGCTTAAACATCCCTGACCTTATCAGTATGAATCAATTAATCTGCCAAAATCAAATCAACAACGTTATATACTTGTTCATCTGCGCTTAACGTTTGTATATATGTATATATATGATTTGCATGCATGACCATTGTGTTACTTTTTTCATATATGAAATTGCATGCAGGTTTGGAACTTGGTCTAGAGCCTACACTGCCGTATTTGAGCCCTTTACTGGTTGGAGAGAAGCTACTGATCGGTGCTAATTTTGCATCAGCTGGGATTGGCATTCTCAATGATACGGGAATTCAATTTGTAAGCTTCAACATTAATTGTCAATTATTGAGGAACATGGTGTGTTTTTAAAGTACATAAATGGGTGACTTGTATAAAGTCATTCCCGTGACTGTGTATTCCAAAAGTTGATATATATAGTATGGTTGGTACATGGTTGTTTTGGCAGTTGAACATTATCCACATCTACAAGCAACTCAAGCTATTCCAGGAGTATCAGCTAAGGTTAACTGCACACATTGGTCCGGAGGGAGCCAGAAACCTAGTAAACAGAGCACTCGTTCTCATCACTCTCGGAGGCAATGACTTTGTCAACAATTACTACTTGGTCCCCTACTCAGCAAGATCTCGTCAATTTTCTCTCCCAGACTATGTTCGCTATCTCATTTCTGAGTACCGTAAAGTTCTGAGGGTATGTATATATATGCATCACCAAACACAACACTGATCAATCCTTTTGCGTTGCTGTTTTGGAAATTCATAAACATGAATATAAAAAGAAATTATATTGGCTATATATATTTTACGAACACGGCATTGGAAATGAATAACGCATACGACAAAATACATCATGAATTTGGGAACCGTAGAATAACGGTCATTCGTGTTTCCGAAAATGTTCTCCTGCAGTGTTGTACGTAACATTAAACAAAAGACATGTGGGTATCTTTGGGTTGGTGAGAGGGATACTAATTTACTAAATATGTTTTTTCTCTTTCGAGCATCTTATAATTCAATGGCCACAAGCAATCAATGACAGAAATATTAGATATATTTCTCTGTAACCTACATGATTATTTAATGAACACAGATAACAATGTATGTTGAAATTAAACATGCAGAGGCTTTATGATTTGGGTACTCGAAGAGTTCTTGTAACGGGTACAGGACCGATGGGGTGTGTTCCTGCGGAATTAGCCATGAGAAGCAGAACGGGTGATTGCGACGTGGAACTTCAGAGAGCTGCGGCATTATTCAATCCTCAACTGGTTGAAATGTTGAACGCACTGAACGAAGAAGTTGGCTCCCAAGTTTTCATTGCTGCTAATGCTTATCGCATGCACATGGATTTCGTTTCCAACCCTCGAGCTTATGGTACCATGCATGCACCACCTTTTAACTTTAACTTTCAAATTAAATTACATGTTCCTGGAAAAGATAGACCAGTGTCAGCATGTGGAAAAGACATTGTTTAGGTTCCTTTAAATGCTAACATAGCTTTTAAAAGATGTCTTCGTTATTTATTTATTTTAAATAAAGAATAGATTATTATTTCAATCTGAGATCGAAGCCCAATAAGCCCGTTAAAATGTTTTTGGGCCTGCAGGATTTGTGACATCGAAGGTAGCTTGCTGTGGGCAAGGGCCATACAACGGGATTGGACTGTGTACACCAGCTTCAAACTTGTGTCCGAACAGAGACCTTTACGCGTTCTGGGATCCGTTCCATCCATCAGAGAAAGCAAACAGAATCATAGTCCAACAGATTCTGAGAGGCACCAACGAATACATGCATCCCATGAATCTCACCACCATCATGGACCTGGATTCCATGACCTGATTCATCGTTTTTCGATTTCCATGTCTGAAAAAAGTCAAAGGATGTTATATCTATGTGTGCCACCTAAGTTTGTTTGATCTTCTTATCATCATTCCCTAGCTAGCTAGTGTGCTTTCTGCTGCAAACTTACTTTATCTTCTCCTCCTTTCTTCTTTCGATTGTTATTCTCTGTTGGAAGTAATTTTGGTCTCTCACCACAAATAAATTCACCTTCTTCTCTATCATTCCTTTCTTCGCATTATTTCTGGATTGGATTTTCTGAAAAGAAAAAGTTCTTTTAACAATACTTTTTTAACAATTTTTTCACAACGCATACGTGACAGTTGGTTCGTTTTAAACATAAATTTAAATAGACCAATAAAGTAAGATGACATATATATCATTGTCAAAAAAATTGTCAAAAAATATTATCAACTCATGATCCTTTCTGAAATACTCTCTTTTAACCTAAATAATCTCAAATTCTTAGTCAGCTTAGATTCTTTAATTACCAAAATGAACTCTTTTTTTCTTCTCTTGTAATGGCGGCCACCTCGCTTTCAAAACAAAAAATTTTGAACAAAGTGAAGTTTTCCATCAATTAACGTAACAAGTGGTTTATAAAATATAATTTATTTTTTAAATGATTTAAAAAAATGAATTATTAGTATTATTATTAAAATTATTGATTAATAAATTTGAGTGTTTGTATTTGATAAAGTGAATGTTTTTTTGTAAGGTTTTGAAATACAATAAACTAACTGAAAATGACTGTGATTTTTGTGGTCACAAACATTTTTTTGGACTTTGGAAGTTTAAACGGTTAATGAGGACGAGACTGCGTTAACTTCAGTTAAAAGAAGTGTTAGATAGATATGGATAGAATTATTAATGAACCTTATTAATTAAAGCTGAATTATTAAAAATATGTTTCTGTATATATTCTTCACTTCACCCCTATTTAAGTTAAAGGAATTGAAAAAAAAAATGTTGGAGAATGAACTATAAAAGTTATTTAATACATAGTAGTTATATCATCACAACCTAAAATATAAATAAAATAAAACACCTTGTTTTTTCACATGTACAGCCAAAGGATGGTGGATTAATCATATACAGAGAAAATATCTAAAGGACAAAGACAAAACTTAGATATTTGTTACATTGATATCCAAGTAAAATAAGCCATGTGATCTTTTATGCATGACTTATTCAACAATATACATTTGATTTTTATTGAAGAACAACTATATACGCATAAAAGTTATTGTATATATCTAAGATTTATTCTTTTTAAAATATTAAAATGACTTAAATATATAATATTTTAGAAAAAGAAAACAATGTTAGCAAAGGTGTGAGGATATATGTGATGAATGTTAGAAACTGAATAAGAGTTAAATGATCCACATCGAATAAAATTATATTAAAAACTTGTTATTTTAAGGCTTTTGAATAAAAATATATCCTAAAATATTTTATATAAACATATGTTGTGGAATCATTAATATCGAATTGTCCTATAAATATCTTTTTGAAAAGTATACAAAGGATACTTAAGATGAACGAACAGAAAAAGTGAGTATAAAAACTGAATTTACGTGGAAATCCCAATGCATTAAAGAGTGCACCAACCTCAGAAATGATTAACAATGGTGAAATAAATATATAGGGGCCATGGTTCGCTAGCTAACTCATGTGTTGTAACAATAACTCAGCCTCCAAATACGTTGTACGGAGTAAAATAATTAATCCCAATTCAATTTTTAATGTTTTTTAAACCAAGCCAGTTTCATTTACTTAATTTTTTCTTTGTAAGAAAAAAATAATAATAGTATTATGACACACTTTTACATTCATTTGACACAAACTATAAAGGTAAAGTAATCACAAAAAAATAATTGTTTGTATTATTTCAAGAAAGAATATAATAAAACATAAGTAAAGGTATGTAAAAAATTTAAGCGTGTGAAAGAATCATTACTAAAAAAAATGTGACCTGATGTCGTAGGTTCAAATCTTACATAACGTTTTGCCTTGTAATTACATTGAAATAATTGAACATTCGAAAGAAAGTTTTAATTTTATCTTTGTCAATTATGATGAAACTAAATAAATAGGAAACCAGAAAAAGAAAATGACATTTATTAATCAAATATTTAATTGATCATTTTGTCGGTATTGTAAATATACAATTACAAATAATCCAACCAAAGTAATAGAAATTAAACCTAACACGACTTTAAATAGAAAAACTTCAATAATTTTTATTTGTTTGAAAAGTAAAAAAAGGTAATATCTAACCTTAAACATAAATATGAATTAATCATGAATCTCAACGATTAAGAATTGTAAATTGACAAAATAAGAAATTATAAATGTCTTATATAAAATTGACTATTTATCTAAAAATTAAAAATTAAATAAGTAGTGTTTTACTAGATGATGTGATGATGAGATAGTGATGATGATGATGTGGTGGTGCATAGGATGCATGGGCATGTGATGCTTGGTTGAATTGTGGTGTTTGTTACTATGTAGGTATAGGTTTTGGAAAGTGGGTGTTTGAGGAAGTTGAATTGGTTGGAATTGAATAGCCTGCAATGTTGGTTGAGAGATGTTAGAGAGAGATGAAATTAACACTTTTGTGATGTTAGTTGAACCGTTTCTCCAGCCAAATTATGTGATGTGGAAGGTATTAGGTATAGAGTGGTTGATATTATAAATGTCTATATGTACAGCTCATTCTCTTACTCTTATTTTTTATTTTTTTATCATATCTATATATTACCATATACTCCCAATCCAATTTCTTCTAATCATCACATACCATCCAAAAACTAAACCCTTTCTCCCTATGCCCTACTATTTATCATCACTTTATCATTTATTTAATTCATCAACAAAATTCAAAAATTGTTTGCACTTTATCTACACATTCCATATTTGACTTGTCTATAAATATAGGTCATCAAGTTTGTAGTTGATATATGTTTGGATTATATTTGAAATAATTATAAAAAATTATTTTAAAATAATTTATCGATGGATTATATATTTTCTATTTTATTTCATTGATTACATAATTACTTTAGTAAATAACGGACGTATTAAATTTATTTAATGAATGATAAATAGATTGTTTATCTGAGTACAAATTTGTCTCACCATTTTTCATGGATCTTGTTTATTTTGATTGAGAATGGGAGAAATAAATCATTATAGCGAGTATCCAAAATATGATGGACGGTGGGGATTAATGCGAGTTTCACCTAAAAACACGAGAAACAGAATTTTCTCCGTTTTTCTTTTCATGAATGAATGGAGAAGTTTTTGTATTGATAGAAAGATAAAATAAAAAATACTCATATTTTTTTATATTGATGTCATTTAAAAAATATATATATTTCTGATTTCTACACAATCAAGTAGAAAAGCATAATCTCTTTCGTTTCACTGTTTTCTGCTAAATAATTTAAAAATTATTCAATTTTTACATCAAACAGAAGAATCACCCATTAAATTATATTTCTACTTATATGCAATCATTTTCTTTTCTTCCCAAATTTCATTTCATGTTTACTGCATCAAACGCCATTTTAGGTATTAAAAATTGCTTTTACTTTGTATTAAAATAAAAAAATACTTATATTTTCTTTTTCATCTAAAAATTTATTTTTGTTTTGTTAAAACAATTTTTATTATCAGTCAACGATTAGACCAATTTGATATTTGAATTTTTTTTTAGATTTATAAAATATTTTTCATTTTATTATACTCTTAATTATGCATTTAATTTTCTTTATATAGTTTCATGTATCAAGTTATTTTTAAAACACACATTTTACTTATTTTTAATATTTTTATTTGTTATTTATTTTTATCAAATTGAATATTGTTTTGATGTTCTTTTATATAATTATTTTCATTTTCTAATCCATCACAATAGATATACCTTTATTATTATAATTATATAAAAAAAAATTCCTTTTAATGTCATTGTCATTAATATTTTTGTTACTATCTAACATATATCAAAATTTAAAAGATGAAAAGTTTATGCTAAATTTTAATTATTATTAATTATTTTTTTTTGTGATTTCATTCAAGTGTTGAATTATAATATTTGTTATTATATGACAATAAGATTTCGTTAAAATTTAAAGAATGAGAGTAAAGAGACATTTAAAGTATTTTTAAATTTGATTATATGTTTTCTTTTTCTAGAATTTTTAAAAATACTTTTGAATTTTATTAATATTTTTTTCATTAACTTATACAAATTTAATATATATTTTGATTTCATAAAATTTTATTTTGTATCCTAATTCAGACAATTATAATTTAAGCAATTATAATTTGTCAATAAAATAGATTTCAATGCTATTTCTTTTTTATTGTTTAGCTTTAAACAATATAATATTAAAAGTAAAAAGGCAAATAAGTTTGTCTTTATTTTTTTTCTAAATTAAAGTTTTCTTCCTCTGTGTGTAAAAAAAAATTAAATTAATCAATTAAATTTTGAGAGGCTTACTTTTAATATTTTAATATTGATATTCGAACAGTAAATAAATAATTATGAGAACACAGACATAAGTGTAACATAATATGAGATAGTGAAATTAATACGTTCAGTTTCGGCATATACCACGCTATAATTGGTTTGATTGAATTTAAAGTGACTTCAATTGTTTTACTGTTCCTAATTTAAAGAAAATTCTAATACATTAACTGTTCATATTAAATTCTGAAACCCTTTCAAATCTCGTGTAGATGGGAGCTTCACCTATATCTACTTATACCACTATGATGAAAGATCATTCATATTGTCCTTAAAATATTTTAAAGGTTTAATAAGTTCGGAGGTCTCTATATTTATTTGTGAATTTGTTTTAATTGGGTCCTCTAATTTTAGAAGTAATCAATTAGGTCCTTAATTTTGTTAATTTGAATCAATAAAAGCTTTTTCCGTTAAATGCAGTTAACGTCATAAAGTTTTTTGAACATGTGGCACGCTGACGCTTCCAGGTGGCACCGTTTCAAGTGCATAGGTGAAATTATAAAATAGGGATTTCACCTTCAAATACACTCTTTTAATTTAGGGATTTCACCCTTTTATAATCCACCTATGCACTTGAAACGGTGTCACCTAAAAACTTCACGGCCGTTAACTGCAATTAACAGAAAAACTTTTATTGATTCAAATTGACAAAATTAGGGATCTAATTGATCACTTCCAAAATTAAAGAATCCAATTGAAATAAACCCTCAAAATATAGGGACCTCCAAACCTATTAAACCTATTTTAAATTATTGATTGATTCAATCATTCCATTTCGTCAAATATACCAAATTAAAAGACTGAGAAAGTTAATTTAAATTATTATTATTTTAATCCATAAACTTTTTAAACCGTAATCCACATAGATTTTCATAAAATAAATAATTTTGAATTTTACATTGATAGTTTTTTTCTTTTAAATGACATGACATTATTTTAATTAAATATTAAAAAAACTTTAGAAACCCTAAAAACAAGGGTAAGCTTGTCCCTAATAGATGTGGATCAACATGACTATCAAAAATTAATTTTTTTAAACTGTGATTTGATAGGTCACTTGTTAATCTTAAAACTCACAAAGTCAATGTCATTAGCTTTTTAATAATTTTTTTAAGTGTCCAATATTAACTTTGTAACTTCAGAGACTGATTGGACTATTTCTCCAAAAAACCACTCTGAATAAATTCAATTACAATTTTATATTTTAAATCTGGTATTTTAATTTAAAAAGTAAATCATAAAATATTAAAGAAAGACAAGGATTATTATTATTATTATTATAATGGGGTAGAGTGTTATAGATTACATGAAGTCGAAATCAATTTTGCAATGAAAGACACATCAATTAGGATTCGAAAGTGCATGTAGATAATGAAACTTGTTGAAAGGAGCATCACTTTACTTGCTAACATGATCTTATTTGAATATGTCAGGTGATGCTTATACTATATATAATAAAATATGAACTTTAATAGCATTAAAATTAAACAAAAGTGTTCTATTAGAGGATGTTGACAACATGTTGGGAAGAATCAGTGGTTAAACCGACACAAACAACGACACCATACTTTATGAACATACATATCTTAACAAATATTTTCTAATAGGATAATGATACTTTGATAACGTTTTTTTATGTGTCATTATGTGATTTATTTATATTAATATTTATGATTAAGAATAATTTTGGATCAATCACAGGATAATATAAAAATAATATTAAAATTATTGTAAAAAAAATATTATCAAAATATCATTATCCTTTTGTATTTCTCACATTTTATCAAATTAGAGAAACATGTTTTAATCAGAAAACAGGTATTTTTTTTCTCAAACAAAAATTGTAAGGAATGATATTTGTATGTCCCTTTTTGCCTTTCACAAGCATTAATTTGAACGCCCCACATAACTAAAACTCGCTAATTAGAATGTGTGGATCCTTTTCTTTTGTGAAATTAAAATATCTTTCACTCCCATTTTCTTGTTGCACGAATTACTACCTTGTGTATGAGTTAAATCACGAGTAAAAGAAAGATAGTGGTAAAAAGTCAGAAAACTTGGTTGTTACATCTATCGAAGGAAGAAGAGATTATCTCATAATTACACAAACATTAATAATTTGATTGTTAGATCTATCAGAAAAGGAGATTATTTGAGAATCATACAAACATTAATAATTTGAGTTGAATCAAATAAAAAATTAACACATTCTTTATTCAAAATCTTAAAGGCAATATATTAACAAGTCTTTCCTTTTTATATAATTATCTACTTTTTCATTTCTATTGGATATAAGAGTTAGATTCACGTTTCATTTGTAGCATTGGTTTGGCCGTACATACAGAAAGAAAACTTGCATGTACAGTACAAAATACAAAATGCGAAGGATAGTTGGATATAATTGAAGTGGTAAATGTGTGTCAGTTCTGGAGAACGTAACGAAATTGTCAGTGGTATTGTTTTTGATCCTTAATGAGGCACAGATTTACATGTACTTCCTTTCTTTCACCCATCAAAAGAGGGTCAAATCTTCCCCCCCACTTCATTGAGGGCTTCTTCAGGCACATGGCTGTTTCGTTTTCGTTAATGCATCATGTCGTCTCTCCCTCACTCCATACACTGTCAAACATGACCTCTCACCCATTATTTCCAACCTGTACTACCTTTTTGCTACGTGGGCCATTCACCTTTTTCCAATATCACACACTCTCAATCTTATATAACACCTCTTCCTCATTCCTCCTCTGCATGCACGGACACTACAATAACATATATCAGCTTAATATATATCTATGTGGCTGTCTCAACAGCTCTCATTATATATATAACTTGATCAGCAGTTGCAGTTCGATATTCTCTTCTTCCAAGTCGATGGCTACTTCTATGGCTCTTGCGTGTTACATTGTTGTTTTGGGGATATCCATGTTGGGTTTGAGAGGTGCAGAGGCACAACGTGCTTTCTTTGTGTTTGGGGACTCGCTTGTAGATAATGGCAACAACAATTATTTGGCAACTTCAGCTCGAGCTGATTCTCCTCCTTATGGCATTGACTACCCAACCGGAAGAGCCACTGGCCGTTTCTCTAATGGCTTGAACATTCCTGACTTCATCAGTTCCGTTTTTAAGCTTCTCTTTCTTAATTATTGCTTCAATATCTAGTACTGTGTCTGCATATGCTTACTTCTGCCATGTCTATGTAAATGTACATAATATAATGTACTGGTTATTGTTCTCTTGTGCAGGTCAAGCTATTGGGGCAAGCGAATCCACATTGCCATATTTAGATCCCGAGCTCAACGGAGAAAGATTGCTTGTCGGTGCCAACTTTGCTTCTGCTGGAATTGGAATTCTCAATGACACTGGAATCCAATTTGTAAGTCACATCACTTGCTTATGTGTTCCAGCTGTGTTGAAAATCCATGTCCAAATTTTCAAACATAAAGATATTCTTTAATTCAATGATTTATTTATGTACAAAAAATTAGCTGGGAAGATTTGTATCATATATACATGATTTGGTTATATATTAATAACATGTCTATTATCTCCATTAATTGAGATGGATAACGACTAATAAGAAAGAAAAAAGGTAGAAGAAAAAACGAAGGAAGCATTGACTATATATATAGATATAGATTATTTACAATATTGAATTGCAGGTAAACATAATCAGAATATTCAGACAACTGCAGTACTGGGAAGAATACCAGCAGAGGGTGAGTGCTCTTATAGGACCTGAACAGACTCAAAGCTTGATAGAAGGAGCATTAGTCCTCATCACTCTTGGAGGAAACGACTTCGTCAATAACTATTACTTGGTGCCTTACTCTGCAAGATCACGCCAATACAATTTACCAGACTATGTCAAGTATATTATCTCTGAGTATAAGAAAATTCTAAGGGTACGCAATATGTTCTCTTCCATCAATTTTCTTTAGTAGCAAGCTAGGTCAATGGTCAACAATTTTCATCACAGGAAACAATAAAGTAAATTAAGGTTTCATTATGATAACCAAAATTAGTGAACATGTTTGGTGTTATATATTTCAGAGGCTATACGAGATTGGAGCACGTAGGGTTTTGGTGACGGGAACTGGTCCTTTGGGTTGTGTGCCGGCGGAATTGGCCCAGAGAAGCGTAAACGGTGAATGCTCGGCCGAACTACAGCGTGCGGCGGCCTTATTCAACCCTCAACTTGTTCAGATAATAAGAGAACTCAATAGCGAAATTGGTTCTGATGTCTTCGTTGCGGTCAACACGCAACAGATGCACGTTGACTTCATCAGTAACCCTCAACGATATGGTAAATATGCTGCTAATTACGCTTCATTAATGAACCATGGAGTAGAGTAGGTATACAATATTAAACTTCTGCCAGATTGTTGAAAGAAACACTTGATTTCTTAAAATTAATACGTGAAATGTGCTATAAATATATATGTCTAGCAATGTTTAAAGCCATTTTTTTAAAAAGTAATATATATAAGAATGCAAATATTAAAGTCACGTAACTCACGTACACAAAAGGGAGTATTTAATGGGGATAAAGTTATATAGGTAGATGCCATTAATATAGGCACGGGCCCATGCATAATCATACGTGGGGGAGAATAGTTTCCCTTTCCTTTTCCTGTCTTTCTTTGTTAACCCTATTTTGCTGCATATGAAAAAGCCAGAGTGATATATAGTTCATGTTGAACTCACACATACATATATAGAAAGTTATCTTGACGGCTAAATAGGTATTTGATATTTTAGTTTTAAGAGTAACCGTGATTGTAAAAGCTTATTTATTAAAGGTGGTGGATGAACATGCAGGATTTGTTACATCAAAAGTAGCATGTTGCGGTCAAGGAAGGTACAATGGTATTGGACTGTGTACTGTGGCATCGAACTTGTGCCCTGATCGTAGCGTTTATGCGTTTTGGGATCCTTTCCATCCATCAGAAAGGGCTAATAGTTTGATCGTTCAACAGATACTGTCAGGCACATCAGATTATATGTATCCAATGAATCTCAGCACCATTTTGGCTATGGATTCCAAGAAGAACTAGATCATCCATCATGAAGGAGTTAAAGGAATCTCGTTTATCTTTTGTGTCTACCTCTTATATAGTTTGTGATAAATATATGTATTGAAATTTGCTGCATCTACAATTAAGTTATAGTGTGTCAGTGAATAGTATTTCATAATGTTGTGTCCTTCTCTTGGGAAGTAGAAAAGAAACAGTGCACAATAATTGAGTGATTTTTAATCTTCAATAATTCCTTCTTTGTCTCTCGTAGATCATGGGTGATGCTTTTATTTAATGGAGAATGATATTTTAACCATTTTTTTACAATAGGACACACATATAATTATTGTATAATTATTCTATTGATTTGTTTAAATTTATTTTAAAAAATTATTTAAAACAGAACTAATTACAAACTCAGAGTTATTAAAAAAGAGTTGTTAAAGAGACTTTTTTTCTTATTTAATCCATATGTTTGAGTTTAGAAAACTTTATTACTTGTTGTCATCGCAGAAATATTTAAACCTTTTCATTCACGAACATAATCTAAAATTTCAATCGACTTCTAACAATTTTTTTTCAACAATTTTTTGATTTTTTTACAATAGTTTAGGTAGTAGTGTGTGATAAATCATTTTCAAATATACAAACCAATAATGATAATCCTATAAATTATTTCCTTAAAGTTTAATGTCTATATTTTTTGTTTTGTCTTGCTCTCCGCTGAGTACAATCGGGCATGAAATGATAGATACCCCCATCCACTATAAAAATTACCTAACTGAGGACCACAAAAAAATGGTCACTGAACAAATTAAGCCAATCTTGTTTGGCTGGAATTTTGTATTTTATAAGATCAATTTGCTTACATCATTTAATCTTTCTATGGCCCAGAATGACTAAATTTGATTTCTCAATACCTAAATTTTACTTCTTAATTTGTTTATTAACATTAAATCTTGAAAAAATTATTTACTACAATTATTTTTTTATTGACTTTTCTTTAACGAAAAATTCAAATTCAACTTTATTTTTTTCTTCTAAATCTTTTACACTATAATAGACCTCAGCCTAAATATCAGTACACTTATGAATTCTAAGTCTATGAATGACAAAACCTCATTTAAATAATATAAATAAGCATTATTAAATAAGCATGACGAATATCTAATTATTGCAATATTTATTATTTGTTATGTATTACTGACTTGACCTTATATTTGTTTTGCAAACTTTCTGACCGAAGACTCTCAAGATCAATAGTGGTAAAGATATTTAGACCTATATTCCTGAAGACACCTCGGTTTAGAGGGAGCGAACATTGAAGATGTTTTTATTTTCATTAACATTTATCTTTTTTTTTTTTTAATTATAGTTTATGTCTTTCTTTCATTTTTGTTTTTCTCTTTTTTTTTCTAACACTTTTTTAATGTCATTACTGCATTTTGATTATCATTGTCATCTTTTTACATCTGGACTGTCTTAGTTGTTGGTTTGCATTCAAATAACTGGTTTGGTCTTTCTCATTCTTATGTATGATCAAAATCTATTACTTTTATTTTATTTTTTATATTTAATTGTTTTATACTTTAATTATCCTATCAATCGAAACTTATTACAAAAAAATATAAGTTTCTGTTCATTACAAAAATACATGGAATTATCGACGGATTTATTTCCATCGATAAAAGTATATTACTGACGAAATTTATCGATGGATGTAAAAATATAATTACCAATAGATACTATCCTTTGATAATTACTAACAGTCGAAATCCGTCAATAAGTCTTTCGATAATGTATTTTGTAGTTATTGAAGGTCAAAATCCATTAATAAATCTATCGATAATGCATATTATAGTTACCGACAAACAAAATCTCTCAGTAACCAAAGTCTAAACTCTCATTCTTTTACTTTGTTAGATATGTTTCGGTGTATAAACAAAATATAGTAGTTAAAAAATTGATATCAAACTAGTGTTTTTAAAATTTTTCACGATATTAATCTCCCTCAAGTTAATTGTTGAAGAAAATAAGATTTTGCTTTCTGGTTAAATATAACTTGGACAAAAACATGTGTTTTTAAAACTTTAGTTCTGTGTTATCATAAATTTTTAAAAAGCATAAATAAAACTGGTTTATGTCTAATGTATTTCATCAAAACATAAAAAATAATTTGAGAAAATTAAATATTCCTCTTTGGAATGGTTTATGTTTGAAATATCAATGTGTTCGAATAAGAAATTTTTAAATAATCACATGCTTCTATAAAAGAAATTAAAATATTTTGTAACAAAATATTTTGAATGGATATATATATTTTTTAAAACAAATTTAAAATTTATAGATGTATGATAGGTAATTCTTTAAAATTATAAATTTTTAAATTCCGAAATGTAAATTTTTAAATTCCAACTTCTCATTTCTTACATCTATGTTTTTTTTTTCATGTTTATTTGTGTGCTAGATTTCAGTTGAAACGTTGGTTTTCGATCTTAATTGAAGATTTATTCATTTAACACTGATTCAACTTTGATTGGGTTTGTATTTATTTGATTTTATTTGTAACATAGTTAATTTAACATTTATTTTTTTATATTAATGTCAAGTAGGATTTATTTCAAATCAAAGTCAACTAAAGTTATATTTGTCATGACTATTTTTGTATTGATGTGGCAGGAGTTATTTTTGTAAAAGAAAATAAGTTATGTAATTTTAAAATTTGAATTAGTAAGTTATGTAATTTTTTAGAATACAAGTTATAGTTTTTTTTTCCTGAACTGAAGATTAATTTTTAGTTGATAATATTGAGAGATGTTTTAATAGTAATCAAAATTTCAATAAGTTTGAATTATCTTATTGAGATAATTTTTTAGAAAATAAAACAATAAAAAAGTTAAAATTCAATATGTTTTAATTCTTTTAAAAATGTGAATTCGTCTATCTTAAGTAATAATTAGGAAAGAGATTTTGGATAAATTTATATATATATATATATATATATATATATATATATATATATATATATATACTTACCATTCATTGAGTAAGAAGTACAACTGTGAGAATAATTTTTTCACGCGAATATAAGTACAACTATTCTCTTTTTTAAGAGTGTACAAAATCATTCATTATTTCCATTTTTTTATAAACAGAAACTAGAGGAGTAATAATTATGACTTCATTTTTTTTATAAAAATATGTCAGTTAATGAAATATATTTTTTTAAAAGAAAATAATTAATTTTATTTTAAATTTTAAAATAATATATAAATACAATAAAAGAATTCCTCTAAAATTTATAGATAAAATAAGAAAAGAAAATGTATATATATAATTTGAAATTTTAATTAAAACATTGTTGGTGCTAAATTTTTTGGGCTAAGGGCCTAACAATTAATGGTATATATGTTGGATCAGTCAATGTTTATTCTAACATTACTATATAAAGACTATGAAATTTCTTCCTGGATCTCCCTACTTTCTTCTTGCACCCTCATATTTTCAAAATTCCAATAATATCTCTGGAATTATATTTTCGGATTGTACAATCTTTAGATATTTTGGATTACACTATCCGAAATTCTGAAATATCATTTTCATATATTTTAGACTATATAATTTGTAATATAAATTTAAAAGACAATTCAAAATATATATTTTGAATTATATGATTTGTAATACAAATTTATATTATGGATTATACATTTTATATGAAATTCTTGGATATAGTTATAAAACAGAATGTGGCTGGAAGGGGACAAAGAGTAGCCTAAGACACTCATCACATTTCGATGCTTAATGCTGGCAATAGTGTCGAGTTTAGTTTCAAATTCTTTAATGCAAAGGAGAAATGCACAGGCAATGAAGGGAGGAAGGACATCTTAGTGGCGTGGGATGACGGGTATTAAAGACATTTCTTAATATTATGGGGGTGGATAAAGAAAAAATGGGCACGCACAGGAAAATAGGGTGTTGCTTTCTCCACCTCTCTAAATTCATTTAGAGTTTTTTAATTAATTTAAAAATTCTATTTTTACTTTTTTTTTTCTGGACAACTACACCCCACAGTCATTTTTCACTCTCGGATTTCACCTTCCACCTTCCACAGTAATTTAAGGTACATTTCACGTCGGATATAAGAAGAAAGACATAAGTTTATATCCATTTGAGATTTTTCACGTTATATATCCTAATTGATATGTTCGTTTCTTATTTTTGTTTCAAATTCCATAATTTCTAGATTTATTATGCAGATGTGAAGTGACACAGTAATATCGTAAAAAACAGAATCAATAATACAGAACAAGAAGAAATAAAAGACTAATAGAGGAGCATGAGAGGAATAGAGCAATAAAATCTCTCAATTGCTCTATTACGAAAGAGAGGATTGGAGAGAAATTTTTTAAGTGATGTGTGAAAAAAAAATGTTGGAGAAGAGAAATGGAGAGGAGAAGATGTAAAACGGAAATGGTAGAAGAGAATGAAATTCGTGAGTGAAAGATGAGTGTGGGGTGTAGCTGCCCAGAAAAAAGAGAGTAAAAGTAGGATTTATAAAATTAATTAAAAAATTCTAAATGAATTTGGGGAGATAGAGGAGGTGAAGGGAGTATCATTCAGAAAAATATGTCCAAATTCGGATAATGTAATTGGATAGTCACTTTTACAAAAAAATAAAAAAAAAATATTATTTGATATACTTAAATTTTTTATATTCATTTAATATTACTTTTTTCTACTTTTTATTATCTTCTTTTTTTTAAAAATGTAAAAATTTACACTTTTATAATTATTTTGTTCGTACATTTTATTTTAAATGAATATAAAAACATGTGATAATACCATTATTCAAGATAAAATGATTATTTTGAAAATTTGTGAAGCGCATGAAGAAAGGAGGTGGAGGAAGGGGAAAGCCTACTAATCTCCCAATAACTATACTATGAACTATTAGTTGTGAGACATGAGTTGTGATAAAAACATTTTTGTTTATTGTTTTTAACCTTAAACTGTTTGATAATGTATTTTTCATCTTCCATGAAAAGTAGGAACCCATAACTTGAGCCACATGTGACGTGCCTATGAAAAAGTTGTTTAGAGTCAACTAGAAATCCAGTAGGAGGAGCAGAATTCGTTGATGAAGCCATTGATGCATGGAAAGTTGCAAGCTGGCAAAAAGGTCTAAGGCGTTTTGAAAACAACAAGTCTTATCTGAAAACTGAAGTTCCACTCGTGACTGTAGCCACCACAATTCATCACCTATGTGACAACAATTATGCTGTTCAATATTAAAAGCATGCATCAACCTAAGGAAACATATACCTCTTTTCACTTTTCGCTTTTTTCCTCTCTTTCTAATTCTCCATATAGACCTTTGGGCGGCGGAAATAACTTCTCTTTTCATCTCCTCCGTTCACCTCTCATCACATGCCTCATGCACCTTTACCACTATACAATCATTCAATTATTCAATCTCAATTTAAATCCCACCTAAAAGTTGACATGCAAAACCCAAAACCTATTTCTGCCTACTGCATACCCTGATCAAAATCTCTCTCTTTTATTTACTTTTTAGTTTTGAACTTAATTATTCAGCGGCTATAAAAACCCATGATGATTCCAGTCTCACTGCATCGACATCAACATAGAAATTAAGGTTCTTTATTTTCACCCCAATGGCAGTTCCCTCTGGTTTTGTTGGCACCATGCTCATACTTTTTGGTGTGGTTGTGTTAGCTGGGGTGGTTGAAGCCAAGTCAAGGGCTTTCTTTGTGTTTGGAGATTCCCTCGTTGACAGTGGTAACAACAATTACTTGGCCACCACTGCACGAGCTGATTCCCCTCCTTATGGCATTGACTATCCATCTCGCAAACCAACTGGTCGTTTTTCCAATGGCCGCAACATCCCTGATCTTATCAGTTAAGTATCACTGCAAAATCTATGTTTTTGTCATTTTCAGATCATACTTCAAGCTTTTCTAAAAACAACACTCTGTTTTTCTTTAATTATGCACTTACGTGGTCATTAATTAATCTAACGCATGCACTTAATAATTACGTGTTTTGTTGATTATCAGGTGAAGGAATGGGTGCTGAATCAGTGTTGCCATATTTGAGTCCACAGCTAAAAGGTGACAATCTTCTGAATGGAGCCAATTTCGCTTCCGCCGGAATTGGCATTCTCAACGACACTGGAGCTCAGTTTGTAAGTCTGTTGTTGTCTTGTTGTCGTAGTAATATGCAGATATATGTTGAGAAGAAATCATGGTCCAGTTACGTAAGCTTGCTGATGATTACATTAATTTTGCAGCTGAACATAATCAGAATGTATAGACAGTTGGACTACTTTGAAGAATACCAGCAACGAGTGTCCATTCTCATTGGAGTAGGACGAGCAAAGAAACTTGTGAACCAAGCATTGGTCCTCATCACTGTTGGTGGCAACGATTTCGTTAACAATTACTACTTGGTGCCTTATTCTGCAAGGTCTCGCCAGTTTTCGCTACAGGATTATGTCAAGTATCTCATTGTGGAGTATCGTAAACTCTTGATGGTAATCAAATCATTCTCGTGTCTCGATTGACACACATGTTATATATAGCTTAGATTAATTTGTCGGAAATTGTTGCAGAGGCTATATGATCTGGGAGCTCGAAGAGTGCTCGTGACAGGAACTGGACCAATGGGTTGTGTTCCAGCAGAACTAGCCATGCGTGGAACAAATGGAGGATGTTCTGCTGAACTTCAACGAGCTGCATCACTCTACAACCCTCAACTACAACACATGATACAAGGACTCAACAAGAAAATCGGCAAAGATGTTTTTATCGCTGCAAATACAGCACGGATGCACAATGATTTCGTAAATAACCCTGCAGCATATGGTATACTTTTGATTATATTACTACATAGAAGAAAAACTTTTATATTAATTATTCTATATATACATAGGCATGTCAAATTGTATATTGTTGTTGTTGGGCAGGATTTACTACATCAAGAATTGCTTGTTGTGGGCAAGGACCGTACAACGGGATTGGGTTATGCACACCACTGTCTAACTTGTGCCCGAACAGAAACTTGCATGCGTTTTGGGATCCATTCCATCCGACAGAAAAGGCAAACAGAATCATTGTTGAGCAGATTATGTCGGGTTCTAAACGATACATGAAACCGATGAACCTCAGCACCGTCCTAGCATTGGATGCTACAAAATGACAGCACTTATGATGTTTTCTTTGTTATTGAAATGGTGATTGTTATTAACTTGTATCGATTATCAGGTGTTTTTGTTTTGTGTGTGCCATTGTCATAATCTTTAGAGTTGTTATTTCACGAACAAATTATTCATCAATTAAATAATTTACTCACTGTCTTCTTTTCTTTTCTTTTTTTTCCTTAGCCTTTATCTTTTATAATTAAACGTCAGTCTGATGACAATTTCTTTTTATTAAGAGTATTTAGTTAATCAGATTAGATATTAATTCTCAATGCAAACTTTAACTTCAACAAAAATAGTTATCATTTATCATGACGACTTTACTTCTTAGTTCATAGTCATTCTTAAACATGACAATTTCTTCAAAACAAAGTCGTACAAACAATATATATTTTAATTTATACAAAAACCATCATTGTTGCGACTTCCTTTTCGTAGTTTAAATTCTGATAACTTCTTCAAAAAATAAAGTTTTATTACTTATACAAAAGAACTTGACCTAGAGGTAATTTTTCTACAGCAAACCCAAATTGATAATTTTAAAAACAAGTTGATTTCATGATATTAAAAACAAAATGATATTTCAAGATGCATAGTGACGTATAATTTATAAAAAATAAAGGCGAAGGAAAAAAAAACAAGAAAAGAAGACTGTGAAATTATTTAATTGTTTAAAATCTTTTTACACTGAAAATTTGATAATTTTTATACTCAACTTTGAATTAAAACTTCTTAAGAATATCCCATACAATTATTAAAAAAATTTACTATAAAATATATCATTAACACTACAAACCCCTTATTAGAAATATGACCAAAAACAAAATTCTAAATGAATAAACATTTTAAGTCATTCTATTTGAAATATATAAAAAATATAGGTTACTGTTTAAAAAGGCATCTAAAATATTTTAAGCTTAAAAATATTTATATTTATTTAATTATTAATTATTATATTTATTATGAATATTTTTTTTCATTATTTATTATATTTATTTATATTATTTACTGTTATTTATATTTATTATGACTTTTTTATATTATTATTTATTGTGAATTATTTTTTATTATTTATTATTTATATTCGTATCGTTTATTATCATTTATATTATTTATTATTTACTATAAATTATTATTATTTATTATGATTTTTTATTTTTATTTATTATATCTATTTATATCTATTTATATTTATTATTATCAGTTATTTATTAAATTTAGGTTTATAAAAATATAATTAAAATTTAATATATGCATTTTATTTTATAAATTTGAATAATAATATTTTTATTGTACTAAAACTTCATTTCGGAATATTTTTTATTGCATGGGATTGGAGAATATATCAGAGATTCAAAATTTGTCTAACTCTTCAAGGGATGCGAAATTCATTAAGACATTTTAAAATTCGTGATAACTTTTAACAAATTTCAAATTTATTGAAGAAAAAAAATGGAAGTGTAAGGTTTTTTGAGTTACAAAAGTTGAAAATTAAAAATAAAATACTTTTAAGTTATTTTTTTTATAGAAGATAGTTTTAGGATTTTAAAAAATTTTGGAGATGCAAGAAAAAAAAATGATTGGAAGTGTAGAGATAAGCTTCCAAAGTTCAATCAATGTTGGTGTGAATGTAGAATAAAAGAATTAAAATAAAAGTTCTATTTTAGCCTCTCTTTTTTTCTAAGTCTTTGTAAAATAAAAGACTATGATGGAAATGTTTTTACAGTAGATTTAAAAGCTTATTTATATTTATATGCTTTAACATATGATAATTAATATTTAAATAATCTATTATTTATTTACGTGATTAAGAAAATCACTTTATGATGTTTTTTAATATTTTATTATTTATTTAAATATAATTTTTGTTTAATAGAAAAAAAAAACATGTTTTTGAAACCTTAACATTATATCTAATTATTATCGTCACAATTGTTCATGAAAGTTGTGTTTATTGCTTTTCATTTATTTATTATGATTAATATTTATTTTTTTGTCTAATTTATATCAAAATTCGAAATGCTTATATAAATTATTTTTGGCAGAATGAATAAATTATGTTTTTTTCATTTATAATTTGAGAAGCTTTCATTGGATTGGAGTCACATAAGATGAATAACTCTTTTATCTTATAACGACTTAGAAAAAAAAGAGAGGCTAAAATAGAACTTTTACTTTAATTATTTTATTCTACATTCACACCACATTGATTTTGAACTTTGAAAGCTTATGACTACACCTCCAATATTTTTTTTCTTCCATCTCCATATTTTTTTTAAATCCTAAAACTATCTTCTACAAAATAAAATAACTTGAAAGTATTTTATTTTTAATTTTCAACTTTTGTAACTCAAAAAACCTTACACTTCCTTTCTTTTTTCTTCAGTAAATTTTGAAATTCGTTAAAAGTTATCACGAATTTCAACTAACACGAATTTTAAAATTCTTTGAAGATTTTATTGAATTTCGAAATCTGTTAAAAGAATTAAACAAATTTTAAAATTTATTCAAACATGAATTTTTAAATCTATTTAAACTTTTAAAAAATTTTCATCAAATTTTAAAATTCATTAAAAGTGTGAACGGATTTCGAAATTCATTTACAATATTCTTTTAAGTTTTGTTTTTCAATCTAAAAATTAGTAAACAATTCATTTAATTTAATATTTTAATATAATTTAATATAAATTAATATTTTAATATATTGAAATATATTTTATTAAACTAAAACGAGTAAAAATTATTTAAAAAATTATAAAAAATGCAAAAAATATAAGAGTAAAAAACTTAAAAATATAAAAATATAATTCTAAAAGGATTTTGAAATCAGTTTGAGAAATGTAACGGATTTCAAAATTTATTAATTTTAAAATTTGATTAGTTTCTCAATTAGAGTAAGTTGGTTTCCTCCTTCTCCGGTTTGTTTTGTTTACCTTTGCATGCAAATTATAGGGGTTACACTAAGTCATCTTTAAGAATCTCTACTAATTAGTGGTCTTAATGGTGTTTGATCATGTTTTTGTTGTTCGTGGAAAAAAAATGGAGTTTTTTTGTGTTTTTGGAGATATTTTAGGACCTTTAGAGCTATTTGGTCATTTGTTAAGTAAGGAAAGTGAGATGCTTTAGTAAGCGTGAGTTGGATATTACATTTGCTATGTTGAAATATGTTGAATTGTATGGTATGTTTGATTGCTTTAACCGAGTATTGGTTGTGTTTGGACTCTGGTGATTGAGGAAACTGAGGATTTGACCACTTGATTATTATGTTGGTGTTCATTCTAACATTAAGAATTATTTTTATCTAAGCATTGAGTCAAAAATAGTAATTTAATCATATGAACAAGTCTCTGGTTCCCAAATCACATATTTGAAGTGGCTATTTTCTTATATGGAGTTGAGTGCTAGCTTGGTATTGGTAAGTCTGAAAGCTATTTTGCTTCATACAAGCGTCTACTTTTCCCGTTGAGCAACCATTTCTACAAATGGTCTGGCACTACGGTGGTAGGGCACCATTAAATAACATTTTTCACTACAAATCTAAAACTATTTTAAGTCCAGATCGCTGAGCAAGCCATTTTACGATAAGAATGACGCTGAACGTTAGAGTTTCCTTTGAGCACCAATTTAAATTCCATGTTTTTGGTTTTTTCCTTTTATTGCTTGGTATTGATTTGTATAATTATTAATGTTATTCGTGAGTATAATGACTACGTGCATATATATGACAACTTTTGATATGTTGATGTATGGTGGAAAGAATTTCAATGATAAATTCTATGTCTTGGTGATGTTTAATGTATGTTTGCCATAGGAAAGTTTAGAAAGGAGATATCCTAATATACTACTCGTCATTCAACTTATATAAAGATAGTGTGAGGGAGAGAATGACAGAAGGTCTTTAACTTAGACTTTCAGTCTTAGGTGTGAAAGATTAACCCTGTGAGTAGTAGGGTGATAACCGTTGTGTTTATGACTCTGTAAAGTATAAACACTACTACGAGTGCACACCTATAGTGAAACCCTATATTAAAACATGTATTCAAATAATTGAGTCTAGAATCAACTATATGTATGTTTTTGGGAGTTTTTAGTACTTTATAAATGTTGATATAATATTTGGTATGATTTGATAATATCTTTTTAACACTAGTTTACCCTATGGTCTCTTTTGTTGTCTTTTATGTGTTGCTTATTTCTTTGTAATGATCACCTTATTAGTGTATGAGAAATATGTATTGAAACATCTAATAAAAGACGATGATGTTGTAAAGTATTATCGTCTAATAATTTTTTTTAAATTGATATATATATATATATATATATATATATATATATATATATTATAATTATTTCTTATAACTATATTAATATCATATTTATAATTTAAGACAATTTGTTTTGATTTTATTAATTTTACAACATCTTGCTTTTTATTTATAAGCTAAAATTTAAATTTACATTACGAATAAGATAAGTTTTTTTTATAATATATTACATTACAAAATATATATATATATATATATATATATATATATATATATATATATATATATATGCATTTTAATTAAGGCAAAAGGAAAACATAAAAGTGAAGAAAACAAAAAATATAATATTTAAATGAGTGAAAAAGGAAAGAGGAAAGTTTAAAATTATTTAAGAAAGGGAAAAAATAGAAAAAATAAAATGAAATTATCTTCTCTATTAATATAGTATAAATTAATACTATAGATATAGAAATAGATTCTCCTAAAACTGGAAAATCTACACACAAGAGTTAGAAGTGAAATCTAACGCGTTTCTGTTATAAATTAAGACTATACTTCAATAGATAATGAAATTTGGGGTTTTGCATCTTTTAGCATTTAAATAAAGATTTTTACAGTAGTTTTATCTCGATATCATTCAATGGATTTGGATTAAATATGGGGATTATAATTATTGCAATCCAATATACCAAAATTAATAATTGCATATCTAATTCGGTGGTGAAATTATTGACGTGATCGAACAGGAAAAAAGGAAACAGAATCAATCTTCCATTTCAGCTTATCTTTCTCTCAATCTATATCATTTTTAATATCTATATGTTTAGTATTTATTTATAAGCTCCAAGAACTTCATCGGATGTACCTTTCAGCAGCTATAATCAAAATAACTGAAGTCAGTAGTGATTCCAGCACATATTCTCTATGTACGTATCCCATTTTGTTCTTGTTTTTATAACGTGAAGCATTATATTTGTAGGTGTAACTGTTTTCTTTGCTTTTATTATTAGAGATTTGATGTGAATCAGAGATAAAAAGTTAAGTTTAGAGTATATAAATGAATGTAAAATAAGATGAATTAGACTTAACATCTGATTTGTTACATATACTTGTTAAGTTTACGGGGAGGAAGTTTTTCGTGGAGATACAAACATGATTTTTTATCCAAAATCTTAAGTCTATGAGTCTTTCATGTTTATACAGTGTTCTATTTTTTTATTTCTATCTAATATGGGACTTAGACTCACACTTGGATTACCGTACTTTATATTTAAACTTCAGTTGATTCTCTAATTCTGTTATATGCGTGAATTTAGTTGTAGTTGGATTTTCTATATTTTTCTATCTCATGCATGTGTACATGCACGTAATTTTCCTAATTTTTTCTGTTAATTAACCCAGGCATAGTTAAAATGGAATCGATGAAGCAGAGGAATCAAGGAGGAAGTACAAGGTCGAGAATTTCAGCACTGATTGTGGATGACGATGCTGTCATTCGGAAAATCCACATGATGATGTTGGCGCGGTTGTTTAACATGGACGCAAAAACGGTTAGTGACGGAAAGGAAGCAGTGGATCTGCATCGATGTGGGGCAAATTTTGACATAATTTTCATGGACAAAGAAATGCCCGTCATGGATGGTCATGAGGTACTACTACTATATATATATATATATATATCATGATACTTTTATGTGACTGGTGATTAATTAGTGAAGTAGGGTGCTTAATATGATTATTTAATGGTGATTATGGATGGTGTCTGAATTAGGCCACAAAAGAGCTACGTGGTATGGGTGTGAAGTGCTTGATTGTGGGAATTACTACGCGTGCTAATGGGAAAGATGGTGAAGAATTTTTTGCTGCAGGATCTAACTATTGCTTTGAAAAGCCTCTTGATCCAACAAAGATTGAACGAGTCTTGCAAGACCATCCCAATTTTACAACTTGATTCATTTTATCAATGTGTATAATTTTGTTGTTCATAGTCTCTAAGATTCTTTTTCGAAAATTATATTTTTAATTTTAACAATTTTTTTATAAATACTTAATAATTTGTAATTAGTCCGTTTCAAATATACGAAAATAATTTAATGTTAAAAAATTATTAAAATATCATATTCTTTTCTTTCTCTTATTTATTTATATTATTCAGCAGCGGCAAAGCCTTTCGTTTGGTATACAAATATAGTTAACTGTTTACCTTTTGATTATTAAAATCTCAATTATATGTTTTGGTTTAAAAGCAAAGTAATTCTGTTTACTTTGGTTCAAAGCAATTGAGAAGTCTTGAACTAGATTTTTGGGCATAGGTTAATGGATTTAATCATGGTACTTGGTGTGAAGATGAAACAAGGGTCCCACAATTTTTTAATATAGTGTATTCATATTAAATTCGTTCCATTATTACATTAATTAAAGAATTAATGTTATACAAGAATAAATTTTTATTTATAAGATTGATTTGGTAATAATGTGAGACATAATGTGAATTCAAATTATCTACTAACACTTTTTAATAATTATAAGAGTGATTTGGTGAGTTAGCAATAACGGTAAAAAAGATAATGAGTATAATTCTTATCATTAATACAATCCTAACATTTGACACTGCTCATAAAAAAATATAATAAGTTTTTATTTATGATCGCTTATATAAAATTATCTTCATTTTATAATTTATATTATCCTAAGAGGAGTCGCTTAGTCCTAGTTCTCAAGTGTCACTGCATAATGTTGTAAGTTGAAAAATTATCTATTGTATGAATATAATTAAAACTTCGTTTACCTACTAACTGATAAATAATATTTTGTGATTTTTTTTTATGAATATTAGAAATTAATTTAAACCAGTGAATTCATATATTTTGTTTAAATTCAATTGTTGTTTAAAAAACATTTTTTTTTTGCGTCCAAATTGACTGTTGGTAGATACTCCAATGTTAAAAGTCTTTTGACACATATGATAATTAAGATAATAATATAATAGTTAATAGGAAAACGTTACTTTAACAACGTTTTTTACAACGCCATATTTTAAAAAATGCTTTTTAGAATTAGTGAGGGCATTGTTGGAAAAATAAATTGGGGGTATAGTGTTGGCGCATTTCATTCTGAAATTCATTCATTCGAAAAACACTCTCCGCATCAAGAACCGCTCTCTCTCATTGCATCAAGAAATGTTGTCTGTCATTGACGAAGTCTGGGAAAAACGTCGATCTCTGTCAAAGACGCAACGTTCCCTCTCAACACCGCCAACATTCATCCTTAAGGCGCTCTCCGCAAGAACCACTCTCTCTCATTGCATGAAGAAACACTCTCTCTCATTCACGAAGTCTCGAAAAAACGACTATCTTTGTAAAAGACGCAACGTTCCCTCTCAACACCGCCGTGTCTGAAAAAGGTATCTGTTTATCCCCCATTTGAAGTCGTTGGTGGAAGTTTGTGTTTTTGGGCGAAGTCTGGCTTATTGGGCAACCGTCGAACGGATAGGTTTCGGACGAAGAGGTGTTTTCGATGCCTTTATTGTTCCTTTAGTTGTTTTGTTCGTTGCCTTTATTGTGCGTTTCTTTTGCGTGTAGGTGTGAAAGGTGAAAGGTTAGGTTTTTTCCCCTGTTGCCGTTGCGGTGTTTTCTTCCGGTGCGCTGTTGAGTATTTGTGCATCGTCTTTTTGTTTATTATCGAAAGGTATATTGTATATTCACACTTTTTAGGTTGCTTTGGTTATTTGACATTTCATCTGTGCATCGTGTTTTGGTTATTTGACATTTGATATCGGCTATAAATTTGGAACCCTATGTGCGCTCTACGACCACTTAGAATCTGGTATATATGTCATTATCTTTGTCATTACATTGTATTTAAATTACAAACTGTTGTTTTCAGGAGGAGTTGGCTGGTTTTAGGATGAAGTTTATATGGGACTGGATAATGGATGAGGACAATGTTAGAAGAATTGAAACGCTTCACGATCTTGGATTGATTTAGCATTAGGAATAAACTGTTGTTTTGGATTACATTGTAATTTACTTTGAAAACATTAGACATTGATTGGAATTGTGGCAAATTGTAAATTATATTGAATGTATAAAGCTTATGTGTTATTTAATAAGTATTGTTCAAAATGTTTTGTATTTATGTCCCTGAATTCGAAGAATAGGTATACTGAATTGGTTGTTCATGAAGTGCTGGAAGTTATGTTTGAATAAGAAAAATGTTTCCAGCTATGTGCGTCTGTTTGAATAAGAACATGATTTTGTACTGAAACTTTCCCTCTGCTCCCATGTTTTGGAAGAATAGCTCCCTATGGAGCGTTTGGACGTGAGATTGGTGAAATGTATTGTAAAATGTTGTTGTGGTTGATTTTTTATTTTATTAAGTGTTTGAAAAATGGTGGAAAAAGGCTTTGATGTGCCCGTGTACATAATTGGGTATTACTGGTGCTGAAAAGGAATTTGTACCAGAAGTCCATCACTGCTCCCCAGTTTTGGATGAACGGCTCCCCATGGAGGGTTTGGACCTGTTTTTTGGTGAAATTTAAAATGGTAAAATGAAATCAGTGTTGGTTGATTTTTAGGTAAAGGGAGATGTGAGAGGACTTGTTAGTGGCTGGAAGGATATCAGTGTGTGCACATAATTGGGTGTTATTGGTGCTGAAAAGGAATTTGTACCAAAAGTCCATCACTGCTCCCCATTTTTGGATGCATGGCTCCCTATGAAGGGGGTTGGACCTGTTTTTTGGTGAAATTTAAAATGGTAAAATGAAATCAGTGTTGGTAGAGGGAGATGTGGGACGACTTGTTAGTAGGTGGAAGGATATGAGTGTGTGCACATAATTGGGTGTTACTAGTGCTGAAAATGAATTTGTACCAAAAGTCCATCACTACTCCCCAGTTTTGGATGCATGGCTCCCCATGGAGGATTTGGACCTGTTTTATGGTGAAATTTAAAATGGTAAAATGAAATCAGTGTTGGTAGAGGGAGATGTGGGAGGACTTGTTAGTGGGTAGAAGGATATGAGTGTGTGCACATAATTGGGTGTTACTGGTGCTGAAAAGGAATTTGTACCAAAAGTCCATCACTGCTCCCCAGTTTTGGATGCATGGCTCACCATGGAGGGTTTTGACCTGTTTTATGGTGAAATTTAAAATGGTAAAATGAAATCAATGTTGGTTGATTCTTAGGTAAAGGGAGATGTGGGAGGACTTGTTAGTGGGTGGAAGGATATGAGTGTGTGCATATAATCGGATGCTACTGGTGTTGAAAAGGAATTTGTACCAAAAGTCCATCACTGCTCCCCATTTTTGGATGCATGGCTCCCCATGGAGGGGTTGGACCTGTTTTTTGGTGAAATTTAAAATGGTAAAATGAAATCAGTGTTGGTAGAGGGAGATGTGGGAGGACTTGTTAGTGGGTGGAAGGATATGAGTGTGTGCACATAATTGGGTGTTACTGGTGCTGAAAAGGAATTTGTATCAAAAGTCCATCACTGTTCCCCATTTTTGGATGCATGGCTCCCCATGGAGGGTTTGAACCTGTTTTTTGGTGAAATTTAAAATGGTAAATTGATGAAGAAACCAAATTTAGTACAACACTCCAACAACTTTTTCATGTTCATATGTCCCTGGTGTGTATATTGATAGCATAAAACCATATGAATAGAAATTACAATAGTCATATGAAACGTTGATAAAGTCATGCCAATAAATATTACATTCATCCAAAATAAAAGTCGGAGTTATAGTAAACACTGGTACAGTAATCCGTAAACGCGTAAAAGTGGGGAGTTCTTCAGTGGGGAGTTCTTCAGCCACTAGTACACACTCACAACACACTCCCCACTGGTACACACTCACAACACACTCCTGCACACAGTGGGGAGTTCTTTAGCCAGTTTTGGGTAGCAGTAGTCAAGTTTTGGTACAAAATTCCATTTTTTCCATTTTTAAGGCATTGTCATCAACAGAGTACTAACCTAACTTGAAAGTACTTGTTCTGCACACCTTCAATCATGCCCAACTTGGTTAAGTAGTTCAAAACACACTCACAACACACTCCTGCAAACAATGGGGAGTTCTTCAGCCAGTTCTGGGTAGCAATAGTCAAGTTTTGGTATAAAATCTCATTTTTCCATTTTTAAGGCATTGTCATCAATAGAGTACTGACCTAACTTGAAAGTACTTGTTCTGCACACCTTCAACCATGCCCAACTGACCTAAACTTGGTTTTCATTGAATGTCAAACAAATAACTGCATCAGAAAATAATTTTTTTTTTCACGTATTAAGTCACAGTAAAACACAGAAACCACAAAAAACCACAAGCCATCAAGATAAAGCTTTGATATAACCAACAAAAACACAACGAATAGCTCAAACGAATGAAGTATACATACCTTCTTGGAAGAACCAATGTCAGTGGTCGAAGCCATTGCACAAAATAACCAAGAAAGAACCACAAACTTTAAAAAACCTTCCACCGAGACCGGTTAAAGCACACCACGAAAATGGAAGACGGAAAAGAGAGTGCGAAGGAGAACGAGAGAGAACGTGCGAAGGAGAACGAGAAAGAACGAGAGTGTTGGGACAGAGAACAACGATTGTGCCAACGGAGAGAGAACCACTGCTAGGACGGAAAAGAACGAGTGCGAAGGAGAGAGAACGGAGAGAGTACGAAGGAGAGAGAACGGAGATTCGAAAATGAAAACCCTACATTGAGCACCAACTCTTTTGGAAAGAGGATTCAGTGAAAATATTAGTCGGGGAATTTTGGGAATTTCATCCAAGGCAGATTTTTTCATTAAAAAATTTAAATTCAAACCCAACAAATTACATCGCGACACGTGGCGTTGTCAAAATCTGTTGTTAACATATCGCTACCCTAGTTAATATATGTAGCTTACTTTTTTTACTCAGATATTTATTTATAAGTTTTTTTTATTAACGTTAGCTTAATTATGGTTAATGGTGAGTAATGATATTTTAAAATAAGTTAATCAATTTTAAAGTTAATCCATTATGATACCATTCATTTTTATCGATTCAATTCAAGATTAGACAATCTATTTAGTGATCCTCCTAATTTGGTGGCATGCTCTCCGAGTTGGTACTTTGAAGTTAGAGTATGGGCGGACGACTTGTTCGATGGTCAGCTAAACCTACTGGATTGTCCTCCAAGTCGAGGATTGTCCATCTGGACTGGTGTATGGCTAGGCGACCAGTTTGATAGCTTGTCAGGTTTGCTTGTTTGCTCTTTAAACTTAGGATTAATCATTTGGACTGGTGTATGATCAACTAACCAGTTTAGGGTCTAACTCATCAGTTTATTTTTTAAGAATTGATCGTCGATGTACAATAGGCCGAACTTATTAATTTATTGGTTAAAACCACTTAGGCATCCCTGTTTTCGTAAGGTCTTCCTATTTTGGTCCCGTTCTTATAAAACTTCCCAATTGGATCCTTAAAAGTGTCAATTTTATTGAAATTAACCCCTGCCGTTAAAATTGAGTAACGGTGTTAAATCTGGACAGAGTTGGATGGAGGACGTGTCAACCATTAAAACGTGGCAGAAAAACTGAGTGGTACGTGACATGATTAATTGATAAATTGAAATTAAAAAAAAGATTAGGGTTAGTTAATTAAAAAAGGGGATTAGGGTTAACCTTCTTCTCCATCCAGAAAGAGAGAAAGCCTAGGGTTCCCTCTCATCATCTGCGGCAATCATCTGCACTCAAAAATTCACTCCAAATCAAATTCACTCAAAATCAGCTTCCAGTTCCAGTTTGAGACCTTCCCTTTCAATTCACTCCAAATCAAATTCATTTTCATCATTCGATCATACCCCTCTTTTTCCACCAAGCCAATCCATGAGTTTCCATTGACCCACGTCTCCGTCACCTGCCAAATCCAACCCCGCTTCGCAAAATGGTGGAGACCTCCACGTTAGGGCGCTTCCACCACCAAAGGCTCGACCTTCGCCGCTGGCTCCCCGCCTTCCTCACCTCGCACAAAACCCTCTTCACCGTGATCTGGATCCACGCCTTCCGCTGCCGACAACACTGGTTGTGCCTCTCTTTTCCTTTTTCAGTTCTTTTTTCAGACTATCTGGGAAGCTCTCTTCCCTCTCTCTTTCTTTTCCCCCCAAACCTTGGGTGATAGATCTGTGATCCCTAAAAGTTATTTTTTTTAATCCAAAAGAAAAAAAATTCCTTGTTGATGGTGGTGTTGCAGGAACCTTTGAATTTGATTTTAATTGGTAGGTTTTGTGTTGCAGGTTTGAATCAAAGGTTAAAAACCAAGGTTCCCGTGGTCGAAACTGTAACTTTGAATCTGGCTGAATCTGCATTGTAGTTGATCAAAAGGATTTTGATTTAAACATTCTTATTACAATTTTTGTTGGTTGTTTTCGTAATCAATATTTGTGTTTGTTATTTTTGTGTTCATCTTCTCTCTGGTGTGTCTCTCTGGGAAGAGAAGATTTATGGGTATGATGTCTGTGTAGGATTTCTCTGTGCTGTTTCTAATGGAAGATGATTTTCTTTTTACATTTTTAATCAAATATTTTTAGGTCAGAAAATTCCACCTAACATTCAACTTATGCCACGTTTTAAAAAATTGACACATCATCCAACCACCTCTGCAAAAATTTAACACCGTTACTCAATTTTAACGGCAGGGGTTAATTTCAATGAAATTGGCACTTTTAAGGACCCAATTGAAAAGTTTTATAAAAACAGAACCAAAATGGAAAGACCTTACGAAAAAGGGACGCCTAAATGATTTTAACCTAATTTATTTTTGAAATCAAAATTTAACTATTAAAACTATAGTTGACCGTCCGAATAAAGTTTATAGGAATCTAAGATGAATAAAAGTTAAATATGCAAAAAACATAATTAATGAAAAGAGCGCATAGAGATAAAAAATTTAATCTACTGAAACTCTATATAAATATAAATATATAGATATGTATTTTCTCAATATTAAAGTAATTTTATTTTGTATAATTATTTAATTTTTATGAAAAACTAAAACATGAAGTTTCCCCTCCCCAACTACTTTCTTATCGGGGCACCAAATATTTTTTGTTTACCTGAATAAAAAATAAATCTAACAGTGACGAGTTATTAATCTATGTTTTAAAATAAGTATTATAAAAAATTAAACAAAACATTATACTAATATAGTTGATATTATATTAAATAACATTTAGATCTGGTTTAATGTTAAAATAAATATTTAAACTCATATATCTTTCCTTTCTAAATAAACATTCATTTATTTTTATATTTTAATAAATGTTATTTTCATTTGTAATTTATAGATATATCTAAACAGGATTCTTTTTTTCACACTTTTTTTTTCAAATTTATCCTTTTAAGTAATTGTTATTTTAAATTAAAATAATCATATTTTCATTTTTATCTTTTTAAATGACCCGTTAATCTAAATTTAATTATTTTATAATTTAAAATAATTATTTTATTATTATATATTTTTAATGACTACTTTTCTAAATTTAAATAATTATTTAGAATAAAAAATTATACAATAATAACATAGTACAAAAATGATTTTTTAATAATTTTTTTAGAATTAAATAAATTTTAGTTAAAATAAAAAAAAATATGGACACACGTACCCATTTGTGTTTCCACTCTTTTATTTTATTTAAAAATATTAGTTCAATTAAAGTTTAAATACAAAATAAAAAAAAAAATAAGTAAAGTTTAAAACATAAAGCAAACTTTTCCAGGCAACATAATGATTTAGTTATTATATATTAAAAGTATAATAGGAATTATAATGATTCTTTTGTGTCTTTTTTACTTTTGCTATTGTTTGTCTGATTCACTCCATCACTCGATTAACTTGTTGTTGCTAATTCTAATTAAAGAAACTTCCATCTTGGTTTCTTTGAAGTTTTTTGAGATGGTTATAGACCGTGTGTGTGGCTTCTTTATTTTCTCTTCCCGAAATGCTATGTTTATTAAGCAAAAAATAACTGAAATTATTACTACAGTAAAAGAAAACGACAAAAATTATTTTTGTTTATAGACAACGGTTTCACAATCAAGATATATGCATACGAGGTAAAATGAATAGGCTTTTTGTCTTGGTTAAAAACCGAGACAAAAAGATCAGATTTTGCCTCGGTTCTTAGGTAACTGAGGTAGTAGGATGTTTTTTTTCTTCAGACTTTAGGTCTCGGTTCGTATTGAACTGAACAGTTCTCGCCCTTGCTGAATGATTCTTGCCCTCACAATTCTCACCCTCGCCGAACCATAGCCGCAACATCGCCATTCTTTCGCTATCATCGCAACGTCCTTGTTGTGCCCTCACTTCACCATCGCAGTGCCCTTATCGTGCCCTCGCCTCACCATAGCCACTTCTCCCAGGTTGGTTGTCTACGAGAAAGGAAACTTGAAGCAAGTTTGTTGAGAGAAGTCTTAAAAATGGTAAAGAAGAGATTATGAATAGAACCGCTCGAGATAAATGGCAGAGAGAAGAGATTGGGAATAAAACCTCTGAATAGGGTTTGTTGAGAAACCAACCATAGGGAAAAAATTGGTGTTTTCCCTCTCTGCAATACAAACCTAGAACCAGTGAGAAAAGGGGGAAGAAGATAAATGGTAGAGAGAAGAGATTGGGAATAAAATCAAACACCACCACTCCTGTAGAGAATCAATTAGGAGGAAACAACTTAATATAAATCAGAAAAAAGGGGAGGGAAGAGAAGAAGAGGAACAAGAACCCTGGGTTGGAGAGAAGAACTTCTTTGGAGGCGCGAAAGGGAAGAGGAAGAACACTACGCGAGAAAATGCATTCGCGTTTAGTGTTTTGAATTTGAACTTATGCAGGGGCTATTACCTCAGTTAAAAGATCGAGGTCGAACGGTCCTATCACCCTGAACGGTCCTATAGGCCTTGGTTTGCGCCTAAATTAAGGTATATTAATGCCTCAAACGTTCGGTTCCAAATAAGGTCACTTGTCCGGTAGGACATACTGCTTCGGTTCATAGCAGAACCGAAGCTGAACGGTCCTATTACCTCTGCCCCAAACAACTTAGGCATATTAGTGGACAAAAATGAACTTGGAACGTTCGGTTACTACCTCTGTTCATAACAGAACCGAAGTCGAACGATCATATTGCCTCTGTCCCCAAACAACCAAGACATATTAGTGGACAAAATGAACTTGGAACGTTCGGTTACTGCCTTTGTTCATAGCAGAACTGAAACCGAACGATACTATTGCCTCTATCCCCAAACAACTAAGGCATATTAGTGAACAAAATGAAATGGGAACATTCGGTTACTACCTTGGTTCATAGCAGAACCGAAACCGAACGGTCTTATTGGCTCTATCCCCAGACAACCGAGATTTATTAGTGGACAAAATGAACTGGGAACGTTCGGTTACTGTCTCGGTTCATAACAGAACCGAAACCGAACTGTCCTATTGCTTCAATCGAGACCTATTAGTTGACAAAATAACTTGAAACGTTCGATTACCGTTTTGGTTCATGACAGAACTGAAGTCAAGCAATCTTATTGTTTCTGTTTCTAGACAACCGAAACATATAAGTTCACTAAAATTACAAAATGCCATCTCATTTTTATATGTTTTGGTTTTTACAAAACCAAATGGAATGATAAGTTAAAAAACTGTGTTTTACTAGTGAAGAAACTTCTGATCTGCTAGAAACGCATTGCAGGAACTTGAGCTTTTATTTCTTAATACGAGAATCATTTTCAAGTATTATTTTTTTTTTTTTTAAATTAGGTAGGATGAGCACCGTAGGTGCAGGGACCCGGAGTGTGGGTTTCAACTGAGAGAGGTGCAACAGGAAGTCCAATAACTGTAGATAGGTTATTATGTAATGGAAAATAACTGAAGTAAAGAGGATTCTTTTTTTATGTGGTCAAATTATTATTATTTTTATAGTTTTTAAATTAATATAATTATATGGTTAGTTTTTTAACTGCTTGTTTGTTTGACTTTAATTATTTTTTAAATAAAAGTAATTATTTTAATAATAAATAAATAAATACACATATAGTGTGTATTTCCATTTGTACTTCGAGAAAGTAGAATACTTTTAAAGAAGAAAAACATCATAAAAGTATAGAGAAAAGATAAAAAGTAACATTTAATGCTTTTTTGATACATGTAAAATTCATTTAATGTTTTTAATTAACTTTCAAGTGTTTCTTTCTTATTTAAAGATTTTCTATCTTCATTATAGTTTTTTGTATATTAAGTATTAAATTTTTATATTTTTAAATTGATAATGTGATGAATATCTTGACCAGTGATATTGCTTAATTATTTTTACTTATTACCAAATATGAAATATCAAGATGATCAATAGTTTCTTAATAACAGTAAGCGATGACTTAGATATATGAAATATAAACAGTGTTTTATAAAATTATTTTTTCAAATAATTGAAAATAAAATTTTAAATGACAAGAGGAGGTAATTATATAGAGTCATATTTCATTTTAATACAAAAAAAAATAGGGTATAAAAGTTATATAAGTGATAATCAACAAATAAGTAATATCGTTATACAGTTCTTATATTATAGTTATTTATAAAGTAGACAGCGAATATATGAAGTTATATATATATATATATATATATATATATATATATATATATATTTAAAAGATAAAATATTTATATGATAGAACTCCTATATTATAGTGATTTATATAAAGTAGGCAACGAATATACGAAGTTATATATATACACACACTAAACGCAGGTTAAAAATTTTCAAAAGATAAAAGATTTATATGACAGGACGAATTTTAATTATGTCAGTTGCTTCGTCCTTGTCATGTACCGAATTAACTGAAACATTTTTATTTACTCATAAATCATAGCAAACAAAAGGTACAAAATAAACAAAAAAGAAAAAACAAGCTAACGTATAAGTAGGGTTGGACAAAAATAACTGATCTATACTGTATTATAGTTAACTGTATTATATTATACTAAAAAAAATTGATCTATTTTTACTAGAAGTTCAGTATACTATTTCATCATTCAGTTTTTAAAAACTGAACTTAAAAGATTTTCGGTTCAGTTAACTATAGTTAACTGTACTGTGTTTTTACAAGACTAGAGCTTCCTTGTGTTTAAAAGTATAATTCTTTAAACTGTCTATAGTGATTTGATTTGTACGTTGTTTATCATGTGAAATTGTTATATAATACTTATGGAAAAAAAATTAATGCCATCCTGATAATTCAAGAGAGTAGTCGTACAACATTTATATATAAATGTTAACATAATTCAAGATTTATATCAACTAATCTTAAGACATATAAATCATTCATTCTATACACCATCCTGATACATGTATTGATAGCGAATTTTAGTGAATTTTTGACTTATGGTGGCTTATAATATTTTATAGATCCGTTGTCAATAGATTTCATTCCACCAATTATAGTCCCACCAAGATTTATTTATTTGATTTTAAAATAAATAATTAAATAACTAAATAGTTTTTTTAAATAACAATTATATAATATTTCATCGTTTATAATATATTATCTCTCTAAAAATTACTTTTCTAAAATTTTCTAACTTTCGTTTAAGGGTCTTTCTTTCCTATTTATCTTATTAAAGAATTGAGACACCAAGATTGATCATTGCGATGAGCTTTTCAATTTAGAACAATCATATTTTTTTATTTGCATAAATTGAGTTTTAGTTTTTTTTTATTATTATGTTATATATTGTATATGAGTTTTCTTTCACTTATACGTATATTTTTAGTCATTTATATAAGTTTCTACTTATCAATAATTATAATATATATAAATAAAGGAAGAGTTTTGCTCATTATAGGATTTTGTGAGATGTTTGTCGAATAAGTGAAACTAATTATATTATTTTTAAATTATAAATACTTTGAAACTTTTAATAGTGTGTTTGTCGATGAATTGACTGAATAATTAATGTATATAATGACTATGATATATTGAAATATAAAAATGTTATTTGATTTTTGTTATTTTCAGGAATGATATAAGATATACTTTTTTACTTTGATATCGTATTCACTAATATTCTTGAACGACTTGGCAAAATGCTGCATGTTCTCTTTCATAAAAGTAACGCCTTGGTTAATACATAATATTTTAAGCATTTACAATCACAAAAGAAAGTAACTCTTGATATTATTGTTAACTTTAAACGTAGGATTGTTCTTTGTGGGGAAATCTTAAGTGGATTTTTGTTTTTTCAATTATTTTGGACTCATATATTTGTAAAATGTTTAGATTAGGTCCAAATATTTAAAAAATTAAGTCAATTAAGTTTTGTTTGTTAAGTTTTTTAGGGTTTAGTTAAAATATGATGATAAAGAATATGTTGAGGTGGATATTTTGACAAAGCAATAGAGATAGCTAACAGTTATTTGATTTGGTATGATTTATTGAATAATGATAAATGAGAGAATTACTAACAAGAACCCCAAATTTCTCTTTTTTCCCAATTTGTATTGTCTGAACTGTGATACAAAGCATCTTCTCTGACAGACCAAAAAATACGACCTTTTTCAATACTAGGTGTCACACTGATTGTTGCACATGTGGTTGTTGCACCTTTATTCCATCTGAATCCACCAGTGTGATTCTCCAGGTTCAGCAATTTTACATAAGCATTTCCATTCCCAGGACCAATTTCCACTTGTGGCTGAAAATCAGCAAAAAAGAAAAGCTTTGATGAGCCTGAAGGCAAGTCGTTCTCAATGGAAAGTCCTATAACGTTTATATCTATAGAACTGTTTGAGTCATTTTTCTTTTTCTGAATAGCTGCACCTGAACTAGCAGAGACCCAACTCTGCAAATTCAAACACACAGCAAACAAAACCACACAGAAAACACGAATACAGATTGAAATCGACATTTTCTGTGTTTCTCATCTACTTTTCTGCTTCTGTCTGTCTCTCTCTCTCTATATATATAATATAATATAAAATTTATTATAGTTTCTTTGACTATTAAGTACAGAATTTTTATATTTTTAAATTGATTATGTGATGACTATTTTGTTGAATGTTACGTTTTACAAAATATAAAAGATCAAGTATATGGTCAATAGTTTCCTTTCCTAATAATAAATAAATACACATCTTATGTATATATTTCTATTTGTATTTCGAAGAAATAAGAGTAATATTTCCTTAAAAAGAACATCATAAAATAATATTAAGTATAGTAATGGTCAATAGTTTCCTAATAACAAATAAATACACATTCAGTGTATGTATTCCCATTTGTATTTGGAAGAAAGCACAGTAATTTCCTTAAAAAAAACATCATAAAAAAAATATCAAGTGTAGTAATGGTCAATAGTTTTCTAATAACAAATAAATACACATCTAATGTGTGACACCCGGACACTAACGAGGGCAGGGAGTGATCGCCGGTGCAAGAGACATGGTGCAGGGGCACAGACAAGGAGCGGTTCCTGGCAGGCTTCGAGTGAAAGAGGCACATGGACAAATCGAACATACACCGGAATGAGAGGGATGTGGAGACTGTATAGGTATGGGACTATACAGTTGAAGGATAGCTTAAAGGAATTGATTTGGCTACTCATATCACAAAAATGCATTTACTTTTCGGTAGCCTAACCCATAAAAACTCCATGGTTAAGCGTTCGTGGTGATGTGTGGGGCAGTCAACAGTCCCTGTAAGTTGCCGGGGCGTTACATAGTGTATGCATTTCCATTTGTATTTCAAAGAAAGCAGAGTCATTTCTTTAAAAAAACATCATAAAAAAATATAAAGAAAAGAAGAAAAAAAGACCATTTAATAGGGATACATGTGAAATTTATTTAACATTTTTATTTGATGATCTTAATTAAATTGCATGTCTGTTATAATTTAAATATTTTTAATTGTGCTTTTATTAGAACTTTTTGGCTTATTAAGTATAAAAAATTCATTAATTTAAATTAATTATTTGACATCAACTTTTTATTAATTTGAATGCTATGACAATTATCTAATCTGGTGATATTTTCTACTTATTTTTACATGTTATTAAGTATGAGGTATAAATACAAAAAATATTTAATAGTTATAAATGATGATAGGGGTTGACTTCATTTTATAATAAGTTTTTAATAAGAATAATAAAAATTTATACCTTCATATATATTAATATTTCAATTTTTTTTACGTAAAATAAAATGTAATCTCATAATTATTTATACATGAAAAGATTTTAATTAAAATAATTAATTAAGATAATAATTACATTATTCAATTGATGAAAGACCAAATCAAATTAATAGATAAAAAAAGTAATATAAACCCTATAACATCTTATATAATAATATAAAATTCTTAAATAAAATATTATAAATGTGATAGTCAATAAACAAATAAAAAAATAGTCATATAACTACTTTATTATAGTCATATATATATATATATATTTAAAAGCATTTGAACATCATAAAATTCGAAAAATAATAATTCATAACCAAAAACGGTGTACAAAATTTTATATAATTCATTATATAGAATTAGTAGAGATAAAAGGTGTCCTTTTAAAAATTTATCAAACTATAAAATAATTAATTATAAAAATAAACAATTTTTATAATTATCCTATTATAACTAATTATATAAAGTTAAAAAGATAAATGCTAAAGAGATTAAATTTTAAAAATTATTATTGAAAAGGTAAAATTGAAATCTTATTAGTATAAAGATAAAAGTGTGATTATTTGGATTAAAGAGAAATGTAGTAAAAAATGAAAGAAATTGAAACTAAAGTTTAAAAAATTCGTGAATATGAGATAAAATTGATAGATTAAAAATTTATTTTAATTAATAAAATTGAATAATTATCATTATCTCTTATTATAAAATATAATTTGTGGTTAAATATGTTAAAATAAAATATGAATTACTATTTAAATTAAGAAAAAATAAAATTCATAAGATTATAGTGAAATAAGACAGGGTTGATGAAAATTAAAATTAACTAAATTGAGGATGGTTAGGTTAAATAAAAATAAGTAATATTTTTATTATTATTATTTTATTATTATTATATCTGTCTTCTTCGACACTATTCTCTACCCAAAACCCTATAAAACAATGAGTTAATGAGTCTTTAATCTTTATATAGTGTTCTACTTTTTTTATAGGACTTCGACTCGCACTTACATTCCAAACACAAGCATGTCAACCACCCAAAACCACCTCCACTGGGAACCACGTCCACCACCCATCATGCCACTCGACACCAGCAACCACCACCGTACAGTTAATACAAGAATTCCATCTCCTATACAACAAGCACTTCATCTCCCATAATTGCATCCCCACGTATCCACAAATACAATTGATATTTTAAAAAATCAGATAGAGAGGAAAACAATTCATACTCTGTCGGGAAGAATATTTAAGCAGTAATTTTTTTATGTTTAAATATTACGAGAGGTGTTTATTTAGATAAACATTAATTTTAATGTGTGTTTTAATATGTTTATGAAGTTAAGAAAAACTTTCTTGATCAAATAATAATTTATTAGTAGGGACGTTTTTAATCAAATTTAAAAAATAAATATAAAATCTGATTATTTTAACCAATTAAATCATTGACAAAATCGATTAATCTAGTAAACTTAAAAAAATGTGATCAATGCATATTAATCCCTTAATCTTGACAATTAGAGTTTTTCTATAGTATTTTGTAACATTTCATTTTAGTAGAATAAAATTATTAAAATAAACAAAAAAACTACATACTAATGATAAAGAAAATCATATATATATATATATATATATATATATATATATATATATATATATATATATATATATATATATATATATTATTGTTTCATTCTCAACTTCACACTAATTGACTGAGATCATCGCAAAAGGGAAAACACAAACAAACAAACTGAAAATATAAACAAACAAAAAAGACAAAAGCATGAGTAATGCAAAACATTTTCATAATACATAACATATTAATATTAAACATTTGACTTAATGATACATAGAGCTGTCAAAATGGGTCACAACCTGCAGGTCAACCCGGCCCACCACGGGTTCGGACCGGGTTGAGTTCGAAAAAATTGTATTTTTTTTATGCTGGTCAAATTTCAACCCGAATTATTCAAGCCCAACTCATGCGAGTTGAACCCGTGGTGGGCCGGGTTGACCCACCTACCTAATTTTATTTTATTTTTATAAAAAAATATTTATTATTATTTTTTTGCTTGAAATAATTATTTAAGTTCCCTATTTTCAAAATTAATTAAACACCCATGTTTGAGTGAAATTTGTTTAGATTTAAATTATAGAAAGTTTATAAATTTTTTTATTTTAAAAAAATTGTATTTAAGTGAGCTAGTGAGTCAACCCGTTTACCCACCAACCCATGGTGGGTCGGACTGAGTTCAAATTTTTCTGGTTCGCTAATAAATGAACCAGGTTAGGTTGACTCACTAAGTGACCAACCTGTGGTGGGCCGGGCAGGGTCGGGCCGGGTTACCCGTTTTGACAACTCTAATGATACATATCTCACACCAAATCAACCAAACATTTTATACATGACAACCCTTTGACCAGACTATCCAGATTAGTATGAATATCGAGTTATGGCAGTTTGTGCACTTGTTATGGTGAAACAACTGACCCACCCCAAGCTATCACACAAAGTTGGTCTATTATCACTCGCCTTAGACTGAGGTAAAGCTCCTAGATTAGGACCTCCTGCTATTCTCATGACATGTCTCACCCCTCTCTACTTCAGAGTGAATGACCATTAGAATGTCAAGATGAACTCTAAGATTGAGCTTTATATATTCATACTATGATATCGTTCATTCTGATCGATCCAATTTAATGTTAGACAGTCTTTTTAGTGATCATCCTGACTTGGTGAAACATGCTCTCCGAGTTGGTATTGATTATCCGAACTAGTGTATAGGCAGACGAGCTGGATCAGGCCCGCTGGATTATCCTTCGAGTTGGGGGTTGTCCATCTGGGTTGGTGTATGACAAAACGATATGTCTTTTGCTCTTAAAACATAGGATTGACCATATGGACTAGTGTATAATCGACCAACTTGTTCGATGGTCGACGAAGCTCATTAACTTATTCTATTTATTCTCTAAATTAACATTTATATAAATGTTAACACAATTCAAGATTTATATCAACCAATTCTAAGACATACAAATTATTCATTCTATACTTGATCATCCCAATACACATATTGATAGCCGACTTTTAACGAGTTTTGGACTTGTGGTAGTTTATAATGCTTTAGATAACCATTGTCAATGGATTTCAGCCCACCAATTGTCCCACCAAGATTTATTTATTTGATTTTAAAATAAATAATTAAATAACTAAATAGTTATTTTTTAAATAAGAGTTATATAATATTTCATTATTAATACATTATCTCTCTAGAAACTATTTTCTAAAGTTCTCTAACTTTTGTTTAAGGGTCTTTTTTTTTTTCTATTTGTCTTATCAAAGAATTGAGACACTAGGATTGATCCTTGCGATGAACTCTTCAATTTGATAATCATTTTTTTTCATAAACTGAGTTTCAATCATTTCTTTTAATATGTTATATATGTTGCATGTTGGTTTTCTTCTACTTGTATGTATCATTTTAGTCATCTAAATGAGTTTTTGTTGATTAATAATCATAATAATATATTCCGATTGTTCTTATAATGTTTTTATGTGTAGATAAAATATTTACAATAAAGATGAGTTTTGCTCGTTGGAATCTTGTGAGGTGTTGATCAAATAAGTGAAATTAATTATATTATCTTTAATTTATAAAACTTTGAAATTTTAAATGTATATAACGAATATGATATATTGAAATATAAAAATTTTATTTGATTTTTGTTATTTTGAGAAATTATATAAGATATATATATATATATATATATATATATATATATATATATATATATATATATATATATATATATATATATATATATATATATATATATATATATATATATATATATATATATATATATTTTACTTTGATATCGTATTCACTTATATTCTCGAACGACTTGACAAAATACTGTATTTTCTCATAGGTAAAAGTAACGCCTTGGTTAATGCCTATTATTTTAAGCATTTACAATCACAAAATAAAGTCACTCTTGATATCATTGTTATTACGTAAAAGCTAGTAAAAACATAATTACATGTTTTTTTTTTAGTTACAGTGAAAATTTATTAAAAATAATTATTAAAAAAATAATTTATATAATTTTTTATTATTCAAATAAAAAACAAAGATAATTAAAAAAGTGATTAACAAAAGATAATTAAAATCTTGACAAAGCAACAGAGATAACTAACAGTTATTTGATCTGGTAAGATTTATTGATTATTGATAAATGAGAGAATAATTGTTAACAAGGACCCCAAATTTCCCTTTTTTCCCAATTTGTATTGTCTAAACTGTGATACAAAGCATCTTCTCTGACAGACCAAAAAATACGTTGTCCTTTTTCGATACTAGGTATCACACTGATGGTTGCACATGTGGTTGTTGCACCTTTATTCCATCTGAATCCACCAGTGTGATTCTCCAGGTTCAGCAATTTTACATAAGCATTTCCATTCCCAGGACCAATTTCCACTTGTGGCTGAAAATCAGCAAAAAAGAAAAGCTTTGATGAGTCTGGAGGCAAGTCATTCTCAATGGAAAGCCCTATAACGTTTATATCTACAGAACTGTTTGAGTCATTTTTCTGAATACTAGCAGAGATCCAACTCTGTAAATTCAAACACACAGCAAACAAAACCACAGAGAAAACACGAATACAGATTGAAATCGACATTTTCTGTGCTTCTCATCTACTATTCTGCTTCTGTTTATATAACATTATGAACTTTATTAAATTTCAAGTGTTTTTTAATTTAAATATTTTTAATTGCTCTTTATTAGATTATTTTGGCTTATTAAGCATGAAAATTTCATTTATTTTAATTAATTACGTGATATCAATCTTTCTCATTAATTTAAAAAGATATACAAATTATCTCATCTCATAATATTTTTTTATTTATTTTTACATGCTATCAAATATGAGGTATAAATATATATAACAATTATAAATGATGTCTTTATTTTATAATAAGTTTTTAATGAGAATAATAAAATTCCTATGTAACTTCATATTTTTAATATATGAATTTTTTTAAGTAAAATGATAAATTAAAATATTAATAATATAACCTCATAGTTTTATATTATTTTTGTGATGATAAATATTAATAAGTTTTAATAGTATTTTTTAAAATTTTGATTAGTTTAGTTTTTAATTATACAAATACATTGAATTTAGTCTTTTTATTTAAATTTTGTTAGATTTATTTTACGTTTTAAATGTGTTTCATAATAACATTTAAATTGTTTATACCTTCTACATATTTTCATTTTAATATTAATTAAAAAAAAGGCTTAATCCCTTCCTTAGTGCTCGTATTTGTGTGCAAATCTCAGTTCGGTCCTCAAGTTTTGAACTGTCTCAATTAGGTCATAATTTTTATAAAAATGCACACATTTTACCCTAACCGTTAAGTTGTCTCAAACGACGTTAATTGATGCCGAGATGTATTTTTTATTTTAGGCTTAATCCCTCCCTTGGTCCTTATGTTTATGTGAAAATCTCAATCCCGTCCTCAAGTTTTGAACTGTCTCAATTGGGTCATAATTTTTGAACTGTCGACAACATCGACATTTTTTAGTTTGAGAGGGATAAAAGGTGTGAGTCGGGGGGTTTGAGGGTGGAAGAATGAGTGAAATGTGATCAGTGATTGGAAGGAAAAAGAAAGACCATAGTCACGTGGGTTTAATGATTTTAAAACATTAAAAAAAAATTACAGCTTAGTTCAAAGTTAACGCCGTCTCAATACACTTAACTGTTGGGATAAAATGTTTGCATTTCATAAGGACTTGAGGAAAAACTTGAGGACCAAATTGAGATTTTCACACAAACATAAGGACCAAGGAAAGGATTAAGCCTAAAATAAAAAATACATCTCAGCATCAATTAACGCCGTCTGAGACCAGTTAACGGTTGGGGTAAAATGTGTGCATTTTTACAAAAATTATGACCCAATTGAGACAGTTGAAACTTGAGAACGAAACTGAGATTTGCAAACTAATATAAGGACCAATGGAGGGATTAAGCCTAAAAAAAACCTATGGTTTTAATAAAATTTGCTTAAAATATTAAATCCACTCCATTCTAAAAATAAAAAACTAAATTATTTCAAATTTTCAAGTAGACTAATTCTAATTTTTACTAAAAAAAAATTAAGAATCTAAAAACATTTTTAATCATTTATTTAAGTTTACAATAGTTTTGATGATTTAAAAAAAAACTTCTTAAATAAAATTCTATTTATATATAAATTTTTAATATTAAAATAAATAAATTTTATTATTTAAAATACACTAACACTCTTTAAGAAATTATTTTTTAGATTTTTACACATTTATATTTTAAGAAAGCAAAATAATTTTTAAAAAATATCATAAAAGTGTGAAGAAGAGATAAAAAATTACATTTAATATTTGTTTAGATACATATAACGTTCATTTAATATTTTTATTTAATAAACTTAATTTAGTTTCAAGTATTTTTTTTAATTTAAATATTTTCAATTGTATCTTTATTATAGCTTTTTGTGTATTAAGGACAGAATTTTTATATTTTTAAATTGATTATGTGATGATTATTTTGTCCAGCAATATTTTTTAATTATTTTTACGTATTACAAAATATAAAACATAAACAGTAAACGATGACCTAGAAATACGAAATATAAACAGTGTTTCATAAGTTATTTATTCAGATAATTCAAAAAGATATTGTAAATGAGAATAACAAGGAATTATATAATGAAAAATAACTGTAATAAAAATAACTATTTTTTATGTGCACACTTTTTTATTATTTTTAAACTAGAATAATAATTCGTAGAATTCGAAAAATAATAATTCATAACCAGAAAACGGTGTTCAAAATTTTATATAATTTATTATATAGAATCAGTAGAGATAAAAGGTGTCCTTCTTTTAAAAATTTATCAAACTATAAAATAATTAATTATAAAAATAATTTTTTTTATAATTATCTTATTATAACTAATTATTTAAAGTTAAAAAGATAATTGTTAAAGAGATTAAATTTTAAAAATTATTATTAAAAAGGTAAAATTGAAGTTGTATTGGTATAAAGATAAAAGTGTGATTATCTGGATTAAAAAGAAATGTGGTAAAAAATGAAGGAAAATGAAAATAAAGTTTAAAAAATTGGTGAATATGCGATAAAATCGATAGATTAAAAAATTATTTTAATTAATAAAATTGAATAATTATCATTTTATCTCTTGTTATAAAATATAATTTGTGGTTAAATATGTTAAAATAAAATATGAATTATTATTTAAAATTAAAAAATAAAAATTCATAAAATTATATTGAAATAAGACAGGGTTGATGAAAATTTAAATGAAATAAATTGTGGATGGTTACGTTAAATAAAAATAAGTAATATTTTTATTATCATTTTATTATTATTATTATGATTATTATTTCCGACTTCTTCTTTCTTTCATTTTTTAGATAATTTTGTTCAACTTCGTAAATTATACACATCACTCACCACCACCATCAATAAAGAGAAGGAGAAGCAGATATAAGCATCCACCACCCAGCATGTCAACCACCCAAAACCACCTCCACCACCCATCATGCCACTTAACACCACAAACCACCACCACACACTTAATACTGCAAGCACTCCATCTCCTACACAACAAGCACTTCATCTCCCATAATTGGTTCCCCACGTATCCACAAATACAATTGATTTTTTTTTAAAAAATCAGATAGAGAGGAAAACGATTGATAGTCTCTCGGGAAGAATATTCAATAGTTGTTTTTATTATGATGTTTAAATATTATGAGATGTGTTTATTTATATAAATCAACATTAATTAATTTTAATTTAGTTAAGAAAAACTTTCTTAATCAAATAATAATTTATTAGTCTTAATTTAGGAACTACTTACATAATATATTAATATTGTAAGTTTTTTAAAATGTGATTAATGCATACTAATCAATTAATCTTCAATTAATCTTGATCGTTATTGAGTTTTTCTTTAAATGTTATATAGATGTTAATTTACCACACATCAACATGAGACTTTTCAATATGTTTTGTCCTTACTCGCACATTATCGAAAACAAAATGCATTTTGTTGATATGAGTAGCCAAATCAATTCCTTTAAGTTATCCTTCAACCGTATAGTCTCATACTTATACAGTCTCTAGATCCCTCTCATTATGTTCGATTCTTCCATGTGCTCCTTCCACTGGAAGCCTACCAGGAGCTACTCCTTGTTTGTGCCTCTTGCACCAGCGATCACTCCCTACCCTCGTCAATGCCCGAGTGTCACAATTATCGCAAAAGAGAAAACACAAACAAACAAAAACAAAAGTAAATGTAAGCTAGTGATGCAAAACATTTTCATAATACATCAAAACATATTAAACATTTTACTTAATGATACATATATCACACAAAATCAACCAAACATTTTATGTATGACAACCCTTTGACTTGACTATCCAGATTAGTATGAATATCGAGCTATGATAGTCCGTGCATTTGTTGTGGTGAAACAATTATCCCACCCCAAGCTACCACACAAGGTTAGTTTGTTATCACTCACCTTAGACCAAGGTAAAACTCTTGAATTAGAACCTCCTGCTATTCTCACGACATGTCTCATCCCTCTCTACTTGAGAATGAGTAACCATTAGAATGTCAAGATGAGCTCCAAGACTGAGTTTCCTATATTCATAATATGATACTGTTCATTCTTATCAATCCAATTTAATGTTGGACAGTCTGTTTAGTGATCATCTCGACTTGGTGACCTGCTCTTCAAGTTGGTGTTGATTATCTGAACAAGTGCATAGGTGGACGACTACTGTCAGACTCATTGGATTGTCCTCCGAGTTGAGGGGTGTCCATCTGGATTGGTGTATGACAGGACGATCTATCTAATAATTGGTTATACTTACTAGTTTGCTCTTCAAACTTAGGGTTGATAATTTGAACTGATATATGATCGACCAACTTATTTAGTGGTCAATTTATGCTTTAAGTTAAGAATTGATTCTCAAAATTATATATGGTAAACCAAACTTGTTAATTTACTTTTCAAATTAAAAATTAAACATTCGACCAAAAAATTATTACAAAATGTCATAGAAATTAACAAATTCCTCAACCGAAGCTAATATAGGAACTATAGGAATGTACGTTAAATAAAAGTTAAATATGCAAGAACATAAAGAAAAGAGAGCATGACTTTTCTTTCTTGTATATATATAGTGATAGAGATAAAAAAAAAATCTACTGATACTGTAACATCTCAAAAATATAGTACAAACTATATTATAAAGTCATCACATAAAATGATAAAATAGAATAGTTATCCACTATGTAATAAAGTGTTAACAATACAATTATCCAAAAATAACCATAAAATTAAAAACTTTATACAAAGTCCTAATCTGATACAAAACTATGTACAAGACCAAACAATCTTATACTAAACAGGGGGATCTTCTCCTTACAGAGTTTGCTTTAAAGAGACATCCTCTCCCTCTGCTCACATTCGCAGGACGATCATTGTAAAGGAGAAACCGAACGAGTAAACATGGCAAAATAGAAAAGAAGTTAAGCTAGTGTAATTTAATATTCATGTGAGCATACAATTCAAACAAACAGATCAAATACTCAAATACATGTATAAAACATATAACGCATATTGACCGATCACTTTAACTCGACCGTCCGAACAAGTATGAATATGTAGCTTTGGCCATTCGTGCACTCGTGGGTGTAGTAACTGGAAACCCATCAGCTGTCACACGAGGTTAGCCCGTTATCACACACCGTAAGACCCCTCCTAGGCTAGGGCCTCCTGCTATTCTCACAACATGACTTATCCATCTCTACTTGAGAATTGGTAATCATTAGAATGTCAGGATGAATGTCGTGGATTTTGCTATCCATATTCATACTTTTACCACTACCTTGAGAACCATTCACCGAGACATTCATTCTTGGAATTCTCTTTCATACTAATTGGAACATAATACTTTATGAAAACATCCACTCTATTTATTCATACATTGCATGTTCATATCACTGAATTAAACAAGTTATCAAACAACAATGGCAGCCACATGCAACACCGAACACCCTGATGAACGTTGGAGACCGAACAGTTTCTCACTATCCCAAAAAATAGGACCGAACGGTCCATGATAGATAAAGATGAAGAAGTGGTCGAACACTATTAAGGAACGACCATTAGGAGAGAGACTGAATACTACAACATGTTCAAATACTATAGCAAGGCCGAGAATCAATATTAGACCGAATACACCAAAGAAATCGAATACTAAAGTAGACCGAATCCTAGTAGGAAGTCAAGCACTAGTACAAGGCTGAGTGATAGCACAAGACCGAGCACTACCAAGACCAACCACCCACCTAAGATCGAACACTCTTAACTTAGACAGAATACTCTATAAGGACCAACCACTAAAGCATGACAGAACAGTCATTAACAGGTAAGGCCCATGAGAGACCGAACGCAATTAAGATCGAACACAATACAAACCGAGTACTAGTGTAGACCGAGAACTTAAACTATACCAAATAATTTATCTATGCCGAATACTAGGTTAAGATCGAATGCTATGACTAGACCAAACACTATATTCAATTGAATACCAGAACCAGACCGATCGGTCATTAACTAAAGCTCCACATAAGCAAAACTTAGTTAAGACCGAACACAAGAGTAAGGTCGAAAGGTCAATAAATGACCCTCATCGACCTGCATAATTCTGCAGAATAACTGCAAAATTATGATAAACATCAATCTTTACTAATTTCCTGCATTCTTCCCAACCTCTAATCCTCAAAACTTGTATCATACGTATTTATACACTTAACTAAGAGCATCTAAACCTTCCTAACATCATTGAGAGAGTTTCATCTCATATTTGAGAGTCAATTCTGCAGAATCATGAACTCAAGGACCGAAAATCAGATTTCCTACTTTTGGTACAATTTTGAGTGACTAAAGGGTTTTAACAAGTCCTGAACAACTCACCCAGATTCTCCCTACAGACTAAATTCACACTAGACACAAATTTCCCATTTTCACTGCCACACTTCCTCACAATTCACTCGGTCATTGAACCATAATTATGCAAAAAAAAATGTAATTAACATGAAAACAACACTCAACAACCCACACCAACAATACCGAACACACAATCACTTAATTTCACCCACATGCAGAATCATCAAGCAGTATTTTCATACATCATAAATGAAGCAATTAAATAACTAGCTTGCCTTACCTCTTGACCAAACCGAACGCTTAACAACTTTAGAAATTTGCTCACAACACCAGAAAATCCTAGAAACACTTATAGCTCACCGATTTGAGAGAAAGGACAAAAAAAGACCAAAAATGAAATTAGAAGGGAAAGAGAAGACTGATAAACACATGCAAATAGCAAGGCTTTCTTGCATGTGCTAGAATTTTCCAGAAATTCACGAAAATCACATAAACGAAACTTATCGATTCTAAACTCGAATTTGATCGATGAAAGAGAAAGTCTTTAACACCCGAATTGTTTAGGCACTGCCTGGTTTTTGAACAAATGAAGTGAGATGGAAGAATTTTACAGAGAAAGAGGAAAAAAAAGAAGAGAATGAAACTTTTGGAAAGATAATTGTATTTAGAAAATGGGACGAAAGTTTTGAAACTTTCATTTATATATCACTCTTGTTTTAATATGAATCATTCGTCTCCACCTGCCTCCAAGCTTCTTGGCTCTTATAGAAACTATATATAAATATAAATATATAGATATATTTTTAAATATTAAAGTAATTATTGTAATTTTCATTTGTATTATGAAAAATTATTTAATTTTTAAGGAAAAAACTAAAACATGAACTTTCCAATAAAAAATAAATCTAACAGGAGTTATTAATCTATATTTTAAAATAAGTATTATAAAAATTTAAACAAAACATTATACTAATATAGTTGATATTATATAAATAACATTTACATCTTATTTAATGTTAAAATAAATATTTAAACTCATATATCTTCCCTTTCTAAATAAGCATTCATTTATTTTTATATTTTAATAAATTTTATTTTCATTTGTAATTTATACATACATCTAAACAGGATTCGTTTTTTTTTCACACTTGTTTTTTTAAATTTATCCATTAAGTAATTGTTTTTTTAAATTAAAATAATCGTATTTTCATTTTTATCTTTTAAATGATCCGTTAATCTAAATTTAATTATTTTATAAATTTAGAATAACTATTTTTTAAATTTAAATAATTATTTAGAATAAAAAATTATTAAATGATAACATATTATAAAAATGATTTTGATAACATTTTTTTTATAATTAAACAAATTTTAGTTAAAATAAAAAAATATGGACACACATACCCATATGTGTTTCCACTCTTTTATTTTATTTAAAAATATTACTTCAATTAAAGTTTAAATACAAAATTAAAAAAATGAAAAAAGAAGAAGTAAAGTTTAAAACATAAAGTAAACTTTTGCAAGCAACATAATGATTTAGTTACTATAATATTAAAAGTATCATAAGAATTATAATGATTCAAAATTTAAAAAAGTCTTCTGAAATATAAAAATTATATTTTTTTTGAGAAATATCGATTTTAATAAAAATAAATAAATAACTGTAAAATATATGATTAAATGTATTTATTTGTCATTATGTTTTAGCATAAATAAAACTAAATAAATATAAGTAAAACAAAGGGCACAACACAATTGCTACTTTTAATTTTGAAAGTCTATTTTAACATAGAAGGAGAAATACAGCACAGAAGGGGGGCATTTTAGTCCATACAAAAGTGATACCTGCTCAGACTTGCAAATGAAGACTTATGTTAATGTTGTACCTACCGAGTAGTGGGAAGAGAGAGAGAGAGAGAGAAAGAAAGGGAAGAATTGTAGTGGTTCATCTTTCCTCTGTTCTTCTTCTATGCTTCAAGCTCTTGTTTTCTCCTAGAATTGACTCAGCAATTGACGATGGCTGTACCAGTAGAGGAAGCCATTGCTGCTCTATCAACATTCTCTCTCGAGGTACTCTCTTCACCTACAGTTCTCGTACCTCAATTTCTTTCTATATTTCAATCCAATTTCCGCCACATTTTTCTCACTTTCTTTTTTTACGAACATTGAAATGCGCTTAGCGATACTTTATTGTCTTTTTGTACTTTTGCTATTGTTTGTCTGATTCACTCCATCACTCAGCTTAATTTGTTGTTGCTAATTCTAATTGAAGAAACTTCCATTTTGGTTTCTTTGAAGTTGTGTGAGATTGTTATAGACAGTGTGTGGCTTCTTTAATTTCTCTTTCCGAAATGTTTAATAAGCAGAAAATAACTGAAACAAACTTCTGATCTGCGAATGCTAGAAACGCATTGCAGGAACTTGAGCTTTTTATTTCTATGTACGAGAGTCATTTTCATGTATTCCTTTTTTTTTTTTTTATTTTGTTGCGAATTATGTAGGACGAGCAACCGGAGGTGCAGGGACCTGGAGTGTGGGTTTCAACTGAGAGAGGTGCAACAGAAAGTCCAATAGGTAGTTCTTTTTCTGATTCCATTTTTTTTTTCTTTGGATCTGTTATGCTTTCACGCTATGACTGTACTTAATAGCTTCTAAGATGTATAGAGTTATTAGTAATTGCCATTTACCACCCTCTTTTTTGTAGAGTACAGCGATGTCTCTGCTTACCGACTATCTCTATCAGAGGACACAAAAGCTCTCAATCAGCTGGTATGCAGCTCTTGAGCTATTCTTGTTGTTTAATCCACCCTTTACCTCTAGTTCATTTTTTTTTTCTGATTATAAATTTTAACTGTTTTTTCTGATATAAAATGCAGAATGTCCTTAGCCAAGAGGGAAAGGAGATGGCATCGGTGCTTTACACTTATCGCAGTTGCGTCAAAGCACTTCCTCAGGTAAAATTTCTCCAAAGCTACTGGTGGTTGAGGAGTTCATCAATGCATACAAAATACATTTCTTTTAGATAAAAAAAGAAATTTGTCGGAACAGAAAGATTTAAGCTTTGGGCTTTAACTAATTATATTTAAAGTTCACCGGCACTAATTCAGACTTACTATATATATATATATATATATATATATATATATATATATATATATATATATATTATGTTGCTTTCTTTAAAACTTAGAATACTGGGGGTAAAGAATGAATTCAAGTAGACTGGGCTTTGTCTAACTGATAGTTTTATCTAATGCAACATGATATCTTATGTGCTGCCATTTTCTTTTGCTTTGTTGATAGTTGGAAATATTAAATTGACTACACTGGAGATCCTTTTTAATATTTCCGTATGCCTATATTGTTTTATGTAATTTATGCATTTTGCCACAATGGAGCAGCTACCTGATTCTATGAAGCAAAGTCAAGCTGACTTATACTTGGAGACATATCAAGTTCTGGATTTGGAAATGAGTCGTCTGCGTGAAATTCAGCGATGGCAAGCATCAGCTTCTTCAAAGGTATGGGATGTTCTTAACATATGATAAGACCCTTTGTTATTTTATTAGAAGCTCAGCTGATCCAGACTTAAGACGTTAAGTCAATATGTAAGTGTCACTTTTATGCAGTTAGCTGCTGACATGCAACGTTTTTCTAGGCCTGAACGACGCATTAATGGCCCTACAATATCTCACTTGTGGTGTGTTATAATTATTATGCTTTTGTTGGTAATTCTTGTTATTGTTGTTGTTTTGGATTTTTTGATAGCTTTGTTCGTATGTTTAGGTCTATGTTGAAGTTGCTTGATGTTTTGGTGCAACTTGATCACCTTAAAAATGCTAAGGCAAGCATACCAAATGACTTTACATGGTATAAAAGGTATGTATTTTATTTATGCCTATCTCCCTTTATCTTTAGGTTGAGGGTCTTCAACTTTTCTTCCAGGTTCAGTGTTTCAGTTTTTGTATATTGTATCTTATTTCCATTTCTTCGTGGAGGTTTTATTTTTTTGTTCTCGGTGCTTTAGGTGCATGTCAATTTGTTTGTATAATAATGAACAGAGATTTAATCAGTTTTTTAGTAGTATTTGGTTTCCAAAGTTCTTCAATATAACTTTTGCAGAGTTGATCTGTTCGACACATTTCTTTGTACTTTTCACATGTTTGGATAAATAGAAGAGCAAAAATAAACAAATTATAGTAAATATATTTTTATATTCATTATTTTTTTTTTCTGTTCTTATTCTTAGTATAAATTTATTTATTATTTCTAAGTAATAAAAAATTATTTAATTTTTAAGAAATTAAAACAAAAACAATAGAACAGCAGATGTGGGAGACGATTCTTCAAGGAAATAGTTTCATGCTTAAATTGGGAGGAGCTTATTTCCATGTAGGCCTCTCAAAAAAATTCACTTTTCCCCTTCATTTCATTAAAGAATGAACAAGGGAAGTTAATTTCTCTTTCATTTTCATCTTCTGTACAACCTGTAAGTCATCTGAACAAACAAGCTGTAATGTAAGAATGTCGAAATTATGATTTTCATTTTTGTCTATGTTAATAAGTACAGGCTTAAAAATATTATTATGCAATCATCTACTCACCTGATTTAGGATTTCCTTCTTTGAAAAGTTACTTGATGAAGTTCAGTCATTCATACTTTTTTTTTTCCCTTCAATTTGTCAGGACTTTTACACAAGTCAGTGGTCAGTGGCAAGACAGTGATTCAATGCGGGAGGAATTAGATGATTTGCAGGTGCATAATATATGAAATTTCTAAGTTTATGAAATTTGTTATTTATTGAGTACTGGAAATTTGTTATTTATTGATTGGTTATGAAAGATTCTTTTCCAAAATTGTCCATGTTCATATTGTACTTTGGAATATGCCAAACTAAAGATGGCCGGTGATTGATCCTTTTTCAATTGAATGTGCAGATTTTCTTGAGCACAAGATGGGCTATTTTGTTGAATTTGCATGTGGAGATGTTCCGAGTGAACAAGTATCCTGTATATTTTCTTCACAATTCTTTGTTCCATGAGATTCTTTGCAAAACCACAATACCTACACTTTTTGTATATCATGCAAATGTTTTTTTTTTTGCTTATATGTTTTTTTTTTGAAAAAGGTCATTTGTGTTCAGGATGTACCTGGAAACTGATTCAACTGACAAATAAGGTGGTCTATTAAAACAAAAAAATTAGTGCTAGTTTGTCCTGAACTTTTAGTGATGATGAGAATATGTAGATGGGAGGATTTTATCCTTAACCTAGTTATACTTTCATAAAAAAGAAAGAGGTAGATTTGGTCAATACTTGGGTTGAGAAATAAAGACAAGAGAATAACTGGTGGCTAGGTTACCTCAAATCCTTCTTTTGATTAGTTATCTATGTTTGCAATTTAAAGCAAATCAAAGGAAATCCAGTTGACAAGAGGTGTTTTTAATCTAAAATTCAGGGTTCGTCTGTTGTCCTTGAATACTATCACAAAGAAGTGTTGAGAACTGATCGATATATCACACCAATAATTTTATGCTTGTAACACTGTTTCAATACCCTGATTTTTTGTTTCTTGTTAAAATCCTTGACATGAGATAGTGTAGAAGACATTCTTCAAGTTCTTATAGTCTTTGTTGTAGAGTCTTTAGAATTGGACTTTGCCCTTCTCTTTCCAGAGCGCCACATTCTTTTGCGTGTTTTGCCTGTTCTTGTTGTCCTAGTGACATCATCAGAGAAAGATAGCGAGTCTCTGTACAAGAGAGTGAAAATCAACAGACTGATCAATATATTTAAGGTACCGTTGTTTATATGCTTATTGATAAATGTACTGGTTAACAAAGTAACATTATTATCTGATTACCTGAAAAATTCTACGTTTAATGCACTGAATTCTTTCTCTGTTGCCAATAAGTTTAAATTTGTGTATCATTTTATCCTTTTTTACAGAATGAGGCAGTCATTCCTGCCTTTCCAGATCTGCATTTGTCTCCTGCTGCAATATTAAAGGAATTATCAACATACTTTCCTAAGTTTTCTTCCCAAACTCGCCTTCTCACACTTCCGGCACCACATGAGCTTCCACCTCGTGAGGCACAAGAATATCCTCCAAATTGTTTTATGTTGTTACTGATAAATTTATAATAATTTGTTATTATTGAACTAAATTTTAATTTCTTGAGTATCATCCATGTACTGATACTACATTTCAGTACCACTCTAACTGCACATTGATGAGTTGTTATCATGATATATACATTTGGGTAACAAATTGCATGTTTTCTGTTCAATTTAGTTAAAGAATGCCACGAAGGTGGTCTATATAGTTCTTCTTTTTATTCTTGACAGATTTTTTATATTTTGTATCAGCTGGAATTGAACAATACGTTAGTTGAAAACTGGAGTGGTTATAGCTTCATAAAAAGAATGGTGTTTACGTTACTTTTTTCCTGCAAAGTTGTGTGTTCATTGTTGGATGGCATGGAAAACTGTAGGTTTAATGAATACATTTTATTGCAGCCTCTGATGCATTTTAGAACTTGAATTAGTTTGTAGTTAAGATTACTAGAGGAGCTTGTATTAAAAATATTACTGGGGAATTCCTTTAGAATGTAAACTTGACATGATACACATATCAGAGACATTATTTGATCATAAATCACATTGGAGCCATCCGTGCTGAGCATGATGATTTTGTAATTCGATTTGCTTCTGCAATGAATCAGGTGTTGCCCTCTGCTCTGCTTTGGCTGCATATTGAATGCCCTTCCTGAAATCTTATTTGTTTTTGTTTCTTTGGACTGTTTATTAGCGTGTAATACCTGCTACTTATTGTTTGTCTCTATTTTTACAGCTGTTATTGTTGAAGTCAACTGATGGTTCTGATATTGAATGGAGCAAGGAAGTCAAGGGGAACATGTATGATATGATTGTTGAAGGTTTTCAGCTATTAAGCAAATGGACTGCACGCATATGGGAACAATGTGCATGGAAATTTTCTCGCCCATGCAAAGATCCATCCGAATCATTTTCTGACTATGAAAAGGTAAGGAGTATTAAAATGTTGCAGTTATTGAAACTTGTATTTCCTTATCATTCTTTTTCTCCTTTGTTGTGATGACTGATTTATGTTCTAATCTGGTCTGGGACTATGGCAAATATTACTATCACTTTTTTATTTGTATAATGTAATTGACTATTTACACAAAGTAGCAATTCTACATCACTATTACAAGTTGTATGTGCAGTGGTGTTGATACCGCATGTAGCCATATCCATCTTAAATATTACTCAAATTGATTTAGTTTTTCCATTGGACACATCAAAATTAACAATTTTCACTCTAAGCCAATGTTTCCTTGATTTTTATTTGTTATGAAACAATTAATTTAGAGCAATTCTAAAATATGATATTGTGCTTTCAGTAGTGTTGATACTCCTTGTTACTTCAAGCATATTAAAATGCTTAAATTTTGAATTAGCCATAAATTTTACATAAGCCACATAGAACTTAACCATTTATAAAGTATTGCATCAGTTAGGCATTTATTTTCAGTTATTTAGTTAATTGTGTTAATTACACACAAAGGTGATTTTTGTATTAATTGTGCATTTTGATTATGTCAAAGTTGGCACCCTGCACTTTAAATAAAAATCTATCTTGAATAAGTCCGTCCAGTGACATTTTTAGGTCAATCATCCCTCATCCAAAGTATTGTCTACTTTGGAGCATGTGTTCCATCACGGTTTTGTACTATTGAATGGGATAGAAACATAACTCCCCAATTGAGGTCTAAGGGGAATGACTGGTCATTCCAGTGACATTGTTAGGGTTAGTCACCTCTCATTCGAGATATTGTCCATTCTCTGTCACGGTTTTGTCCTTAAAAGGTGTCTCAGAGGGTGGAAGGAGTATTTAGACTGCCTTAGATCTCGATTCCTAAGCAATGTGATATTATTGGGTGTGGTAGGAACAATTTCTATTAAAAAAAATAGAAGTTAACATAAGAGTTGTGTTTCTTGTAGGTAGTAAGATATAATTACAGTGCGGAAGAAAGGAAAGCACTGGTTGAAATTGTGAGCTACATAAAGAGTGTCGGATCTATGATGCAGCGGTGTGATACTTTGGTTGCTGATGCTTTATGGGAAACAATACATGCTGAAGTCCAGGATTTTGTCCAAAACACATTAGCTATTATGTTGCGGACTACCTTCAGAAAGAAGAAGGACCTCTCTAGGTAGTATTCTAATTTCACATTACATGGTATAACATTCTTAGTTTTTTGATTTCATAGCTGATATGTTCCTTGGACTTGGTATTCTCATGGAATTGTTCTTGATCATAATTCTGTATCATGAAAAATAATTCTTCTGGATCATAATCAACGACATAGCAATGTTCTGTTTGTTCCTTTTTAAATGTTTGTTTTTTAACAACAAAATGTTCCTTTTTATCTGTCATTTTTTTACATTTCAAGATAACATCTTCTTTTCCAGTTACACCTTTATTTCCATTTTGATTTTATAAAAGTGAATAATTATTATGCATTGAAAATTGTTTAAACATTAAATAAATTTTTAGTGTAAATTTATATGCACATTTAGAAAAGTTTCCATGTGTTATCTATTTCCAGTTACAAAATCTATGATCACATATGACCTAAATCTAAATTTATAGGTGAGATGTTCAAATGACATTATGGAGGGAAGTTTATTTTTTGTTAAAAAAATGTTAAGTGAACAAAAAAAGGCTTCAAGAACAACATTTTGAGAAAGAAAAGATGCAGAACCCTTTTATTCACTTTGAGAAAGAAAAGGTAGTTATAATTAATTAGAGAGAATACAAATAGGCATACAAATTCTTTTGATTGATATGAAGAGTGAATAAGTAGGTTATAACGAGCAACACTTTTCTTTAATTAATATGGAAGAGATATAATATAATGACGCATAAATGTAGATTGCAATAAGAAAATTGAAATAAATGTAATAGGTAACTCACTTAAAATTGCTTTAAAATTAGAAAAATTAAATGATTTCCTTGGCTTGGGTGAAAAGTATCTTACACCACTATTAGGCTATCTCCATAGTAAAAATTATGTCGTGAGGTCTTAATTTAATTTTGGCAGGTTTCACTGTCCGACATAACTTTGAAGACCTTTTTGTAACTTTTACTGCAATGCAAGAGTGATAGGATATGAATGTGGACGTTAGAAGGAAGGGAAGACAATAACAAAATATAGTTGTTAGAGGGGTTTGGGGGAAAACGGTTAGGCAGTTGTGGTTCCTTGGGAGGGTTTGCTTTTTAAGGAGGGTTGGTGTCTGGGGGCAGACACGGTTTTTGTATCTTAGTGTGGACAGGTCTGTACCTGTGAGAAGGGACTGGTTCCCCTGGATGTGGTTGGCAGTTTTCTTTCTTTCCCATATAATAATACAAGGTTTTCACTGTGAGTGTGTGTTGTGTGTTTTGTCATCAGAACTGAGGAAAGGTTGGGTTTCTTGTAACCAAGAAACCTAACAGAGAGTCTTATAAGAACCACACAAACTAATGTTTTCTTTGTTTGTTGGCAAAAGTTTATATTTTCAAAACAGAAAAATATTTTTTTATTCTTATGAGATCTTAAATTTTATGTTATGTTAGTATACTCCAACGGAGCTCTTATAAGACCCAGTTCTTAAGCTTATGACTTTGTGTATAATCCCACAATAGAGATGCCCCTATAAAAGACCAGAGGGGGTATTTTCTTATTGCAAGCTGAGAATAGTTGGTTTCAAGATGCAATTTTAAGTTTGTACAATTAGACTCAAAGAAGAGATAAAATGCATCTTGTTGAAAGAATGGAAGAGACTAGCTTGTTCTATTTTTTACCAATAATGGGCATTTTTGTACATCTTGTGGTATAGCCTTGTTGATTAGAGCTGTCACAATGGGTAACTCGGCCTGACCCAACCCGACCCACCATGGATTGGTCACTTAGTCAGCCAACTCAACCCGTCTCACCTATTAGCGAGCCGAAAAAATTTGAACCCGACCCGATCCACCACGGGTTGATGGGTTAAACGGGTTGGCTCATTGACTCATTTAACTTTTTTTCACCCTCTTCTTCTGAGATTCTTATAACATGTTACTTTGATCGATCAAATTGAAACAATAATAATTGGACCCATTGATATAAAAGAAAATGAAACAAAAGAACTTTATTGTTATATATTCTAAGTTATCAAGCATAAAATTTTGTCAATTTAGTTTAATGAGACATACACAACCGTTTGACCAATAAATTATATATAGTCGTTAACAAAAATATATAGTAAAGGGGAACTTTTGGATAGACACCAGCACAACGCAATACGAAAAGCTCTACTGCGAAGTAAAAGTTGTGTGTTTTGAATAATTAATTTAATTAATTTGATTTCAATAAAAAAAATAGGATTTGAATAATTAATTTAATTAATTTGAGTTCAATAAAAAAAAGGTGGGTTGGTGAGCCAACCTGGCTCATCATGGGTTCAACTCGAGTGAGCCGAGTTCTTAGCGAGTCAGGTTAAAATTGGCTCACATCAAAATTTTCACATTTTTTACCAACCCAACCTGACTCAAACCCATGGTGAGCCGAGTTGGCTCACGGGTTTCAATCCATTTTGACGGCACTATGTACGATAAATAAAATAAAGTGTATGAGGTAGTTGGGACTAACATTCATTTTATAGAGTATTTTAATAATACTATTGGAAGTCTTACATTTACTAGAGATAATATAAATTTATAATATATAAGTGAGTGTAAACCTCACCTTACAAGTCGGTTTTATGGGGTTGAGTTAGACTTAAAGTTCACATCTTAACATGGTATCAGAGCCAGGTTAGAGCCTATTCTAATGATATTTTATAAGTGGGTGTAAACATCACCTTACAAACTGATTTTGTTAGATTTTGAACTATCATGTACATAAATCTGAGTGCATTTATTCTCCAGTGTTTCACTCAAACAAGATATTATCTCCTTTGATCTCAAGCTAATTAGAAAGTTACTAGGAGCGGTTTCAAATTTTAAATACACATTCTGAAGATGTAATGAAATCCAGGGGAGAGGTTTAAATTTCAAATAATAAATATTAGTAGTTGTCATCTGTTAATCAAAATGCTCTAGTGAGCTGCTGAAGTTTGTTTCTTTTTCTTACTTTATTTCCTTTGTTGAAAATTGCATTGCCTGAGGCTTGTGAAATATGTGAGCAACGCAGTCAAAGAGTATAGTTAGAATTTAGATTGTTAACAAAACCTGGATTTTCAGTTTGCAAAATTTTGCTTATGGTTTCATGATTTCAGTTGTTATTATTTGATAGAAATTGAGGTTTAATTTTAAATTTTATAGGCAGTATTTGATAATTTTTTGAATTATCCTATGAGATTTAACTTCTTTATGGAGTTTTTGGGTTGGATGTTGTCCCTTCATTTGAATAAAAAAATTTCCAGGAAAACAGTTCACTGATTGAAAAGTTTGCATCAACTGTTCCTTCATTCTTTTTGCTTTTTTGTATCAATTAACCAAATATGAATTTTCAGGATTCTTTCAGATATGCGGACCCTTTCAGCTGATTGGATGGCTAATACAAACAAATCAGAATCTGAGTTACAGTCCTCACAGCATGGAGGTGAAGATAGCAAAGCAAACATATTTTATCCAAGAGCAGTTGCCCCAACTACCGCTCAGGTCTGCATCATTTTCAATTCTCGTTGCTCCACTTTTTTGGTTTGTTATATCAATATGCATGAAGAGCTGCATGCATTAGGGATCAAAATTTTAATATTGAACTCTGCTATCTGTATAGATGTTTTTGTTCAACTAGCATATGGACTTACCAATGCTGTGATAAGGGAAAATAAATGAAGATGCTCAAGTGTGTCTTTACTTTGAAACGACCATTCATTTGTGGTATGCATGTGGGAAGACTCATTCTTACGTGTTATGATTTTGAAAAAGTCTATTTTCTTTGTTTCTTAGATTACTTTTTTGAAGTTCCGGTGTCCTGCATGAAATTTTCTTGTGTATTTATTAGAATTTTAAGTGTGAGTCTAAGTTTTACATTGAATAGAAATGAGAAAATAAAGTACCATATAAGGATGAAGACTCATTATCCCATTATCTTAAAATTTTGGATAGAGAGTGGTGTCAATCTCTTATGTGGTTGAGTTCAGGTCTCATTGGTGTTATATAATCAATAGTTGTTACCAAAGATTCCGTGTATCCTGACTTAAGCTGCTTTGCAAGTTCTTTCTGTGGATAAATGTAATTATTGCTTAGCTAATCTCTTTACTACAGGTCCACTGCTTGCAGTTCTTAATATATGAGGTGGTTTCTGGTGGTAACCTTAGGAGGCCAGGTGGACTCTTTGGCAATAGTGGCTCAGAAATCCCAGTTAATGATTTAAAACAGCTGGAGACATTTTTTTACAAGCTTGGTTTTTTCCTTCATATTTTAGACTACTCAGGTAATGGTCTTCGGTTTATCTGAGCATCAATGTTACCTCAAAGACTTATCCTTTGGACACATTCCATTGATATATGAAATATCATCTAAACTGACATCCTCTTTCTCTCACTACTCCTGCCTTATGGCTCTTCTCTTACACTATGGGACTAGTTTGAAGCATTAGATTTTGTTTTGTATTGCTGTTGATAACATATATGGCTTTATGATGCACTGCTTTCAACCTATTAGGGGATCCTCTACCCCTTCATGGTTTTTATCAGAGGAGAATAAAAGGGTGAACTAGTCCAACATCTAGAAATCGAAATAAAACGTACATGCAATGGAGCTGATAGATGATTATTTGTTAACATTTGGTGTTCAGGAAATCCTTGGGTTCTTTCTAAAGTTAAAACATCTAATCCAAAACTAAACGTCATTGAATTGGGAGGGTACATGGATGTTTAAATGATAGCTGAACGCAACATTAAACTAATACCTCTTTTCTTGAGTAGAATAGTTTCTGATAAATTTCTGCTTTTTGGGTGTTATTTAGTTCTCTGGTAAATTATCAGGTTCAGATTATGTTTGCCCCTGGCATGTGGACCTAAGAGTGAAGATTGGTCCTTTTAAAGCTTCCAAACTCAGTTTTTGTACTATTTAGGTGTCACAACTTGATTTTATTTGCTCATTATTGTACCTTAAGTATATCAATTTGAAGGCCATTTTCACCAATTTTTAGAAAGTATCCTAAAAGTTTTTGGTTTCTTGGACTAGAGAAGAAATAGATTAGAAGGTAGTAAATTCTGAAAGATTTTGACTCTCTAACTTCTGAGACAGTTTACTGATAGAATCCTTTGCATGTACCTTATTGCATCCTTCAGTGTAATTGACTTGGGTGATGATGCTTGCAGCGACTGTTGCAACATTGACAGATCTTGGTTTCTTATGGTTTAGAGAATTCTTTTTAGAGTCTTCACGAGTCATTCAGGTAATACTCATCACGAAATTTTTTGAGTTTCAAATCTATCAAGTTCACAGCAATCATTTATGATAAGATCAGCTACTAATTTCACAGCTCTTTGCAAAATATTGATTGCCTCAAGCATTCACTCATCTATTTGTACTTGTAATTGAATAAAAAATTCAAATAATGGAAGGCTAGTAACTTTGAATTTGAATTGTTATATAGTAGGATGATGGTTTGGATCTGTTAGTTTTTCCAAAGTTTTCTTCTAATATTGGGTTTTTCTTTGTCCTGAACCTTTGAAAGTTAACATCTTGTCTCCAATTTTGCATACTTTTATTTAGTTATCCCCTACTCGCCACCAAATCCTGGTTCTGTTAGTTACGTAGACTACTAATAGAGATAGAGACTGAAATAACAATCAAAAGAAAGCTGAAGATTTCGTAGAAACATGTTTTATTAAGAAAGAAAAGTTATATGTTGTGTGAATCTGATATTTCTTTATTCTTGCTGGTAGCCTATTCTGAACTTCAACATTACTCTATTTTCAAGTAGTCATTCCTGTGTAACGGGTATTCAATGTTGTTTTTCAAACTTTGAAAATGTCAAATTCTACCAAACTTGTGATCTTTTTTATTATTCCTTTCTTTATATGCTTGTTCAACTCCCCTTCTTTTACTAAATTTACTTTGTTATTTAATGTAGTTTCCAATTGAATGCTCTCTTCCCTGGATGTTGGTGGATTGTGTACTTGAGTCACCAAATTCTGGTCTTCTCGAGAGTGTTCTGATGCCTTTTGACATCTATAATGATTCAGCTCAGCAAGCCTTGGTGTTGCTGAAACAACGTTATCTATACGATGAAATTGAGGCTGAGGTATTAGAAATTTTTAACTTGAAGGCTAATGCTAGTTGATTATATGGTGAATTTCCTGCAACAGTATAATATCTGATACAGATGATTAGGTGCATATGGTGAAGTACACCAAATTTATGGGAGTAACTCATGTGGTGTTAGGTATCCTATATTTACTAAATTGTTAGAGATGTAACAATACCATGGGAATTGAGAACACGGGGTATAAGTGGGGGGATCCTTGTGGAGGCATATAGAAAATTGAGTGAGGACTTTTGGAAGGGAGGATGCAGGATCCTCAATAAACTTGCAATTTTTTGTATCTTTGTTTTATGTTTAAGAGTTGTTTTTAATGTTATGCTTCATGACTTATGTTAACATCAGTTTATACTAGTAGCAGATAATAAGATCAGATTTTTGCTTCTGTTTACAAGTTTCCTGTCATATACTCTCTCCAACAATCAACTGTTTTCTATTTACCTTTTTTTCATAGGTGGATCATTGTTTTGATATATTTGTTACAAAATTGTGTGAAATCATTTTCACATATTACAAAAGTTGGGCAGCAAGGTATGCTTATTTTTCTCTGGCTCGGGCACATTTTATTTTCATTATTCCATGGACTAACCTTTTTTCGGACCGATGTATACCTAAATCCTGCAGTGAATTACTTGATCCTTCATTCCTCTTTGCTTCAGACAATGCAGAAAAGTATGCTGTGCAACCCATAAGGCTCAATATGCTGCTTAAAATGACTAGAGTGAAGGTTAATGGATTACATTATAATCATGTTTATTTTACATAATTTTGATTTGGAGCTTTAAAGTGTAAGCTAGGTGCATACTGCCTGCTTAACAATTTTGTGATATTAAAATAGCCCAAGGTGGGGCATGTGTGGTTGGATTGTAAAAATATGTGTGCATGGTGTTAGATCACCTGCCTCCCAGCAGAATCTGGAAACACTTGACTGAAGCCCTACATTAAGTGAAAAAAGATTAACTGTTTTATTACTTCTTTTTTTAATACATATAAGGGATTTTCTGATCCAAACCTCGTTATCATCAAGTGACTTTGGAATGATGTGACTTTCTATAACTTGAGAACGTATACAAAATAGATAACGTTGTGTACTATTATAAGCAGGAATAAGTTGTTAGCCTATTTTTCCCCTGGGATTTGGTTTCATACTGATTATCAGTCAGGTTAAGAAAAGGCTTCCCATGAGTTAACAGAGTTTGTTTATCAGAAAGTCCTGGTTTGAAATCTTGGAAAAACAGGTTCTGGGAGTGTTTCTGATAGGTTCCCGAAGATGAAACCTATCCACTAACGCTCCCTCTCTCACCGAACAGGTAAAACAGAGAAAGAATGAAACAATGGGTATGTTGTTCATAGTAACAATCACGAAGTAAGAAATGTAACTCGAGGGCCTAAGCCCCCTCACCAGGTTCTAAACCGGTCTTTACAAAGTAAACCATTCACTAACTCTCTACAAAGCTATTCATGATCTATTTATACAATTGATTTCCCGTTAACCCTCCATGTCCTAACAGTTTCTGTTTTAATTGTTCAACCTAACTCCACATTGATTAGTTAGGTTCCAAAGTGGCTTTTGGATGCCAATTGGCTAACGTAATGTTTGGTCTAACTTTTTGGGACTTCTCTCTTTGAAAGGAGAAGCTAGGCCAAATACAAATCTAGAAAAACTATTAAGTTTAAAAGTAGGTTTTTTCTAATGAACTAATGAAGAAAATAATAATGAAGACTAAGATAGATGTTTACATGATTTATAATTTTCTTTTTATTTTCATGGTGTATTCCTTGTTCAGTTTATATGGTCTCCCTCTCTCACACACATACATTTTGCTGAATGTCATAATTCCAATTTCTCTCACGTGATTAAATATACTATGTACAGCTTCTTGGAAGGATGATTAATTTGCGTAGTTTGATCACTGAACGGATTAACAAGGCTTTCCGTGAAAATATTGAGTTTTTGTTTGATCGATTTGAATGCCAGGATCTTTGTGCCATAGTGGTTAGTGATTTTACCTCTGCTACTTCCCATTGCCTACAATTATGAACTATTTTTCTTTTCTCAATGTTCATTGACTAAAGCAATACTTTGACTACTTTATTTAAGGAATTAGAGAAGTTGTTGGATGTCTTAAAGCATTCCCATGAACTACTGTCTAGAGATCTTTCTATTGACTCTTTCAGTCTCATGTTGAATGAGATGCAAGAGAACATATCCCTTGTATCATTTTCTAGTCGACTGGCCTCACAGGTTCGTCTTTTGAGCTCTAAAGATGTACTTTAACTTGAAGTCTCCCTTTCTTCTCTGCACAACTTTGTTAATTAATTTTCCGTTATCTTTTAATATTGAACCTTCGTATTGACGGCTGAAACCATTGTTTTAGTGGTAATTAATAATGTCATGACTTGCTCTGTTTTCAATTTAATTTGATCTATTTCTTTATCCATGCTAGATTTGGTCAGAGTTGCAAACCGATTTTTTGCCAAATTTCATTCTCTGCAATACTACTCAACGTTTTATCAGATCATCAAGAACTGTTCCTGTTCAAAAGCCATCTGTACCCTCTGCTAAGCCTAGCTTCTATTGTGGTACTCAAGTAAGCATTCCTCGGACTGCCTTTAATGGTACAACCATTATAAGTCAGTATTAATAATTTTATGGCTTAAATAATCATCACTTTGTGAATAAACCTCTTAAATACCAACAGTTCAAAGTCTCACTTATGTCAGATGTTTACATTGGTAAAATAATGTGATTTACTTTCTCTGACTAAAATTTTCATCTCATTTTCCATTTTGGGAATTTCGAAAAGTTATTTCAGCATGGTTTAGTCCTTAGGACCACGTGCCAGGAGACTGTTGAAAGTATAGAAAAATCTAATGCAAATTTCTTGGAGTTTAGATCACTTTTCTCAGCTTTTATTCTGTTTTTCTATATTTTTTCTGTTTCTTATATATATATATATTTTTTTGTTTTACTTGTTAAGTGTTGTTATAACGGGGGAGAGGGAGATGAACTATTGTGTTTGTGTGTGCTTTCTACAATTTTCATTATGTTCACATATGTATAGACTTTATGTTTCTCGTTCTCTCACACTGTGATAGGATTTGAATTCTGCCCATCAAAGTTTTGCACGATTGCATAGTGGGTTCTTTGGAATACCGCACATGTATTCTATTGTTCGACTTCTGGGATCCCGATCATTACCTTGGCTTATTAGAGCTCTTCTTGATCACATATCAAACAAGGTACACCCTTCTTTATATTTGCTAAATTCTGAATAATTTTAATTGCACACTTTTTTTTCGTAGAAATCTCGTAAACATAATAAAATATAATTTTTATATATACATTAAGTTTGATAATAAACTAAACAATAGAAAGTTGTGTAAACTAATTGAAATATTTCTTGCTTCTTACACCTTGTCACTCTGATGATGTTTTTTTTAGTTTTCTACAAAAATTCCTTCATGTATATACATTTAGTATCCATATTCAGGACACCTGTTTCCTATTTCAATAGTAGGTTATGTTCCGATCTCATTTTTGCTAACATTTTATTAGTGAAGTCAATTATCGCATCATAGTTTTATCTTTAAAAGATGTCTTAATAAGTTAAGAAAAGGTGTATATAAATAGCCCTTGGCTTTGACTGCTAAACAATATGAACCTTTTGGACATACTAGAACGTAAGCCCCTCAATGAAGGACTAAGGGGAACGCTCGTTTTTTTTTTGGACCTCTTCTTCATTCTCATGAACAACGCTAACATTTTGGCCTCAAGTTGTTTAAGATAACATTGTTAAGATTAAAGACACAATTCAAAATATTGTCTGCTTTGGAGTTTAGTGATTCTGTCATAGTTTTGTCATTTGAAGGTGTCACTGTGGGTCAAGAGAGGAAGGTGTATGTAAATAATCTTAGTTTTGACTTGTTATCTGTGTGGACTTTGAGCTTATCAAAACAGATTATAAAGTGCAAAGTTGTCCTACGGAAAATGATCAACTAACTCTTTATAATCATGTAAAAAGGATTTGAGCAATGAATACATAGTGCAAGGCTTTGTATAGTAAGTTTTACCATAATACTGTGCACACTATTTTGCTAAGGATAGGTGGGGAATGAATGATGAAATGTTACAATCTGTAGTTTTTCAAGTATATAGATTACACATTGACATTCACGAAAGTTTCTACCTTAATATAACTATTTTAAGCAACTGATTGTTGTTTATAGACACATGCATACTGTATGCTTTTAGTTTGGATTTGTCTATATTTATTGATATTATAAAATTTGGATGTGGCTCACTAACACCGAAAATGCATGCTGTTTCCAGATTACTTTGTTTGAACCAATGATTACAGGATTACAAGAATCTTTGCCAAAATCAATTGGGCTTCTTCCTTTCGACGGAGGTGTGACAGGTAAATGGTGACATTTTTTCATTCACTTTGTTTTTATTGAAAAAAAGGGTTTATTCTGCAATTTACTTACATGTGAATGCTTAAAATGTATTCTTCTTTCAACATCTTGACAGTAAATTAGGCATACTGATTCAATGTATAGAAAATTGTTTGAGTATATAAAATTGTGAAAAGCAAATCATTGCCAAAATAGTGGTGAGTTTTATAGTGTAAATCATATTGGTAATTCATATGCTTGGATATGCATGCAACATACCATATTCCAAATTCTTGGTAAATATGCCCAATTACACAGTGCGTAACCAACAATATTTTTAGATAAATATTAATTATTAGTTCTTAGTTGTTGGTAGCGCCTATATCTTTGCCTTTTTCTTTTTAGTATAGTAATACTGGACACAGTTTCTATGTCATGGAGTTGAGGTCATTGGCATAATTCTTTCTCTCTTCTTTTGTTTTTCTTATATTAAGGGAAGAAACCTTGGAAGACTAATGCATTTTTCAAAATCTCAAAAGCACTTAAAGGTTTAGCTAGAAATATATAGGCGCAGTTATATTTCATGGACTTTACAAAAAATTCTCAAACAAATTAACTGTAAAGGAATACAGTACATACATACATGATCGTATCTGGAAATTGACTTAGATTATTTCTACACAGGTTGTGTGAGACTTGTTAAGGAACATCTTAACTGGGAGACAAAATCGGAGCTGAAGGCTGAGGTTCTTCATGGCTTAAAAGAGATTGGAAGTGTATTATATTGGATGGGGCTTCTAGATATTGTGTTGGTCAGTAATGCAGTTTAATTTCCAATTTATATATTGGAATTTACATCGACAAAAACATAAAACTTAATAAATCTGCTTTATATTTCAAATAATTTTAGAATTTATATTATGTTTTTTCTAACACTACCTAAAAAGAAGAGGATGAGACAAAAACAATTATTTTAGGCAATTGTACATGTAGTCAAGAACCTTTCTATATTGAAACTTGAAGGCCATGAAAAGCTTGGTAAATACAATGAACAAAAAGGAAATGTTTTGCAGATGACTTGCTTGAAGTCCTTATTTGGTCATAAACTTTAAATAGATGAAGAGGGAAAATTCATTTAGGTAGAACTAGAAAAATTAGGGCTTTCGCTTTGAAGGCACACAAATGGAAAGGAAGGATCTAAGAATGTATGAGTGCAAGTTAGGTGCTTGTGGGCTGGGTTAACTGGTCTAGTCCCATCCTAATATTTTGGACTTGAACCGGGCTGGTCTATACTTAGACAAGACAAAGTAAGAGGTGTTTAGGGAGTTTGAAATCTCATAAAGGCATTTTAAGAATCTGAACCCCTGAACTAGAGCAGATCTAATTTCAGTTAAAGTATAATAATTTATCTATCATCATCTAATTCCCGAAGTAATTTACAAGGATGCATAGTGCTGAAGAATAAATTTTGCAAAATTGATAGTATTAAATGGGAAAGAAGGAGGAATAATCATATAACTCCTTTAATTGTAATCTTGATGTTTTCATGTATGCTGCTTTAATTTGTGAGTTATAGAGATAAATACATTGCATTCTTGATAGAGAGAAAAGGATTCTATGGATTTCATGCAAACTGCTCCTTGGCTGGGCTTGCTTCCTGGAGGAGATGGTCAAATAGTGACTTCCCAAGATGGTGAACACAGCCCTGTTGTTAGTCTCTTTAAATCAACAGCTTCTGCAATGGTTTCATACCCTGGTTGCCCATCGCCTTCCTCTTTCCATATTATGGCAAAACAAGCAGAAGCTGCAGGTGTGCTGTTGGAATGCTTTTAATTTTTTTGCTGTTACCTTGGCATGCTTTCTTGTATAAATAAAGGCACTAATACTTGATTTTAAAAAATTAGTTGAGAAACTTAGATTTTAACTGCAGGAAATATAATGCCCATAAGGTATTTCAAATGAAGGAAATAAAGTCTATAACTCAAATTAGTTTAGTATCATCATGATGCAATAGGCATGATTGTCATTGTCTGGACATCTTCGAGACTTGATGGTGAAAACTTAACACAATGTCTTTATGTCAAAAGAGATATCCAACAACAATAATCTTACTATGTGAGGTTGACTATATATGACTTTGAACTCGGTCCAAAAAAACAATATTGCTCAAACAAATTTTATACTAGTTCAATTACGATCATTGTGATCTACATATTGTCCACTAAAATCAAAGTTCATACAACCAAAACATATCTCACTTTAGTTGTTCTCAGGATCCCACAACCCAAATGCCTTCAGCCAAGAGATACTCCGCTCTTAATATGTTGGATGGCTTCGTTTTCAAACTTCACAAAATAGAGAAAAATGCAGTGTTGTAGTGGCACACTACTCCCTTGGTGCATGAATCTGCCAATGAAACCTCTAAAATCTCAATATGATGGTTGAATGTATTTGGCTCAAAATTGTGGCAGCATAGTGGTACTTGTTCCAAGTTCAAAAACCATGGCTCAAGTATTCAGAAATTACCCCTTCATATAAAATTTCAAATGGGCTACACAAATGACAAATACACAAAGAGTGATAAATTCCTGCACTGGTAATAAATTTCTCTCACTTGTAACTGACCCTATTAATCGTTTAATTGATTACTACACCCCAACCATCAATCGAGTTATTTCGCAAAACAATCAATTACTTTGTGTGGATACTCTTGGGTAATTGATTATTGTAGTTTGACGGTAATTGATCAATTCTTCAGTGGGAGTTATGAAAAATCTTTTTTGAGCCAAACCCAACATTTACTATTTAGTGAGATTTAACATTACTACTAATCACTCAAACCATAAAAGCAAAACCACTCAACACCAACAAAATTAAAAAAAAAAAAACAATTTAACTAATCTAAAAGTGGAATCATCAAAATCATTTGGAGAGGCATGTAATCCTAAGTGCCTTTTGAGAGGTTCAGCATCTGCGTTTACTGCCACCGCTTTTTTCTTTCAATTCTTATCCACAATAATACCCACTACATCAAGCATTATGCCTGATTTTAAGCAACTAACAGCATAAAATTTTATTGAGAGAAAATTGTTAGGATAGACTTGGATGGCCAAAAACATCTTGTCATATCTCACATTATCCTCTAGGATAAGTTTTCCTGTTTCCTCATCTATCTGTTAGGATTGGTTACCATATTTCCCTATATTATCATGATTTCTTTTATCTATGTAGATAGGAGTATGATTAGTGTACAAAAGGGTTAGTGCTGTAGGATTTATGAACACATGAATGCGTTATAGTCCATCTCAATAATATCAATTAAACTTCATTTCTTTTTCTCCCTCTATACCAAAAACCATTTTTTTTTTCTGACATACATTATTATACCTTTGTATTTATACTAAATTATTTTCAATAAAACTTTCTGACTTTTGATTGCTTAAAATCAACTCTGGGGGTTTTATTTAGCAAAATCCTTTTATTATCTATTTCTAGTAGAAACTTTCATGTTTTGCTTGCGTTCGTTTACTTTGTGATGTAATTTTAGGAGAAGAAAAGCACATTTTTTATTATACATTAATAAAATTACGAGTGATATATAGGCAGAGCTGGCCAGTATTCGTAACTACCCTGATTATAGAACAAATACGAGGATAAAATAGGGAAAGGGGAGAATGAGATCAATCAGATTTAAAGAATCCAGTCTTGATCATAACTACCTAAATCTTCTAGAATGAATTTAAAATAAAAGTATATACATGATCCTTTATTAGTGGCTCAAACCTTGTTTTTTATTTTTTATTGCAGATCTTTTGTACAAGGCTAACCTGAATTCTGGAAGTGTGCTGGAGTATGCACTTGCCTTCACTAGTGCTGCGTTGGATAAATATTGTTGCAAATGGAGTGCTGCACCCAAAACAGGCTTCATTGACATTACAATTTCCAAAGACTTCTACCGAATATACAGTGGTCTCCAAATTGTAAGGAGCAACCTTGCACACTCCTCTTTTACTTGTTGCACTACTTAATAACTTGCTAGTCCTTTGTATCTCTATACACCTTTTAGCTCTATGTTTTGGTTGCTTAAGTTGGCCCTGCGGTTGATGGAAACTGCCTGAACATAGAAACATTAAAGGTTAAAGGTTAAATGGCTAAAACTTAGCTTGAACCACTTTGTAACATCTTGTTCAATACATAATAAATTTCCTACTGTGTAATTGTTTAAATAAGATATATAATTAATGGGTGCTTTTGCTTGAGCTACGTAGGGATACTTGGAAGAGTCTGCTCAAGTGTCATCAAATAGTCATGACAGGCTGGGAGATTCAATTGCTTGGGGGGGCTGCACTATTATATATTTGCTTGGGCAGCAGCTGCATTTTGAGCTCTTTGACTTTTCGTATCAGATCCTCAATATCGCAGAAGTGGAGGCTGTATCTGTTATGCAAACACATAAGAACTCACAATTTTCTGTCCAGGTTTATTTTACTTCTTCAAATCATCGAAAAGAAAACTTGCTAGGTTTACATCATCATTGTCCATTAATAAAAAATCACTGCTTTCATTATTGTCTACATGCAAACATTATATAAATGTTTATTATTTATTCTTCTGTACTGCATTTCTAGAAAATAATGTTTTTTCAACTCAGAAATACTGTGATAAAGATTAAATCAACGTCAGTTTTACCATGTTAAGACAAATCAAATTTAATTTATATGGATGTCGTATCAGATGTTTTAACAATATCCAAATGGTGCACAGTAATGAAGAATCTGCAACCTGGCTGTGCAATTTAAATTCCACGTCCTGGCAGCATAAGGAGCGATGGTTTTCTTTATGTGTCTTTGTGTGCTGCTTAAATAGCATTTATTTTTCTTTTAACAGGGATGGGAAGCCTTATTGGAAGCAATGAAAAAAGCTAGGAGATTAAATAACCATGTATTCTCTATGCTTAAAGCACGTTGCCCCTTAGAAGAAAAGACAGCTTGTGCTATTAAGCAAAGTGGTGCTCCAATACATCGTATAAAATTTGACAACACAGTTTCAGCATTTGAAACACTGCCACAGAAAGGTGCTTAGACGAGTAGTTGTAGGCTTCCTGCAACTTCTGTGCCCTTTTTCCTGTACGTTGTACATGTATCTCTTGTGTTGTATGTAAATGTTCATGAGCTGAGTTTCTATGCAGAGGTGGCAACATTTTTTATAAGCTGTAATGGAACTCAGTCAGTTGCCAGTTACAACTATTGTTTGATATTAGTTATAAGCTTTTTGTATAAACTCGTTACTCTCTGCCTCAAAAGAGTAATTCAATTGGAGATTGCTTTTGCTTTTTTCTCCAAACTCTTTATTTTACTTCCAATTCTTAGTTTATCTGACACCTTTCGTGGTAGCAAAGTTAGCTCTCAAGAAATGGTAATACAATTAATTCACTCTTCAAACCATCTCTAGTTCAATTTCATTCAAGTTTAATGAAGGTAACCTTCCTTCGAAGCAACACGTGTGAATAATGGTAAGGGGATTTAGGTTGCATCAGTATCAAATAATTCTTTTTTTTTTCATTGTTAGAAATGAGAAATATAAAACTACATTTTTAGATTTTATTTGAATAGTCAATTGAAAAAAAAAAAATACTTCTTTAGTAGTCATTTGATAACTAATTCATTTACATACGTTAGGAGAAAACCCCTTTTACTTTTAAAAATGAAAATTTTTAATATATGTTAGGAGACCCTATTTGACCTGTCAATATTAAAAGAAAACAAGTCATGTATAGATGATCGATATTGTTTTAATTAGTTTTTGGATAAAATGTACTTTCAAATTATTTTTTTTTCATAATGTCATTATATGATTGATCTAAAATTATTTCATAATCAATAATAATAATTATAAATACCAACATGAACTAATTACAAAATAATACGTGTTAAAATATTGTAAAAAAAATGTTGTTAAACTATCATTATCCTTAGTTTTTTATGTATCTTAATCATCCTCCTGAGTATAAATTTGAGGTTTACTTTGTTCACAATCTCATTTCTCATTTGACAAACTTTCAATATTAGGGAATCATCTGTTTGGCTTTGTTATACTATTTTATACGTTCTACTTTATAAAGTAAAATCTTTTAAGGAAAAAGAATAAAATAATTTTTAAAATAAATCCAATATTTATGTTTTAACATTAGTGTGAATAGTTTAGGAACTAGAAATTAAAACATAAAATATTGGATTTATTTTAAAAATTATTTTATTTTTTTTCCTTAAAAGATTTTACTTTATAATATATGATGTGTTTAATTCATACAGATTAATAATACATTTAAGAAAAACACACAGCCTGATGAAGTAATTTTAAACCCTTAGATATAGCAGGTTTTGATTAAAAGGAAAATGCTTATAATACTTGACAGATAGTAATCATATTTAAGGCATTAACATTATGGCAAGATGTTAAATATGAGAATCTCTTGTAGTAGACAGAAATCATTTAATAGTGATTTTGTCATTTTATATCATTTGACTAAGTTCTTTTATTACAAGGAATCAGTTTCCGATCCTGCATTCCATAAAAACCTGTTGTTTGTTGAGCTAATTAATGTAGGAAGAAGCAAATAAAAGGTACGTTTATAATTATTACATTCCCGTGTGCAACCTTAGACTTCAATTTAATTCACGCGCACATTACTCTCCAGCTTTTTATATGGGCCGGGCCGGGCCCAGTGGGTCGGTGACGTGCCGTTATAACTAGCTTAATTTATTTATTTATTTATTTATTTATTAGAGCTATCTATCTCACCCTACCACGCTACACGGTGTCTGCACTCTGAACACACGCACTCGCATAGAGAGATAAAGAGAGTTAAATTGTGTGTTGCGTTGTGAAGCATGATATGACAGAGACACATTGCTTACTGTTTATAATTTCGTTAACTGTCATCATTTTCATACAATAGAGAAGAGAAGAGAAGAGAGAATTTTCATTTGTTTGAATTAGGAAGAAAGAAAATAAGGGAATGAATTTTGGGAGTTAGTAGGAATAGTAATGGCGAAGAGGGAGCGAGTGAGAGGAGTGTCGGCGTCGGAATTGAAGGAGAGGTTGAAGGAATTGGTGAAGGCTATAGTCGACTCCGACGACTACGTGGTGGAAGCCGCCGACGAAGCCATCGCCACCCTTTCGGCTCTCAAACATTTAAAGTCTCCAGACTCTTTGGACGACTTTCCCCTTCCTCCCGAATTTCGATGCCCCATTTCAACCCAATTGATGACGGATCCCGTTATCTTATCCACCGGCCAGGTTAGGTTATTCCCTCTTTTCAATTTCAATTTCGTTTTTTTTTTTTTTATTTTGTTCTTTCAGTGCTTGGTGTTTATAGTTTATTCCTTTAGAAATTAGAAAGCGTGACACTGAGTGGTAACTGATTGCGTTTGTGCTTTTTTATGTGTTTGAATTTCGTTGTATTGTTGCTTCAGACTTATGATAGGCCATTCATTCAAAGGTGGTTGGATGAAGGCCACAGAACCTGTCCGCAGACCCAGCAGGTCCTGTCTCACTCCATTTTAACACCTAATTACTTGGTCCGGGACATGATTGTGCAGTGGTGTAGGGAGCGTGGAATTGAGCTTCCTAAGCCTGTTAAGGACATTGATGGCGTGGTCACTAATGCGGATAGGAACCATTTGAATTCGTTGCTTCGGAAGTTGTCATTGTCTGTTTCTGATCAGAAACAAGCTGCCAAGGAGCTTCGCCTTTTGACAAAGCGGATGCCTTCGATTCGAATCCTTGTTGGGGAGTCCAGTGATGTGATTCCCCAATTGCTGAATCCATTATCATCGCCTGACACGGCTTCTACTGACCCTGATCTCCACGAGGATTTGATCACCACGGTTCTCAATCTCTCTATCCATGATGATAACAAAAAGGCCTTTGCAGAGGATCCTGCAGTGATTTCTCTGCTTATTGATGCCTTGAAACGTGGAACAATTCAAACGAGAAGCAATGCTGCTGCTGCTATTTTCACATTGTCCGCGCTTGATTCCAACAAACACATCATTGGAAAATCCGGGGCTATCAAGCATTTGCTTGCGCTTTTGGATGAGGGACAGCCATTGGCCATGAAAGATGCTGCTTCGGCAATATTTAACCTTTGTCTTGTGCACGAGAATAAAGGAAGGACAGTGCGAGATGGGGCAGTTCGGGTTATTCTGAACAAGATGATGGACCACATCCTAGTTGATGAGTTGTTGGCCATACTGGCACTCCTATCCAGTCATCCCAGGGCTGTTGAAGAAATGGGTGATCTAGGTGCTGTTCCTTTGTTACTGGGGATTATTAGGGAGAGTGCATCAGAGAGGAGCAAGGAAAATTGTGTTGCAATTCTGTATACAATCTGTTTTAGTGATAGAACTAAGTTGAAGGAAATTAGAGAAGAAGAAAGAGCAAATGGTACACTGTCAAAACTTGCACAATGTGGAACTTCAAGGGCCAAAAGGAAAGCTAACGGTATTCTTGAAAGGTTTAATAGATCCCCCTCCTTAACACACACTGCTTAGTGAAATTAAACCTCGGGGATTAGGAAATCACCACTCTGTAAATAGTTTTTCTTGTGTTCTTCTGTACAAGCACAAACCATCTCGGGTAGCTGTATAAATGGGAAAGAGAAGTTCACATATTATGTACAGAACCTTCACTTACAATCAGGGTGAATGAGCAAAGAGTTTGTTACCTATTCCTTTATTTCATTTCGGTTTGATTCTTTATCCCTTTTGAAAAAGTTCTTTTTCTTTGCTAAAGTTACTATATTCTTCTATTTTCTCATTGCCTGACTGACTGCCCGTGATTGATGTTTTTGCTATCTAAATTTGTAAGTATTCTTCCCTTGTTTGTCGCGTAGCCAACCAACTTGAGTGCTGACAAAGTGTCTGTTTGTATTTTGTTAGAGACTCTATTGTTGTATTTGTATGTGGTTTTCGTTGCTGGTAACTTGGTATCTTACAGCTGAGAAGGGATAACGAATAAAAAGGTTAGTGTGTGGGAGTGGGGTAGGGTAGGGTCTCCTTTTGTTTTCTTTCCCTCGCCAACCAGTGAAGAGTGTCGGCACCGTTTTTGTTGCTCTACTTTACCCAACTTTCTTTTATTACACTTTTAGGCACCAACTTTACCCATGCCCCATAGATTTTATGAATTGATTATATATGTATAATTATAGGTCACGTACTTTCGCCTCTAAGTTGATATGACTGGTATTTTGACTTGTGCGTTTCTTTTTATTCAAGTTTATTTTTCAAGTTCGGTTCCATGGTGTCACCGACAGTCTAGAATGTTCAAAGTCACTTGGGTCATGCATGCCTAACTGTTCAGAATCTTAATCATGTCCTGACTGCTGGTGCTGACTAACTTGTTATTCCATCAAATGTATTTAGTTAACTTGTTCCAACAGCCTATCATAAGTGTGAAAAAGAAACAGTGGATTGGTTTGGTCACATAAATGAAGAGTGCTAGGAAATAAGAACGATTTCAGGCTGAGTACTGCTGAAATCTTGCCTTGCTATATGATAAGGTTCTTTGTACCGAGAGCTTTTATTTCGTTCACTAGTCGCAAAGATAATGATTACTTCAATAAAATAATATTTGCCATTATTGTCTCTTATTATACTAGGTTTGCTGCAAAAAGGTTGGTGAGTCGAGTGGTGAGTAGCCTACTCGTAGAATTCAATTATTAAGTCCCAAAGGATGGCTGGTTTTTTGTTTAAATAGAATGATTTTAAACTTTTGTTTAGAGCAGTTTTAGGAGGAGCTACTTGTAAGGAACTATTGCATATAAAGTATCTCGCAGGAGCTCATGCGGACAGATAAGTATAGGCACCAGGAATTTGTACTGTAAATTTTTTTATATTAATTTCATTAAAATATGTCTTTAACCAATACATAAGTAAATTCATTTTTCTTATTTTCCTTCCTTAAACATTATTATTAATGGAAAATTATGGATGAGGTTTAGTCTTTAGTGACACTCGTGCCTTAGGGGTTAGGGTCTCCTTGCAGTGTGTCTGAATGACGAAATTTAAGACGAATTCATATTTTCTAAATTGGTGTTGGTATATTAAAAGTCTTTAATATATTTTAAAACATTAACATCAGTGCCCACCAATATAGTTTAGAAGTACAGTACAAAAAATTAGAGGATCCAAATTCAATGTAAGATTGTAATACATTTATTAAGAGATTGTCAAAAACTTTTTGTTATAAAATGAGTTGTTTAAATATCGTCTATTTTAATTTCTAAAATTATAGAAAATGAAAAGCACGATCTTGGAATATCAAGAAATGCAAACAATCCTCATCTTCTCCTTAGAGATTCCTTAACATCTAAAGAATAGATAAATGGCAGTAAATGAATAAAAGTGGTTGTGGTTGGTGAAATTGGATAGGGATATGTTCACTGTTTCGGCATGTAGCATGTGATTAGCATCCCCAATAATATTAGCATAGTTTTTCTGTCCTACCTCTTTACTGTCCCAAAGAAGAACTACCATTTATGCAGTCTATGTTTAAGCATCTCTCATGAGTTAGTTACATAGGTATTCATATTGTGGACAGACCAAATTTGGCGTTCAATTTTGAAAAATATTTCATATTTGTGCAAACTACTCTTCTCTCACTTTTGGCAAAATTTACTGCAATAAAATAATTACATTATGTATATGCGTGGTCAATAACAGTGTAAAGTGGAACGGGAAAGAAGACAAATGCAGATGCAGAGAAGAATTTGGAAGGTCCTTTTCGTGGGCACTAGAAAACACCACCTACTGATCCCAAAAACCTGTTATTTCTTTCTGCGCACGTTAGTGACCGACTCACTCACGGGCTCCACTCTACTTGTTCCAAAGTAAACCATGATTATGTGATGGCTGAAGATGGAAAATGATGGAATCTCACGCAATGTAACTCTCTGTCACTTATTTGGCTACTGTCTATAATATAATCATAACTTCTTCAACAGCAACCATATTCAATGGATGAAACTCTTCAAAAAATATCACCATCCTTAGAATCTTATTAGATAGTGCATTTTTGTCTTTGACTGGTTTTTTTATTATTTATCTAGTTGAAGATTGTTGATTTTTTGAAACATGATCTAACAGTACTGTATAATTATCATCAAACTCCTAATACTATAATTCTGTGAACTGTATACAATTTTTCTGAGTCATCTTCTTTTAGTTTCTTTGAAATGGTCCTCATTGTACAGAACAGACACACAGTTTTGATATAGACTAGCAAATAGAGGATGATGGTACAATCACTAATCACCTATCTACATGCACATACAAAATGGTCCACAGCCACAAATATCATAATATCATAACCCTTTTGAATAATTTTTTGTCAGCATTTAAAATTAATCTACAGTGATAATATGGCAAAAAAATATGCAGTAAAATAGTGTTATTGGATGTGTACATATAAAATGTTTGATATGCTGGTGAATGAATGTCTTTAGAATACCATAAATTAATAAACTCAAACATTAAAGTACATATAAAATTTAATTTTTTATTCAGAACTTTTTTCTTTTAATTTTTTTTTTTCAAATGAATGAATGAGACTTTTATTAATAACCCTGTTTCTTAAAGGCATGACATCTTACACCAACTTCTGGTCCATCTATATTCCCAACACTCTCAAGTTCATGTTCTACATAAGCACAACAAAATTTTTATCCAGTTACTAAATTTATTTTCAACTGCCCCACCTTTCATGGCATGTAATTTTATTTGGTACAAACAAATCCTTAATTTACTCAAATTCACATGATTTTGAACAATAGATTGATAACAATAGTAGCTGATTGCACTGTTCCCTAAAGGCATGACATTTTACACTAACTTCTGACTTATCTATTCCCAACTATGAAGCCTATGTTTGAACCAACAACACTCATGTAAATTTCATTTATAAAAGGAATGCAAGAGTGAACTTAGTGCAACTTTAATTTGATATCCTTGAAAATGGTGAAATAAATTTCGAATGTCCACACATTCGTCCATCCTGGTATTCATCAGTATAGTTTATTTTCCAACTTATAGGGCATAAGATAATCGAATGCTAAGGTGGAAGAGATTTTGTAACTATTTAAGGAAATTCAGTGAAATAAAAGACATCAAACATATAAAATTTATCATATTCTCCATGTGCATTATCATATGATGGTTAAGAGACTACATTGTCCCCTACAACTGTCATGCTTTGTAGTCACTATCCCTTGTCATAGTCAGTCACCTTTTGTCTTGTCATTTTTTTTCTTCTATATATTGTGTTATGGACTGATGTAAGGAATGGCTTATTTTAAATTGCAGAGTTGAAAGTTGGTTTTCTTTTTTCTAAATATCTATTTAGTTCAAAATTTGAATTCTTCTTTCTTCCAAACTTACTTTCATGGTGCTTTTAAATTTTAAAAATGAATAAATACCTTTTAATTTAATCATATTAAATTGTTTCAATACATTAAATAATATGTTTTAGGTTAATGTTTAAACAGTTTACACTGTTTGTAATATTCCAACTCAGATATTTGTATCAAATGTTAGTTATAAATTGAAAATCATTATTTTCATTGAGTTAAAATGATTATATTCATTTAATTTCAAATTTAATTTAAAATTTAAGATAATAATAAATTTTAATTGTGTATCCAAGTTTAAGAACTAAAAATATATTTATTTATTTTTTTACAAAAATCTTTTAAATCGTGTAATTTGGATGTAAAAATGATTTTCAAAGTGTAATCTCATGTAAATTTTCTTACGAAAAAGATTACATATAATTCAAAAACATTTTTCATGCAAAAGATTGCTTTTGAAATGAATAATCCAAAAATAAAAAGAAATAATTTATGAATTGTACAACTTGTAAGTTTTTTATGCAAAATAATTTTCGATTGCATAATTTGGAAATAAAAAAAATCAGATTGAAAAATTTTAACTTTCATATTGTGTAATATCAAAAAATTTTCTTATATAAAAAAAATCACTTTCAAACTGCAAAATTTATAAATCATTTTTAAAGATAAAGGACAAACTTATCGTATTATAAAAGGTACAGAAGGAAGATATACGGGGTCTAAAGAAAAATATCATTGCAGTAAAATTCTTCAGACCGAACCCGACCTATAAACCCATATTGAAGGCCCAATTTAATGTTGTCACACTTGTCTAGAGAATAACTAATAAGGTTATATTTATTTTATGATATTAAAATTATTTATAGAAAAAATGAACTTGAAAATGTCACATTTGGTAGAAATCTTGAAGATTATTCTCGTGTAGTATTCATTTCCAATAATATAAATACATGTGCTTGTCTTACTTAGAAAACTGTAACATTTTACAAAATCTTATTTCATTCTTGTATTTTTTTTTTTACTTTTATACATAATATAATGGTCTATTAATTGATATTATATTTTTAAATTATTTAATTATTACGTTAACTGGTTATATTTTTTATAATTATATTGTTTGGTTTAATAAGACAATAAACGAGAGAGAAATAATTTTAGAAACTCCCAAATACTAACAGGTTCGAGACTAAAGGATTAGAAAACAATTTAAATAAAGAAATATTGGAGATAAGAAAAAAGAAGAAAGTTTTTGTTAAAGAGGTTTAATCTTATTTGGCTAGAACAATTATTTATATGAATACGAGTTGTATAAATGAGGTTGAACATATAATAAAAATTAAATTACATATATTACATTTAGTAAATTAAACCAATTTAAATAAATAACTTATATCATAGAAAAATTTAAATTGCATGTATTATATTACCCAATCAAACCAATCTAAAGAAATAATTGGAAATCAATCTGATTCAATTTAAAACAAGTTGTAAAAATTGGTTTGAATTGAATTTTTTAATATTGAAATCAAACTGAACATATATAAAATTTATATTTATATCAAAGGTTTTTAAACAAAAATTGAATTCAAATACATGGCAAACATCCTAATTATAAAACTATAATAATTAGCTAAACTTTCACATGTAATGTAGAATTTAAATTTTCAAATTTCATAAATTTTCTTCTCTATTATCCTTCTCTAATATTTTATAGTGAAATAAAATTTTATTAAATTAAAAAAAATGTATGGACGACCACACCAACCACAAAATAAAAACTATAATTCACACATAAGTGAATTATGCCTGAAAAAAAATTTAAATACATGAAAATAAAATATTAAAACTTATATTAATGTTATGAATAAAAATCAAATTAATTAACTTAATGCTACAATAAATTTTCACACAAAAAATAAAAAGTTTTAAATTACATATGCTTATAAATATAAAATTCAAAAGAATCTCATTGGTCTAAAAAAACTAATAAAAAAACTAATTGAATTTATCATCTACAACATAACTAAATAAACCTGACCTTTTTAAAAATATATTTACACAATTGGAAGATAAAGTGTTATATCAAATCAGATAAATCAACAAAAGGTAGATTAATCTTAAAAAAAAATAAAAACTAACAAACACCCCTTTTTTTTTTCATTTTGGTTATTACATTTAATTATAACTTGCTTCAGAATAAAATAAATTACCATTCTCAAAAAACAAACACTTTAAGCGAGTCCAAAAATCAATTTAATTTTTTTAAAGAATGGAATTGTAGTGATTGTGACAAATAAAAAAGGAAGAACTTATTTTCTGCAATTTTAGGTTTTAACAAATTCTAATGTTCTCTTACCTTTCAATAAAGGTTTTTTGTTTTTCAAATTTGTCCGCAGAGTAATTATTGTCTTTGGCTTATTCAAGATTTTTTTTTTTTATCATTTATAACCATTTAATTTTTTTAATTAGTTTATATATATTTTGCAGAAGACCATCTTTCCCAACTCTTGAGTCGCTAAACAAAAATAACTTTTCCTTTTTTATTTGTTTAAATCCTGCCCGAATTCTACACGAAATATATTTATTTTTTCAAATTAAATCGTAAATTTAATTCAAGGTTTGTTTTAAAGTTAATGAATTATTCAAAAGAAAAATATGGCAATGCAAGGAAATATAAAATATAATAAACGATTTTTATAAATCATAAAAATAAAAAATCCTATTAAAATGAATGTCTTCTCTTTAACAAGTACATAGCAAACATAGACATTAATTATTTTTTTCCTTTCCCTCTGTGATAGACACAAATAATCAATCAATCAACCTAGTTTTCGTTAAGCCATCATCATCTGAAAGCTCCAGAAACGCATCGCTGAATCTTTAATTTCATAATTTTGTTTGAAATTAGTTGTTGAAGTTTTTGCGAAGAAGAGTAGCACGCAAGTCGGCAACGTCAACCTCGTTGATGTTCTCTGGTTTGTAGTAACCAGTGACAGGATCTGGCACCCATGAAACCTCGTACGTCGACACCCTTTTCTCTTCCCCTGACTTCCCTGCCATAGAGTTAGTTCCTCCCCTTTTCACGCTCTGTGTTGCAACAGAGTATCCGCGTCTGTTTAGAGCGTTGGAGAATCCGTCTAGAAGAAGAGCAGAGAAAGTCTTGACGTTAGCGAAAGAGCGAGCCATTACAACCGAGGAAATCTTGTTGTTTCTTTGATAGGAATTTGAAATTGGTGAGTGCAAAAAGGTGGGCAGAACACGAGCTTTCCAAAGTGTAATCTTTTTAATTTGAGTTTGAGAGAGATGGGGTGAGGGTGGTCTTTATATAAGGAATGGAAAATTGTGGAGGCGTCAAAGCATGAATAATTGGAGTTGAAGGTAGAGTTTTCAATGACCTGAGAAAGTGGGAAGGTTCTAAAATTTAGGTAAAAGGTGGTGAGATTGTGACATAGGAAGAGGCGTGTGAGGGCGTGAGTTGGAAAAGTTTGATGGAGTCAATGGTGGTGTGAGCTGAATCTGGTCCTGCTTTTGACTCAGCAAGTTGTTGATGTGAGGTTGTATTAATTACAAACGTGTGGTGTGCACAATCAACATGCATCTCTCGAAGAATGCCGAAATTTAGGAGAACCTTCCCAACCCTCTCTTTTTGGGTAACCAATCAATTCAACTTCAAATTGAATTCCCTTTTTCTTCTTCTCCTCGTTTTCCCACTTGAATCATGCTAAGGAAGGCATGGCAAGGATCAGTTACTACAAAATTATTAAAATTAGGATGAAGCATGATGAAATTTAAGGCTTCAAGGTTGTGTTTCAAACTCAATCTTAACAAAGTTTTTTTTTTTTTTTTATACGAGTTAACCTTGTTGAAAATTCAAATATGAATTTAAACCTCTAATTAGATAATGGTTTATTTTCAAATTGCCTATGTAATTTTCTTTGAAATAATGGTTTCACCTTCTAATCTATGTATTAATATGATTCCGTATTGGCTTCACCCGATTGATATTTAGCAAACCTATAGTAGAACCGTGCCTAAATTGCTTTTTGGCTGGCTATAAATCAACTAGTCAAATAAAAAAGTTAGTAGTATTCATTTTAGGAATGAATGTTATCACAATCATGCATCTCATTTCTATTCTTTTAATATGAACACTTCTATATTTTTTATGTTTTTATATTTTTTTGAAAGGACAGATTGGTCCGAACAATTTGCATTATTTGATTTCCTTACTTTCTAGAAATTGAATTTTGTTGTCATTTATCCAGATAATACAGTATGCAAAGACCAAATCTGATGTAATAGCAAAAGTTTTTTCTGCTGTTGTAAATTTTCGGGGTGGAGGGGTGGTCAATCATCCATGGTCATATTAAAGAACTACTAAAATAATATATCCCATCTAAATTTAGCACCTTTTAATTTTTTTCCTGATTTGTAGCAATTTGTCTGTTACAGACAGGAAAGTCTTTTCTAAGTTCTCTGGTTTACCTTTGAGAAATCAGTTTTTATTTTCTGATTTTGATTTTGCATTGAAAGAAAGGAGAAAATGTTCTAGTAAGAAGTGAGATTGTGTGAAAGATTCTAATCGGCTATAGAGATTATGAGATGATACGATATCTGGTTTAAAGCAAGTGATTCAAATAAACAGAATCTTGAACAACTTCGTTCTGTTCTTTATTGTGCCCATGTTTATTTAGTTCTATATTTGTTACACATGCTTTTCTAACATTCAAATTATCCTAGATACCTTATCCAGGTGGTGCAAAATCCATGGTACCCCGAGTTCTATATGCGATTAAATACGTCGACTTTCTCTACATTCGACGTCTATATATATCACGAATATTAATTTTTAAATCGAATGGATGTCACATTAGTGAGGTTCCCGACATATATTCATATTATTGAATATACGTCGGGCTCTGGGGCAACCAACATCCTATTTCATGTTAAATCAGAAATTGTGAACCAGCAGTTATGCGCACTTCATCATCTTTTTTCACCTTTCTTTTTCTGTGACATTGCATTTCCAGGTGCGATTTATCTTTTTTGAATCGTTTAAACTAACTTTTACTCCGATTAAAGTAGTCTTTGATGTATTATCTTTCATTTGAACCGATTAAAATGAGTTTTCATTGTGTTTTTGTGTAGTTTTTCTTGTGTCTTTGGATAGCGTAGTGCATCTTCTTCCTTTGCTAGTTTCCTCGTAAAAAAAGCTTGCGTCTTTTGGATCTCTTATGATATTTCAACCCAAAGTCGAACCTGGGTCCTTGCCTAGTTTTCATGTCATCGTATTTTTTTTCTTTCGCGGTTAGAATGGAACTAGACAAAGACTCATGTTCGGTTTTGAGTTGAAATGTCATAAGATATAAAAAAGACACAATATTTTCTTAAGAAGAAACTAGCAAAAGAAAAAGGTGCTACTACGCTACCCAAAGACACAAGCAAAATTGCACTAAAACACAATGAAAACCCAGTAGACGTCGGTTAATGACACGACTGACTTCGCCCTTAGACGTCGGTTAATGCCATATCTGACGTCTATAAAGGCGTTGGACATGACATTAACCGACATTTATAAAGACGTCGGACCTGCAGAGTCCAACGTTCCATTAACGTCACCCATAAAGACATTGGGTCATCTAACATTAAAAACCCAAAATAACATATGTCTAAAGTCCTTTTTAAACTAGCGTAAATTCTAATCATTGTGGCTTTAGAGTGATAAAATTTGAAATTATGAACCTCTTATAAGATTTAAGAAGCAAGGTTTGGTAAGAAAAAATTAAATATATTGTTTATTAACTTGTATTGTATATCTATATTAATTCCTATAATAATTATATTATGACGCATAAATAAATGCTAGTGTGGAAGAAAACATGAAATTAATTTAAATGATGCATAATACCTAATTTTTTTCTGTCGAAAGTTTAACTTACTATAATTTTAAAATACGCTCATTATATTTTTTTAATATCTATTTGAATATTTTCTAAATTTATATTTTATAACTCGTGTTTTATATTTTATATTTTATTTAACTTATATAATAGCAACAATATTTAAACACTAGTTATTTCCTTTGTATTTTCTTTAATACATTAACGAGTTTATAATTTATAACTCTAATATTTGAATTAATTAATATTATATTCGATTATATTAATTAAATTTTAAATACTTATTTATTTTCTTCAATTGCTAGAGAAGTAATATCTGTCCATATCAATCAATAGTTCTTACTCTTTACAATTCAAAAGTTTTATGATTTAAGAAATACTTACACCAATCTTTCTAGATCACACTCTTATATACATTTTTTATTACTTATAGTGAATTATGTTTTTTTCTTTTATAATGACTCCAATTCGATTCAATGCCGTTTTTGATAATAAATTAAAGATTAATAATGATAATTTTTTGAAGACAATAAATAGCATGATGAGGTTAATAAATTTTGTTTAACGTAACATTCCAATTTTACTAGTTTACAATAGATAACCTAAGATATTAATAAAATAAAGTAGATTGTATTAGAATATATTTATTTAATATTAATATAATTATTTAAAAAAATAATCGTGATAATATAATATATCTAAAATTAATAAAGAAAATTACTAGACAACAAAGAAGAATATTTTGTAGTATCATCGTCATCTACTAAAGATGCTTCAATATCTATTATTTAGAGATGATTCAATATCTACCTCTTATCTACTCACACCAATAAGATAATCATCATAAAAGAAACAAACAAATACATAAAAACACTAAAAGAAAACAACAGGATAAATTAATGTGCAAAAGAGTTTTATAAAAAAAAACATAGAAATATTATCATATATCACTCATTCATAAAAACAATCATATCACACATAAAGACTCATACAAGACTCAGTTATCCGGATACAAACATTGGTGTAAAGGTCTATAGTGCTCTGTAGAGTCATTGTCAATGAGTTTCACCCTACCATACACAATGTTAGTCCATTATCATCTTTGGTCAAGATAAAACCTTAAACTAAGATTTTCTACACCTCTTATCACATGCCTCATTTTACTCTACCTAAGTTTGAATGATTATTAGAGCAACAAGATATCCTAAAACATTTAGACTTTCACATCAATGTATACACTAAAAAAATGCCACAATAGAATCTTCCCACGAGATCCTTGGAATAAGCTAAACACATACAATGCTCATATCCATTAACAAGCTCATCATCATCACCGTTTCGCACATAATTTGCATGCAGACTTATTCATAAATATACCAATCATTCTCAAATAAACATCATAAACCAACTATTATTTTTAAAATTCACAATATCATACAATATCATGGCATCACTTTGTCATACAAGCAAGCTTGGAGAGGCAAGGAGCGTATCATGGCTGCAATGCGTGGATCTTTTGAAGAGGGATACCGCTTGCTTCCACAATACTGTGAATAGGTGAAACGCACAAATCCAGGAAGTATTGCATCTGTTTATGGAAATCCAACTGATAATTGCTTCCAACGCCTATTCATATCCTTTCAAGCGTCAATATATGGTTTTTTAAATGCTTGTCGACCACTTTTGGAGCTTGATAGAACATATTTAAAGAGCAAGTATCTTGGTACATTACTTCTAGCCACCGGATTTGATGGTGATGGGGCTCTCTTTCCTCTGGCTTTTGGTGTTGTTGATGAGGAGAATGATGATGATTGGATGTGGTTTCTGTCAGAACTTCATAACCTGATGGAGACAAACACCGAAAACATGCCAAGGCTTACAATTTTGTCTGACAGGCAGGCAGAAGGGAATAGTAGATGGTGCGGAAGCAAATTTTCTCACTGCATTCCATGGATTTTGTATGCGTCACTTGAGTGACAGCTTTCGCGAGGAGTTTAACAACATAATACTTGTTGATCTTCTATGGGAAGCTGCTCAAGTTCTTACCATACTTGAATTTGAAGCAAAAGTTTTAGAGATTGAAGAAATATCACAAGATGCTGCGTACTGGATTCGAAGAATTCCACCTCATTTGTGGGCTACTGCATACTTTGAGGGGCAAAGTTTCTTTCATTTTTCAGCAAACATAGTTGAATCTTTAAACACATGGATATTAGAGGCATCTGGGCTTCCAATAATTCAAATGATGGAATGCATAAGAAGACAGCTAATGACTTGGTTTAACGAGCGACGAGAGAACAGCATGCAGTGGACATCAATACTTGTCCTTCAGCTGAGAGAGTTGTTATTGAAGCTCTTGATCGTGCGAGGACACACCAGGTACTTCGTGCCACTGATGCTGAATTTGAAGTTATATCACATGAAGGAACAAACACTGTTGATATTAGGACCCGTTGTTGTCAATGTCGTGGGTAGCAGCTCTATGGTTTGCCTTGTGCACATGCTGTGGCTGCTCTTCTCTCTATTAGGCAGAATGTGCAAAGATTCACAGAAACCTGTTTTACTGTTGCAAACTACAGAAATACATACAGACCATACACCCAATTCCTGATAAATCTCTGTGGAAGGAGTTGTCTGAGGCTGAGGGAGTTGTCACTGTTTCTGAACTTCAACTTCAACTTACTATTAACCCTCCTAAGTCACTCCGGCCACCGGGGAGACCCAGAAAGAAACGGGTTCGGGCAGAAGACCGTGGCCGCATAAAACGGGTTGTGCATTGCAGTCGTTGCAATCAAACGGGTCACTTTAGAACTACCTGTGCAGCTCCCATCTGAGTCTCCTCCTACACCTTAGTTTTTCATTATTTATTATTTAGGCTTTTTAGCTTAGACCCTCCAAATTTTCTTTTTTTATTTCCTTTACATTAATGTGAATTAATATGTTTTAGATGTTGTGTATTTATAGTCAATTAATTTACATTTTTTCAGTAAGCATACAACACTTCAATACATCCTTATTTCAAAGCTTAAAAAATTCTTAACACGACTCGAATGATTCTAGAGAACGAGGGTATTCGAGTCTCCTAGTTTGCTTACTGAATGAATTTCATGTAGCAAACCAAGTTACAAAACCAGCCTTTGTATCGATTCAAATTGAAACTTACTTTCAGGCCAAATGTCAGTAAACTTAATGCTTTTTAAAGAAAATCAGACTTTTTACCAATTCAAGTTTCCTGAACAAATATAATTATGTAAGTTGGAAAAGACGAAATGACAAACCAAACATAGCCTTGGTAGTTAGGGAAAACGTGGAAACGAAGAAATTGATTTATACTTTTTCACGTCAAATTTATTAAACGACGCAAACGTTGTTTTCATCTGCTTTGGTGGGACGCTAATCTTCTCAAGACGGCCGGACACAATGAAATGCGATTCATGGTCGAAAAAAAAAACCATCTTTTCTTCGTTTACATTTTATAAATTTGAGTCCTATTATTTTTTACAATATTTACTACCGAAGATTTTAAGAAGAATTTATTATTTTTTAATAGCATAATTTATCAATCTTAAATACTTATAATTCCATTTTCAATTTTGGATAATGATTTTTTTCTTACATGATTAATTTTCCATGATGTAGTTTAGTTTTCTTCAGTATGTGAGGCGGATAGTTTGATATATTCAAGCAAAGCAAGAGCGATAACAGAAGCCTGCAAGGGCGAACACACTTGCTTGATTACGAACGATACAAAACAAAGATGAAGGTACAATGATTTGTTATTTTCGAACTTAATTGATTAACAAAGAATAATTAAGAAAGCAAAATTGGAAGAAGTAAAAAGGACACAAAAGTGTACATCATATAGTTATAGACTTAAAGGACAAAGGAATTAATTAAAATTTAAAAAAGTTTTCCTCAAAGGAAAAAGAAAACTAACGTGGCATAGCCCTATAATGTTAATGAGCAACGTATCGAGGGTTCTGAGCCATACAAATGATAAGGGTTCCATAAAATTTCTCTTTTTTTTTTCTTTTCGTTTGATCTTTCTTTTCCATTCAGCATTCAATGAGTATTTGATCCATAGTTCAATTACTTCATGTAGTTCCCATATTTTTGAGAAATTCCAGAATACGATTGAGTGTCCCATACCTATATAAAACAGTTAGTTTACCATGTTCACTATAGTTACGCCAGTTGTTGTTATACAGAAATAAAAGCTTTCAATGACCATGTTTCACTTACTCGTAAATTTCCCTTTGAGCCTCCTATAGCCAACAAAAAAGGGTTGTCTTCCGAGAATGAAACAGAATAGACAGACCCCTAAAGAAACACCATAAAAAATTACATTAGCATCACTTTAACAATGATATAACTACTTCTATAGTACTTTCCCATCATACACAGGTGAGAAAATTAAACTTACTACTTTTGGAGAATAAGAGCCCACACAAGAAGGTTGGTTGTTTGACAAATCCCAAAGCTTTACCTGCAACATATATTAATTATAAGAGATAATTCCAATAACAAACAGCACCAGCACTATACACAAACAACAGAAGTGTTTTCACGGTTACCTTGTTGTCCAACGATCCCGTAGCGAGAAGCTGCATGAGCCGACTTAAACTAAAGTACATATATAATTTATACAAGTTCTAATTAAAACATTGAATATACATACATTAGGAATTGCCAGATTGTAGGATACTGATGTAACAGCTTTGCCATCTTCATTAGCATTGAACTCAGATCCGGAATCTGACTTGGCAGTCCGAACATCAATCAATTTAACAGTACCATTTTCAAGACTCACCTAACAAGGCAAATAAATTGCAATCAATGAAATGATAAGAATTATAGTCATTTTGGCATGTGAGCCTTAGAAATATGCCTAACACACCACAAAAGAGTGCTCAGAGTGTGGATCCCATGCCAAGCTCTCTACTTTAGCATTGAGTTTCCACTTACAACCATCATGTGATGGGATCCTCCCGTCCTTCTGCAATATGTAGTATAAGCGAGCTGAGACTTTCAAACTTAAAATATATTTATTTTTGTTTGAATACACATTCGATCATTACCAGAAAAACAGTACCATCAAACGAACCAGTAAGAAGAGACCGTGGTGAATGGTGATTCCAAGCAACAGCTTGAACCTGTGAGAGGATAGACGGAAAGGAGATAAACATGATGAGAGATCAATAGAAGTGATTCATTCAAAAGTTTAAAATAGTAGAGATCAATAAAAGTTTAATTCTTGCCTTGTCCGTATGATCCGTCATCGTAATTTCACACTTCCCACTGACAACATCCCAAATCTTCACTTTCTTGTCAGCACTCGCACTTGCAATTATATTCCTATGCAATAAGAATAAATGAGTTAAAAAGAAATTACTACATGAAAACTTTATGACGTAGAAAACATTCAACAGAAAAGAAACAACAGCAGAACACAATTTGAAAATGTAATAAACCTGTAAACTTTGTTCCATGCAAGACCAAGTACTGAGTCACTGTGGCCATCATCTTCAGTGCTACCCAACACCATACATGGCGTTCCCTTTAAATCCCCTGTAAACTGAGAACAAGGAAAAGTTATAAGGTATCCTTCAAAAAGAACTCTACTTAAAGTTACAAAACAATCAGTGAGATTTATGCACTAAATTCACTTACAACGTCAACGTTGAAAATTTGAATATTAGGTTCAATCGAGCCAACAGCTAAGAAGTTCCCTGTGGTCATAAGGAAAATACATAAGATAAAAATACTATACAAGTAAAACAAGTTGCAAGTAATGGCAGTGATTTAAGCCCATAGTTACAACTGAAATAGTAGACTGCTATCACAGGTATATAGCCAGGTTCACATTATAGTTCAAATATGATACAAATCAGTTATAGAGATGTATAAAAAAATAAGTTGTATATAAAAAATTGGAATAATATTAACTGAAAAGTTCAATTGGTTGGAGACTTGAGATGTCAAGAGATGCCATACACATGCTACGACAACAACACTGACAGTGGTTCAACGGTGCACAGTCACAATCACAGATTGTGAAATTAATAACACTAGTAGTAGAGACAAAAACAATGAAAGTGTGTTTTTATGATTGTACAGATTAGCTTCTAAAACGAATTCAACATTTTAAAGAACTTGAAATTCATCCAACCTTTAAAGTCATCTTTTGATGATCTACAAAATATTTGAATAATGAATTGCAATCGAGTATTCAACCTTTTACTTCACCTTTAGATGAAGTATGAAATGTTCATAGTTTTAGAAAAATACCCTTCATTTACATATGAAAAAGAAAAGCATAATTGCCAAAAACAAACAGTTAATACATGACAGATATCAAGCAAAGAAACCACAGTTCTTTTACCTCTCTCTCCTCCTTCAAGGGGATAATCAAGCCAAGCTGAGCAAAGCGGAAATGCTGAAATTCGGATGTGATGGTGAAAATGCAAATATTTTCCTTCATCGACAAGTATCCAAACCTGAAAGAGCATAAGCAAATTAATCATAAGCCTAGTAATGTCTAATGGAATATAGAAGAAAATTATAAAATACTTTTATCACACTAAAGAGTTTGGTTACCTCAAAAACACCAAAACTATCACGACCTTGTTCCTTTACCCGTGCACAAACAATGAGAGAATCCGTTGGATTAATGGGACCGCAAAGTTCCTCATAAGAATAATCCTGACAAACAAACAATGTCATAGAAAACAAAGGGAACAGGCGGACAACAAATTAATAGAAGTTTTGAACTAACCTTGTAATTTTTGAGATATGGATCATCTCCATAAATTTCCATGAGGAGCTCCATCACGGCTTCGGTTATGAGGACAACTGGTTTTGATACTCCTTTTGGTACCCATGAAATTGACGACATCATTGTTTTTCAATACTTTTCTTTGCTGTCCCAAAAATTCTCACAACCAACCGTTTTAAACTTACAGGACTATTGTCTCAACTGCTACACCACCTAATAAAGAATTTAAATAATGTGAATGATCTCTTTACAATGCGTGAATGATTATGAAAAGAAGACAAACCATATACATAAATAAGTGATATTCATGGGCTTTTGCCCAGAACATAAACATAAACAAGTTCTCAAAATACAAGAACAAATAGCCAAGAAAGTATGTGTAATAATACAAAAGATAAAATACGAGGCAAATCAACAAGCACTGGGAATAGCATGATACTACTCTGACTTTCTCGTACCTAAATTTTGAAAACTCATACATAATTCTCATTTTGAAGAAAGGCATCTGAACAACACAGTTCTATTAGAACGAAGATTTTCAATTTTGAAAAATGTTATGTTTCTAAAACTATTATATAAAAAAATATGGGATGCTGGAAAGGTGTCTGTGCTTTTCTACTTTTAGTTTTAGTCTCCACCGCTTATTCTGTATAAATAAGGTTGTCCGAAGAGGGTGCTCATTTAAAATGTGCTTTTGTACTTTTAGTTTTAGTCTCCACCACTTATTCTCAACAAATGTATAAATAAGGTTGTCCGAAGAGGGTGCTCATTTAAAAAATAAGATGGTGGTATATTTGTAAGATTAAATGGTTTAGAGATTAAATAATTTAGATGTGAAAATGTATCCAAATCTACGATTTAGATGAATTTTAATCTCAAGTCAAATCTTTAACCCTAAATTTTATAAAAATATATTTCAATATACTTTTGTTTTAAATTGAAATAACCACTTCCCTCATAAAAAATTTCATTCCCGTGCATGTCTTTTCATAGCTTCATTAAGAGGCTTGCAACAGAGTATAAAAATCATGATTTAAGAGAAGAATCGGTAACAGCAGCAAGACCGTGTTTATATAGGAATGAATAAAAGAACCGAATGAGTATTATTTTTTATATAACTTTTATATATATATATATATATATATATATATATATATATATATATATATATATATATATATATATATATATATATATATATATATTTTATAAACCAAAAACTAAAAGATAAAATATCTGATATTTCAAAGTATTGATTAAATATAGTTTCCTCAGATCACAAAATAGTGATAGATACAAAAACAATAAATCTTATTTAATGATATAATAAAAAATATAAGAAATTCGTGATAGCATCATATTATTAATACACATTAATCAACGAAAGAACAACGATTAAAAATATTAGAAAAATATAAAAACCCACTTTATAAAATCAACTAATAATAATAATAATAATAATAATAATAATAATAATAATAATAATAATAATAATAATAATATAGCGAAAAATATAAAGTGATATCATAATATTTTACTAATGTTAAATTATTATATTATTTAACTAATATATTATTTAAATAATGTGTATTATGTGATCAACTTTATACTTGTTTAGGTACGGAAATAAAATATATAAAAATATAAAATATGTTTTATGTTTCAAAAGTTTTTTAAATTCAATTTTTGTTTGCCAAAACTTTGTTTAATCTTCTCCCCTCAATTTTGAAATTCATTCATCTCAATCCTCGTATTTGATTCTGTTTAAGATCACATTTCATGTATATGTAAAGTATTATCCAAAATTATTTGAAAGAAAAAAGTTAATAAAATTCAAATTTAGAAAAACACAAATAAAATATTTTTTATTAAAAGTTTTTTTCAAATTTAAAATGAAGTAGAGTAAAATAATATTTTATCTTAGATATGTATACACATTAACAAAAAAACTAGATATTTCAAAAGAAAAAGGATTACACTATAGAGCATATTATATTTTATCTATATTATTGTATCTCCCACTCTGCACTGAATCCACATTAATATATTCATCTACTTATTATCAAGGTGATAAATACAAACATAAAAAACAAAAGAACAAATAAATAAAAAATGGTAAGCTAATGTACCAAAAAGTATGATCATACAACATATAATATATAAATATTCATATCAATCAAATCCTAACACATACAATCATATGTACTAAACTTAACCATTTTAATGCATATATTACTCTAACGAGTTATGCATTTATTGTAACATCCCTTTCTCAGAGTGTCACTAAAAAATGTCTTCTTTCTTTTATTTGAAAACGTTCATTTGCAAATAAATGACATACCATATCATTACTAGTTAGTGAATTCAAAACCATCGGAAAAACAAAAAAAAAGATTTCATTTCAAATCCAATACTGGAAAGCTGTTCAAAATTGCAATTCAAAAATTACATTATTTCATAATATATTTCTAATCCTCAATAATATATTTTCAATACAACTCTTCACTCTGAACAGCTCCAACATCATCTACTCCCCTATAACAATATGAAGGTGTTCCTTCACCACTGTTTCATACAGACAAAAAGGTACAACACTCAAATCTCCACTCTTTTACTGCTTCACACAAAATGAAAAGATATAACAACCACACATATCACTACACGTATCATTTGAATTCCTATCCCATAGGTTCACCCTGACCCTTCTAAAATTAAGCTCCGTTTTCTTAGCCCACATAATTAGAGGAGTTTTTTAAAAACCCCAACCCCCAAAGCCCCATAAAGTGGGTTGGGTCAGGGTTAGGATGGAACTAGCCCCAAACTAAATTAATTTATTTTTAATGTATTTTTAATTGTATTTTTATTTACTTTACAAATTTAATAGTTTCTAAATTTTGCATGATAGTTTACTAACGTCTTTTTAATTAAATAAAAATATATAAATATTGATTTTATAAAAAAATATTTTTTTAATTGTAATTATATTTTAAATATATAATTTCATTATTTCAAAAAGTTAAAAATATAATATATATATATATATATATATATATATATATATATATATTAAATTTGTTTAAATTCAACTAAAGTAATATTTTACTAATATCCTTTTTCTTTTATGTAAAATCCCAATAAATATAACCAAAGTCATAATTTATTTTTAGGAGTTAACAAGAATAATAAAGGAGAACAATAGTGAATAAGCAAAACAGTATGAAATATACTTGGAAATTTAAAACTGAACGATTGGAATATATAATGTTTACAAAATAGACCGAACGGTCTAGAATACAGTACATTGGCCGAAAGGCCCAAAATTAAAAAGGTTCCTATACTAAACGTTTTACGAAATACAAGGAGAAGAAAACGACTATCCTAAGGACCGGACGGTCCTGCATAACGTTCGGGCACAACCTCTAAAGGTTCCTCGGCCCGCACAGTGCCCTCCAGAGTTTCTTCCAAAGCAGCTTCAAAGGTATCCTCTGCTCACATCCAAAAGGATGATCATTGCAATGAAGAGAATAGCCGAACGGTCGGATACCGAACGACAACATATACAAAGCAAAACAGATAAGGGTAAGCTTATGTAAATTTAATTTATCAATTCATCATACAAATAAATATACAATACAAACCAATCATTCATGCAACATACAATTACTATACTCATGACCGACCACTAAGACACTGTCCGGACGGTATAAACATGTAGCTCGATCGTCCCTAGCACCCGGCGTGGTGTAGTAATTGTTTTCCCCAGCTGCCACCCGAGGTTAGTCCTCAAACGGTTATTTACTCATATAACCGCGGACCTCCTGCCATTCCCACGCATGAGTGGCCTCCCTCTACTTGAGGAAGCGCCCTCACGGAATATCAGGATCAAGGACGACACCAGAGTCTTTCCCACATTCATACTTTACCATTTATTACCAATTTCATGAGACATTCCGCCATTGGAATTCTCTTACTTAGCCAAATTCAACCAACGTTCGTTATTACTTCCAAGTTGTTAGGGTGTTGAGAAGAATACCAGATACTCAATACCGAATAGTTTCTGACTAAACATTTCATAAGACCGAGCACTAGATCTATGACCGAGTGCTTTACATGACCGGACGTCCTCTGGATGAATAATAATAACAATGTGAAACCGAACACTTCATAAGTTAAGTGTCAATCTAATACTGACCACTTATATGACCGAACGTTGGTGTCTGACCGAACGTTCTTAAAGTGAGTAATAATAGTAATACAAAACTGAATGTTTCATAAATTAAGTGTCAGTCTAATACCGAACACTCGTATAACCGAACGCTCAGTGTATGACTGAGCGTTCCAAATAATTAATATGAGGCTGAATACTTAGTGTATGACTAAGCACTTCAAGACCGAACGTTCAGTATAAGACTGGACGTTCAGTACAATAAAGACAATTAATATGAAACCGAGTACTCAGTTTATGACCGAGTACTTCACAGAACGAGCACTCGATTTATGATCGAGTACTTCCAATAAACATTATCAATATAAAACGAACGTTCAGTGTGAACGAACGCTACTACAATGAACATAATTAACATGAGACTAGGTAATCAGTCTATGACCGAATACGTTAAAGCCGAACACTCAGTATAAGACCGAGCGTTCTGTAATGGATAGATTATTACGACTGAATAAGCAAGTCATTTAGGTTTCGATACAATGGTACAAGAACGATCGTTTTAGGGGAAAACCGAACGGTCCTAATGACCTTCGGTCTCAGATTCACATTTTCTCTAAGTTTCATACTTATCATACAATTCACACTACAACATACCATATTCCATTCATGAGAAATCAAACAACATACTTTAGATATCAAACATGCATTAAATCAAACACACATTCAAAACATACAGAAAATCAAAATTAAACTTTATAAGCTTCCCTTACCTCTGTTCCAGCTAAGCTTCTAAAGTTCTATGTTAAGATTGTCCAAACGTCCAAAAGTGCTCTGCTTGGAAAACCGATAGGTGCAAGTGAAAGAGCTTGGCACCAGGAGTGTTTAATCTGAAAGAAGGTTGATGATCGGAGGGGAGGAAGTGGTCGGAACTTTAGAGAGAAGGTGGAGATTTCTAGAGAGAAGGAGGAGAAAATGGAGTTCTGAAGTTTGGAGAAGAAGATTGCATGCAGGGAAAATGATGCCAGATTTAAAATCCCAGCTTTTATATCCCTTCCAAAACCGAACGGTCAAATGCCAAGCTGCCACTTGTACTCCACTTTCTGAAACCTTGCACGCCCTATCGGTGCCACGTGTTTTCCACTCTCTGCACTCCCACATCTCCTCTGCTACCGCACGGTCCCCAATGGAGGGAATTAAATGAACTGAAAGGCTTGTCTCCCACTTACATGGGGAGACTAGAAGGATGCGACACGTGTATTCCACTAAGGTGGGTTATTTAATGGGGTGTGACATTTCAAATATAAATATATAAATGTTGGTGTTATAAAAAGTTATTTAAAATATTTTTTTAATTATAATCATATTTTAAATATATAATTTTATTATTTTAAAAAGTTTAAAATATAAAATATATTGAGTTTGTTTAAGGTTAAAAATAAAGTAATTATTTATTAATATCTTTTCCTTAAAATATAATTGTATAAATATTAATTTTATAAAAATTTATTAAAAATAATTTTTAATTATAATCATATTTGGAATACATAATTTTATTATTTTGAAAACAAGTAAAAAAACACATTTTAATTCTTTGTTGTTTTAAAAGTTTTTAAAAAAATATTTTGATAAAATATTGAAAAAATATTATATATAAATAAAAATTTAATTAATATTTATTTTTATAACAACAAAAATAAAATTTTAACTAATACTTTAATATCTTTTATCAACACCTATTTTCATTGACACCGTCACTGCAACCGGACTGTTACCAAAAAGAAGAAGAGAGAAAATGCTAAAAAATCCAATTCTGAAAAGATTTTTTTGAAAAATATTTCATGCTTCGGATAGCTCTCTCTAAAACCTATTGTGTGCAAGAGTATTATGAAAAATTCATTTTGAAAAGTATTATATGTATTTCGAAAAGTATATTTCAAAAATATGTTATGTAAAATATGTTCCAAAATGTATTTCACTTTTGAAAATTTTATTCTAAAAATCTCGTTTCAGTAATTTGTTTTGAAAATTGTTTCAGAAAATTTCGTTCCAGAAATTTTATTTTGAAAATTTTAAAAATCAAAGATAAAATGACATTTTCAAAAATTATTAGGGTGTGGATATTTTTATCTTTTTTATAAATTTTATTCTACTTTTCTTTTTTTTAATTTTATTCTTAATTTTTTGTTTTTAATTTTAATTTTTTTTATCTTTTCGTTTTGTTCAATACAGTTAATAACACTATATAATAAAAAAATATTATTAGTTAAAAGGTTTTAAAATTAAATTAAAAAAAAAAAAAACTAAAAATGAAAAAGTGAGAGAAAAAGACAAATGGGTGGAAAGGGGAGAGACAGAAACAGCAGAGAAAAACGGTTTCTGCTGCCAGGAAACGATTTGGTTTGACAGACGCGGACTGAAGTTTGGCAGAGGCGACAATTTGAAAGAGAAAAAGCACGAGAAACAAAAGGGGAGGGGTTACAAGAATACTCTAAAAAAAAAAATCTTCAGGAGAGCGAAGGAATACCGAGAGAGGAAGCACCGAGAGAGGTTGGGGTGATAACAGAGTGACTTCAGTATCAAGGTAAGTTTTCTAACCCATTTTGATCTTGTAAATAAACCAATGACTGGTCATGATGATTGTGCACTGGTATTCATATGCTTAATATGTTTGCATTTCTAATGGTTCATTTTGCTGTTTGGCTTCTCGATATTCCCTACCATTAATGTATCTTCACTCCGTTTCCACGAGCATGCCTTGGACAACAAGGTTTCGTGGAAATTTGCTTCTCTTTCTCCTCTTCAAAGCCACTGAATAGCATAGGTTCTGATCTTCCATGGCTCTCGACGTCTCTGAAACGTCATGAGGGTCCTATCCAGAGAGTGTGAAGCGTTGCTTCCACTTTCCATTTCTTAAATCAATGAGGTTACCTTTACAAAAATTTTATCATAAACAGTTTCCCAAACTTGGATTCATCTCACCTACAAAGAAAATTGACTCAGTTTCCCTGAGTTGGTCGCGATGCCATCACCACTGTCTTCATCGTGTTTCTCTTGGCCACAGCGCCACTACCATTTCTTCCTCCTCCATCTCCGACACCCACAGCTAAGGCATCATCGTGGTCTTCGACTCGGACCCTCGCCCCTCCACCGACCACCTGCAGACTCAACCCCTCCTGCATTTTCCATTATACCCATCTCTTCCTTATCTTCCAACATCAACAACAACGTAACTCAAACTAGGAAGAAAGTATACTGCTTCAACTAAACCAAAACCAAGCATCATTTTACAGCAACCAAACCAAACCCTCCCCTGTTCCCAGCGATTTTGGCGGAACCATTCGAGTTCGTGTTCAAATTTCAGTTTCAATCACCATTAAAATAGAATCGAGAAACTCACACAGAAGACGCTCCACCACCTTCTACAATCATAAACCAGTGCCCTCCCAAACCTGCAGACCGGTATCCCATACACGCACCTCCATCAATTTTGATTTTTACTGCACGCCATTTCTCTGTAGAAAATGAACCAACCAAACACCCAACCCTATCCTGTGCCTTCTGCAATTCATGATCACCCTTCTTCGGTGCGGTCTTATCACTGGTCTCCTGTGACCTCCCCTTCGGATTGGCCCTCTCTGGAGGAGGTTAACAAATTATCTGAATTAGGGTTTTCTGGTCAAAAAGGTGTTTGCTGGGAAAGGTTTTGCGAGTTCGATGTCAGTGGTAAAGGGAAACAGGTTGGAGTTGGGAGCAGCAGTTTCCCCTCAAAGGCTGTTCCTGGCTTGGTAGAAGAAATAATGAACCAGAAACAAGCAAACGGAGAGGTGAAGGACTCTGTTGGTGGAGAGAGAGATGACGAATGGCCGGCGGTGGCTCCAGTGGGGTGTAGGGTCGCCGGCGACGCCAAGGTTGGCAGGGGTGGTGGTGCGGCGAGCCCCAACCCTAGGTTGACGAGGTAGAGAAGCAGAGCCGGACACCGCGGTCAGCAATGGTCGCCGGCGACGTTGTGGTTCGGGCGGAGTGTCCGTCGTGGTGACTGGCTGGTTGGGGGAGGCTGAGACGTGGTCGCGCGGCGGTGTTGGCTCGATGGATGGCTGCGCGGGACGAAATGGAGATAGGAGATAACATCTGCACCGTGGCTGGCGAAGGTCCGACGTCGCGGCCAGTGGCAGCCCTGGTGGTTTGTGGCGTCGCCGGCAGCGTTTTGCACTGCGAGGGAGGGAAACCCTTTTAGGTTTTTTTTCGTTGTTCAGAGAAGAGGGTTGGTTTTCTTGAGTGAAATGGAGAAATGGGGAAATCTGGACTGACCCCTCATGCTTAAGGGAAAGAACCAAACCCTTGGCCAGTTTCTTGGGCCAGCCTCGCTGTGTCAAAAAAAGGAAACAACAAAGAAAGAAAATATCATATACACGTACAATATAATAGGATTAGGATTAGGATTGGTAGAAGCAGCTGAGAGATAAAGATAACTGTATTTAAATATTTATACGGTCATTCAAAATATAAAGAAAAGTAAAATAAAATAAAATCTGAGTATAAGTTTCTAAAGTTTTCCCAAAATACAAGTTCACTAAACTTTAAAGAGACCTAAAAAGTGTTTCCAAAATACCAATCATGGGAAAATAAAACTAGAAGTTTTCAAAATAACAAGCTAATCAAGTAAGAGCTAAAGGAAATCCTAAGTACTAGGTGTTGGATCTTTCTCAACTTCCAAAGCTTGCTCCAATGGTACATCATCACCCACTGCTCACATCCAAAGGATTAGATGATCATCGCAATGGGGAAGATAAACACATGCAACACACACGATGGTGTTTTGACAATTGACAAATATCACAAAAAAACTCAACAGACTCCTTCGTAAACAAATGGGGAAATAAGGACTTGATAAGACTAAATGACGAATGCCCAAGCCGCTGATGATGTAACCATATTTGAGATTTTGTCCACGTCTCAGATGTAGCTTGTTGACTCATGATTTGTGTGTTGCTTTGGTCATCAAACTCTAAAAAATACAACCCACTTTGCTCCTTAGCAGTTAAAATCGTCTTTCTCGTGGCAAGGTCTTGAAAAACACAATAAGTTGGAAAAAATATTACTGAACAATTTAAATCCTTTGTGAGTTTTTGCACAGAGATAAGATTATTAGCTAATTGAAGAACATGTAAAACATCCTTCAATATAATAGAGGAGTCCAAAAATATATTCCCAGAGCCGCATACAGGTATACCCTGACCATTTGCAACTGTAATAAGTTGTTCTTTATTGCTCTTGCCATATGAGTCGAAATACCCACTAAAAGGTGTCATATGATCAGTTGCACCTGAATCAAGGATCCAAATACCTTGAGACACATGACCAACAGTATTGAGACAAATCTTACCTTTTATGGACAGAGTACATGATCCAGAGGGCTTACTCATTGATGCAATCATTGCTTCCAAGCACTCGAGTTTCTCCTTATAAGCTTTCATATCAAGATCTGGTGGTGGTGGTGGTGGATTAGGCTGGGACGGACTAGATTGGTTGGTGACTTCCCGTTCTGAGGTAGTATGATTTTCCCATTTTTGAGTACGCCCTTTGTTGTTTCCCATGCGCTCGAGAACATTCTTTCTTCCATGGAGTTTGAAGCATATTTCCTTGGTATGTCCAGATTTTTTACAGTATGAACAATAGTCCCCATGCACACCTCTTTCAAACGTTCTTCCCCCAACATTTGTTCCCTTGTGGACTCCCTTTCCAATTGTCATGGCAAAGCCTGTGTTGGAGTTCCCTTCATGAAGCATGACAGCGAGTTTCTTCTCCTCTTACCATAAAAAAAACTTCTGATAAGGGGGTAATTTTTCTCTTCCAAAAATTTGAACTCGGATTGGGTCGTACTAATGATTAAGGCCCTGGAGAAATTTAAAGATTTTTTCCCCTTCAATGAATTCAGCAAGAACGACAGCATCTGTTTTACACATCTTCATTGCTTGGATCTGATCGAGTTCCATCCAAAGGCTATTCAGGATCCCGTAATATTCTGATACGGAAAGGGAGCCCTGTGTTATAGTAAATATCCTGTTCTTGAGATCATGGGTAGCAACAAGATTCTTTTTTAAAGAAAAAGTATTCTATAAATCATTCCATATTTCTTTAACAGAAGAATGAAACATATAATTTTTCCTTATCTCAGGAGCTATAGATTGCCACATCCAAGTCATAATTAATGAATCTTCCTTGTCCCAAATTGAAAAATTTTTGTCGTCTGGTGCTGGTCCTCCTCCATGTATATGATCAAGTTTTGAATGACTCTTGAGAATCCTTAAAATAAATTGGCTCCATTGTAAGTAATTCTGACAATTCAACCACAAGGTATTTCCTATATTTGGTAGGTCATTGGGTATCCCCAAATGAATACTTTTTTCTTCAGACATCCCATATCCAAGAAAAAAAAGGGCCAAAAAACTTTAAACTCAGATCTACTCAAATAAAGGCCAAACAGGTCGTTACCAACCCTAGGAACAGAATCAGGAGGCTCCGACGACTCTTCTATGGCGGTGTCGGTGAGTGGGTTTCACCGAGAAAGAAGGAGCAAACGTAAGAGTCAGATCTACTCAAATACGATCCAATTGAGTCGTCACCGACCCTAGGAATGGACTCGGGGGGCTCCGGCGACCCTATTTGTGGCGGCTTCGGCGAGTGGGTCTCGCCGGAGGTGGGTGCGTGGGTTACACGCGCCGGCGACGGTGACGACGCGTGGAGGCGTGTGGAGGCTCCGTTCACGGAGCGACTTCCGGCTCTGTGATCGCCGGTGTTGGGCGCACCTTTCTGCACTATCGACGTCCCCAACCGGCGACGGCGGCAGCGGCGGTGGTCGGACAGCGGCGGTAGTGCGGCTTGTTGCAGCGGAATCTAGCCCCTAAGATTAGGAGCTCTGCAGATTTTGCAGAACTCACACCCCTAAGTTTCGTTTTAGACATTTTTATGAATTTCTAATCATTCTAACTAGAAATTTGTGTGCATTTAGACTTGTCTAAAGGTTTATAAACATTCCTAACCTCAATCCCTAGCAACTATGCATAGATTTACACTCAAAAACCTCAATTCTCTCAACTTATGGGCTCAAACCTAGATTTACCACTTGAGGACTGTTCTTGGCTATTTTGACACTTCTCACAAGTCACTTTGGACTTACCTAAGTTGTCTTAACTGCCTAATTCAAGTTATAACCCCCAGAACTCAAAACCACTACCTCACTTCTTCTAAACTCACCCAAAACACTAGTTTTTCCTCAACCGAAGGACTCAATTCCACTTCATTAAAAGGCTAACAGCCACAAACCTGTAGGGACTTAATCACCCTAAACAACAACAAACCTTCAAGGGACTTAACTGTCCTGAACATATGGGAGGCCTTCAGGAAACAATTGTCCTACAAAGGCAAACAACAACAGACCTGTAGGGATTACACTACCCTGCAGCGGCTAGAACTTTCTCCTCCTCACGACTAAACAACAGAATGTGTAGGTGGAAGAACGGGTGAGAACCGATCCGTACGAGGGACAAACCTGAATCCCATAACTTTGAAAGAGTCAATTCAGCGGTCAGTCTCAAAGAACAACTCTCAGTGAGTTGTTATAACAAAGCATTGGCAGAAACCAAAAAACACCATGGCATCAAAAAGGCCAAATACAGGTTGGAGGTCCAAAGTTCTTTGTTGGACTACTCCTAAATGGTGATACTTAACACTGTATCACAAAAAATATGGGTTAAACTCTAGCCCAAGAAGGAAGTTCTTTGTAGAGGCTGAAAAATATTTCCCCTCAGACAAATTTTGGAAGTATAGCTTATAGCTATGTCAGATTGAACTCTAGAAGTATAGCTTATAGCTAGGTCAGATTCTGGAAGCACAATTTTGTGTAGCTGTTATCAGAAGTAGAAGTAGAAGCACCCTTCCCCTCTGGATGAGCCATCCATGGGTTCTTCAGATTCCGAGGAACACGCAAAAAACATCTTCTCTGCGGCATGGAAAAGAAAAGGAAGAAGCTTCGTCGGAAGAAGAAATCCATTGGTGGTGGTAGAAAGCCCGTGAAGGCAAAGAACCCTTCTCAATTGAGAAGAAGATGATGGAAGAAACACAACAAACACTACCGCCCAAGAAGTTACCGAAACGGTTTTTGAGAACGTCCGAGATACGGACAATGAGGGAAAATGGAAGGCCAAGGCTCCCTACAGATCTGGAATCGGAGGCCTTCTTCACAATTTTTTCAGCAAATCAATTTCCAAGTGCAACTGGATGGCACCTTTTAGGATGGAGAAGAAAATAGCGGAAGCAGTAGAGGTAGGAATAACAATTGATTGTGACGGCAGCGATGATGGCTGACTACAGTGGCGGTGGCTGACTGCAGCGGTGGTGGCTGACTATAGCGGTGGCGGCTGACTGCATCGGAGAGAACAACAAACGACAGTAGTTGCGAAGTGGAAACGCGAGGTGACACCCTCTCCTCCTCGCGGCTGAGATGGATCTCGTCAACCCGTCGACGTAGTGTGTTGCGAGGAAGACGAAGATTATGTGAAGCAACAAAGATGGTAGCAATGGCAGCTATGGGAGGTCAGAACAGAGAGGAGGAGGTCCAGTGAGTGGGTCACACCAAGGAGCAGAGACTAAAACTCAGATCTACTAAAATATAGCCCAAACGAGTCATCACCAACCCTAGGAATGGGCTCAGGAGGCTCCGGCGATGACAACGAGTGGGTCTCGCTGGAGGTAGGCGCGTGGGTTGCACGCGCCGTCAACGTTGGCTGCGTGTCGAGGCGCGTTGAGCGGAATCGGGTCCTGACTCCGGCGGGGTTGGCTGTTGTTTGAAGAGACGGTCCAGATCTGCTGGTCACAGGTCAGAACTGTGACGGTGGCCGGCGGTGAACAGTAGCCGGCGACGTACGGAGGCAGGCGGCAGACGGTGGACGATGGAGAAGAGCGGCGATACATAGCGGAAAAAATAGCAAAGGCAGTGGCTTTCAAGGGAATGGGTTTAAATCTCACTCTAATGATACTCAAACAAACTCTGGGCAATACTGGAAGAAGAAAGTCAGAACTTGACTAGGGCAATTGGAGCCCATTACAAAACACAGGTTAAAAACAAGAATTTTAAGGGGCTGTCGGCGACCATGGCGGTCGACCGCCGGCAGACAGCAAAGACAGCGGAAGCGGATCAGACAAGTTCTGATACCAAGTGGAAAATAACACTGATTTATTATTCAAATCATGAAAAATACAATCTGATACCCTCTATTTGTAATAATCTAATTCTCCTAAAAAGGAAAATAGGGAAACTAGGAAATCTAGAGAAAATAAAATAAAATAAAAGATTATGTATCTATTTCCTCTAATTAGGAAATTCTAAAGATATTATCTCAAATTACAACACTTTCAATTCCAAATTCATATAAATTCGTAGTTTAGGTGCAAAAGTGCTAAAGGATATTGTTAAAATAAATCAACAGTTCAATATTTATAGGGAATTAGGCATTAAATTGTGTGGAAAATTAGGATGATTGATTCCTAGTTATCAAGTATATTTATTATAATTGACTTTTTATTATACAATAAATACATAATGTGTGGTCTGCATATGATACAATTCATTCATAACATATACAATTCTTTATGGTATTAGTAGTTTAGGTTCGAGATCTAGTTTCTCTCCTCCATTTTCTTCGATTGAACAGTACCCACTGTTCTGTGTGCCCTTTTTATCTATCACTGAGCATCTTTTCCTCTCGTGACCATCGCGATCAAGATCGTCCTCCTCCGCCAACCACCATGCTTCATTCACCACTTAAATCTGTCATATGCGAGTTTTGTCAGTTAAGAAAACACTTGTCATACATATGGTACTCAAGTCAATAAAAGTGTTTTGTCCCTGTTGTCTTTATTTACTCTAATATTTGGAGTCCTAGTCGTGTTTGTTTTACTTTGGGTTTTTCTTACTTCCTTACTTTCATTGACGATTTCTCCATATTTACATTGTTATTCTTAATGAAAAATCTTTTTGATGTTTTCTCTGTTTTCCAAGGTTTTTTGACTAAAATTTTAGGCGTTGACAATGCTTGTGAATATGTCTTTCCAATTTTAGTCTTTTGTAAGTTTAGAGGGTATCCTTCTTCAATCATCTTGCTCTCACACACTCCAACAGAATGGTGTTGTTGAAAGAAAGAATCAATACTTGGTTGAAACTGCCTATACCCTTCTGTTTCACCATAATATTCCTTTTCGCTTATGGGGAGATGCCATTCTAACATGTTATCTGATCAACTGCATGGCTTCCCCCATCCTTAATAATCAGGTTCCTCCCTCACTCTCTCTTATATCCAACGCAAGATCTTTATTCCATTCCTCTTCGTGTCTTTGGTTGCACATGCTTTGTCCATTACCTTACTCTTGATAAAGATAAATTTTCTGCCAAATCACTCAAATATATTTTCCTTGGTTACTCACGCCTTCAGAAGGGCTATAGTTATTTTTGTCCTTAACCTCAACCTTATATAATTTCTGCTGAGGTCACCTTTTGAATGTTTTTGAATTTTAATAGGATATATGCTTCTGATGAGGCTCAAGGATTTATATATTGCTGGGATACAAGACAATTGACTCATCTACCTTGCCATCGGTTTGGTCTTCGTGGGAAACATTTGTTCACAATTGAATTAGACCAGGAAGAAAAGGTTATCAAATGTTTACGTCACTCTATTGCATCATTTTGTGATTATCTAGGAAATATAACTTGTTTGTTTATTGTGATCAGTCAATATCATTTCACATTATTTCAGGTTATTTTTGCTGCTGGAGGAGAGGGAAAGCTGTATGCGTGGGACATTCGCATGGAAACAATATTTGCCAACATAAATTTGGTATGCTTAATTGACATAAAATGCTATTTTTAAATTATACAATCTAAGTAATGTTTATACATATTTTCATGCAGGATGTTAAAAACATTAATAACATCCTAATTAATCCTTCTTACCCAAAGCAGTTAGTGTTCCAGTCTGCTCAGAACGGGTAGGTTTCATTTGTCTAGAATAATTACCTCTTTATTGTTGTATTTTGTGAGCTAATAATAAAGGCTTTAATAATATTGTGTATATTTTTTCCTATTTTTATGTAGGTCCGGCGTGATAAATACAGCTGGTGATCTTAATATTACTCACTTAGTCTTTTCTAACGAGTAAGTTGTATATTTTGAATCATCGTTGTCTTCGTTGCATCAATTCAATCTTGTAATTGCTCCCAATGTTCTGAATTTTTGGAAAGCCTTCATTCTATCCCTTTTACTTTTACCCCTCGTATATGCGTGCAATTACTATCCACAACCCCAGTCGTAAGTACTTCATTGTCTAGTTCAAAGTCAGTTGAAACTTTAGACGAAAACACTTTTAATCTCTAAAATAAACTAAAATGTGTTTTTTTAATCTTTTTCAAATACATTTTATACTAAAACAATATGTCTAAATAATGTAATTTTCTTTTATGTCAGGGATGAAGGGGATGAAACGGATGAAACAATTCGCCAAGCTCGAGGATCATGGCTGTCAACAACTTCGGTAAGAAACTTCCTTAACTAAGATATCGTTTTTGTTTAAAAATAATGTCATCTTCATTTATGTTTGCAACTGCCAAGGTACTCAATTGTCATTTGCGTGCTGTTAATGATAATGCTAATTATGTATTTATTTTTCTTTAAATAAGATGTTTGAAGTATGATTTCTCTAATTGATCCACAAAATAATCAAAAAATAATGCAGATCTATTTGCTACCATCTGAAAGGAGGATGTTTCTATTGGATTATCATTCCAATGGCAAGATGTTATTGCACAAATATTCTAGGTAAGTCACTCAATGAGACATATAGCATTAATGAGATAGAAAAATTAGGAGTACATAGTGGCCACACAAAATAATTAAATTGAAATGCAAAGAAATATGACCAAATTTACTTATTTAGTTATATTACAAAGCTGTTGTTTTATATAGGCCATATCTGCCTTTATTGCGAAACATCACGTCATGCATAGCCCATCCTTTCAACGATGACATTGTGGCAGGGAATGAGGTTTGTTCCAGTATTTTTGTGTTTCAATTTTATATATTTATAAAATTAAATATCTTCCAACTTAATTTGTTGTTGTGCTTGACTAAGTTTGGTTGGTTTCAGGATGGTTCTTTAACTATGATTTCCCAACGGTATCGTCAAGGTCAAGGAGATGATTTGTAAATAAAGTCGTCGATCAAGACATTTGTAAGAATTTGAGGAGGAAGGGACAATATTTTGCATTCTAGTTTGTGAACCAAATAACTTCAAATCATGGCCTGATTAGCGTTACTATCCAATGCTGGCTTATTTTTCTAGACCTTATGTTTAACAAACTCTTATAGAAAACTAAAGTCTGACCCCATGAAATGTGTTGGTTTCAATGTGATGAGTTTGTGGAAACTTTCTTCTTAAATATTCTTTTTCTATTTTTTATATTCATTAACTCTTGTTAATTTTGATTCACTTTCACATTTATTCACTCTTCTTAAATACTTAGTTTGTATTAATTAGGTAAAACAGATAAGACAGTAAAGAAGGTGAGAGGTGGGTTTTTTCTACAAAAAGAATGAGCAAAGTTAACACTAGTGTGTGACTTTTAGCTTGTTCTCGTGAATCTAAATGTTATTCTATATAAAAATAACGTTTTTTCATTAATAATGTAACTATCTCCAAAGATGTATATGATACTTTAGTTTTTGTAAAAGGTTAAAATAGTTAAGCTGCACAAACCAGAGTAGAACGTCAAAAGATGACTTTTGGCTAAAGTTTCGCATAATAAAAAGTATGATTTTTGGCTTAACTTTCACAATAGATTTGACTAATGTCTCATTGTTATTGAATCTTTCTACTACATTCTCAAATGTTTATTATTGGTATCATTTTGACCATTGGAAATTTAAGTATTTGTTAACAATTCATTGTATTGATATTTAAACACTTTTATGATAATTCTCTTTTTAGTAGATTCTAATATTAGTTTGCTTATCTGAATAACGTGTTTTCAAGCTTAATTTTGACGGGGTAACAAATTTTCGCGTGAATTGACCTATTACAATTTTTAATGTTTTTTCGTCATAGTTTATACATGTTACTTCTTCTTACCTTTTAAATGGACATATAGAAACAAATATGTAAATTGAAAAAGTAACGACCATGATAATGCAAGTAAAATGTTAGTAATGTCCTTTTAGCTTAATTATGTATTAAGTCTATGAAAAATGTAAGAACTTCTAATTGAATTTTTAATAAATTTTTATGGTTTATTTAATACTTACTGAATTAAAAAATTTCAATTGAATCCTCACTTTTTTTTTAATTTTTATCGTCTTGAAATTATTAGAAATTATAAATACTTGTAATTCTTAATGAATATCTTATTTACCTCTTTGTAGGTTATTATAAATTTTAATCAATTATAAAATTCACGTTTACAAATATTTTCATAATATTTAATAGAGATTATTGTATGAGATTATTTCTTAACATGTAATTAAAATTATAACATTTTAAATCAAATTAATAATATTTTTAATTTATTCGGTTTTAATTTTTTCCGTAGAGAATAATAATTAAAAATACAAACGTTTAAAATAAATATAAAATAATAGAATATTTCATAGTAATTTATTTTAAAAAACCTATATATATATATATATATATATATATATAATTTGCTCCACATTTTATATTTTCTAAATAACTAAATATAAAATTATGACGAAATTCCTTTAAATCTGTTCTAATATGTTTTTTCTTTTTGATAAAATATATTTTTAAAAATTATTCAAACTTTATATTTATTATTACTACTATAAAATTGAAAAATAATAACAAAGAGATAAGAGCAATAATTAGTCATAATTAAATTAAATATTATTTTATAAAATAAATATTTATACCTATACATCAAGAATTTTTGTGTGTTCACATTTATTTTCTAATTTCATTCTTTAAATAAAAGTTTTTTAAAATTAAAAGTAATCATTTTATTAGTTTTATCATCTCTTTAAATTTAACTAATAACTGTTTTGTTTATATATGACCATATTTTAAAATTAACCATTTTTTATTTATTAACTATACTTTTAATCCCATTTATCAAATATTTCACACAAGAAAACGTATCTTAGTTTATCTTTTTCTATGTAAAATATCCTACAAGATGCATACCATCTGTGAATTAATCAGGGCTGTATCTAGGATTTATGACAAAACTATTTCTCAGAATTATACAAAATGACAAATTCATTCAATTATTCTTGGAAAGAGATAATTTAAGATCAAATGAAATATTTTGTTTAAGATTGTTTAATCTTATTAACAGAAACAATAATCAATACCATATATCTTACCATGGCTTATCATTAAATAATTTTAATTAAAAAAAGATATTACTTATCATTAAATAATTTTAATTAAAAAAAGATATTACTTATCATTAAATAATTTAAAACATATAACTTATTAATTTAACGAGACCTTGAATAATTGAGAGGCCTAATATAAATGCCTCAATTGTTTGACTACCTTCCATCTAATCAACTTGATTATTTGTAGTACAAAAAAAAAAATTCAAGTGTAAATAAAATACAAATACAATAACTAAAAAGAAAAATAAAACTAATTGATAACGCTTAGCATTTGCAACAATTTTAAGTTATATTAGTGGACATCTTATTTTATTCAATTTCAAAGGTATTTCATCAAAAGTAATAATTAAAATTACATATTTTAAACATATGCATAAAATTTTAAATAATACATTATAATTATTCAAAATAATAAGTACTTGGTCAAAAGATTATATATATATATATATATATATATATATATATATGTAAATATTTCTTCTTTAAATATATTTTACAAATTAACTTTATAAAATATTAATAAAACAAAAAGTTATGAATAAAAATTAAATCAGATGTTACGTTAAATGCTACATTAAACTTTCGAATTAATGATTGCCCAAGTATTAACTGTCTTAAATTAACAGTATAAATGATACGATGGTACATTTTTTGAGGTCTACTTTATATAATGTTATATATATAGAGGTAAATAAATATTTGAATTAGAAAAAAGTTTTATAAAGAAAATTTTCAAAATGTAAAATTAAATACCAACATTGTGTCGTACAGTACTATTTAAGAAAATAAGTTACTTATTTATACATTAATGTAAATATTACACTATTAGGTTTAAATTGTTTACATTGGCATGTTTCTAATTATTACCAATAAAGAAAAGAAAAACATCAGAAGAGTGTATTCAGTAAGAAAATTTGAGGTAGAGATTATTAGGCCCACTAGCAAAAGACGACCAAAGCCCAATTATTTTGAAAATCAGCAGTAGCTTCCCCCGCCGTGGCTTAGGGTTTTACCTTTACCCCGTCGTGGAAAAGCTTGGCCTTCTCTTTCACTTGCTGAGCGCAAAATGTCTGAAGTGAATGCTACCCCTGAAATTCCTCAAAACAACACCATCTACATCAATAACCTTAACGAGAAGATCAAGATTGATGGTACGCGTCTTTTTCGTGTTTCCGCAACTTCGATTTCGATGGATTATACGTTCTTTGAATTGTCGTATGTTGGATGTAGAGTTGAAGAAGTCTCTGAACGCTGTTTTCACTCAGTTCGGGAAGATACTTGAGGTGTTAGCTTTTAAAACCCTAAAACACAAAGGTCAAGCTTGGGTGGTCTTTGAGGAGGTCTCTTCTGCTTCCAATGCTCTGCGGCAAATGCAAGGATTTCCCTTCTATGATAAGCCCATGGTATCATATCTTCTATTTCGCGTTTTCAAAGTCAATTTTATCTCTGTTTTGTAATTTTATTATTATTTGAATGGTTTTTTGAATTGGGGCATGGCTTTAGTTAATTATGATTGGTTTTTCCGGTTGGAATAATTTCTTATTGTAAGAACTATGATAATCTCCAATTTGCAGAAGCTCGTACCAACAGAAAATTGTTTGAAAATTTAGCATAATTTACGGGCCTCGAGGTTAAAGAACTCTTATTTTTCTCATTATAATGGTTAAAATCAAGAATGTTGAGGAACAATATGTCGTCATCAACAGCTCTTTTCTTTTCAGTAGATATTACTTTGTTCATGGGATATGAAGATGCTGAAGGAAGGGCTAATGTTGTGTAAAATTGCTGTCAACGTTTAACTAGTGGCGACAGTGGCTATCATGTTTTCCATCTTTATCATCACCTCACCAAAAACAGTATAGGAATTTTTTTTTGGTGTAGAAATTATTTTAGATAGAAATGGCCTACAACTCTTGGCAAAGCTGACGCTAAGGACTGGCAGAGTAGAACTCATCCTATATTTATCCTCAATCCCAAGGATTCATTGACTACAAATCATTTATTATTAATTTAGCATACACTCAGTGGTTTACCATTTGGTGCCAAATTAACTACGCAATAATATATTGGGCGTCAAGGATACTACATCTCATCCTGATTACGTTCCAAGGGAAAATTGTAATTGCAATTCTATTGAATAAGCTTTGATCTTAAGTTCCTGAGCCACATCAAATTTTAGATTTATGTGACAGTATAGCACTGGAAAACAAGAAAAGAGGAGATAGAAGATTTTGAGTTGGTTGACATCGTGATGTGGCATTAAAAAGCTGACAATCTTTTCCATCTGAATTGCCTGTCCAAATTGCTTATGTAATTTTCTTCGAAATAATGGTTTCTCACTCGCTACTTGGGGCTTCACGTGCTAATCTATGTATTAATATGATTCCATATTGGCTTCATCCGATTGATATTTAGCAAACCTCTAGTAGAACCGTGCCTAAATTGCTTTGTGGCTACAAATCAACTAGTCAAATAAAAAAGTTAGCAGTATTCATTTCAGGAATGAATGTTATCACAATCATGCATCTCATTTCTATTCTTTTAATATGAACACTTCTATATTTTTTATTTTTTTATATTTTTTTGAAAGAACTGATTGGTCCGAACAATTTGCATATTCATTTTACTTGATTTCCTTACTTTCTGCTGCATTGTTCTCTCAATTTGCGTCAGTGCAAGATTATCCTTTTCTAGAAATTGAATTTTGTTGTCATTTATCCAGAGAATACAGTATGCAAAGACCAAATCTGATGTAATAGCAAAAGCGGATGGTACTTTTGTTCCTAGGGAAAAACGTAAGAGGCATGATGACAAAGGTACAACTCACTTCAAGCACTCTATTCTTTTTATTCAAGCATGCTTCACTGTAAAATTTTAAACCCATTGGTTTAAATGGGAACAAGAACAAACAAGGTTAAAAGTTCTTCCTTTCTATAAACTGAGGGCCCTAAGCACTTAATGCCCAAAACAATGTCAATATTATCCTATTGATTTCATGCAATTGTCTTCCCTTGAAAATCAAAGGACTATTCTGTTTCTTGGGGTATTATCTCCCCTCTAAATTAGGTTAGTCTTTTTCATGCAACTGTCACATGCCTTGTATGGTTCCAAGAAATACTATATCTGACTCTAGTGCCTGCCTTAAGACTCTTAGGCATGTGTAATTATTTTATGGATCATATAAATTATGTGTTTTATTAAATACATTACGTAATAAGTGTTAGTCAGCAGTGTGACATTTTTACATTTTAAGTTCACTTTTGTGTTTCTGTCCACAAAGGGACATGGTTGTTCCATACTGCTGAACATCTAGGTGGACAGGTTTTATGACACACATTACATAATCAATAAGCAACTTTACATGGAAGTAACCTTGTTATGCTCTATTGCAGGCAAAAAGCGGAAGGACCAACATGATGCTAATTTAGCTGGAATGGGACTAAATCCAGCCTATTCTGGTGCTTATGGTGCAACACCTACGGTAAGCTTTTTCTGCTATTGTAAATTTTCGGGGTGGAGGGTTAGTCAATCATCCATGGTCATATTAAAGAACTACTAAAATAATATAACCCATCTAAATTTAGCACCTTTTAATTTTTTTTCCTGATTTGTAGCAATTTGTCTGTTACAGACAGGAAAGTCTTTTCTAAGTTCTCTGGTTTACCTTTGAGAAATCAGTTTTTATTTTCTGATTTTGATTTTGCATTGAAAGAAAGGAGAAAATGTTCTAGTAAGAAGTGAGATTGTGTGAAAGATTGTAATCGGCTATAGAGATTATGAGATGATACAATATCTGGTTTAAAGCAAGTGATTCAAATAAACAGAATCTTGAACAACTTCGTTCTGTTCTTTATTGTGTTCATGTTTATTTAGTTCTATATTTGTTACACATGCTTTTCTAACATTCAAATTATCCTAGATACCTTATCCAGGTGGTGCAAAATCCATGGTACCTGAGGCTCCTGCACCACCAAATAATATTCTCTTTATTCAGAATCTTCCCAATGAGTCAACTCCCATGATGCTGCAAATGCTCTTTCTTCAATATCCCGGATTCAAGGAAGTTAGAATGGTTGAAGCAAAGCCAGGAATTGCCTTTGTGGAATATGGTGATGAGATGCAATCTACAGTGGCTATGCAGTCGCTGCAAGGTTTCAAGATAACCCCACAAAACCCTATGTTGATAACTTACGCCAAAAAATAAATAGCGGTTTCTCGAACTTGTATGAGAAAAGACAGGAACCCATCTTCAGCATAGAGTTGTTAATCCATTTAATGCAGTGGTGTAATTTTAATTGGCTTCTATCTTTGGCACAGCCTTGATTCAAGTATGATTGTAGTTACGGATAATAACTGTCATTTTATACAAATGTATTTAGGAAAGTACTAACTAGTTCAGATTTATTATTTTACTTTTTCTAGATTCGTCAATTGACCTTCTTTTGCCCTTATTTGAAGAAAATTACCTGCCAGGATTTGCTGGATGAAGTTCAGTAAGTGAATACATGATATCTTCCTTGCGCAAGTACACAAATAATTTGGTTATCCTCTTGTGACGTGCTATCCCTGCTTAGTTTTTGAAAATTGGGTGTTTTATTTGTCCCTAGGTTGGTCAAAAGTAGAAGGCAAGATTGCAGTTTTTCCTATGTCTAGCATAAATTCTAAAAGCAGCCAATTTGGATTTACTGCAGTAAGAGATCATGTTGCTGTTACACGGATTACCTCAACTCTGATTGTACAAAATAAATGTAGTTTATTAAACGACGTGTGTTCATTGACTACAACAACTATGACATTTGTTTCACTGCATAAAATCCTTGGAAGCTTTTTCGTGCTCTATTGTCACGTAAGTAGGGCGTGATTATGAAAACTGCATACATGTGAACTATATATGTGAAAAATGTGCTTGGTAGCTTAATTTTTTCAATTAAAGTGTAATTGGATATCTTATTCAACAAACTTTTGTACTGGTGTACCCTATGCATAGGGGGCCTTTATTCTAGTCCCATGTTCCCCGTCTTCTGCTCTCTACACTCTATGGATGTTAGCCATTAAAGGTCATTTTCTTGTTCTGATATTAATTCGTTTCATTTCGTTATTATGAAGGTTGGTCACTATGGTTGACCAGCGAGAAATTTGACAAATGCCAACATGATGAATATTCAAAATAGGTTTTACAAATGCCATCTTGTTCGTTTATTTCTAGTTTAAGATTATGTAATTATGATATAAGTATAACATCTAACTATACTGTGGGAATAAAAATACAACATTAAACAAATTTCATGAGGATTATTGGATGTCTAGTTATCGTTCACTCATATCAAGCATAATAGATTAAAAAAAAGACTCAGTGCATGATCTAAACATTTTTTTGAGACTTATAATTACTTTTTATTTGAGTTTTCCATAGTTTTAATTCATTTCTTAAAGCTTGGTATTTTAATTTTTTAGCTTATATTGTTTTACACGTTTGTTGTGATAGTTTTAGAATTACTAGTCTTAAAGTGTTGTTCTTTTTATCTTAACTAGTTTTAAACTCGTATTCTCACACTAGTTAATATTGTTTGTGTTTGCTAAAAGATGTTTAGAACTTGAGAAAATAAATAATAAATAGTTTTAAGTTTATAATTAAGGTTTTAATAGAATCAATTTGAAAAATGATTTATAAGTTTAAAAAGTGAATGTCTATAAAATATAAATAGTAGAATTTGTAAAAATGTAAAGAATAAAACATATGTAAAAGTAAAGTAGATTATTTAAAATAAAAAAAGATATGTAAAAATATGTAGAGTGGACTCGCTAAAAATACAAATCAACGTATGGATGAACTAATCTAATGTATATTGCTAAACTTGTCTAATCAGTGCATTGAAAAATTGTCTAATATGTGTTGTTAGACTCGTCTAATCAATATATGGACATATTTGTCTAATGTGTATTATTATACTCGCGTAATTAGTATATGAACAAACTTGTCTAATGTATATCACAAGACTAATCTAATTAGAGAATGAATAGAGTTGTCTAAGGTGTATTAAGAAATTTATCTAATATGTGTATGGATAGACTCATTTAATGTATATTGTTAGACTCGTCTAATTAATGTATGAACAAACTTGTCTAATGCATGTTGTGAGACTATTAGTGTGTAAACATACTTATCTAATGTGTAATCTTAGACTCATATAATTAATGTATGAAATAACTCATATAATGTTTTTTTGCTATATTCATCTAATTAGTATATGGACAAACTCGTCTAATGTCCATTGCTAAACTCGTCTAATATTTTTCGTTATATTTATCTAATCGATATATAAACAAACTCATATAATGTTTATTGCAAGATTAATCTAATAAGTGAATGAACAAACTTGTTTAATGTGTATTAATATACTCGTTTAGTTTGTGTGTGGAAAGACTTGCTTAATGTATATTGTTAAAGTCGTATAATCAATATATGAATGATTGGTTTAATTTGTATTGCTAGATTTGTTTGATCAATACAACGACAAACTCATATAACATTTTTTGCTTAATCATCTAATTAATGTATTCCTAAAGTTGTCTAATAATTTTTGTTATACTCGTTAACGCATGAAATGACTTGTCTAATATTTTTCATTATACTCCTTTAATTACTGTGTGGAGAGTCTCGTTTAATTTGTATTATTAGATTTGTGTAATTTTTATGTTATATTCTCTCATCAGTGTATGGAAAGACTTATCTAATAAATACATCAACAAACTCGTCTAATATATATTGCTAGGTTTGTCTAATCAGTACATGGACACACTCGTATAACTTGTATTGCTAGATTTGTCTTATTAAAGTATATTCATACTTGTGTAATGTGCATTGTAAAACTCTTCTAATTTCTAAATAGACAAAATCGTCTAATGTGTATAAATAGATTCGTTTAATATATATATATATATATATATATATATATATATATATATATATATATATATATATATATATATATATATATAAATAAACAGACTTGTCTACTATTAAACTTATTTAATGTAGACATACTCATTTAATGTTTGTCCTTTTTTAAATATTTATCATTAAAATAAGTATAAGTAATAAAATAGTTTTGTTAGTATTTTTTTATATTATAATAGATAAATTTCAATTTTGGCACATGTTTTAATCCATCTTGCTTAGATGGAGTTAGAAAATTAAAAACATTGGAAAAAAAATTTAAGAGGTCATCGTTTCTAACGTAAAGCAAAAGAAAGTACAAAGAAACACAAGATCTTTTAACTTTTGTGGGATGTTGCTAGGAGTGTTTTCCACACTAAAAATAGCTTCTTAGTAATTTTATAATCAAATTTTAATAATTTAAAATAAAAGTTTATGTTTTCTCAAAGAAATCACTCTGAAGAACTTTTATTCTTATTTTTGAATTATTAATTTTTAGCAATAAATCTGACTATTTATCAATAAATCTTGAAATTTTAAGCAATAAATCTGACTATTCTTATTATTCAAACACTTTTTTTCGATGGGTTACTGCTCCTTTTTCTGAATCATAGTCAAAAACACAAATGAAGTGCAGTAAAATTTGAAGCATTTGGGAGTATAGTTGAGTCTCACATGTGTTTGAGTGGCCACGCCAATATTCAACACCTTAGATTTGACAATGATCTCATCAAGAATCTATCTTCTTCTTCCACAAGATAGAGAAGCATGCCAACACTTCCAACTCATCTCTTTAATGCAACAGAAGCAAAAGTTCACAGGCAAAACCTCCATTGCACTTTGTTTTTTAAACTTAAATATGGCAGTGGACGATTCACCAAATCGAAATGATGACCCAAGTGTGAGTGAACGTGGCCTGTGTAGAAACTCCTCTCTAATATATAACCCAATGTCGCACGTCACAGATTCCCGCATGCTGTGGACTAGACTTAGCAATCTGCTATCAACAGACTATACTCACCACTGAATATAAATCATAAAGAGAAATCAATCAAAATGTGTATATACATATAACATTTCTTGACCAAACCCTGGTTGTGGAAGTTGTTTACTTTTTCTGCTCTGTGTATTAATGCTGCCTTTGAAATTGTTGCAGTCTACTCTGTGTTAAATCACCAAAAACTTACTTTGGGGCAAAAGGTAAGGACCTATTACGTATAGGGAATGATATCTACCTAGGGAGCGTCCCAAACTTTCTCTAAAACTCTCACAAGCACACACATGCACATGCCATACTCAAAAACTTGCAACCCCACACGCAAAGCCTACGTGCACTCATACATATTCTTCTCCACCTCTTTGCACCATCAAATTCTTCTTCAATGGAAAAGGGCAACAGAGACTGCATGTGGGACCCAAAACTCTTCATCCATTGTCTGCCATTTGATTCAGTACAAGGAAAACCTTGTCTCCTTGCTGCACTGCAGTGAACATCACTAAATAATACTTCAGGATGAAAAGAAATTGATTTATATGTTTATGGTTACCACTTAAGAAATAATAATGTGGCTGTGCTGAATTTTAGAACAAGATTTTAGCACTCTACTTTTTTTGTAAGTTAAAGCAGGCAACAATCTGGTTCAGTTTCCTTCGATATCTCGCTACGTTTGTGTACTGGCATGGTATGATGATATGGTATGACAGAGTTTTTCTTTTTAAAAAAAAAAAAAATTCTGCAGAGGAAGACCTGAATTTCTCTCATTGTTCCTGCCATTGTCCTTTGATGAATCTATTTTCTCTCTCTAAAGTTGCATCTATAAATATGAGGTTTTTCCCGTGTCTAGTTCAACTTCAACTTTCATTACCGTTCTCATGAAGCTCACTGGCAGAGAAACTCCTCGTTGGAGAAGCAGGGCACGTGCAAGATTCTTGGCTCTAAAATGTCACCTAGTTCTTTGCAGGTGCTCTCCTTCTCCAACATGGTGTCTCTTCTAACCTAACCAATTGTGTTCATCACTTTACTGGGTATAATTGCTTTCCTTCTATCTTCATTTCATGCCTTCTTACCTAAAGTTTCTGCAACATGCATCCATCTTCTTCTCCTAAAAAAGAAAAAGACTTGTTCAATCACTTTGAAATTGAGTTCTGCAGTTTATAAAAGGGATGCTACCACTCTCACTAATGTCTGCTATATAACTAGTAAAAGCTTTTCATGACTGAGAAATAACATGATACAAGGAAAGGGTGTTTTGTATGTGTTAACATTTGACTATATTTACGTTTTACTGTTGTTGTCTCTGCATATTGTATCATACCTGGTTCTGAACTTCAAAAATGGAAACCTTTTTAAGCTTATGAATCTAGAAATGAAGATTATGGTAATGTAACTGAACACGTTTCATTATATTTACGTTGTTAAAAGTAACGTGTATGATTAATCCACGTGATAAAGTATATTTTATGATCACTTTTTAATTTTTTTTCCTACTTAGACGAATAAACATTCTATGTTGAATGTCATTTTCTTGTAAAGGTTACTACTACACAGACAATGTCAAGTGATTTCCGTAACATGATTAATTAAAAGTACTGATGAAGGTTATGTTAAGGCGTAATTGATAGTTTGGTTTTTACAATTCTTTACTTTCGGATAATTTGTTTATATGAAAAATTGAGTTTTATAGCTTACATATGCATTAGTTAAGATTTGTTCCTCGTCGTTAACATTAAGATTATCCCGATTGACATGACATGAGATTATTGTTAACACTGGTACACATTTTTCTCATAATATTACAAATTTTTTTTACAAGTTTTAAATCTTTAGAAAACTCTTCTATAATAAAATACAATACAATCACCAAATGTCCAATTCATTGAAAAAAAAAATCCTCATTTTTTTGAGGAAGAATAGAGAAATATAATGTTTATAGCAAGAACAAATTAAGTTTGACAACATGGGGATTATTTGAAAAAAACAACATTAAAAAGGGTAATTAGATGTGCCTAAGAAAAACAAAGGTTAGGGACCGTACTTAGTAAATTAAGAACTACAAATAGCCGAAATCTAGCTGGACAATGAGAATCTTTTAGGCAGCCCAATTCGTTGGGCCTGATAACAAAATTCGGGCTATGCGTATCCAGCGAATATCTAGATGTTTTTCCCACTAAACCATTTTTACTGTATTAAATTAAATTACCTTGCAATAATCATTAATATTATCAATATGGCTTTTTCTTCTTCTTAAGGATATGTATGTACATCTTCATCTCTATCTAAAGACAAAATTTACAGTGAATGTCCAAAAGAATGAAGAATGTTATCAGCTTGATATTCTGCAACTAACTGACTGTGGTTCATATTTGTCCTATGTATGTGCTCCTAAAAAATTTAGATAAAAAAGAAAATTACTTTACTATGTCCTTCTGTGTTGTAAATAAATTGAAGTCTATTTTAAACAGCTGAATTTTATGTGGAAAGACAATTACTATATTTGTTTTTACAAATTTCTTCGATGGTTACATTTTTTTATCTCAAACTCATAAAAACGCATTAATATAAAAATAACCCAAAAAAAAAAATAGGCAACACTAATATAAATGCATTATTCTTTTATTATTACATTTGCTCCTCTAAAAACTAAAAATAGTTATTTTCAACTTAAAGAAACATAATACCATAAAAAACAAAATATTTATAAAAGGATAGAATTAAAATAATTTATTTATAATAATAAAAAAAAGAATGTTGGATGGATATCTGGAATGATCTATTTTGACATTCAATTGGGTTGTCTTATCTCGATCATTAGTTGAGGTTGGTGTATCTCAACCTTTAGATCGATCCGGACTAATCCATTTTGACTGGTTTCTTGTTTTCCTGTTTTGGATCATTTCCATCGTTGGATTGACCTGAGTCAACACGTTTAGATCATTAGCTTGGGTAGGTCCATCTCAACCTTTGATTTGAACGAACTTATCCCGATATTCGGTTTGACTTGACTTGCTTTAACCTTCAACCCATGATGGTCTATCTAGACATTTGGCAAATCTAAACCTTCACCATGGTCCAACACATCTTGACTTTTCATTCGAGACAGACTCAGCCAACTTATCTCAACCATCAGCCTGGATTGGTCCATCTCGACCTTTGGCCCTGTTAGTTTGTCCAGACCTTTGGCTTAGGTCAGTCCTTCTTGACCTTCAATCTGACTTAACTTGTTTTAACCTTTAGTCTGGGATGACCTGTCTTGTCCTTCGACCCGTATAGACCTTTAGTCAACTCCAGCACATCTCGACCTTTCCTTTGAGACATTATGTCTCAACCTTCAAATTAACATTGATACTAATCCTAATCCATTTGAGAGAGAGGTGTGAGAACTGAAGTTTATTTTTGTACCCCTTCATTAGGGGTCTTCTAAAAGAGATCTTATTCAAGGGTGAACTAAGATTGCCTGATGGGTCATAGATATGAGTAACAATACATGGACAAATCTAAGTAACAACACATGGTCATTGTTTTAGTCTTTTATAAAAGCACAACCCCAAAAATAAAAGATATTAAAAAAATCTAAAAAATAAATGAAAGATTTTGTTTTTGATAACAACAATACAAACCCAAGATCATAAAATAAGGAAAATAAAAATCATAGAAAACACAACCAACTTTAAATGAGAAAAAATGATAGGTTAACTTTAACCTAAGAAACACAAAAAGAAAAACACTAAATAAAACAAAAGGCAATGTTTTTTCTTAATAACACAATCCCAAAAGGAATGGAAATAAGGATACTAAAAAAACCTACTAGACAGAAATCAAAATTTTCATCCTAATAAATGATGAAAATAAAGAGAGTAATAAAAATGAAAAACACAAAAGAAACGAAAATCCAATATTATTGACAATTATTAATGAAAATTAATTATTGTTGTTATTATTATTATTATTATTATAAAATTTAATATAAATTATTTTTATAACTTAACTTAAAAATTTTATTTAAAAAATGAAATTAAAAATCAAATTTTGACACAAAAGAAATTATTTTTATATAGATATAAATGTAATTATTTATTATATTACAATAAAAATAAAAATATTTTATTATTATTTTATTATATATTTATTTCTCCATACATCCAAAGTTTCTCATTTATACATAATTTTATTTTTATATATTTTATTGGATAAATAGTTGATTTATTAAATAAGTATTAACATATTTTGTTTTTAACACGATAAAAAAATTACAATTTTAGTATAAAACTTTAGTTTAGTTAATATACTTTAACACAATTTTAATTGTTATTTTTTAATTTAAATTTGTAGTGTCATTCCGTATTAATTGTATATTAACATTAATTTTCTTGTTAATATAAATTACTAAAAACTAAACAGGTGTTTAATTACCTCAAGCACTAACAAAGTTTTAACAAATTAAATTTTGCAATTTTTGTTTCATTATAATAAAAATAAAATATGTCAATATTTATTATATTTAATATACTATTTATCATATTTCATTTTCATGATTTCCTTGCACATCCTTTTACACAAATTTTATTTTTTATAAAAACAAATGCATTTAAATAATGACTCAAATATAAAAAAAATTAAGAAGAGAAAAAATAAGCACCCTAACAAACAATCAGATCATTATGCAAAGTCGTCTTCGACTTTCATTTGACCGGTGCTGAAGTCGTACATTCCAAAAATGACTTCAATGTCGTTGTAATCGATTACCAAACAATGTAATCGACTACCATGTCTTTTTTTTCATTAAAAATTAAAAAAATTATTCCACAAAAGAAATTATTTTTATATAAATATAAATGTAATTATTTATTATATTATAAAAAGATAAAAATATTTTATTATTATTTTATTATATATTTATTTCTCCATACATCCCTTATAGAAAGTTTCTCATTTAAACATAATTTTAATTTTATATATTTTATTGGGTAAATAGTTGATTTATTAAATAAGTATTAACATATTTTGTAATTTTGCAATTTTTGTTTCATTATAATAAAAATAAAATATGTCAATATTTATTATATTTACTATACTATTTATCATATTTCATTTTTCATGACTTCCTTACACATCCTTTTACACAAAAAGTATTTTTTTATAAAAACAAATGCATTTAAATAATGACTCAAATATAAAAAATTAAGAAGAGAAAAAATAAGCACCCTAACAACCATTCTACTTTCTTTCTCCCTCTCTCTTTGCCTTTCTCTCTTTGTACATGCTCGTGGAGGGCTCAGACAACTTCTAACGAAGAAGTCGTGCCTTCTGCACGATTTCACACACTTCATTTGACCAGTGCTGAAATCATACACTCAAAAAACGACTTCATGTCATTGTAATCAATTACTACATCTTTTTTCTATTAAAAATTAATAAAATTATTGAAGTTGTAAAGGGGGTTGACCACTTCAACGAAGTCGTACTTCCCCAAACACTTTTACCTTTTTTATAATTTTTAATTTCTTTATGGGTTGACGACTTCTTTAGTTAAAGTCGTGCACCCCTTCACACTTTTATTTTTTTAGTTTTTATCGTTTAAAATATTTTATAAGTTTTAAATAATATATTTATATATATATATATATATATATATATATATATATATATATATATATATAACATTTTATATTATACGTAATCAATAATTAAAGTTTTTTAATATTATTAAATAAATAGATTTTATGATTTAAATTATTTTTGTAATTAAATTGATTTTTTTATAAAAAGTATTTCAATTAAATAATTTCTAACCATGATTATTGTGATCACATAAATAAAACTGTATAAATTTATTATATTTCATAATAAATTATTTTTTATTATAATTAATTTAATTAAATTTATTTCTCTCTTTATTTCAACAAATAATTAGGTTTCGATTTAAAGATATTTAGATTATCATTAGAAATGGTAGAAATAAAGAGATATTATTGACTATAGTGAGTTTAGTTTTCATTTGTCATGGGCATAGTTATTAAATTTGAGTTAACTTGTTAACTTTAATTCGAACGAGTTTATATTTTCATTTATGACTTATGAGTTAATTTGAAAGCAAAATCGTTTTTATGTAGGATTGGTACTCGATTGCAGAATTGACAGATGAACTCGCAAGTTTAGATGCGTCTTTACTATTTCTATGGATAATTTTTTTTAATCAAAACGAAATCATATTGGGAGGAAAAATTCACCATGGGCTCTCTTGTGTTTCTTGTTAATTGCATTTTACCATAAGGACACTGTCTCAGTTGCATCTAGATAGTTTAGCTGAGTTTCTTAAATAATAACAATATATTTAAATTTTAGAAAATCTGTTGATTTTTTAAGAAAATAAAATTATGTAATTTTTTAATGTAAAAAAGTTAGAACATTCAAATATTATATATATATATATATATATATATATATATATAAAATTTAAACACCACTTAAAAACCCTATTGTCCTTCTGGTGAAATTCTATGTAATCGAAACATATAACAAAATATTTAATGAGAAAAGTATGAATTGATTAAAATGGTGTTATAATTAGGAAGTAGACAGAACAAACGCGTGGCAAGTCTTCTTCCTCTCAAAAAGTTGTAACAAATTATGTGACGATGATCAGTGAACATGATCCACCACACATTTGGAGACAAAATCCGTGTTATATTCTGAAATAGTTAACTCAAAATTGCTTCGGGTTGCGCAAAAACTAAATTTTATTCAGAGATACACAAATAATAAATTCGACAATTATGTGACTCAGTTGTGTAGTTTGTCAATAATTATTCATCCATATAAGTTAACAAACAAAAGTCACTTTTCATTAGGACAAGCTATTTCAGTTTCTTCTTTCCTTCATTTAATAGAAAAAATATATAAAGAGGATGCATTAGGTATTAACAAAATCTAAATATTATGACTTTCTTTATAAATCACATTATGGAAAAAAGAATCTTAGTATTAAGAATTATAAATATTTAATATATAACTAAATTAATTTTTTAATTGTTCAAATATAATTCTTAAAAAAACGTTTTTAAATATTAAAAGTAAAATAATATAATGAAACTAGTTTGAAGTAAACTAATATCTCATTATAACTTTTATAAAAAAAAATTCCAAACAGTGATCTTAAATATAAAATTACCTTTTAAAAAAAAAATCCAAAATGATGTTTTATTTTCTGTGGAATTTTTTTATTTTATTTTATTTAGAAACATTAAGTTTTATCCATTAAATTTGTCAAAATTTATATATTTATATCTTGTTTCAGTAAAAAAAAAAATCTTAGTGTTGAAAATAAATGTGAAGAATTCTCAAGTAAAATAAAGAACATGTTAGGATAGTTCTGCCTCTTATTATGCTAATAAGAGTTTTAGGAGATTAGTTATGTATTTGTTTATTTTCTTATTAAGAAAGTATATCAGTTACAGATGATAAAACAATAAAGATTACAAATATAATAATTGTTTATTGATTTATAAAGATAATAACTATATTTTGGATACAACTACATAATATTTATAAAATACATCTCGATCCATTATTTAATCTTGTTGGTGTTTAACATCTCACTTGGTTGTAGCAATTTGATAATTAAATAATCTATTAATACTAGTTTTTTTTATTCAATTTATTTGACATATGTTTTATTTTATTTATATGTAATTCTAAAATTAAATCTTTATCACATCGAAATTAAAGTTATACTATATGATCATTTAGTCAGTCACAACTAAATAGTTAATCATAACTCAGATCATTCAAAAAGTTATTATGAACTCAGTCAGTAATCAAACAAACTAGTTAATCATGAATCAAAATACATTAACCTTAATACTAATCAACTTATAACTTATGATTACTCACAATTAAATGGTAATCAGGTTAATATTAATTAAAAATTCATCTCAAAACCTATCAATATAAGTTTGAGACAAAATAAATAATTTTCATTTATTACACCATTAATGATTAACCGCTAATATTGAGTTTTGGTATTCAGAATATCTACTGTAAATATCTTAAAAAATTTGCATAATCAATTTAACAAACCATTTAAACTTTAAAAACATTTAGACTTTTATCACATGTCACCATTAGCATACACATATCCAAATAAAAAATATCACTGTTGAAGTGAACCATTCCTTGGACAGTATTTATATCTATTGAACAAAAATGCACGCTAATGAAAGTTGCTTCTGGTAGAGATTACAGTGATATTAGCCAATGTTTAATGTTAAACCGTTTAAATCATATCATATTAAAATATTTTAAATAACACGTGGTTGTATAATTTATTTCAGCTAACTTAGTTTTATAGAATTGATTATAAGTCACGAGTTTACGACAACATGACTTTTGTTTGGATAATGAAGATGAAAAGATGGTTTCTGGTTTGAAAACGCAATTAGAACAATGCACAATGCTGTCGTCATAACATATGATTCTGATAATTAATATTTTTATTTTTTAAATTAAATTATTTATATATACTATTCAAATAAATTATTAAGTGGATGTTTATTCAATAAAATGATTTATTTTAACTAAGGATATACTAAAATAATTTATGTTTAAATATATTTTTGATATACTAAAATGATTTATGTTTAACTAAGGATATAACTAATTAAACAACACAATCACTGAAAACAAACAACATGACTAAAATTATGATTGAAAAAAATTATACATTTTATTCTAAGTATTTATAAGACAGAAAAAAAAATTAAATGATATTTTCGTAAGTTGATATATATAAACTTTGTTATATAAATTTTCTGATTTTGTATTTTACGTTTGTGTGTAAGTTAATTTTAATCTATATAATTTTTATTTCTTTTATCTTTTAAAAGTATTTATAAGAAAAAAAACTCGTTAATGCAAAATTTACTTTTAGTAACTTAATTAAACTTATAATCATATTTTCCAACAAATAAAAAACATAGTAATATAATCAGTCTGTCTTGTTTTAGTTTTAAGTAATGTTAAACATGTATTCTAACACACCTAGTGTTTACATGTTTAATCTTGTGTTAATATATAACTCTAAATCAAAAATCATTAAATAAGTTTTGACATAAAACAATTATAAATAAATTTTACACTACAGATAAGTCTGGCGAATCATTAAAAAGATGAAGTGAAAGTATGAATAACATGTTATACTAGGTGTTGCTGATTTGTTTTTATAATAATGGATTATTATTTTTTATTTATCATATTTATAAAAATAAGATTTATTATTTTTTATCTATATATAGATGGACATGAATTTAGAGAAGTTCCTAGTTAATTCCTAGCTAGGCCTGGCATGCCTTGTATACGTAAGGGTATAAATGAACTTGGGCCCTAAAGTGATTTGGGAGATGAGAAAATTAAAGCTCGATGTGAAAATGCATGCAAAGCTATCTAGGATATGTCAGATTAGTCTTTCCACAACGTTTCATACCTAATGCTTCTTCCTTCTCACAGTGTTCTTCTTCAATCTGCTTCTCGTACACCTTAACTTAAACCTAAACGACACTGCAATTCAATCAAACTCTCACTATGATAATGCATGTTACTTCACCATTCTTGTGTCCTTCATTTGCATATTAATTAATGTTTCACGTGTTTTACGCTGATCCATACGCGCTTTTTAGGAAGAAGAAACAAGAACATTAACATAGTATGGGTATGACATCATGAGTATGGAATTAAGGGTCCACCTCACAATACCAACAAATTATCATTTAATTCAAAGACAATAATAAATGCTGGCACCGACTAAATGAATAAATGAAGAAGGAGATCAACTCATTAAACTAAGACACAATTACTTTACTTACTACATTCATTCTCATAGTCACAAAAATACTTTTGTTCTTGTTTTTTTTAATCCCTAGACAGTCATATTAGCGTCGGGGAGCAGCAAAAACCAGCCCAACATAGCTTCAGAGTAAAACAGATGTTGCAGTCTCATGAAACGCAGGCCGCAGGAACCAGACACTTGGAAATGAAACCCAGCATTTTCTTCTGCACATGCAACAATGTCAATTCTAAATATTATAAATCAATAACAAGTAAGGTGAGGTGAATTGACTCACGCGCTTGCTTGTGCGAAGGAGCTCTGGAGGGATCTTGTAGAGATCTTCATCGACAGGTTTCGGAAGTCTAACCGGACGAGGTGGCGGAGAAAGCGGAAGGGCGCCGTGTAGATGCATTTCTTTTCTCCCCGGCTTCCTTGCCTGTTCCGTCACGTCGCACACTTTCCCTTGCTTTCTCGTGTTCACTTTCGCACCATCTTTTTCCTTATCATTAACCATCACCATAACCTGCGCACACCTCCTTTCTTTGCTCCTCGTCGCCTGCACCATCATCATCCCACGTCACCGAATTTTACCCGCAACAAAATATACAATAATAACATAACAGACATGTTCTTTCATGTCCTGTCTCAACCACCGCACTCTTAACAACCATGGCTGACCGAGACGCGCATTTATGAACTTAGTACCACATACATTGCAGAGAAAGAAAACTCAAAAACTTTTTTTTTTTTTTTACTCTCTAACATAGTAAAATGAAATAATAAATGAAGGTTGTGGGGTTGGATTGAATAGAAAAAAAGAAAAGAAAAAGGGACCTTTTTAACGGTGGACGGTGGCATATTCCGAAGAGGTTTCTTGAAATCGACGGCGTAGAGATCGCGATGGGGACGCACGTAGGGATCGCTTTCGCCGGAGGAGGAACTGTAACGAACTAAACCGGCCTGTCTGGCAGTCTCGAAGTACTGGGTGATTGGCAACTCGTTTGCGTAATCCCAGTTTCCGAAGGCAGGTATTTGGCCGCTCCTCTTGCATTCCTGTCAAATCAAATAAGTTAATTAAGTAACTGATTGGGTAATTAGCAGAGATGAATCCGTTAATGATTAGTGATCTGAAAAAACCAAAAGGGAAAGTGAAAATAGGACTTACATCCATATTTGGGTGGTGAGGAGAAAAAGGGGAGTGGGTGGTGTCCTAGGAAGAAAAGGTTGAGGTGGGGTTGGAGGAGAGGTGGTTTGAACTATAAAGGAATAGTGAGGGCAAAAGGGTTAAAGAAAAGACAGTATCCGTAAGGAAGGGGTTCCCGATAAAACCTCAGACAGGGATATAAATTCTCTGCCCAGAATTTGGAGGAGAGAAAAAGAATCTGAAAAGTGAAAAGCAAGGAGGCAGAAACAGAGAGGCAGAGAGGCAGAGAGGCAGAGAGGCAGAGGGTGGGGTTAAGTTAAGATAAAACTTTTTTACTAGCTTTCTTCTTCTTATGATAAAAAAGGTATATAGAAATTAATGCAGTGAGTGGTGAAGAGACAGAAAAGGGGGCCTAGGTAGGCAGTTTGTTCCCTTTAGCACAGAGAGAATTGGTGGAAAAAAGAAAGAGGAGAGTTATGTTGGTGGTGGTGTGGTGGTTGATGGAAAAAGGAAAGAGAGAATTGAATGAGGAATGTGGGAAGAAGAGGGATTGAGGGAGAGGGAAAAGGAAAGGGAAAGGGACTGGTCGGTTGCGATATGGAAGGGTATGTAGCTAGATTTGGGGAATTTAGTAAGCGAGTGAGTGTTCCTGACAAGTTGGTGGGTGTTACTGTTGCCAACTATGACCAATCTAAAAAAGCCTTAGAATTTCAAATGCCAATGGCTGGCTGCCTGCTGCCATTCTGTCACTGTTCAATCTCTTCTCTTCTCTTCTCTTCTGCATCACTTTGCCTTTATAAACCACACCAATGCCTAAGGCCCCCCCACCTTCTGTCTCTGCGCCAAACTCGCTAACAAAGTCTTGTAACTTTTTCTATGCACTCAAAACAGAGAAAGAGAGAAAGCAAGAACAGAACACCCATCCTTCTATCGGATTCCATCTTTTATTTTTTTACTTCCATGCCGGATCTCACGCTTTTGTTTTATTCTAAACTAAAAGCTCCAAATCAGATTTCCTTCTCTGTTCATTACAAAACAGAAAAAGGTGATAGATATTAATTTATCATTTTTGGAGTTTTTATTAAATTTTAGTTGCAACAGAGTCTAGGTCAAGCCACTCTCTGACATGAATATTTGATTTTGATTATAGACTTAAGAAAAACGAGGAAGATTGGCCAATAATCAATAGCACAGAGTGTACAAGTCAGCGAAGAAAACGGATGTGGCGAGACAAGGTTTGCAGGAAGAAAGCATAGTCAAACCAAGCAGCCATGAGTCAAACACGACCCTAGTATATGTAGACCTTTGCAACTGACTATTATTAATGCTAAACACGTATCATTCAAGGCCAGGTTTAATCATTTTTTCAATAGCCATTACAAAAAATCAATACAATTTCTTCTTTAACTCGTTAATTCGAGTAACATGGCTTTTGTAAGAAATTGTATCTGTATATATTTTGTAGAACAGATAAAAATAAAAGTATATAATAATATTTTTAACATGATAAACTATAGTAATAGTTCCAAGTAGAAGTGGCATGACTTTTTTCTTATGTTTGTTATTTGTCACATTTGAAGAAAAAAAAATCTATTACTATTAATTACGTTTTAAAAGTTGTAAATGGTATAATTGATATTTTCTAAATTATAATCTCCGTCAATAAAGACAGAGAAATAATAAACACAAAAAATATATTAATTCTACAAATAACTTTATTAATGTTTAATATTTTTTAATTGGATATGATAAACTATCTCAAAAATCATAGTTGATAAATTATAGTGCTTACAAAACTTTAACTTATTTTAAATAAAGAAACCGATTAATTTTTCAATATAAATATTATAATCTTAAATGACCTAAAAAAAAGAGAAAAAAAAAAGGATAAACACTGAAGACTATTGTGAAACATTGAGCTGTAACGGAAAGAGATATTTGTCAAAAGATAGAGATTTTGAGGTGTGAAGAAGAACAGGGAAGAAGAGTACAAAACACGATGTGGGGCTCGTGAAATAATTTATTATCCCAAGTTTGACTTTAACCCCTATTTGTTTTCAACTTAGAAAATCATTTTACTACTGTTTTAACAGCAAAAGTGTAAAACGCACGTCTTAATTAATAAACTAAAACTAAATTCTACTTAAAAGTTAAACCTACCACGGACTTCCAATACCAATGCATTCATACTAACCAAACCAATAATTTATTAATGAGTTTTCAAAGTTTGGCTATGGCATTGAATTTGAAGTATTTGAGCATGAAATGGGTTAGGATTAGGAAGTGGGGGGGCCTGTCTTAGGAAAAGTTTGAAAAAAGAGTGAGAGGAGATTGATTAGTAAATAGAAGAAGAAGACCACATGACAAGACATGCCAAAATGCGCTTGTTTCCTTCCATAATACGACACTTATGTCCCTTCTCTTATCTCATTATTTTTTTCATACACAACTAAGAACTAAACTCGCACCAATCAAACAATGGAGTTCCCCCACGTGAGCATCCCTCTATGCATGCGCAATTCATGGAATTGGATGTTTTCACAGTAATGCATCGGGCAGTGAAATTATGGCATTCTCACCTATACACACTCCCAACACCAAATTCATTCACTTCAATGTTACATTCGTACCACTCTTTCAACTGCATCTCACACATCTAATCACGCAAAAAAAGGAAATGCGCTATATCTATTCACCGACACCCATTTATGTCCAACTCTCACCTTTCTTTCACCTATTCTTTATATGCTTTTTTTCAATACTTACAAAAGCTTCTCACAATATCAATGTAAAACAAAAATCCACATTCTAATTTAAACAACTTTCGTTTTCACACCCTTTCACTTTCTATCCTTCGGTCCAGACAACACTAATTCTTTCTTGTCCCTTAACTTCGACTCTACTTGTTTCTATACCCTGAAAGTTTGAGGCCTCTACCACATTATCCTATCCCGCTACAGAAATGCAGAGCAACAAGTCCAGATTCTGACAGTGACTGTGTTTAAGTTGGAGAGTTTGTAGTTTAGGCCCAAGACAAGTTGGGTTGACTATTCCTTTGTGGTCCATGTGTTACGGAGTTCAACCACCCACCATTTCTATAAATTCATGTGTACTCTCAACAATATTTTAACCATTAATTCATAAGCTATGATGCATTATTTGGATGCCCTTTACTTTTTCCTGAAAAAATTAACTGATAGTATAAATGCTTCAAGACTGAGAAACGTACTATACTACCGGAAAAGAAAAGCAAGAACACAAATGTCTCATCAACCGCATCAGAAGTCACTCGAAAGTCTCGCTACAGCCAAAAAGGAGACTTGCTTATCAATTTTATAACAGAGAGAGCAGAAGAGTAAAGGAATTACAAGAAAAAGTGAGAAGGAAAATGACAAGTTATAAAATATTCAACTAATTAAAAAGTATGGTGGATATGACCTTAAGAAAAATGTTATTAAACTAAACAAGTTTGATAAGTTAACGGCATAAAAATTAGTGAATGCTTTTTATTTCAATGATTTGAGAAAGAATAAGGGTTTGAGGAGGAAAAAAATTGAGGTTGAATAGATAAAAGGTGCCAGAGGTACACAGCTAATAGCTTCTAAATGGTTCAAACGTGTGTAGATCAAACACGAATGAACCTGTATGCAAATACAATAGTCTGCATATATACAATAATGATAATTACGTTTACAAATATTTGAATGTTAACTGGTATATGTCAACATAAAAGAAATGGCTGAGAAGGAATGGCACCTAAATCCATATTATATATATATATATATATAGTGAATGAATGAAAAAGCAAAGAGAAAATTAAGATGATCAAAAAGATTTTGATGCCAACTTGGACATAGTTTTCAGACTTATCTTAGTTTCCTTATGGGCAAGGCATTTCCAAAGAGCTTCTCTACTTCTCTGGCTTCCATTTTGAGGCCATTAAGTATCTCCATTTCTTCTTTTGAGAGCCCTTTCAAGAAGTTTTCCTCATCTTCTTGAAATACTTTGAACCCTTCTGCCAATTTCTGAAACAATGTGACCTCTGTTTTCCCCACTTTCTCCACCTCTTCTTCTAACTGTTCAACTTCCTTCACAATGGTCTCCTCTCCCTCCTCTACCTTTTTCTCCAACCTTTCCACCAGGGAAGGCTCTGGTCCACATGTGTTATCTGTCTTGATGAATTTGCTGAAGTCTCTTCCTACATTCTTGGCTGCTCTTTCAAGTTCAGGAACTATAGATTCTGGCAAAACTGCACTTCTTGTGTACACAACAGCACCTCCATAACCATCCCATGCATCGTTTCTGCCTCGGTAGTATACAAATACGTAGTCATCTGGTTTATTCTCAATCTTTGATGACAAAATATACCTGCATATACATGTCATTGTTCGTAAGTTTAGTGAAGTTTACAGAAGACTCTTGAATCCAAATATATTGCAATGAAAAACGACTTAAGGTGTGCGCACGTAAAAGGAACAGCAGCATGTTGTATTCTTTTTCTCCACTTGGAAAGTAACATTCACTTCCTTCAAACACCTGAATTTCATTTAAGTAGCAACATGCAGAGTGTATGTGGTAACTACTACTTTTAAAATATTTAGTTTCCCCTATAATTACCTTACTCGTGTGGTCTTGGTCTTGATTGATTAGTCCTATCACCCATTTGAATTATTGGACCAAAGCGTTAAAATTTATCTTTGAAGTTGAACCATTGGTATTGGGCGTGCATGCACGACACACTTTAGTATTTTGAGCTTATATCATGTAATTTAAGCTCAAGTGGGATATGCTTTTGGATTCATTGGTGATTGCTACGAGAGGTCTAAAGATTTGGATTCTATTCCTTGTTCTTATTTCTATTTTGCATTCAAACCTCTCCTTCCTTTCTGAATTTGCTTGAAAGCATAATTATGCATGAACTGAATATGATTGGATATCGAAATTCATTTCAGAAATTAGTTTTTACAGGCTAGACTAACAAATTTGTGGTCTAAGTTATTGGATCATTCTTAAATCAATCGTGTTTCAAATGCAAATTGGTGCTTTCATTCGTTGATTGAATCAGAGATTTTCTAGAAGATAATTCAACCATTAACGATAATTGGAGACAGAATAAATATAATGATATGATGAACTCTACCACGTGTGTGAATTACTGAAATTCTTGAGTGGAGCTTTTCATATCACCTAAATTTCTATTCAAGTTTTGTTTGCTAAATTTTAATCTACTTACGATGGTCACAACCCCCTTTCTAACTTCCCTAACTTGATTACTAAACTCAATTAATGGAAGAATGACTTAGGCCGTGCCTGAGACTACAAGTAGGAAGCTGATTTTATTTTGGCTCCAGCACAAAGCTCACGCTAATCTAGATGTAGTTGCCAATAACTAAACAAGTCTAGCTACGTAAAAATTAAAGAGTACTTATGAGTAAGAAATTACCAGTCATCTTGATAGTGAAGGTACTCGTTGTCATGATTGTAGAGGATCCCAGGATAGGAAGGATCTTGAACAAATTTCTGTTCAGCGGACCTAGTAATAAATCCAGCATCCGGAGTCCTTATTCTCCATGTCAAATTACCCACAAGCTTATTGGATTCTGTGTGGAACTTATGTAATTGGCAGTCAAAGGTATCAAAGGTAGGATTTAATCCACTAGTGATGAACCATTTACCACTGAAATCCGAAATGTTGAAGCTATTAACAAGGACATCAGGATTTGGAGCAGGAAATTCTCCCACATCAGATTTCTTAGGTACACATTTCTTCCTTGAGACTGCACACTCATTGAATTCATCAACCACACTGTTTTCAAACAGGTCCCCACATTTAATCTGCCAAAATGAGTAAGAAAAAGAAGCTTCCATGAGCAGGTTTGGGAGAAAAGAATAATAATGCAGGCATTAATTTCATGTAAAGCTCAAGACTAACTTGGCATTCAGTCTCATCAGGTCTATTGTTGCAAGTTTGAAGACAGGCAATATTGGCAGCACAAGATGGGTTTGAAAGACACTTAGCCAGTTCCAACCTGCATATACCCAAGAGCATGAAATTGGAGGCCTATTGTATAACTTTCCATCATATTGTGAAGGTGGCATGTAAAGTATATACGTTATTATGAAGAAAGAGAGATGGCATACCTGCAATCCTTCAATAAGCAAGCACAAGTTTTAAGAGCATCAACAGCATCAGCTGATGGAGTGATCATTAAAATTGATACCAATATGCCAGCTATTCCCATGATGCGTAAATTATTCCAATTCCAATCATTGAGAACAACAAGTATTCGGTCAGCAACAAATTTGAATATCTGCTGTTATCAAACAAGGGCTAAGTAAAATCAGAAAATGATTATCTTTAGCGACAATATTTGCATTTCAAAAAGGGGGAAGCATGATTGCAATAACAATGAAGTAGAATAAATAATAAATAAAGCAGCAGTTACTTACCCGTGGTATTTGAGTAGTAGTAGCAGTTGAAGAATAATCCATCCCTTGGTTGTGTTTCCCCCCTAAACTACAATAAGGTTTTAACAAGCACAAACGCGTTGGCTTTCTGGCAGTGGAAAACACTTTGAGCACTACCATTCGAGGAGCATATTTAAACACTCTCGTTCTGTGAAACCTTAAATCGCCTCTAACAGTAAGGCCTGCTTTTACAGATACATTGGGAGTGCCTGTGCCTTCCCCATGGGATAACAACATTGAATGTGCACCCCACGTTGCCATTCATACATACAATATAACAATAGTATATGTATGTGTATGTCCTCAGCTCCAGATTCAATCTGACATACCCAAAAAACCAGAGCATAAATCAGCAAGATCAACAGCGGATAATTTAGAATGCAGAGTAATAATCGTGTACAAAAATGGTATTCTAAAACCTCTAACATAAAAGGAAAACATATTGCATACCCAGTAGTTGACATTAGTCAAGTTCCAAAATTTAGTTAATATATAGTAGAAATTGAGAGCAGAAACACGATTTATAACGAGCAGAGTGTGAAACATGCCTTGCGGTGTATATGAGGCGAAGTGCAGGTACAGTGAAAGAAACAATAGAATAAGAGGATTTAGAAGAGAAAAATGGCGGCGTAGCATAAGAGTTCCGGGGATGAATGGGATTAGACGGGATGAGATAGATAAGAACACGATGGTGTTCGTGTGGACTGCAAACATACCCGTCACTGCACTCTGCAACCACAGCGCACCCGTCCACGCTTCAATTTGCTTCCAATTTTCTCGCAAATGGACTTAATGTTCCAAGTCCAATACATTCTTTCAAGGCCCACTTCATAATCCTATCACAAAACTATAGTTAAAATCTTCTTTATTATTTTTTTTTTTCTATTTATAATTGTATCTCTTCTGATAAAATATTACTGACAAAACAAGGAATTCCCCCGAATCCTATAATTTTGTCGGGAATTAGGGATTTTTGGTCAAACTATGAAATAAACCTTATCTAATAGGCAGAAATGTAAATACCCGGGAAGAGACAAACCAAAAATATGATTCCTATCGAAATTAAAAGAAAGAACTGAGATGGTAAAACACGAAACGTGGTTGCTTACACACGACGAGGCAATGCATGTATGATCCTTTCTTACAAACATTCTTTTGAATTACTTTAAAGTAACTAAAATTTATTAAAAATCATAACTTTTTTTAAACAATTATATTTTTAATAAATTTTAATTAATATTAAACAATGTGGTAGAAGATGTTTAATCACAAGACAATTAAGGTACAAGAAAAACAGAATTAATCCTTGATTAGAAGATGTTTAATAATTAATGATGGATAAATAGTTATTTTGTAGTGTAATTTTAGTTATTGAAAATTGATAGTCGGCTAAGGGTAAGATTACAATATGTTGTTGATGAAAGCAAGGAATGTAGTACAAGCTGTAATCTAAAGGCAGCATGTGAGCGAGGATATCCACATCCATAACGATGTTCACGAAGAAAACTCACTCTATATCTTCTCTATTCTACTTTTAAGGTTGATCTGCTATCAACGTTACGCTGCTTCACAATGGGCTAACTTTTAGTTTCCATACAGAGCAAAAGAGGTTTGGTTTGGACATGAAAACAAAAACACACTTATCTCTTCATCTTTTGTTTGCACTTATATTTCTTGCAACAGCATTCCCTCATTCCTCCCCACTCCTATTCTCTGCTGCACTCACCGATCCGCAAGGTCAAATCCTTTTCCCTTCTCTTTTCATTTTGATTAGATGTATTTTTGGTGTTATGTTATAGGCACGTCACACACTTATCCTATGTTCTGTGAATATATATGTTATCTAGACATGCAGCCAGATATAGTAAACTAACACAAAATTAGATTAGACAATTCAAACCAATATATAGGGAGAGTAAGTGCAGAAGTTAAAACATAGATTGGAAGTATGTAGAGCTTACTAATATCTAGGTAACATATGCATATGTTATTAATCTCTGTCATAAATAGAATAATAAAATTACCTTTGTCGTAGAAATTGGTTGGTGCAGATCATATAATAATTTTCCAATCAAGTGATGGATAGAAAATTTGAGTAGCTTGACATAGTTGTAGATTGAATGCTGTTTTGGTACAGGGTCATGTGTGCTGAAGTTCAACACAAGCCAATATATGGCAATGGATGAGTGCGTCGAAGTGAAAGAGTATATTTACTCGTGGGGTGAAGACGGGTTCCCGACCACATTGTGCTGTCGAAATGCTCTCACGGTTGTGTCCAATGCGTTGGCCACACAAGCACTGAGCTCGGGAGGACAAGTTTTCCTTTCCCAAGATCAATGGCAGCCTTGTTTGCAGTCATTTCACCCGCAACCAGGGATGTCACTTGATTCATGTGGCTTTGACAATTTGTACCGAGGAAGTTCCATATGCTCCAACTTCATTTTGCAGGATGTTAGGACCCTGCAACAGTACCAAGACGCATTGAGCCGGTGCTCCCACTTCAACCAACCTTTTGGTCAATCTTGTGCAGATTGTACCGGTGGAATATCGAACGTGAGAGATACTTTGTATTCTCAAGTTGAAAAACACAACAACGAGATTGACAGAGCCATATGTGGGGTAGCAGCTATTGTTGCTCTTGCAGCTGGCAGACCAAATGATCCTCTCGTTGACAAATTTTTACTATGCTTGCCATCTTCAGCTTCAGGATCAGACAAGAGTAGTCATCTCATCTCTACCATTTTATTTTTTGAACCTAACATTTTGGTGTAAGTTAGATTAGGACCATGTGAGAGAATACTAACAAAAAGTGTTTTTGGGTCCCCAGGAGGATCTCTGTGGAAAGCCTTGCTGAGTGTGCCAGTAGTTGTGATTGTAATATTGATTGTGGTTATTATGGTGAAATGTTTGTCCAAGAAGAAGGGTGGTAAACCGGTTGACTTGCAAGACATCACTGCATGGTCTGGATTGTACTGGTTCTGCAAAGCGGAAATTGAGAATGCCATGAACTACGGTGGTCGAAAGATAAGCCTTGGACGTGGAAGTGCAGGGCATGTATATAGAGGCGTTCTACCCAGTGGTCAAATCGTGGCCATCAAGCATTTAACAAGGAGTAATACCTCCGAGTCTTTCACACGAGAAGTTGAAGGCCTTTCAAGGCTTCGCCATCCAAACTTGGTTTGCCTCTTCGGCTGCTGCATTGAAGGGGATGAGAGATATTTAGTCTATGAATTTTGTGCAAACGGGAATCTTGCTCAACATCTCTTACGTAATTTCCTCTCCCTTAAAATGGAAGAACTAGACCAAATATTTCATCCATAGAAATGCATCTAAATCTTTGATTATCCCTTAAAATGTTTTATATACATATGTCTCTATTGTTCAGGAAGAGATAGTCACTTGACCTGGGAAACAAGAGTTAGAATTTTGAGAGATTGTTCGTTTGCACTCAAGTACCTCCACCATCATATGGAAGGCTGTGTTGTCCATAGAGATATAAAGGCAAGTAACATGCAATGTAAATTTGAATATGTTGTATATTGCACTTGAAAACAACAAGCAAATATATGTACAATTGTTTTGGGTTAGCTCTACGATAATGCCTCTCACTGGTTTTAATTTTATAGCTTACGAACATTCTTTTGACTGAGAAATACCAAGCGAAACTGTCAGATTTTGGACTGTCAAAGGTGATGGGAATCAAAGAGAGCAAGGTTTTTACCGATGTAAGAGGAACCATAGGCTACATGGATCCAGAATACATGAGTAATGCCAAGCTAACGTGTGCCAGTGATGTATACAGTTTTGGTATTGTTGCTTTGCAAATATTGTCTGGACAGAAAGTCATAGAGTTGGATCTTGATGCCAGAGACCAGCTCACAAGGAAGGTACTTAAAAATATGTTAATTATCATATTTGCATGCCATTCAATGATTCAACTCAAAATGAGATAATTTGAAATTTATTTTGTAGGCAAGAGATGTGAGTATGGGAAAGCGTCCATTGTCTGATTTTGAAGACCCACGGCTAAAAGGAAAGGTTGATAAGGCAGACTTTGAAGCCATCCTACAAATTGCAGTGTTGTGTGTTGCCAAATCAAGCAAAGGTCGACCAACCATTGAGGTTGTTTTTGATGAATTGGACAAGGTCTGCATGGACACAGAAACCAAGATGGTAAATATATATTTGTCAAGCCCTTTTGTGCTAGTCCTTGCTTTGTGTTTATCAAATTTACAATAGTTGTTTTTGATGATGCAGAAGGTAAAGAAGGATGAGAGTTCATCATCAAACTCCACTCCCAGCTCCAAATCCTCCAAATCAGCTCCTCTTTGACATAAAAGGTATTGTGTTGCTTTGTTGTTCTATTAGTCTGTGAGATAAAACATGAAAAATGTAGTGTAAATGGAGTTAGAAAATGAAGATATATTACAAGTGATACTGTTTTCAGCATCTTACGATGGTACAAAATAGGGAACTCTTCCATTCACAGTGTGTTCTGCTGAACTACTGATCCAACAAAATGATTCATTTGGTGGGAAGAGAATCAAATCTATTGAGCAATCATCCAGATCTTAGATATATAAAAGGTGTTATTATAGACTTATAGTGATAGCGATTCAAATACACACTCTTCTTTTCTTTTGGCTCAATGTATATTTGGATATTTAATAATGAAAGGAACAGAATGGAATAAACATAAATAAGATTGAATTGGATAATCTGTATGACTTTCTTGGTGTGTATTACTATCAATTGTAAATTGTTGATGTATTTACATGTAATTGCATGTATTTTTGGTATTTGTAAATTCTTTCTTTATTAACTTACTAACAGAGAAGTGATTTACACTGTTTAAATCTGGTTTATATTTTAAAATTCATTTTGCAAACATTAAAAATATAAACTCGTGAATTTAGAATACAAAAAACATTTCTGACAACTATTTTATACAACTGTAATTTTTTATTGAAAAAAACATGTTGTACTACTTTCTCTTCACTCATATTCCATTATCATGTATTTATTTTATTAAAAATGATTTTTTACTTATTCTCAAGTGCAGTGTTAATGATATACTTTTTACAAGATAAAGGAATAGCAAACTTTGACCAAATCCTTTATAAAACCATAAAGAAGTTATTCCATCTCATAGAAAAACAATATTGCCTTTTGAACATAATGTGAATGTTAATGTTTTTCATAATCTTTTTCATGTTTCTCCATAACCATATATACTAAAAGAAGAGATCCCATGATACTGATCATTAATAACCCTTCGTAATCATTCTTAAATATTTTATTTTGTTCATCATAATTGAAGGTAAATAAAAATTTGATCAACCGAATGATAAAAAAAATTAAAGTTTGAATATCAATGTTTAATTTTTTTTATATTAGATAATAATAATTTCTCAATTTGCACCAATGCTACATTTTTATATAACTCGAGTCTTTACAAACACAAAATATCTAATAAATGATTGTACATTTAGATTGAAGTTTCTCTACTAAATAAAGTATATGAAGTTGTGTATTTGTAATGTTTGATATCTTTCTTTAATCATACATGCTATTAAATACCAACATAATAATGACAAATAAATTTCTTAAATAAATTATTCAATCTCAATATTTGGGCTATTTGATAACTTCAAAAAACACACACACACATACATACATACATCCATACATATATATATATATATATATATATATATATATATATATATATATATATATATATATATATATATATATATATATATATATATATATATATATATATATATATATATATATATTCTTATCACCCCCAAAAAAATAATATTACACAATAATATCAGTTAAGCCAGTCAAAACATCATTAGTAAATAAACCATTTTTTAGTGTTATGAGGTCATAATTAAGTTCCCAATTTTTTTATGATTATGTTTCATGTAACTCTATTAATTTCTCTCCTATATAAATAAAGCAAAATGTCTAAAATATTGTTATTATTGTTAATATCATTGTCTCTCTGCTGATAACATAAAAGAAAAATAGTTTCGAAAAATTCTATTAAAAACTTTTTTTTAGAATGTATTTGATGTGTTCTAAAATTCTTATTCTGAAAACTTATTCTAAAAATTTTAGAAAACTTGTTTCGAAAATATATAATGGAAAAATCCCTTTTAAGAAACGGAAAATGATCATTTTGAAAGATGTGAAAAAAAATTGAGAATACAGGGAGTAAAATTTTCTTTGGTCATGTTTCCTTCATTGTTAATAGAAAAATACTTTTTGATAAATCTAAATTTTTTATATTCATTGTCTTACTTATTTTTTATTTTTTTAAAAAAAAATATAAAAATTTATATTTTTATGATAATTTTATCTTTATATTCTATATCAAATAAATGTGAGAGTGTGTCATGGTACTTCTTGTTAATATTTTGGATTAGTTTCATACTCAAACTTTGAGACAACTCTTGTGTAGGTGAGAATTTTACTTTACTATATTGTCCTAACCATCTTATAAAGATTTACTCCTTGACATTTGGCTCAGACAAAAATGTATCAATATTATGAAAGAACAAATTTCTCCTTTGAGAGATGAAAATATAGACTTTCAAGAGTTAATGTCCTTCCATTGATAATGGAAATATTGTCTAGCACACCTTTATAAATTTATACAAAACATACGAAAATAAAATTTGTAAGGAATCCAAACTCACAATAATGATATCCAAATCATCGATCCTAACTTCTAAAAAATTCTCAGATGGAATCATTCATTTTCATCTGTTAATAAACAAAACTCGAACATATAAAATGCATACACAAAAAATAAATAAAACTTGGAACTAAGAAATAAATATTTTGATGAAAAGTGACAAAGTAAAAGTATTTAAATAATGTAAAAAAAAACAAGAAAAGTAAGAGAGAAATACATAAAGGATGTGAGTATGTTTATTGAAAAGGAAAAAATAATTTAATACAGAATTTTTTACAATATTTTGACACATCATATATATATATATATATATATATATATATATATATATATATATATATATATATATATATATATATATATATATATATATATATATATACACTAATTTATTATCTATTTGTTGTTAATGTACTTTAAACTTAATAAAGAAGTGACACTTGTTATGTGTCAAAAATGATCCTAAACCACAAATGTCTAACGTTACATTGGAGGGATTACACATCAAGTAAAAATTTCTTCATTTATATCATGGCAATGTGTTGTTTTGAAGAATGGTTGATAAATATATGTGAACCTTGAAAAGATGACATTTGACACATGATCTAACATTCTTCTAGTTAGTGCTACTAAAAAAAATTATATCGGATCCACCACATGCATATGTATGATGACAGAAGGAAACAGAATAGAATTGCCAAAAAATATTACATAATACAAAACAAAGATCACTATTTCCAATAATGTCAACAATGTTCTATGGAAATTCACAGTTATTGTCTGTCTTTGTTGACGAACTAAAGGTATAGATACACAAAAAAATCCAAAACCTTCTAAAAAATAAGTATATTTGAGGGGTTGTTGGAGATTTTTGAAAATAGCGGATACCAGATTTTGTTATCTTAGTTATTTGAGTCGACCATACGTATAAACAAACATTGACAGAAGTGTACAAAGCATGATATGAACATTTGCTGGTGTAATCTAAATGCATGCTGCTCCTTTCCTTTGACCTTATGCTGCTGCCATTGTCTGATTTGGCCGATTGAAATGTTCCCTTTTACGGTAAATAACATCGCACCATCATGTACTGCCACATCCCACTGCTCCTCTTTTGCTTACTGCTCCTCTGATTTAAAGAAGATTTCTTTTTCCTACTTTTCCTACTGATTGAGACGCGTCCATGATCTAAATAATGATCAATTGGTGCTGCTCTTGCGGCTCGATTTGGAGCAGTGTCTCTTTACTGACTTCAGGACTGTAATTATGTTGGTTTTCATTCTCATAATAATCATACTCACATTCTCAGGCCTCTTCACTTTCTTGTTATTTTTCACTAACCTGGTTTTTAGAAGATCCACTGTCATCGCCGCTAGAAGAAGAGTATTCACCGGAGGAGCTATTGTTGTCGCCACCACCACCCTCTGGACAAGCAGTGGAAAGAAAACTCAGAGCAGTTACAACATCACTCATCAAAGGACGGGCTGCTGCTTCCTCCTGCAAGCACATGGCTGCAATTGCAACAACTTGGTTCAAATCCTTTTCTGGGAATTCATTATTCAAATTTGGATCTGCCATATCTGGATATCTCTTTGGATCCCTAAATATCGGTTGTGCCTGCTCAATAATAATAAGGTCAAATGTACGTAATTAACCAAATACATTTTTTTTACTGTTTGGTGGAATTCCTCTAGGAACTATAACTCATATATGAATGATGTAATGAGAAACATAGTAATTTTTTTCCAACAATGCAAAAATATTTCCATCATAATCAAAGTCCAAAATTAAGGAGGTTGTTATAGGTATACCCATGAAACTAGATTCTGCTCATCGTGTGATCTTGTGGTGTCAACCGCACGCCGTCCAGTAATGAGCTCCAGCAAGACAACTCCAAAACTGTAGACATCTGATTTCAAGGTGAGGTTACCTGTTCTTACGTACTCAGGAGCACTGTAACCATAAGTTCCCATAACTCTTGTGGGTACAATGTTCGCCTTATCGTTGCCAGCAAGTTTGGCCAATCCATAATCTGATAGTTTTGCATTGAAATCGTCATCTAGCAAGATGTTCGCAGATTTCAAGTCTCGATATATGATTGAAGGGTTGGCCTTGTCGTGCAAGTACCACAATCCTTTCGCAGCATTTGATGCTATTTTCATTCTGCTGTACCAATCTAATGGAGCTTCATCTGCTTTCCTCTCTGTTACAAAACCAAACACATGTTTTATTTTGGTTTTACAAGGTAGCCTTTTACCAAAACTAACTAGGTAAGTCAATAAGCACAAGGACATCATACGAAGAAACAAGACAAAGATAATGTATTGTGGTCATATAATATATATAATTTGAGATGGAATATTCAAGTAAGGTGCGAGTATACCAAGAAGACGGGCTTCTAACGAGCCACCTGGCATGAACTCATACACCAAAAGACGTTGATCTCCATCAGCGCAATAACCAGTGAGTTTGACGAGGTTGTCATGGTTCAAGAGGCTTAACATCAAAACCTCAACCAGAAAATCCTTACATCCTTGCGCCCCATTTCGGTCAAGTTGCTTCACTGCTACCACCTGGGTAGGGAAACAAAACACACTGTGAAAAATTGAATTTAATTGTTTTTTATGAACCAAAAATTGAAGGACTTGTGGACTTGTGATATGACCTGCCCGGTTGCAGGAATTGTTCCCTTGTAAACTCTGCCAAAGCCACCTTCACCCATCAAACATTCTTGTCGGAAATTCTTCGTTGCAATTGCCAGTTCACGGAACGTGAAATTTTGTGCTTGAATATTTGAAGTGTCAACATTAGTTGGATCATCTGCTTTTGGTTTTTTCACGTCTACATTTCACCCGAGTGTTTAATTTTCAATCATTAGACATTTCAAACAGCATTGTCTCTTATACAATATTTTGATTCAATGAATGACATTGAAGGAAGTAAATTTGAATTGTTTATGTTGATTGATCTTACCCGGAGGTTTTGTTGCTATAACGTTTTCTTGGTGTTGTGTAGGCCCTTGCTGCTCCCTCCTGCTATTGCTTCTCTTAGTCTTTGAAAAACACGGAAAACAATTCATTCTTGTAAATTTGTAGAAAGAAAAAAGAAAAGGTGAAAGTAGGATTGTTGGTTGGTGTATGTGGAGGTTTTGGTTCTAAAGAATATTTTCATTCAATCAAAGAATGGCTATGGTGATGCAAAGGTGAAAATGAAAGCCTCCATGAACTCTGGTTGAATTGAGCAATGGACGGAGGTTCCCCCAAGTGAGATTGAAGGACCCCGAGCAGAGGCTATAAATCAAAATGAAAGGGAAACAAACAGCAGAAGGTGAAAGGAGGAGGAGTTAGGCATGCATGTATGAGAGGAATAGCAAAATGATGACGTTTTCTCAGAAGACTCGGAGAGAAAAAGGGGGAATTTTGGGTGGACATCATTATGAGCTGTCCCTTTTAGATGTCTTCCTACAATTTTGGAACTTATATTTCACTTTTACTATTGTCTTCCAATCCAACCATGCATGGCTATCATCTAACGTTTTCCTTTCGTTAATTATGGTTACATTTTGACTCCAATTCTATATCATCGTTTTTATGCCTAAAATATTTTTTTTTTATTCTTATTATTTCACATCTATGCTATACATAGATTTTAAATTTCAGTTAAGTACAACTCTTGATTTTTATTTCCTCAAATTAGAATAACACAACTCAGTTACATAGAGTTCTTCAATTCAATCTTTGAAAATGAAGTGAAATTTCTGGTTATATTTGACTATATTTAAAATGGTACTAGTTCATGCATGCTGAATTAATTTAAATGATTTATATTTCATTTAATATATAATATATATTATATATAAAAAATCATTATAAATTTGTGATAAACATAAAGTATATTATTGCGGTGGGTTGAAAGTGTGTAAATGGTATTGAATTTGATGGTGCACATGGAACGAAATTTAGCACATGATATGAGAAAGCTAAGGCGTAAACACGTCAAAAGAGTTCCCAATTGCAGTAAAGATGTGAATGGAACATAAAGACACTTCCTCTCTCGTACCTTTAAATATAGTGTGTAACATATATATATATTAAACATGCTCAATTATTTCAATATGTTTGCTACCCTCAACTAAGTAATCTTTGATGAGTGTTAGAAGTGGACATTAAATCTAGTTTAATCCTACAAAATCGATTTATAAGATAAGATTTGCACCATTTATATATTATGAATTGGTTTTATCTATAGTCGATATAGACTTCCAACAATGAATACACCAAAAATTCCTTGCTTTTGCACCTCTACAAGAAAATGAATTGGAGAAACACAACCATAATTTATCAAAAACTCAAAAGACTTCATCCACTAGCACATCATATGAATTAATTCAATAAGATTAAGAAGTTGAAGACGGTTTAAACATGTTGTCTCATTTTCCTTTTTTTATATATATATATATATTTGTCTTGCCTGCATAAACAGGGGCATTTCAATGTCAGAATTATCATGTTCTTGACCCACTTTGTCTTTTTTCTTACTCCGATCAAGGAGATTCAATTCCTTGTTCAAGCAATCTTTTCACATTCTTTATCGTAATGAGTTCGTTTTTTATTCATGGTTGGCGTGAAAATAATTAAGAGAGTATATTATTAAAGAGTTTGAAATCATTAATATATGTGTGACTTTCAATTTATAATATAAATTTTAAAATGGTTGTATAAATTCATAAATTTGTAATGCATGATAATTTATTATTCATTCCGTTGATTATAATCTTAACCTTTTAAAAAGAGTAGATTACAGTGACATTTATTGGGTTTTCTCAAAGTATTTTCATATTCCAATTTATTTTTTTTAATTCTAGACAAACTTTCGTATTATTTTAAAAATGTTATGATGTCAATATTTCTTTTACATTATATATTAAATGATTTACATTACAAAAATTACATTTAAATCCCATAAAAGATCGTAAATTTATTATCAAAGAAAGGAAATGTAAAGTGTAATTTGATATTCTTTTCTTTTTTAATTTATTATCAAATTGACCACTCTATGTCTTGATCGGGTAATGTATTTAACGGAAAGATTGAGTTTTTCAGTAGAATTATTTACAGAAAATACTGCATGTTGTTGTTCTTGAGTGAATAAATAAATATAATCCAGTTAAATTCGAAAAACACATAAAAGTATTACTTATAAGTTAATTATTCGATTATTCAAATTTAACGGTAGTTGTATTTGAAATTTGTTAATAAATATTCAATGATAGATTTTGTAAGAAATTTCTATATAAATATTGGTCAAAATTAAGATTTTGGATATTTTTTAAAATATCAACTTTAAATTAATATATAAATTAGAGCTGTCAAAATGGGATCTGGCCCGACTCGGCCTGGGTCACCCAGTCTGACCCACCGTTGGTCATTTAGTGAGTCAATCCAACCCAACTCATTTATTAGTGAGTCAAAAAACTTCGAACTCGGTCCGACCCACCACGGGTTGGTGATTAAACAGGTTGGTTTACTTACTCACTCAATTACAATTTTTTTAAAATAAAAAAAAATTACAAACTTTTTTATAATTCAAATATAAACAAATTTTAGTTCCAAATTTTACTCCCAATATGGGTATTTGATTAATTTTGAAAATAGAAAACTTAAATAATTTTTTCAAGCAAAAAAATAATAAATAATGTTTTATAAAATTAAAATTAAATTTTAATAAAATAAATAGGTAAGTGGGTTAGTGGGCCAACCCGGTCCTCCACGGGTTCAACCCGCATAAACCGGGTTTAAATGAATCGGTTTAAATCTGACCCGCGTAAAAAAAATACAATTTTTTCAAACCCAACCTGATCCGAACCCGTAGTGAACCAGATTGATTCAAGGATTATGACCCATTTTGACAACTCTAATATAAATACAACATTTATAAGAATTGCTTAAAAATATCTAACATAAAAGAGTTTATTTGAATTAAAATAAGGATTTAGAGGGCTCGATAAAGTAAAATATGAACTCAGTATTTTTTTCATGATAAATTTGCATGTTAAACTGTTAGATGCAAGTTGTGAGCATGTGGCGAATATCGAAGGACGACGTATCACGGAAGAGCATGCCCAGGGTATAACTATCGGAAGAGAGCATTATTATGTTATTATTAATTAACGAAATCCATAAGTATTGTTAAAATGTTAAAAAGTTGTTCGTTGACGTGGATTCTTATATCGATGATGCTTTTATTATGCAATAAAGATAAAAAAAACCTTTTCTCTATATATTTATTATTTATCCTATACTTTGTTTCGAGAAGAAAACATGTTATGACCGGAATAGTCAATTGGTTGCTTTATATCTACTTTCGAACCAGTGTGTCGATTTGATATTATTTTTTATAAAGTTTTAATTTTGTTTCGAAATGGTTAATCTACAATAATTAAGTCATTTTCTATTCATATTGTTTAAATCGGTAACGTTCGCTAATTGTATATGTTAATTTGAGAATTCTGTGATATAATGCATTTTTTCCTCATATATAATATGCAGAGTACAATGATGTGAAAATTATGAATGCTAAAAAAACAAGTTGATACAGTATTAATTAAATTAGAAATTTACACAATTTTAAGTAGAAAGAAAATTGATTATTTAACATCTATTTTACATTATTTTCTGGTTCTATGAATTATATGGTCATGATAGATAGACCACCATATATCAAATATATGAGATAAGTTAAAAGATAATTTAAGATTTATAAATTTTAAATAAAAAATAAACAACAAGCATTTCTACATCATATCACCAAACATTCAAACAAAAGGTCTTCACAATCCATTTAAACATTATTGACTACAAACAACTTTTTGAAGATTGGTGTATTGATTATAATTTGGAGATCATGCATGTGTCATTATTCAATTACTTTCTTAAGAATTATAGCTATAACATGTCCAGATATCTTTCAATTCATAAAGTGTGACTGGATAAATTATATATTTAACGAATTCGACTATAGTTGCATGAATATCTATCGACTATTAGAACCAGTTATTTTCATTTACATAGATCCAATTATCACTAGAATAAAAAAAATCGCATTCCAGTACCTATCACTAATACACCTCACACAAAACCATTCATGATAGTATTCCCTCTCTGAAAATAACTACCTCATCATTTCCTTTTATAAAATATATAAACTCACCACTAACTTTACCAATATACCAAACATAATCACTGTAAATTAATAAAAATAGGTTTAATACCTATTTTGGTCCCTCTTTTGGGAGGTTTGTTCAAAGTGGTCCTCCTTTTTTAAAAAGTTCAATAAGGTCCTACTTTTTGCAAAAACTGTGCAAGTTAGTCCTTTTTGCTAACGGCAGAGTTGCCAGCTGGCAAATATTTGATGACTTGTACAAATAAAATTCGTTTTACTCCTCATATTGGTTTAAAAATGTTCATTGTGGTCCTCGTATTGGTTTAAAAATGTTTATTGTGGTCCCGTTTTAATACATGTTAATGATTTCACACGTGATCTAGTAATTCATGCGCTAACCTTTTGGGAAAGTATAATCACAATAATTTGAAGCTTATCAGTGTAGTTTCACGTATTATATTAGTAAGTATGGAGATGTGAAAAAAGAACGCATCAGTTTTGGATTGTAACATGTGAAATTTTAGCTGCTGTTTTCTTAGAAAACCACAAAACTTTGCACAAGAGCATCCATTGACAAATTTGTGAAGCTGCTTACTGTCTCTAAGGATGATTTTCCTTTTTAGTAAAAGGGGACCACAATAAACATTTTTAAACCAATATGAGGACCACATTAAACATTTTTAAACCAATATGAGGACTAAAACGAATTTTATTTGTACAAGTCATCAAATATTTGCCAGCTGGCAACTCTGCCGTTAGCAGAATTAACGCCGTTAGCAAAAAGGACTAACTTGCACAGTTTTTGCAAAAAGTAGGATCTTATTGAACTTTTTAAAAAAGGGAGGACCACTTTGAACAAACCCCCCAAAAAGAGGGATCAAAATAGGTATTAAACCATAAAAATACAAAGTATCCTCATTGAACCAGGTGACACCAACAATGCCAGAAGGTCACCCAATGCATTCATCCTAGTGGGTTACTCTCAAGTGAGAGTTCAACGATACCATATCGACATCCAACATTGAGTACTTCTAAAGCTCATTGACAGATTTGTGTCCAGGGTCGCACAAGCAGTGTCTGATGCATAAAGCTTTCTCACTTTGATTTTTAGAACAAACACCCTACTACTATTACCCAACACTATTGTATAAAATTAAGGAATGTGAGTGTCTCAATTTGCTTGAATGGTTTTAATTGGAATTTTTTAGTCTTTATCGAACTTCCATTTGTTGACAAAACAATTCAAAGTTATATGATTATATAAGCCAATTATTCAAGTGTAATACTCTCATTCAATCATTTTCTCAATTTCAAACACAATCAATCATACATTTACTTATAAAGGCAAACATTCTCACTTAACAAATTTAGCCAACTTACTTGCACAATTCAGATGGCTTCAACAAATCATTAAAAACATCACACAGTCTAATCAAATCATGTTGCACAATTCCAATAATTATATAAGACAAGAATGTAAGCTTTCCTTACTTCTATTATAATTCTTAGCACACAATTGGTCCTTATTAAGCTTTACAAACTACTCTAAAAACACCGTAGAAGTTTAAATTAGTGATCAGAGTATATATTTAAGGTCACAACAATACAAAATTTTCTTAAAAACTCCTTACAACTACATGCAAAACCACCATATATTCACATGCATCCCAACCATGATTTGACTTTAAAATAAGACAAAAAATTGAATTATATAGAAAAAAAAAATGACAAGTTATCACTGCTGCTCTTATCACTAGAAACACTTATCTGTGTTTATAGAATTTTAGAAAGAAGATAAATGAATTCTAAAAAAAAATTATAAAGAGATTGTTGTTTTAATAAAAATAAATTTGATAGTAACAATTTTTTTATATTTATCTTCTTTAATAATAAAATATTTGAGTGTTATTTTATAAAATATATTTATTCTCTTAACTAATTTTTTGTTTTTCACAATTAGTTCAACAAAATTATATAATAAAAATGAAAACTGAAGAGAGGTTTAAATTAAAAGAGAAAACGAATACCAAAATTTAAATTTCATTGTAGAAAATGTTGAATTTCAATTTAGATTTCAACAAAATTTATAAGTAAAAAATCAACATTTTCTACAACGAAATTTAAATTTTGGTATTCGTTTTCTCTTTTAATTTAAGCCTCTCCTGCAGTTTTCATTTTTATTCATTCTCCTGGGTTCTCCCCAATACTGCAGTTTACGTGTCGGTTATTCATTATGAATGACTTTACTGAAAAAAAAAAAAAACAAAAAGTCTCATTGACAGAATGGGAATATTATAATTATATATTAACTAAAACCAATAAATCTCCACTAATATGTATATTTACAATTAGTAAAAGATATTAATAATAAATTAGAAGCTTTCAATCTGATTGTTCTATTGTGAGGATACGAAGATAGATAGACCAACAATTAATATTCACTTCTTTTAGTAACACTAAATATTGTTAAGAAAAATGAAATAAGACAGGATTTTTTACTTTAAATGCTCATCGTCCTATATCAAAAACCATAATTATTCCAGATAGATCCACCGCAAGGAATGTATTAAAAATTATAGTAAATATTAAAATATTTTATTTCTTGAAACTTGGTATTTATTGAAATCTAAAACCAAATGCTAATCTTGCTTGAAATTATTTTTCGCATATTTGTCTCTCCAGGATAATGACTAGAAAGTAAACAAAAAAAATATTCTAAAATGTGGCCCTTTTTTTTCTTTATACATGTTTTCTTTATCAGAAAAACTTCCCTAATTTTTATTTTTAACATTATTATTCAGAGCACTGACTTTCATGTCACCGAATTAAGTCTGGATCTGACATAAAATTGAAATATGTAAAATGAAACACTAGTGCATTCTTTGCATAATAAAAAAAGCATGTTAATAATTTTCATAGTATTATTATTTGGTCTTTTAATTATTTATTTTGCGTAGTGTTTCTTTTTACTTTTGCATTTTTGATGAACTTTTTTTTTCTTTGTAAAAGAAAAGTTATGGTACAGTGTAAATTGATAAAAAAGAAGAGTATATTATAAATAAAAATCCTTGCTTGGAATTGTGCGGCAAATAAAAATGCAGGATATGAACGAAGCTTAACCGCTAAGCTTCCCCGTATTCAAATTCACTACTTCTCTTTGGCTTGCATTATATAGAGCACACCGTATACCGACACAAAGCGGAATCAAGGAAAAGGAAGCTGCATTCTTTGTTAGTATGCTTACCAATAACAATAACAAGGTCATGGTTGTGGAAGCGGAAGAAGGTGGTGCTGGCAGCGGCGGCGGCGGCGAGTTCGACCATCTCCCAGAAGGTTGCATAACGAATATACTTTCGTTCACCAGTCCTCGTGATGCCTGCGTTCTGTCTTTGGTGTCATCCTCCTTCAGATCCGCCGCACAATCCGACGTCGTATGGGAGAGATTCCTCCCCTCCGATTTGCACGCCATGATTTCCCAATCCTCGAAACCTCTTTCTTACTCTTCCAAGAAGGAACTCTACCTCCACCTATGTCATAATCCCCTCCTCATCGACGGTGGTCAAAAGGTAGTTATTCAAATAGCAAATTGCTTTCTCTCAATAATTGTGAATTAACGATAATAATTATTCACCAGAGCTTTGCACTCGATAAACCCAGCGCCAGAAAATGCTACATGCTCTCTGCTAGAAGTCTCTCCATTGTTTGGGGAAACACTCCTAGGTACTGGAGATGGACTTCGGTTCCAGCGACCAGGTAATTCATTCTTTAATTATAACTCTTCAAATATTTTCACTTATTTATTAGTTGGATTATTGATCTGAAATTGAACCAGGGATCGAAATTGTGTTTGTTTGACGTAGGTTTTGGGAGGTGGCGGAACTTGTTAGTGTGTGTTGGTTGGAAATAAAGGGAGGGATCAAAGGTCGCATGTTGTCCCCGAATACGTTGTACGGGGCATACCTTGTGTTTAAGCAAAGGAGTGGCGGCGCCTACGGGTTTGAGAACCAACCGGTTGAAGTGTCGGTTGGGGTTGCCGGAGAAGGGGAAGCTCGGCGGCGAACGGTGTACTTGGAGGCAGCCACACCTCGAAGGCCACGTCACCAGATTGTTCCTCGAATATTCAGCCGTGTTCGTTCTCGTTTTCTTGATAGTTTTGATGCGGCACCGCCTCCACCGCCCCGTGTTGATGATTCGGCGGTGGGAGGTGAGCATCCGAAGGGGAGAGACGATGGGTGGATGGAGGTGGAATTGGGTGACTTCTTCAACGGCGGCGGCGGAGGAGAGGAAGAGGTGGAGATTGGTGTGTACGAGGTGAAGAGTGGGGAATGGAAAGGGGGCATTCTCGTGCAAGGAATCGAGATAAGGCCCAAGAACAAAAATTAAAACGACGACGCGCCGCGCTCAATTTACGATGTTGTTTTGTTTGTGTCTACTTTTGCCTGCACGTAGCTATTCAAATAAGCAGGCTCCGTCTAGAAACTACAACTAGAATGATTTGTATTTCCAACGGATGAGATGAGATTACTCTCAATTTTATAAAATGGTATTTGTTTCAATTTTGAGCTTAAAATAATAGAAGATAAACCAAAAAAGCTATGAAAAATTTGTATGGACTTCTTTATTAATTGATTTATAAAGGCTATTAGTAGATAGAATAACATTGTCTTTTGAGAATATATCTGTTACGTATGTTTTCTTAACATTAAAATAATTTTGAAAAATATTAGAAGTCTAAAATTTCATAGATACCCCTTAATAATTTTAATGGTATTTTTATTTCGTTTTAATTCTAGCATGTTGTAATTTCGCATTGCATAATCTAGTATTTCACTAGAGAACTAAACATATTACATTGCATAATCTAGTATTTCACGAGAGAACTAAACATATAGAGATTGATTGTTATTTTGTTCGGGAAAAGTTATTGTCAAAAGAAATATGTACCGAGTTTGTTGGATCAAATGACCAACTTGCAGATGTGTTGACTAATATTGGATTGGGTTTATTTGTTCCAAGCTTGGTACATACGATATGTATGCTCCAGTTTGAGGGAGAGTGTTAGAATAATTACTGATAGGTATCATCATTTAGGCTAGTCTGCTAAATCATTAATGAGTTGTACCTAGTTCTGTACCTAGAAGTCTAGTGTAAACTCTTAGTGTTCCATGTATTATTGTGTTTTCATTATAAATAGAAGATAATGAGAAGGATAATATAGCCCTCAATGATATATTTTTATCAGTCTTAATTCTCAAGTGTTGCAAGGTGATTTTTTGGTTTTTTTGGATTTGCAAGTGAACATTGGCTAACAGAAGACGAGATCGTTATTGCGTGTCGTGATACCCTGTGATGGCGAAATCACAATTGAAGGCGAATGACAATGAAGGTATTGATGGCTTTGCGCAAGGTGGAGAAAGCAACGAAGGCAGGCATCAATAGATTTAAAGCACCAGTTTCAGCTATTGGTCTGGAAGGGAAGGGGTTCGAATCCCATTCTGATCATACTCAAACAAACTATTTATTTAATACTGGAAAAAAGGCCAGAATTCGAAGGTAGAACTTGACTTGGGCAATTGGAGCCCATTAAAAACACATGTTAAAGAAGAGACTTTTAGGGGGCCACCGGCAGCCATGGCGGCCGGCCGCCAGCAAACAACAAAGATAACGGAAGTGGATCAGACTCTGATACCAAGCTAGAAGTGGACTTTAAGCTTAATTCAACCCCACAAAATCGGCTTTTAAGGTGAGGTTTGCACCTACTTATATACTATGAATTGGTCTTATCTCTAGTCGATGTGGGACTTCCAACACCACCCCTAACGATGGGCTGGGTTAGAGCACGATTTCGTCAAGTTGGAACACGGTTGCCCATGTTGAAGCACAATCGACCGACTTGAAAATAGTCAACTGGGTTGGATCGCAGTCGACCGGGTTGGATTTCAGTTAACCACTTAGATCACTATAGATCAGGTTGGATCATGATTGACTGATTTGGAGATATGATTTTTCTATAATTGATTTTTTTCTTTGAAAAGTATTATGAGTTGAACTAAATGAATTATATTTATGTGGCAATTAAAATTATAATCAAAAGATTTTTTAAGACTAATAAAGTTTCCAAATAAAACTCAAATAAGAAAAAGTTCTCAATGTGATTCTTTTGCAATAAAGAAAGAGTGTGAATAAAATGTTTTCACAATCCAACCATGGTTTAAAATCTGATCAACAATATAATAAATTATGTCAATAACACATGAAAACTAAACTCAATATAATCAATAATAGTTGTTTCTTTCTACCATTTCTACGGATAATCTAAGTATCTTGAAATTGAAACCTAATTATATGTTCAAATAAAGAGAAATAATAACAATGACATACTAAACAGATGATTGATCATGAATGCAATTTATTTCGGTTACAGTTTTAAATTCTCTCCTTTCAAACCATAACACCACCACTGTTGGATTGAATCGGCAAGTATACTGAGTCGCACAAGTAATATAAAATGGAAAGACCAAGTATCATATCCCAGAAGACTTTCGACGCTGAACAATTGTGCGAAAACAAGATTAATTAAGACTTAAAATAAAAGAGATCATGGGTTTGGGATGCAAAAATAATAAATAAAATAAAAATACAATTGATCAATGGCAACGGAGAAAAAAAAGATGAACGAAGGTTGATTTATATGAGATGGGTATGTTGTTGGGGTCGGATTTCACCAAGTTCCCTCTCATGTATATAAGAATTCTTCTTTATGCATTAATGCCAACGTCCCTCACTAAATCACTTAAACCCGATCCCTCGGTAAATAAGTCTGTCCCTGATTACCAGTTCATACAATTCCTAGTATTCCTGGTAAAAAGATGGGAAGATCAAGAGGTTAAGACGACTAAGACTCATACCCTTATCCCTGAATAATATAACCCTTAGGAGTAATTCAACAATAACCTGAATTGAAAGGAACCTCCCGACACTCATGCAATTCATAAATCATGCTATTGTATAAGCAAAAATAAAAATAGATGAATTACTCTAACAATTAATGAAAAAGCATATGGAATTAAGAATTAATTACAATACATGAGAGTTTACAAAGTTATATCATTCCCCAACAACAAATAGAAATTAGTTCCCCATAGACATGGGGAACTCTATGAACAATGGAAGAAAGAATGGGAAAGAAAGCCTAAGAATTGGCTAAAAAGTGTATTGTTATGCTCTTCTCTGCCAGGGATGCAAAACCTAGAGCCCCAGGGTCCTTTAAATAGTGATGGAGGCGTGCCAAAACAGGGCCCGGTCAAAAAGAATTGAAACAGAGCAGAAACAGGGCCCGATCCACGAAAGTTGACGCTCAGGCGAGCTAGGAGGACACCTAGGCGGTCTAGAAAGGGTCATGTAAGGCCCAGGCGAGCTAGGAGGATGCCCAAGCTTCGAAGCCTCGTTGTCCAGGTGGTGGATGTCGATTTTGGTTGCTTGAGCTTTGGCTCTGGTCGCTTGGGCTTCATGCTTTTCCTCCTTCAGGTGCCTTTTTATGCCCTTCTAAGCTCCATCTTCATGACTTTTTATATCTTCTTCCAATATAACCTCAATCTCTGTCAAAACAAGGGAAATTAGTCATAAAATCATTGATATCAACCTCAACTCTCTTATTCACACAACTTAATGAAAATGCATGAGTCCAAGCTAGTTTCTAAGTGAAAAAGGGTGTTTTTAGTATCAAAATTACATCACAGATAACGGTGTTTTAAACTGTTATCAACCACACATGAAAATAAAGGCAAATACATTACTCTGAAAAGAAGAGTGTGATTTAAGCAATCACTTACCTAAATAAACGATTATTGAAGAAAATCACGATCCGAGAATTAGTCTTTGAGATGTGACCGAGACAATGCCGTTATGGTAAAATGTTGTGGTATGTATAGTAAATTATCAAGAAATACTTATATATTTTAAAATTATCAAGAAACACAAGAGAACCCTAATCCAGTGAATTTGTCCTCCCTATATGACTTCGTTTTGATTAAAAAAAATTATCCATAAAAATAGTAAAAACGCGTCTAAACTTGCGAGTTTTTGCCATGGAGTACCAATTTTACAGAAAAACGATTTTACTTCCAAGTTAACTCGGAAGCCATGAGTAAAAATATAAACCCGTCCGAGTTAAAGTTAACGAGTTAACTCAAGTTTGATAACTATGTCCATGACAAATGAAATATAAGTAATTTTTTTTTAATATAATAAATTAAATAAATTAACTATAGTAAAAAATAATTTATAATGAAATAGAATAAGTTTATACATTTTTATTTATGTAATCACAATAAAATTTATTTATTTAATAATATGTAAAAACTTTATTGATTGTGTATAATTTAAAATGTTATATATATATATATATATATATATATATATATATATATATATATATATTATTTAAAACTTATAAATCATTTTAAATAATAAAAAACTAAAAAAAATAAAAGTGTGAAGGGGCTGCACGAATTTAACTAAAGAAATCGTCAACCCAAACTTTTCAACTTTTAAATTTTTATTATTATTTTAAATAATTTATAATAAAACAATTGTTATTAATTAATTATAATTCAAAAAAATATAATATAATAATTAGAATTCAAAAAATAAATTATAATAAAATATAATTTTTAAATATTAATTAGATACGATTTATGTTATTTTAAACATATTTAAAAATATTATTTACTAATTATAAATTATTTTAATTAATAAAGAAATAAAAAACTGAAAAAAGGTAAAAGTGTATGGGGTGCACGACTTCTCATATTAAAATCGTCAATCCTTCTACAACTTCAATAATTTTATTAATTTTTAATGAAAAAAAGACGTGGTAATCAATTACAATGACATGAAATCGTTTTTGGAATGTACGACTTTAACACTGGTTAAATGAACAGTATCGTGCAAGGACAGAACTTTTTCATTAGAAATCGTCTCGGCCTCTCACGATTTCCCTTTGACCCAAATTTTGTTTTCTGTAATATCTCATGATAAATTTTCCACCTATTTTCGTACAAAAATAAAAAAACGAAAAAACAATATACAATGACAAATTTGTTTATTTTCGTACAAAAATGGAAAACGAAAGAACATGTACAAAAATAAAGAGAGGAAAAGGAAACATAATGGTCTGATTGTTTGTTACTATACTTATTTTTTTCTCTTCTTAATTTTTTTTATATTTGAGTCATTATTTGAATGCATTTGTTTTTATAAAATATACTATTTGTGTAAAAGGATGTGAAATAATGAAAAATGAAATATGATATATAGTGTATTAAATATAATAAATATTGACATATTTTATTTTTATTTAATAAAACAGAAATTTCAAAATTTAATTTGTTAAAACTTTGTTGGTGCTTAGAAAATTAAACGTGTTTAGTTTTTAGTAATTATAATCGTGAATATATTAACAAGAAAATTAATGTTAATATACAATTAATATGGAATAATACTACAAACTTAAATTAAAAAATAACAATTAAAATTGTGTTAAATTATATTAACTAAACTAAAGTTTTATACTAAAATTGTAATTTTTTTATTGTATTAAAAACAAAATATGCTAATACTTATATAATATATTAACTATTTATCCAATAAAATATATAAAAGTAAAATTATATTTAAATGAAAACCTAGGACGGATCAGAAAGAAGGAACTTGAGAAGATATGAGAGAGGATGGAAGTGGAGACATAACTAGGGAGATTCAGAAGCATTTCCATCTTTTGTGTCTCGTGCTTCTTCGTCTTTAAACTTTCATCCATTGCAACCTACAAGTACAACAAAAACTACTGCACCTTCTTCTCTCACAAGCAATGTGGTTACTAATGTTTCTTCTGCCCCAATATTTGATCATTTCCACTACACTCCCAGCCAGTACTGTAAACGTGGTGAATCTGGTCTTGTTTATCCGGAAAAAAAATTCTTTCCTTTGAATCTTACTTAATTCATGTAAGTCTAATTTGATCATGAATGAACCGATTGATGGAAATCGATATGATTCTGCCTGTTCCCCTTCCAGGAATTTATCTGGTGACGGGCCTTATTCAAAAAATCAACACATAAATAATCACTACTATGCATCTATTACTTCTATATAAAAATAATTTTTTTGTGTCAAAATTTGTTTTTAATTTCATATTTTAAATAGAATTTTTAAGTTAAGTTATAAAAATAATTTATATTAAATTTTATAATAATAATAATAATAAAAACAACAATAATTGTTTTTCATTAATAATTGTCAATAATATTTTATTTTCGTTTCTTTTGTGATTTTCATTTTTATTACTCTCTTTATTTTCATCATTTTGGGTGGTTGTGTTGTTATTAAGATGAAAATTTTGATTTCTGTCAACTACTTTTTTTAGTATCTTTATTTCCATTCCTTTTGGGACTGGGTTATTAAAAAAAAAACATTTGACTTTTGTTTTATTTAGTGTTTTTCTTTTTGTGTTTCTTAGGTTAGTGTCTGTTGTTAACCTATCATTTTTCTCATTTAAAGTTGGTTGTGTTTTCTATGTTTTTTATTCTCCTTATTTTTATGATATTGGGTTTGTATTGTTATAAAAAATAAAATCTTTGATTTATTTCTTAGGTTTTCTTAATATCTTTATTTTTGGACTTGTGTTTTTATAAAAGACTAAAACAATGGACATGTGTTGTTTGTTACTTAGATCTGTCCATGTATTTTTATTTAGATCTATGACCCACCAGTCAATCTTAGTTCACCCTTGAATATGATCTCTTTTAAAAGACCCCTAATTGAAGGAGCACAAAAATAAACTCCAGTCCTCACACCTCTCTCTCAAATGGGTTAGGATTAGTATCAATGTTAATTTGAGGTTTAGACAAAATGTCTCAAAGGAAAGGTCGAGATGTGCTGGAGTTGACTGAAGGTCTATACGGGTCGAAGAACGAGATAGGTCATCCTGGCTAAAGGTTAAAACAAGTTAAGTCAGGTCGAAGATCAAGAAGGATCGACCCAAGTCGAAGGTCTAGACAAACTAACATAGGCCAGACCAATCCAGGCTAATGGTTGAGATAAGTTGGCCCAGTTCGTCTCGAATGAAAAGTCAAGATGTGTTGGACTAGGGTGAAGGTTTAGATTGGTCAAAGGTCTAGACAGACCATCATGGGTTGAAGGTTAAAGCAAGTCAAGTCAGACCGAATATCGAGATAAGGTCGTTCAAGTCAAAGTTTGAGATGAATCGACCCAAGCTAATGATCTAGATGTGCTAACATTTTTATAACAATAAATTTATATATATATATATATATATATATATATTTATATATATATATATATATATATATATATATATGATCTTTATAATAATATAAAATTTTCAAATACTAAGGTGTAGTTTTATATAAAATTGATTTTCATTTTAAATATAATTAAAAGAAAATGTAAATGTTTCTTTCAATAAATTATTATAAAGAAAAATAAAATTTAAATATAAACAACAAATACAAAACTTTTTAGAAAATTATAAAGATTTTAAAAAGTTAAAAATTGACAAATAAATAAGTTAATTTAAAAGAAATCTAACAATAAATATATATATATATATATATATATATATATATATATATATATATATAATTTGTCACGTAAATATAGATATTGATCAGGTTACTGAGTTGTTAGACAAGTACTAATATTGTTATAAATATCGATTATGATATTGAATTGTTAAGTAAGTAATAGAATCAGTATCATCTACTAGTTTGATTGTCGATATAAGGTCGATACTTGGCAAGAAGGCATATTAAATATATATGAGATGTCTTATATCAAATAGAGGTTAAGGTCAATTTAAAATATATATGTAGGTGAACCTCACTTTAGAAGTCAGTTTTGTGAGATTAAGTTAGGTTTAAAGTTTAACCTAATATAAAGTAATGAGTTAGAGTCTATCTTAGCAAGACTTGTGTTTGTTAGGTATCATGTGTTAAAAGTTTCACATCAACTAGAGATAAAGTCAATTTAAAGTATATATGTGGATACAAAACTAACAACACCTCTAATAAGGTTCCTCATAAAGTGCACCATTTTGTTGGTGGTTTCAGAGCCATCTTCATATCTTCCTTGTTGGAGGCTTTAAAAAACTTAATATTGCAGTGAAAGAGGGAACTGTCTCAACAAAGGTGGCATGGTATTTCTCCAACAATTTTCATCTTCAACTTAGGGCAATGAAAAGATACAAGATTCACTCAAAAACTAATTTCTTTGTAAGCTTTCAATGGCCATAAAGGCAAAGTAGTCTTAAAGCATTGAAGTGGGTATCTTCTTCAAAAGGGGCGTAGCAACAACACAAGCTACAACCATCCATGCCCGAAGTAGATTGCTTAGATATTGCTTTTTAACTTCAATTGGCAAACGGTTATCAACATCCTTATTCACATCAAAGACTTCATCAATAGGGGCGTCAATATATCTATGAATTGAAGCCAATTCAATAGTAGACTCCTTTAGTTCTTTCAGCCCTAAGGTAGGTGACATTTGGGGAACCAATGGAGTCTGTATTTCATCATATGCTTCTTTCATATTTTTGTACAATTAACTCAATTTAACATCCTTCGTCATGCTTTTTCATGTAATGGATACAAGCTTATTCCATAAAAGCCGATGTTTTAGAGTAACTGAGCTCATCATGTGCATTGGAGATTAAGAAATCACCATTAGAAGGAGGTATTCCAATAAGCCTACACAATATGGTTAAAAATCATAAGAGCAGTAATTCATAATGATAAGATGAGGTTTTTCTTATATTAAACTCCTTTTATTGAGAAAGTTGTGATGCAATATAGTGATCAAAGTAGTAAAGCACAACAATAATAATTGTTGGTATAAATGTTCCAATAATATATATAGGATAGGCACATGCAACATTTCCTTGGCAATAGTTCAATTTGAGTATGCACCAAGAGACCATGGATTTGGACTGAAAAGTTGCCTAGGGATTCTCCTTGAAACCTTATTGATTGATACGTAAGACATAACCATTAGTAAAAAATGCGGTTACTGACGCACCATATACGCTTCGGCTAAGGAAAAGCAGAAGCATAAAACCTATATACCTCGGCTAAAAAAAACGAGGTGGAAGGAGCATATTGCATCGGTTAGTTGCACACCCGATGCCTATACCTCTGCACAAAGCTCTGCAAATAAGCTTTTGCCTGACACCTTTTTTGAAAAACTCCTATTGCATCGGTTGACAGCAGACCCGATGCCTATACACTTGCTAAAACTTGCAACACCTCTACAACTAGGCTCTCCCGCTTGAAGCATTGACAGGACTAGGCTATTGCCTCGGGTAGTTGGTAGAACCAAAGCATATGTATGGAGATTATGCCTCGCTTTTACAGGGAACCGAGGCCTATTAACATTTGGTTAAGCTTAGGCATCAGTTAGTTGAATAACCGAAGCATTATCCTCTTTTACAATTCTTACTTTCACCTAAGATGTTACCCTAGACTGTGCACTTCTTTCTTTCACGTTAAACCTGCATTTTCTCTCTGGCCATTGAACCTGCATTTTCTTCCTCGCTTGAATTGGGCCTTGTAGGTTTCCATGGCCCTGGCCTGGTTATGGAAGTTGGCATTGAACATGTCGTGTTGTTGTTGGGACTCAAGCATTCTGTTTTGTTGTTCGGTGGTAGCAGAGGAAGAGCGGGGCGTGACGGAGGAGAACATGAATAGCGGCAGCTGTCGATGACTGAGGTAGTGACGACAACAGTGGACAAAGAGTGGACAATATCCGGTGATAGCGGCAGTTGGAGGAGAATATCGGCGTCGCGGAGGCGGATGCAGAGAGCGTGCCAGAGGAGGAGGAGAAGTGATGATTGAGGTGGCGGAGGAGGAAGCAAAGCACGACAGAAACAATAACGGTGATAGCGAGGATCGTGACGATGATGAGAATGTTGGGACTGAGACTCTATAACAGAGACAAATGGCGTGGGGACAGGGGCATTAGGGAACTCAAAGCGATAGTTGGGAACGCGTTGTCCGTGTTTGATCCGACAACGTTTAGCGTTAATGGTGGCGGCGAAGCCATTTGATATGTTTGGTTCAGTGTTAAGAGCGATTGAAAGAGAGTGTTTGTTTGCGTTGTGCATAAAAAAATGGAAGTGTTAATGGTGGGGGAGAAAAGGAGGGGGTAAAAGGGAAGAGGGTTGGAGTTGAAACGGCCATAAATAGTGTTGTTTCGGATGAGGGTGCTGGTGAGGGAAGAAAGAAGGATGGAAATAGAAAATATTATTGTAGCTCATTTCTGTTTTTGAAATTTGCTGCAATTACCATCAGATGGGGTGAAGAAAAAAGAGGTAAAGAACTCTGATTCTTATATGCTCTCATTCCATTTATGCTATGGATATGGAGTATTTGCATTGGATTACCTTGGATTTGGCCTATCAGATGGTCTTCATGGTTATATTCCTAGCTTTAAAAATCTAGTCAATGATGTCATCGAACATTTCTCAAAAATTAAGGGTAAAATCTAATTGTGATGAGGGTTTTGGTGGAGAAAGAAAGACGAGGGGAAATGGAGAGAAGACAAAGCGCAATGAAGATGAAATAAGGAAAAGGAGAGAAGAGAAAGTACAAAGAGTGTTGTGCTGACTTTTGTCTGTGTTTCATTTTATGATGAGTGCTTTGCATGAAAAATCACAGTTGAGAACTTGCTTGCTTGGATTTATTGTGTGGACACTTTCATTTGTGTATTTTTACTGATGCATGTAGCTTGCATAGAATATGCTGCAAAAGTTTTTGTAGTTCTGGTTGATGTAGCAAATGGTAATTGTTTGTCTGACTGAGAAGCATTCACTTCTTAACTTTTGAAATGAAAAAAGAAGACCAGAAACTTCTGGTAATTATTTAACACTGCAAAAACTTGTTATCCTTAGCATGATGAATTTCCCTTCTTACTCTTCATAATTTCCTAGTTTGTTGTTTGATTCATTTCCTTGTGGAAGCAGACAACATAAGTTGGTGGAAGAGGTATTGATAGTGGAAGTGCAGCATGGTTGGAAGAAGGGCACCAAGCTCACGTATTTGGAGAAGGGAGGTGACCTGGAACATTACAGACTCGCTAATCTTGTTCTCTTTGTATATGAAAAACTTGACAGAGTTTATACAAGAGATGTAAACGACCTTGTGGTGACCCATAAGATATCTCTTATGGAAGCCTTGACAAAGTCCACTGTTAACCTGGACACCCTTTATGGAAGAAACTTAACTATGCCTATCGACCAAATTATTCATCTTGAATATGAAGAGGTTGTTGAAAGAGAAGGAATGCCTCTCTCCCAAGGGATCCAACAAAGAAGGGAAACTTAAGGATAAAGTTCAAAATCACATTCCCAGACGGCTTCACTCCTGACCAGAAGCTCGAATTGCAGAAGCTTTTGAGTGATTGAAACATTCATGTTGATTCACAGAGCAACTCTTGCGGCCCCTTTACATGAAAATGCATATATTAGAATAATCTTCAATATGACTAGCTAAAGAAGAAGAAAGAAATAAAAATAAATAAAAATAGACCTTACTGCCTCGATTCAGGTTCCAACTGAGGCAGTAGAAGGGGAGAAACGACCTCGGTTCATCAGGAACCGAGGCATAAAGTTCAGCGAAAAAATATTTAAAAAAATAAAAAAATGTTACTGCTTCGGTTAATTTTGAACCGAGGCATAATTCTACCATTTTATGCCTCAGTTCAGAATTGAGGCATAAAGTCTACCACATTTTACCTCGCTTGAATATGTCTTGGTTCAGGAATCAATGTCTATCAACAAAAATAACCGTTATTGTTTCCCCTGACTACACTAGTGAACATTCCATATCAAAACCATTAAATAGACTCTATAATCAGCTATGAATCTACGTAGCCAACCTGTCCCGTAATGCCACGATAAAAGACAAAACATCTCTAGTTGGCACAAAATAGTAACAACCTCTTCTTGAAGTTCATCCCTATTTTAAAGGTTAATAACTTTGCTACATATGAAATTGAAACATGAACACAATCTAGTTATAGTAAGCCTTACATTTTTTGGCAAGATTCCACATACGGTCACATGCAATAATTGTTGCATTAAAACATAACAGTTGTGACTCTTTAAGCCAATCAGTTTCAGATCTTACATATATACAAGACTATTTACATTTGAAGTGTATTTTTGTGGCACCTTAATTCCTTTAAGACATTGACAAAAACTTGTTCTCTCATTTTTTGACAATGTATTACATGTTGTGGATAGATAAGTTCACTTGTTCAATCATATACACACACGACTATTGAAAAATTACAACGATTTTCACTTTAAATCATCATTATATAGCTTTTATTCGAAAAACAATGACGGTAAGAAGGCAATCATCATTACACAAACATGTTATATTTACAAGTATGTCAGTGTTCTTTTTCCACCACATGATTTCTTAATTGTCATTATTTGATGTCGTCAAAACCCTTTTATACACCAATGTGAATACCCTTGAACTGTATAATTTAACCTTTGTTCTACATTCAACTTTTTTGTTCAATAATTTTCTTTAACTTTATTAAAATTCTTTATTTAATATGACACATGTTAAACTAAAACAAACTCATAAAAAGTTCATTTCGTTGTAATATTTTTTTTATTGGTGACAAACTTTTTATGTTAGAGATTGAAGTATTTGACATAATACAAAAAGACTAAAATAAATACAAAAAAAAATTCGCTGTTGTGTTAATCAAACCACATCAAACAAACAATTAAATCAATTTAAAAAGAAGAAATAAAAACTAAAAGAGAACCAAAATTAAAAAACTATTAAAAAACTCATTAAATCTATGAAAATCAAAGTCAACAAAATGTTAACAAATCATAAATTTGATTTGAAAAACAAAAAAATAATTCCATTATTAATTTTATTTTATAGATAGACATTCCATTATTAATTGTACCGTTCTAGTCAATCGAAGGCCGTCTTGAAGCTGTTAAAGATGATTAGCATACCTTAAAGCCATTTGAAGCATGATGCTGAAATTATCAGGAGGCTAAAAAGTTGACCCCAAGTTTTCATAAAATCATAATGTCCAACCATCCTATGTCGAGACAAATGGAGTTTAAAACATTCAAAGACAAAGTCGATCAAAATAAAGCTTAAAACACTCAAAGCCTAATATAAACTTTTTGAGAACTTAACCCAAAAAAACTATGAAATAAAATTGGACTCTGATCTAAGCTTTTAATAAGTGGTTTTATTTTTTTTATCCTATAAACTATAAGATATTTGGGGGTTGCTCCCTCCACCTCCTCGCTTGTTCCTTCAACCTCCCCTTTCCTCTTTTATCTTTTTCTCTATTTTTTTATTCTTATTTTATCTTTTTAGTAAAAGTTTATTTTTGAAGTTAAAATTTTCTAGGAACAACAAAGTTCAATCATTGCTTGAAATGGTGGTGGTATTTATAAAAACTTTAACAAAAAGTGCGTGAACAAGCGATCACAACCCGTGAAACCTCCCTAAACGGATATGAGATTCGTCAAAGGATATGAGATCCATTAACGGATCTCAACATCCGTTTAAGGTAAAAACGAATATCAACATCCGTTTTACCTTAAACAGATGTTCACATCCATAGACGGATCCTCATATCCGTTTAAGGGAGGAATGCACGTTACTCCCTTCACACCATTGAATCATCACGTCATCATCAAACGATCCAAGAGCAGAAGCACAACATCGCCGCCATCATCGCGCCCTCATCATCTTCATCACAAATTCGACGCGCATCTCCTTCACGTAGCACCATCACCACCCTCACAGAATCACCCCGACCACCTAATTGAAACAAGTTCAGGAACTCTAATTTCAAATCTCAAATTGTAAGATCAATTTGCAATCACAGAAACACTAAATTACAACCACCAATATGCAAAGAAAACAGATGAATCAAACCCCAAAAATCCCTAATTCAATTTCAGAAAACCCAATTTCGACAAAACCCCAAGGTTAACATTTTGAATGACAATGTTGCTTCCCCTACAATGAAACTCAGAACCAGAAGACTTTTTGGGGAAAGAAGAAGAGTTCTTGCAAAGCCCCAAATCGAAACCTTCACTCACAAGTCCGATTGTCGCGAAACCACTTGATAACAAAGGCCACAACACCGCAAACGCAATCGCGCTCTTCTCCTCCATGATGTCGCCATCAAACAGGGCTTCTCGCATCGCGAGGACGTCGATATGGACCCATGGCTTCTGGTCCAGACCCTTTTGGTCCAGATCCGTCTCGAGCCAGACACGATTGATGTACGCATGGCTTCTCGTCCAGACCAGCAGTTGTATCTAGTTGGGGATGAAAATGAGTATAGAGTTGGTGGGGGGCTAATATCCGAGCTTAGAGACCCTGTAGTGAAGGCAATGGCGGCAACCAAGGAATTTGATGTTCTTGATGAGATTGAGGAAGAGGAAGATGCTGAAAGAGAACAGCTGGAGGATGAGAGAAAGCAGTGTGAAGAAATTGAAAAGCTTGAAAAGAGTGGCACCTAATAATAGGCTTTCCAGATGTTTTGTCTTCTGATTTATTTTCTACATGATTGCAGGAGTTGATGGTATTTACAACACATTTTGTTTTGTATCTGTTCGAGTTTTCCCTGCACTGGAATGGACTCGACATCTGTCGGTTTCAATGTTGCATTGTCTCAAATGTATAATCCTTGCCCACAATATGGTTACTATCTACCATGGTTGAATGTCATTTTAGAGACCTGAGTGTTGTCCACCTGTTGACTTACAGGGACTGTTGACTGCCCCCACACATCACCACGAGACTTTCCAGTGTGCTTTGTCCTCACTCGCACACTTTCCGGGAAAACTTCCCAGAAGGTCACCCATCCCAGAATTTCTCCAATCTAAGCACGCTTAACCATGGAGTTCTTATGGGTTAGGCTACCGAAAAGTAAATGCATTTTGGTGATATAAGTAGCCAAATCAATTCCTTTAAGCTATCCTTCAACTGTATAGTCCCATACTTATACAGTCTCCAGATCCCTCTCATTCCGGTATATGTTCGATTCGTCCATGTGCCCCTTCCACCGGAAGCCAGCCAGGAGTCGCTCCTTGTCTGTGCCCCCTGCACCATGCCTCTTGCACCAGCGATCACTCCCTATCCTCGTGAGTGCCCGGGTGTCACAGGTTCTCTGATCCGACCAGTTCGGTTGCAGAGTTAAAAGTGTAACTCACATAAAAGAACACCGGTCAATTAAAATTGCCGCCCCTTCTCACCGTGAGATTGTGCCTTGCTCGAGACGTAGAGTCCTAAGATTCGGTTGTCCACGAGAAAGAGTGGGAGAAGAAAGAAGCTTGAAGCTTCTGATGAGTAAGAGAGATTAAGTTGAACAAAGAGGAGAGATCAGAAATTGAACAGAGAAAGAGGGATGAGGAAAGTGCTTTTGAAGAGTTTGCATAGAGAGAAGAAAAGAGTATGACGGAACTGGGAGAAGAGGCGGATTTCAATGGGAGAAGAGGCAGATCTCAATCTTGGGAGGCAGATCTCAATCTTGGAGAGGTGAGACTATGAGTGAAGAAAGAGTAAAAATTAACTTAGGGTTTGAGAATTATTCCTGGTAAATAACTAAAATAAAAAAATGTAAAAAAAATATAAAAAAAATAAAAAAGTAAAAGAAAAATGATATTTTTGTAATAAAATAAAATAGTAGAAACTTAAAGAGGTGGAGGGTGGATAATGGGAGGTGAAGGGAGCAACACCCAATATATTTTAATACAATATAAAAGAAACTATATCTTAGTTATTAAAAAAGTTAGATATGTATATTTTGAAATCCTTAAAGCTGTAGGAAGGCCAAAAATAAACCTAAACACTTTAATTTTTTGAATTAATGTATTGTTAACTTTTAAAATAAATTAATTTATTCGTTATTTGTTCTTAACCTGATTTTAGACCATAACATTAATAAATATTGATGTACTCTATTAAAATTTTACGTATCTTAAACGGAAGGAGATTATAAACTTATGTTTATTTTAATTTTAAGTATAATAAATTTGTGATAGTATATTTTAATGCCATTTTATATATTTTGTTATAATAATTTTTTTTAATATCAGTTTGAGTCCAATTAAATTATTGAGCTTTGATTTGAGAGGGTCGAATTCTAAAATCATAAATTAAAACAGTTTAAAGACAATCACTTTTTGTTTTATTTAGTTGAACTTGTTATAGAATATTCAAATGTTACTTTTAATAAAAACATTATATCTATAAAAAAAAAGATTAGAATTTTAGAAGAAGACTTTTATTATTCTTGAACAATCTGAACTATGTTAAAAATAATATGATTAAAAATATTTCTCACATATGATTAAGTAAGTTTTATTCTGATAATCCTCCTCTCTATTCATTCAAAAAAATAGTTATAAAATCTAAAGAGTACAATAATTAATAAAATAGTTTATATTGAGAAGAATAAAATGATAATAAAATTTTATAAAGTATAAAGTGTGAAATTGGTACAAAGTTACAAAAGTAACCCATTTATTAAGATTAGTGAAAATACATGCTGCACCTGTGTTCACTTTTATTTTTATGACAATAACATATAATAAAGTTATTGCTGTTGTTATTATTATTATTATTATTATTATTATTATTAAATTAAACATAAATAATTTTTATAACTTTATTATTAATAATAATTTATTTATTTTGTAGAATTTTTTATTTAAAAATGGTTAATTTTTAAAAAATAACAATTAACTAAAGAAGTCATTAAAATCAATGAAATTGATAAAATAATTATTTAATTTAAATTCTTTTTATTTTTAAGAATAAAATTGTAAAAAAAATATATAGATCGAAGAAATTTCTTTTCTTTAAGTATAGATTATATTTATAGATATTCTCTTGTATTTTTAATATCAATACAAGAGTTTATTAAGTTATAACCAATATCATAAATCAATTTCAAACATATATTTTATCTTCAAAAGTTAAATACTTTCTGATTTTTTTAATCTAAAACACAAGGACGTTTCTGATGTGTTTGACATGCGTTTAACGTTAAATAAATAAATGGTTTAAAAGACTGTAATTGAAGAAAAAACCGATATATATTCTTTAAAAAACGAGAAAACCGATCACATTAGGGCATGTTTTTAATATTTATTAATTATTCTATTTAAGTTCTTATCTTTTTTCAATCTATCATTTTAAATATTTCCAGTCTAACCTAAATTTAAATATTATTTTTAAAAATTTGATCAGATTTTTAAAATAACAATTGCATCACAATGCAAGTTATTTACCATAAATTTTAAAATAACAATAATTTACAAATTAAAAATATTTTTTTATATATTTTAATTTTACTATAATTAATGTGTATAAAATATTTATTTTGAATTTATGAAATAAATTAATAATATAAAAACCGAGTCATGTGTGGTAGCACTTGAAATAAGAAAAATGATAGTAGATAAAAACATTTTAGCAAATTTGTAGTACCCTACTCTGGAACGGAAATCAAAGGAAAGAAAAAGAAAAGGAAAACAAAAGCAGAGAAGAACAAAAAGAAACAGAAATTTGTTTTACTACGGTCCACCATCTCCTCAAATTCAAGAGACCGAAGCTAAAGAAGGAGGAGAAGAAGAAGAAGGAGGTGGAAAAGGAGAAACAGCAGCAACAACTGTAGCACAAACCTTGAATTTCAAACACCAACAAGTGTAAGCGAACTAAGGTACTCTTTCTCTCTCTGTTTTTTTTTTTTTCCAATAATTTATACGAATGTTTTCAGCCAAAGTCTCTTCCTTCCTTCACTTCTTGCTTTGCTTCATATCCCCAATTAGCTTTCTGCTTCAGGATGTTTCGATTTCATTTGTGTCAAAAATAAAAATCAATTTTGTAAAATACTGGTGTATCTATATTGGTCGCTTTCTCTGAATTGGCTGAACCAAAGGGAAATCCGACCTCGTAGTTTACGAAATTTAGATTACGAATTCAGAAATTGCATTTTCCTGATTGCAAATGTTTGGATCCGAAAGGAGTGTTAGCAGTTGTGGTCGTGGTTTGATGTATGACCTAGGTGAGCAATGTGATCCTCGTTTCGTGAGTGTGACGCCTTCATTTGAAGCTTGAATACGAATCTCTCGGATATATTATCAAGAGACTATGATATATGTGGGTTTTATGTTGCTGTTTTGTATGTTGGCGCTGTTTGCTTCTTCAAAAGAGAATCATCATATGAAATACAGGGGCAAACAAAAACCCATAACCTCAGTTTCTGGATCCAAATAGGCGCAGTTACTACTGCTAAGTACAGAGATGAAAGTGTTATTTGTTTTAGTGCCTGAGAGGGGTAGACCGATTAGTGCTCACTGGGTTTTTATTCTGTTTTGGTTTGTTTTAAATGAGCTTCCGGTTACGGTGATGTCCTCTTATGTTTCCCGAGGATAAAAACACGATGAAGTGGTCCTGTGCAGACAACAAGCTTTTATGACTTAATCACTGGGACTGTGTGCAGGACCAATCAACCATTTGGGATGTTTGGACAGGGTCATTTGCAAAAGTGGCATACTCAAAGTAGTATTCTTCAGAAATGTGGATTTTTCCACAGGCTATAATCAGTTACATGATGGTTTAGAAAACAATGCAGTTTGTGTTGTGGATACATGCAGTTGAATGAGTTCATAGCAACCAAAAAGATTAAAATTAACATTTTCTTCGGTTTCTGAGACAGAATTTTCTTCACCTGCAACCCTTAGTGTTTGGTCAACTTTTGAATTGTTTTTATGGCATTAAAGTATAATTTAGTTATAATCCTGCAATTGTATCATTCAGGTAATGTTTGATTTCAATCCCCCTTCCCTGGCACCTTAAATATATCACTTTCAGCACGTCTTAAATTAATAAGAAAATGAAATAGAAGGCTTCCAACAAAATTAAGTTAGAGGTGACTAGAATCATTTTCTAATTATTTTGTTGTCTGTATCTCAGTAGCATGTTACACTCATGTCTTGTTTCACTTGTTCAATCTTTTCTATGTATTGAATTATACAGACTCACATATGTTGGGTTTTACAATAGTTTGAAATCATAATGGTTGGAATTCGATTAACCAAATCAATTGATTTTCATACTAATATAAAAAAGGCTTAGTTCAATTCTCGAGGTGTTGGTCAAGTGGAGTAAGACAAAGTCTTGTATTTGATAGGTTATAGGGTCAAGCTCCCACTCCTTACCTTGGAATGATAGGTTGTAAGTGTTCTTTGAGTTCGGGAGCTTCCCTATCTTGGATTAAGGCTCCATCCTGGAATCTCCTTTTCCTAATTTTATTTCATGAAGAAGTGCTTAGTTTCAAATTATGTTCCTTTGGTTACTTATAAAGTTTGAATTTCTATTATCGAAGAACTTATTGATTTTATGCCAGAGTTCAATGTTCTACTTCTGCAACTCTCCTTTTGTAGGCAGCCTCACAGTGTTCAGATTGAGCAAGCAATAATCTATTTAAAAACTCATACATTAGTGTATAAGTTTGTAGATTTATATATTCGAAGTCTTCTTATGGGTCTTTTCACTTTTTCCTCCTTCAACAATTATTTGCATTTGAATAATTTGATTATTGAACATTTATTGTTATCAGTTAGCTACTTACTGTATTTACAGCTTGTATGTATTTGACTTGTACAGCGATCCCAAATTTCCATTTTGTTTCAATGACTTTTCATTCTGAACTGTATATAAAATTTAACCATTCTTTCTTTTATTCATTGCAGAATCATTAGTTGGCTGGAAGTTTGATATAATGACATTTTTCAGTTCCTGTCCTTGGAAGCCCTTGATAATTCATAAATATGATGGAAACCCTTAGAGTCAAATGACATTGCTCTTTCCTTCTTTTGGTGGATATATGGCTAATCATTCTTTAGTTTTAGACAACTCATCTGTTAGTACTGTTACTGTAGCAGAGCAGCCATTAGTCATTGGGCAAGAGTTTCCAGATGTGGAAACCTGCCGAAGAACACTGAAAGATATTGCCATTGCTATGCATTTTGATCTTCGGATAGTTAAGTCTGATCGCAGTCGTTTTATAGCAAAATGCTCCAAAGAAGGGTGCCCATGGCGGGTCCACGTTGCAAAGTGTCCTGGTGTTCCAACTTTTACTGTAAGAACACTACAAGGAGACCATACTTGTGAGGGGGTTCAGAACCTTCATCATCAGCAGGCATCAGTAGGTTGGGTTGCAAGATCTGTTGAAGCACGCATTCGAGATAATCCACAATACAAACCCAGGGAAATACTGCAAGATATTCGTGATCAGCATGGAGTTGCTGTTTCTTACATGCAAGCTTGGCGGGGGAAGGAACGTAGCATGGCTGCCCTTCATGGGACATTTGAAGAGGGTTACCGTCTTCTCCCTGCTTACTGCGAACAAATAAGGAAAACCAACCCTGGTAGCATTGCATCTGTTGTTGCTACTGGACAAGAAAATTGTTTTCAAAGACTGTTTATTTCTTATCGTGCATCAATTTATGGGTTTATAAATGCTTGTAGGCCACTTGTAGAACTTGACCGAGCACATCTTAAAGGAAAGTACCTAGGTACACTGCTTTGTGCTGCAGCTGTTGATGCAGATGATGCGCTGTTTCCTTTGGCTATTGCTGTTGTTGATACTGAAAGTGATGATAATTGGATGTGGTTCATGTCAGAGTTGCGCAAACTTCTAGGAGTGAACACAGAAAACATGCCTAGGCTGACAATACTATCTGAAAGGCAAAGAGGCTTGGTGGAGGCAGTAGAAACACATTTTCCTAGTGCTTCACACGGTTTCTGTCTGCGTTTTGTGAGTGAAAATTTTCGTGATACATTTAAAAACACAAAGTTGGTAAACATCTTTTGGAATGCAGTCTATGCGCTTACTGCTGCTGAATTTGAGAGCAAGATTACTGAGATGATTGAAATTTCACAAGATGTTTTACCATGGTTTCAACAATTTCCTCCCTATCTTTGGGCTGTGGCATACTTTGATGGTGTTCGATATGGCCATTTCACACTTGGAGTAACAGAATTATTGTATAACTGGGCCCTTGAATGTCATGAGCTCCCTATAGTTCAGATGATGGAACACATCCGTCAGCAGATGATATCATGGTTTAGTGATCGGCAGGATATGGGCATGAGGTGGACATCAATTCTTGTACCGTCAGCGGAGAAGCGAATTTTGGAGGCAATTGCCGATGCTCATTGCTATCAAGTTCTCCGGGCAAATGAAGTTGAGTTTGAAATTGTGTCCACTGAAAGGACCAATATTGTAGATATACGGAGTCGTGAATGCTCTTGTCGCCGTTGGCAGCTGTATGGATTACCTTGTGCCCATGCTGCTGCTGCACTTATCTCTTGTGGACACAATGCCCATATGTTTGCTGAACCATGCTTCACTGTACAAAGTTATAGAATGACCTATTCTCAGATGATTAATCCTATACCAGATAAGAGCCAATGGAGAGATCAGGGAGAAGGAGCCGAAGGTGGAGGGGGGGCAAGGGTTGATATTATAATCCACCCACCAAAGACTCGCCGGCCACCTGGGAGGCCTAAAAAGAAGGTTCTACGAGTGGAGAATTTTAAGCGACCCAAAAGAGTTGTCCAATGTGGCCGCTGTCACATGTTAGGACATTCTCAAAAGAAATGCACAATGCCCATTTGAAAAATTTTCTTACTTGTTTGAAATATCTTTTGTTTCAGGGACATTCTGCAATAGAATTAATGTTGTCTGTATTGTAATTTAAATGTATTCTGAACCTATCAATGACAAAATAAGAATCCATTAGTTTTTGCCAAGGTTTTCGTAAAATGTGGGCGAGCTGTCTGTGTCCCCTGTTTTCTCATTTCACGTATTAATCGATTAATGTTAGAAAATTGGCTTGCCGGTTTGAGTTGGGGAAAATAATCTGAACTGGTAGATATCATATTTAATCAAAATTCTTTTGATTTTCAATCTTTCAATTGTAGTTATCTTGGTTGTCTTTAAATGTTACATATATTTCTTTATTGATTTGGTAAGACATTCACTCTAGCAGAATGGTAAGGCCAAGAAAACTGATCTACAGAGTTTGGTACTGCCATGGAAAAACATTTTTGAATGGCGTTTACACGAGAAATCCACATATACTTCGATGTTTTTATTCTTCTGGACGAACGCTGTATGGCAGATGTTACTAGAGTTTGATTCTAATTGCTGCCCATCTGGCCAGTTATTGGCAGTTATTGCCCAGTGCATCTTTATATTATTTTTTTTTGTATGTTTTTAAATTGCTTTTATAACGGTTGGATAAATTGCAGCTATTACCTAGGTTTTCTTATTCCAAGTCTGCATGCATTGAAGTTCATCTGCTTTGGTAGCAAGCGCATTACTTACTAGTGATCAGACTTCGTTCTGTGCTGGTTTAAGGGTTAGTTCTGACAGCCACGTAATTACAACGATGGCATTTCATTTTCCCAATTATCAAATCTTAGACGTTTACCTTGTTTATTTTGTTATCATTTGGGCAATCAAGAGCATGTTCTGTCAAAGTCAAAAAAGGACAGAAATCCTTCAGAAGATGTGAGCACATCACAGTTCGCAGGTGCACATCACATAAATATGACCAGATCAAAGTTAGTTAGTTGTGTTTATAGATGTATTTATTTTAGTTTGTGCGAAATCAAATAACACGATGAGAGAACTTAAATATGTTGAAATAAGTCAGAGCAATCCATTTTCACAATTGATGAATTGCACATACAATTGATCATGATATTAAGCGAGAGTAAACATCAAATATGCAGGCATGCAATGCTGTACGCAGTATAATGTAAATCACATTGTATCATACCAAACATGTACAAGGAAACACAATCTTCCTTACCCCGTTAAAAAGTAAGAACAATGGGATCACCATTGTCTTTTTTGGTCATAGGTACAGTAATCAAAGCGTAATTATTGTTCTCCTGCCAGCTTGCTGCAGTAAATTTTAACCTTCAAAACAAGAACACCATACTTACACCATTAACAGAATCATAATGAATGAAACCAATGAAAAGGTTAGTATTCTCATTCATTGAATTATTCTATATAGAAATGTAATTCTTCAAATTATCCGGTACTACCAACAAAACAAAGAACAGAACTTATATATTGTACTATAGGTATATTATAAGTTCTGTACCATTAGTATGAATTTCTAACTAAATTTGGAGTGTTGCATCGATGCTTTGCATTCTGTTGAACCTATTACATATTCAAAAGTTGGAATTTTATATTTAATTGGAGCACTACGCTATTATGCTGGATTATAAATACCTTAATCGCATAAATACCTGGTCCCCATTTACGGGAACTTCATCTGAACTAACATATAAGCGCAAAGCCTTAGTCTACGGGAATTAGAAATTGAACATGAATCTAAATGGAAAGTTGGTCAGTAGGTTGATATTAGAAGTGAGTTTCCTCAACTATGGAAGATCGTCTGGGTATGACTTAAGTCCCACATCGTAAGAAAGTATTAAATAAAATTAACTTCTGTTATATAAATAGCTAAGATGAAATTGTTAAGGTATGATCCTTCAGGCAGTCAGTGGGATATGAGGAGTGGATTGACTCTCTAATATTATGAGAGTTGGGTGTTCGCCCCAAAGCCTGGTTACGACAATTGAGCATCCTCCAAATTTTATTCTGATCCCTATGCCAGGAGGATTAAAACCTCTGTTCATTATGTTTTTTATTAAAATTTTATCAATTTTATTAAAATTCTCATTTGTTAACAGTTTTATAATTCAATTCAATATTGAAAAATAAAATCAAACAAAAAGAACATTTCTTTTTCTAATATAAATTTAAAAAATAGAATAAAAACATAAAAAAGAAAAATTAAAAAAAAGGTTACTTTATAATGGATTAATTATAATAGAATAAAATTAAGTAATACTTTTGTTTTCATAAACAAAACTTTAATTTATTAAAAAAAGATTTTAATTCATTAAATTTTACTACTTAATATATATTTTTTAATGTGATTTCAATATTAATATACAATTAGATTCTTATTATGTGAGTTCAATATTAATACAATTATATTAACATCATTCTCAGAATCCTAATGCAATATTGATAATGGTGGATTTTATCTGTTTTTAATTTTGTATATTTCCTGTGTGTTTGCATATTTTATTGTGTTTTTAGTTATATGTTTGTTTTATAGTATTTGTGACAGAGGAATACAAAATTGAAAGAGCATGTTTTAGATAAAAAAAGAAGAAGAAAAGATTAAATGTGGAGTAAATACTCTTGTTGAACGGTATCAAAATCACAATGCAAAATCAGAATCAGAGGTATCTTTCACATTTTAAATGATATAGTGTGTTCACAATGCAAAATCAGAATCAGAGGTATCTTTCACATTTTAAATGATATTGTGGTATGACATTGTGGTGATATTATTGATATGTCAAAATTAATTATTTAAATGTTTGTCTATAATAGTAATTCATTAATTAGGCACATGGCAAACCTGCATTAGTTTAATTACTTGTATCTTTTCTTCTTATTTGATTCAATTGATAGTTCAACCTATGGTTACTTATACTTTGCATTTTATTTTAGTTTCACTGAAATTGTTTACGCAAATTCATATAATATTACATTCATTTCAATTTCTGGTTTTCATGCATATAGTTAGTACCAATTAGAATGGCAGGTTCAGGTTCTGTTACATATACTGGCTGACATAATCTTTTCCGCTGTACTTGTTAAGGTAGATTAACAACTCTTCATTCATTATTAAATTCTAAGATTCTTTCTTGTTTTTCCATTATGTTTAATAACTTGAGGAAAAACATGTTTAATATAGACAAAGAGTCTAAGTGAACTAAAAAAGAGTTGATTTATTCACAACAATATACACACAAAAATAGACATTATCAATTAACCTGTGCCAAAAAACAAGACTGTTTTGATTAATTAATAAAGCAGGGATAAATTTGATTAAAATGGGATTAGAAATCCTATTTTTTAACATTTACATTATACTATTTATCCCAATATATATAAATTATTCTTCCTCAATTTAATATATTATTTGAACACTCTTTTGATGTATTCTCAAATACTTGGAAACAATAAAATATGGTACTTTTAAAATATCTTATAACTTAATTTAATTATTTTATGTCATATATAATCATTTAAAGTATATCAATTACAAACAATTAAAATCAAATATTTATATTTAACTACGCAAGTCTAGTATAAACGTTATGTTACCAAAAAAAATTCTATTTTTAAAAATTGTGTAAATTAAGAAGTTTTAAACCTATCATACTATCTTTATAATTATGTCCAAAAATTACATCCTTCTTATATAATAGCGTTTGCGACCTATCATGCATAATTATTTGTTCACATCGTAAGCTAGTAATAGAAACATTCAACGAATCTCAGTACTTAATTTTTTTTTTAGTTCAATATCAAACATCATTCTCATAACCCCTTCGATACACAAACTCTAACATTTTTTTTTTTTTTGTAGAATTTCCTTCTTAGAAGCAACTACATTTACATGAAACATATCAAATGAACATTTCAATATAGATTATGACACATGTTCTTTGGTCTACTCAGCAACAATCCCACACACTTTTATTTCAAAATCTCAACACATTGACTTTTATATACAACATCTTTCTCGCCCAACAAACATTTAAGTTCATCTAGTAAGATAGCTTTGGATTTTCAAATACTAAGGCTTTTTAGCAAAGATTTTCACTTATTTAGAGAGACACCTTTAGAAATATATTAGTCTACAAATACTTGACTCATTCAATAACCAATTCTCTATAGGTTCTCTGAACTTTAAAAGAATTTCACTCAGTGAGGGGATTGACTCGTCCATTGAACAAGTATTGGAAGCTCAAGAAAATAATTTGTCAAACGAAACCAAAGTCATCCACACTTCTTTAGATTTTAATAAATTGTGAGTCTTTCTCAATGTCCCAATGGCTTAAGAACGAGTCAAACATAATTGTGAAAGACTCACCCAACAAGTACAGTAACTTAAGTTCTCTGAATTTTAAAATATTGAATTTTTCTTAACTAATGGATGACTCGTCCATCAAGGTTGTATAATTTCAAAATTTTCATATATATCAGTCCGTAGATTACTAGTTTTTTTTTTATCTCTTTTAAAATCATACTTCTCAATTCTATAGTATAGTACAATGAGTCAATTTGATCAAATTGATATATCCAACTTTTTAGAAGTCATTATTGTAGTCATTTCAAAACATTTTCGTCCAACATATCAAATAAATTTCAACAATTATCAAGTAGCTTAAATCAAGTGTAGTGATACAATATTTCTACAACTAGATTCAACTAACACATAAAACTTCTAAGAATTTAAAACTAGTTTCCATTATGAGGATTTAGTCTCTTGATCCCATTAGAGTTATAATAGTCCTCACTCACATAGGATGTTATATTTGTACATAAAAAAAAATCATATCAACCATCATCTAAACATCATGTTTCCTAATAATTGTAGACAAATACATATTCATTTTGAATCCTTTTGAACCAAATGCAAGATATATGCATAAAAACCTTTCAAAAACTTACTTAAGAAAAGAGATAAAAATGAACTTACTCATACAGGATTTTCGTTGACTAATTTTATGTTAGGATGCCTATAATAATCTCTTATATTCAAAAATTAATTATAGCATAAACTTAGAGAGAATTTAATAATAATAATAAGAAAGATAGTTTTGGAGACATAGTAATCTTTATAAAATAAAATTCAACGAAGTGACTTTTTTTTATTTGTAAGCTTTGTATTTTAATAATAAAATATTTAAATTCAATTTGTACACTTTTAGTTATTTCTTGGTACCTACTGTTTGAGTTAAAAGACGTTTTCAATGATATTATATTTTTTCGTGTTTTTTCTTTCTGCAGAAATCTATTTATAAAAAATTATGAGCCACCAAAAAATACCACAATGCATGTCATAATAAAGAAACAAAAAGTGCCAAGTTAAAAACAATCTGGTTCTGTCCGCAAATTTTTTACAAAACGGACCTTAATTAGTATCCCTCCATCAAAACTGTGAAGACACCTAACAAAAAACCATTTCAAGGTCTCTTGCCTTAAATTTTAAGGCATACATCCAGAGTTAGAGAAGTTACCAATCAGACTATCCAAATGTCTCTTACCAACTCTTCAAACATCATTATTTCTACATTAAGAACCCAAGGATCTTACCAAAAGCTAATCTCATCACTGCTAATTTTCAAATCAAAAACCATCCTTTACAAGATTCAGTACCTTGACTCTGACATTCCAACTTGTTGAGTCCCCTTTGGATTGAGCCATAAAATTATCTCCCTTTTCTATGCATCTAGCTTTTACCATTGAGACACGAAGATGTTTAGAATATTGTGAAATTTCCCAAAGTTGTAGGGTGGTGCCTTGTAATTCTTACTCATAGCCCTCCATGCTTCCATTTCTCACCTCTTTCTAACAACCATGTCAATGCTTCCATCTTCTGACCTTTAAGAGACATGAAAGCAGTGCATGACTTTTTCATTCATTGGGCTTCTGATTTATTTGCCCTTTGGTTATGATTAATGCATCTTTTTCTTCCCCAAACTCTTTCACTACTTCCTAGCACTCATCAAAGAACTACAAATCAAATTCTAGTAATATTTTTATTTTTTTATTTCAGGAACAATTTCTGGCATTGATAAAATAAAAAGGCAGTACTTGAAATGGATAGAATTGTTTGATGCATCAACAGAGAGTGATAACATGTTTGGCTGACCTCATTCTGGTGCATGTTCAAGACAATGAAGAAGGTGAATGCATTTTGTTTATCACACGTTGTTGTTCATCTCTCAATGCTGTGTTTGCTATGCGAATGTAATTCAAAGGCAGTTACGTATATAGTTCACATGGACAAGTCTTACATGCCCAAAGTTTTCACCTCCCAACGCCATTGGTATTCATCCACCGTTACTTCTCTGGATTCCGCCGCTCAAAACGTTAACCGTAGCATTTTGTACTCTTATGAAAACGCACTTCACGGTTTCAGTGTTGCCTTATCACCAAAGCAGTTAGAGAGTCTCAAAGAAACACCAGGTTTCATCTCAGCATACAGCGACAGAGCAGCCACTCTTGACACCACCGCTTCCTACGCCTTCCTCTCTCTCAACGTCTCTCACGGCCTCTGGCCAGCTTCCAACTACGGCCAAAACGTCGTCGTTGGCGTCGTCGATTCCGGAATCTGGCCCGAGAGCGACAGCTTCAAAGACGATGGCATGGTAACTCAAACTCCTCCAAAATGGAAGGGAAAGTGCGAGGGTGGTCAACGCTTTGACCCCTCCCTCTGTAACTCCAAACTCATAGGCGCAAGGTACTTCAACAAAGGCCTTCTCGCAGCGCAGGACGGTGATGACGACACTAAAATTGGCTCCAACTCCGTTAGAGATAGCGTTGGACACGGGACCCACACCGCGTCCACGGTGGCCGGAAACTACGTGAGAGGCGCGTCGTATTTCGGTTACGCCAAGGGCACCGCACGAGGAATTGCGCCACGTGCTAAAATTGCGATATACAAGGTTGCGTGGGACCAAGGCGTGTTTGCCTCGGACATGCTCGCAGGTTTGGACCAGGCAATCGCTGACGGAGTGGACGTTATTTCCATTTCAATGGGTTTGGATATGGTGCCCTTGTACGAGGATCCCGTCGCAATCGCCGCTTTCTCTGCTTTGGAAAAAGGCGTGGTGGTTTCAGCTTCTGCAGGAAACGCAGGTCCGTCACTGGGATCCATACATAATGGGATTCCGTGGGTTTTAACGGTGGGAGCGAGCAACACAGAACGCTCTTTTGGCGGCACGTTAATTCTAGGAAACGGGAAGAGGTTTTCCGGGTGGACTCTGTTCCCAGCAAGTGCCACGGTCAATAACCTTCCTCTGGTTTACCATAACAACGCTTCCGCATGTGACTCTTCTACACTGTTGTCACAAGTGGCGCGTGGCAGCGTCGTCATATGCGATTCTGTTATGGATGTTAACCAGCAGATTCAGCAAGTGTCACTCTCTGCAGTGTATGGAGCTGTGTTTATATCCAGTGATTCCACTCTCTTTGAAACGGGAAAAATGACGTTTCCGGGCCTTGTTATTAGCCCTCACCAAGGTAAGAATGTGATCAAATACGCACGCGCCACTCGACCCGCTTCCGCCACCTTAAAGTTTCAAGAAACGTTCGTGGGAACCAAACGGGCTCCCACGGTGGCCAGTTACAGTTCCAGAGGCCCGTCTTGGGAGTGTCCGTGGGTATTGAAGCCCGACGTTATGGCTCCGGGGTCCTCGATTTTGGCGGCTTGGGTTCCGGATTTGCCTGCGGCCCAAATTGGCCCAAACGTGGTGTTAAATAATGAATACAATTTGATGTCTGGGACGTCGATGGCTTGTCCTCATGCTTCCGGGGTGGTGGCTCTGTTACGGAATGCACACCCCGAGTGGAGTGCTTCGGCTGTTAGGTCCGCGTTGATAACTACGGCCAGCCCACTGGATAACTCTGGAAAGCCCATCGAAGAAAATGGAGAGCTCTCTCCACGGGCTTCACCTCTCGCCATGGGCGCTGGCCTGATTGACCCCAACCGTGCTCTTGACCCAGGTCTGGTTTATGACGCCACCCCTCAAGACTATGTTAACCTCCTCTGTGCAATGAATTTCACCCAGGCCCAAATCTTGACCATTACCAGATCAAAGGCCTACAATTGCTCAAGCCCATCTTACGACGTCAATTATCCCTCTTTCGTGGCATTTTCTGTTGACCCGAGTGTGACAGTGGAGAGAAAATTCCGGAGAAGTGTGACCTACGTTGGAGATGGTCCAGCCGCTTACACGGCACGTGTGAGCTCGTCTAATAGCACGCAAATCTCAGTTTCTCCCAATAGGTTGGTCTTCAAGGCAAAATATGAGAAACGGAAATTCAGTTTGACGTTGAAGTCTGAAATGAAGAAGGAAAATGCAATTGCTTTTGGTTCATTGGAATGGGTGGAAGAAACAGGAAGGCACGTTGTTCGGAGTCCCCTTGTGGTTGTACCCACCAACTTTGTACCCAATGGGATTTAACCTCACCTTCTATTTCACTTATCAATATCCTTTTTTCCTACTTATCTTAATCTATTATTCTCTTTAATCTATACGTTCTAATAATATCAACATATCATTGATTATCTTTTTTAGCTGCTTATTATCCTACTCTACAATGCTTTAATCAAACTTTTCTTTTCGTTCCTTACACTTAAGTGTTTCCCAACTAATCTCTATACACCAAATTATACTCAATTCATTCCTTATGAGTACATTCTTAATTTACGTCAGAAATTAGAATAAAGACATATGAAGTACTTGTATGAGTGATGATGTATATGAAACTGCAATCGTATTATTATTGTATATACAACTTATATACAGAAGAATACTCGAGTTTCAAACTCAACCAATTACAACACCCAATTAAAGCCCTATTGGTCCATACCAGTAGATTTCAGCACCGCATGGCCAATTGGGAGAAATTCAAAGTTTACCCTGCCATTCATTATTTACTGCAAAACTTTTGGAAGAGAACTTGAGCAACAAAACATCAAGTTCTCTCTGTAGACGACGATGTTTCAAAATAAGTTGGTCTTGGAGTAGAGGGGCAGCATATAGACTGAAGCAAGTCTTCCACACGCAGCAGTTTAAATTTAGGACGTGTGTTGGTAGCAACATTGTCAACACGGTGTTGGAAAATCTTGCCATTCTTGTCAAGTTTATACTCCGAGGTTCCATCGAACCTCCCACGGTTCTCCCATGGACCTCGTGAGATTCCATGAACAGTCCACCGAACCATAATGACATTCTCTGCAGGCTGCCACACGCTGGATAAGTCAATCCACAAAGCCTTGAAAAACATCCTGCCATGAAATCGTAGAGCCCAGAAGATCGATTTGTAACTCTCGATGCCAACAAACGTGTTCAAAGGATCTTTGAGTACAATATCATCCCTGAATGAAAGAAACAGATATGTTTGTAGACACAGCAAAATTGAATTTGCATATGGTCAGAAAACTTCCAAATTCCCATAAACAAAGAAAGCAGCTAAAACAACAACTACTACGCAAACAAAATAAATGTTTGGTTACATTTTTGGTCCTCGACTATTATAATTGTATGTAAGACAATGAAAAATCAAAAGTACAACTATGTCTGAAATAAAATAAAATTGAGAAAAGAAAAGAAAGGAAAAGTGGAACCTATAGATATCGAAGGACAGTTCTCTGTGGAAGAGGGCAGGGAAGTCCTCTCTCAGAGCCCGAAGAGCATGCCCCAAATTCACGTAATATTCTTGCTTTTGCTTTTCTTTTTCTTCTTCCTCTTTGCTTCCTCTCTTCACTGGAGCCGAAAAATAGCCGTACGAATTAAAATTCTGATCCAAACCCAAAAACCCATAATCTTTAACTTTGCAACTCACTTTTAACTCCATTGTCTTGCCCTTTGTTACCGGTTTGAAGTTGTAGAGCTTACTGGGTCTAGGGTTAAGATAGTGCACTATTTTCGGGACCAAGAACGGTTCCGAGCAATGGATGAGAAGGGACATGGTGATGGGTGGGATTTTTGCGATGAAAGTGAAAGAAAAAAATGTGGTTCTGCATGAGAAGAAAAGAAAAAAAAAAAAAAAAAAGATTAGATGTATTGAGTTATTAAGTGGGAAAAGAGTGTGATTGGCTGGATTTGGATTTTCTTTCTACTTTGCCTTCGGCTATTTTCCTCAAATAAAAAGCTCCAAAAATGTCACCTTGTGGCGTGGGTTACAGAGAAATAGCCCAAGAAAGAGAGGGTGGAGATAAAAACTTGGACGACAGAATAATCCTTTAGGAAAGATTGGAATCTTTGGGTTGGGTGACATGGCTTTAGTTCAGAGCATATTCCATCCTTCTTTTTCTTATTCTTCTTTTCATTTTATGTATTTGTGTACTAGTTTAAAAAAAAAAAAAAAAGACTTGAAGGAGTTGAATTTGTTTTTAGAGAATAAGGAAATTATAATGGTTTATAAAAAATTAAATTTGAGATCATCTTTTTTAACTAAAATAAAGTCTTTTATAGTAACTTATAAGGTGAGATAAAAGGGTGTTTATAACTCTGGAGAAGTATGAGGAAGAGTGTAGATTTAAAAATGGAATAACACAGCCAAGGGCATGAATGTCTTTGGAAAATTGTCGTTTCCCTTACAACAAAGAACACAATAATTCCTAATTAATTATTTGTGTTGGGTGATTTTCAGATGCAATGAAATGAGTGACATGTTGTCTTTGGAATTTGACTGTCTTGTCTTCTTCCTTCTCACTCACTCTCTCTTCAGTTCTTGAATTTGATCCACCTTTGTTGTTTTTTCTCACCGAACCAAACGAATACTTAACTACCATAGTGTTATAGCTTTTTGATGGAACGTTGCCCCATGACAATGGACGTGGTTTCCATGGAGCACAGCAAGAGCTTCATCTTCGCCTTGCAGGTCATCAGATCTAGCACTATTCTCACTTACTAAACTACATTACCGTCCATGTTACAATTCCAATTCTTTCTCTTGCGTTCAAATTCATTACCACAAACCTCATTATCACATTACATTTGGGACCTCTAATCTCTCCACCAAGAATTAATCCCTATTCTAATTTCTGGGTGCTGATCCTCCTGATACTGTCATTTCAGGAACTTAAGAATCTGAGGCCTCAACTCTATTCTGCTGCCGAGTACTGCGAGAAATCTTATCTCCATAGTGATAAAAAACAAGTGTAAGGGTACTTTTTCTTAATGGGTATTTTACTTTGTTGCTCTGGAATGCAAACATACCTCATTTTTACAATTAGTGATTTCGCTTAGTCCTAGTTACTTGCATGCCTGTCAGTGTTATGGCTGAAATTTTCTTCTTATATTTGTGCGTTAAAGTTTTCAACAAATGCCAGATGTGTGTTTTGCTTTATGTGGGAATTGTGGATGGATATAACAAAATGCTGCAAACAAGAAAACGGATCTTTAAATCGAGACTACTTAGAAAATTAATTCGATTATTTGTGATAACAAATTTTAAATGGTTTAAAGTGGACGCCTAATAAACATCTGATCTGACTGTAGTGTTTGCGTTATTGTATATACGCAGAAGAACTTGTAATGATTCTTAAAATGTATGGTTGTGTCTGGATAGTGAAATTGAAGAGAATGGATACCATGGCATAGGACTACTTGTAATGTAACCGAGAATTTTTGTCGCTAGTTAAATTTGTGTCTGCTAGCTGATTATTCTTCTGTATTTGTACTGCATGGATTAACCCAGACAAACTTCGTTTTATTTTATTTCTACAACAGTGTACTTGACAACCTGAAAGATTATGCTGTAAGAGCTCTTATTAATGCTGTCGATCATCTGGGAACTGTTGCTTACAAGTTAACCGACCTTCTTGAGCAGCAAACCTTTGACGTATCCACCATCGACTTGAAGGTCTCTACGTTGAATCAGGTAATTACAAATATTCTTTACAATTTCAAAATAAATAAAATCCATTTGGATTTGAAGCGAGATATTTGCAAAAATGCAGAAACTTCTTACATGTCATGTTTACACTGATAGAGAGGGCCTTCGGCAACAGCAGTTGTTAGCTTTCGTTCCCAGACATCATAAACACTACATTTTGCCAAGTAGGCCTAACTGTTTTTTTTTCCTCCAGAATTAACTATTCACTCTACAGATTTTCGTTTACTTATGATTCTTGTTTTGTGCTTAACAACACAAGCTAGATTCTGTTAATAAAAAGGTGCATTTCAGCTCACACAGACAGATTAATTCAAGACAAAATCTATTTCGAACCAGAACTCGTCTTCCTTCTTCAGGTCTGTTATTGGGAAAATGTCCCTTCTTGAGCTTTCTGTTTTGATGTATGTTCTCCGCCTTTCTCCTTTTCTCCTTCAACTGAATATGTATTATGATTGTACCTAGGTACCCCTATTTCAAAAACTCTTTCATGGCATTTAGCATCAGAAACTAAGTCTACCTTAAAAAAAACGACTTCCCGCACTTCCAAAAAGTAAGCTTACAATTTTGGGCTGTATAGGCTCGTTGCTTTATTTGCTAATCACTCCATTAATGGCATTACAGTGGCACAAGACACTGCTTTTTCACTATTTTAACACATCCATTTTTGCAGCCCCAAGGACTCCAAATTTTCTGCCAAGACCTCTGGAGTTTTCCACCTTCTAGGTATGCTGAATAGGTGTATCCTTTGGAGCACATAATTCAGTTACAGTGAGTAAGAAATGGTTATGTTTTCCCTGTTTAAATACATTAGCTCCTCACAGTTCCTAGTTCCGTGCCTGTAGATAGTGAAGATCGTATATGGATGAAACCCTCAGCAGCACAACTCCACATATCAAATGGAACTCTTACTTCTAGAGCTGCCACCCAAACTTTTGGTGTCACAGACGAGGTAACTTTGCTTTCATCAGGAAGTTCAAATGTGTGGTAGCGGGCTGCCATATTTGACAGAATAATCAAATGTGATTGATTATAATTGACCTATCTGTTGTTATTTGATTTCGTGTGTTTGGAAAACTGTTTATCTTTGTTTAAACATTTCAAGGCAATATCTTTGACATAATCTGTCAGGAAAGCGTAGTTTGGATTTTGCACTTGAATAAAGATTCAGATAGAAGTTCCTTTTCTAGAACAGGATAATACTTCTAATTGATGATATATGAGGGTATTTGACTATTCTTATTGATAATTTTGATACATAAAAAACTAATGTGCTAAGGGGAAGGGTCATTGATAATTTTGCTAGCAGCTTCATTTTGGAGTTCGTTGCATCAGTAACTTACTCACTCAATACTTTTTTACAGAATAATACTGTTTACAGATGAGTGTTGTTCATGTTCCATTTTGTTCATCATGCTGAGATTCATTGCAGAAGTTCATCTTCAACAGTCCATTGAATTTAAAAATTTCAGCAGAATGTTGAACCATAAATCTGTTGATATTACAAATTCCCAGCCAGGCTAGTATCAATAGTGAGCAAACATATTGAGATGCTTTTGATTTAAAAAGCAAATACTTTTCATCTGCCCATTGGGTATCTGATCCTATATTTGCCTTATCTATTTGATCTTAATTAGTTACTTCTGATGAATATGTGGTCCTTGTACAATATAATATATTTAAAGTGAGAATGGATGCAAGCCAAAATTAGTCTTTGATTGATTCATTCAAATATTAAATTGGTTTCAATATAGCATGCATAATTTATTCCAATGGAAAAAGGAAACTTCTACTATAGATCCACACCACTTGATTGAATTAGGCTTTTTCCCTACTCTTTCAATTTTGTGGGGTTGTTTTCACAGCCACTGGGGAAAAATGTTTGTTTTTATTTGACTTCCACAAAGCAATGGACATTCTATCAACCAATGCATCAGTACCTGAAATTGTGGAGAATATATCCCAGCTAGCTAGCTAATTGAAAGATGATTTTTTTCTTAGTGCTTTTCTGTCATAACTTTGGCAAAGTTACTGATGATTCTGTGTATGCAGGATGCATTGAAGGGTTCCAAACCATTGACAAAATTTGGATCATTTGACGATCGAAATGGACGTGAGGCTGCCCAAGTTCACAGCCGCAGTAAAAGTGTGCTATCTACTCTCTTTATCAAGCAAAAGGCACCGAAGTTGAAGGCCGGTTCTGTGCTATGATACCTCTCATGACAAACTATGTCATTTTCTTTCTTTTTAGATAAAAGAGAGTTAAGAAAACAAATTACCTTAGTCCATGTTTTCTTGTTGTTCATCTTTTACCTTAGTCTGTGAATAATCTCCGAATAATGACAATATATCGCAGTAGCCGTTTTTGGTTTTTTTTTTGTCTGCGATTTGTTATTACTCATTAGCGAAAGAGCCACCATAAAAAAAATTTAGACGACCCCCAAACTAAAAGCTTGCGTTTGCCGGGAGTCGAACCCGGGTCTATTGCTTGGAAGGCAATTATCCTAACCGTTGGACTACAAACGCTTGATGCTGATCAGGATCTCTATAAATTTTGATATAATTGTAAATAAAATTGCGTACATATGATATAATTTATTATATTGTTTAATGTTAATGACAAATTCATGTATCCTAACTAAGTCATTAATTTTTTCTGCATAACTAAATTTTATTCGGTCTTCAACTTGAGCAAAATAGACCTAAACATGGCAAATGGAACTTTTCTACAATGAAATTGAATCAACACAATTTTACAGACTAGACAACATTACATGCATATGGTTTCAAACTGAATGAACAACCTGGGACAGCTTTTTCAAGCATGATCAACACCTTCTACCTCCTTTATTTGGATATCTTTTTATTACTTTTACAAGGAAACAGAATTCAACACAAGTGAAGGAGCTAATTAAACTTCAAGGTTGGTTTTGTTCAAACATCAAACACTGCCCTTGATGGTTCTGGAAAATCCGGTTTGCTTATCAGCGGACCGATCCCACAGCATTACCCCACCATACTTGCGCGATCTTTTGACAAAAGGTAACACTTCCCTTATCACAGTTTGTGCTGGCACAAAGCCGCTACCAGCTGACGATGGAGATGCAGGAAGACCCAAATAAATTTTCCTAGCTTTAATGGACGAGACCCACCGCTTCCATGAATTCTGAAACTTGCTGGGGTCACCAGAGTCAAACTGACACGGTTCGTTGTTGTAAAACTGAACCCAAACAAAGTCAAATAGCCCTGTTGACAGTGCTCCATTCTGGTGTTCATCAGGGAAAGGACACTGTGGTGCTGCTGTTAAGTACACCTTTCTGCCCCCTCTGCTGTGCTGAGAGAGTCTCCTTGCAAGCACAGCGTAGAAAGCTTCACCACCACCAACTTCAATGTCGAAATCTACACCGTCCAACACTGCATCACCCAATGGTCTTGTCCTAGATTTCCCTCCCAAGAAGTTGTTCCATATGAAATCTGCCACGTTTGTAGCGTCTCCGGCGGATGACAAGGAGTACCCTGGATCACCACCTCCGATTGAAAGGATCACCTTGATGCCTCTCTTCTGGCAGTTCTTTATCTCTTTGCTCAAAGTTTTGCAACCGTTTGATGCAGGTTCGCAGTGACCTGCAAGGTTGATTTGGGGTTCACGCCCACTGCCAAATCTTGCAAGAAACGCTATGTTCACAATTTTGTACAGTCCAGAATTGCATGTTTCCGTTAATGAGCCCTCTCTCTCGTCCTGGCCCCAGTAAATCACTGTGTCTCCTCCTGCATTGGTTCTAAAAACCAATGCAAGAAAATTCAAGAGAAAGAAAATTGAAACTTTTGGTGTTTTATTGCCCATTGCAGTCTTAGCTTGATGTACACCGACCAAGTTTGGAACCAATTTATAGAGCCTCCTTAAATGTTTTATCAAACATCACGTACCATGCAGTTGCACTATCATTGCATACAAATCCATAATCTATTTAACGTCTTGGACCTAATTTATTTCTTTTATTGTATTTATGCATTTTTTTTCAAATTAATTGTTGTTTTAACAGTATATAGGTAAATAAATATAAATGACTAGTAAGCTGCATTAGCGTCGTTATCTCGCACAGTGTGTCGGCAAGTGCCACGACGTGACTGAAGACAAAGATTAAGGGCAGCAGAACAACTTAAAGTAATGTTCATTTGTCTAAATCTCGTTTTACATCGAATCTGAACATTTTAATAACATTTCTCGGTATCTAAATCTCGTTTTAATAGCATGGGATTGTTGCATTCTTTTGTAAGGAATGATTTAAGAAAAATGAAGAGGATAGGTTTGGATAAATTTGAAGATAAAGTTTGTAGTATTTTTTTTTAAAAGATTTAGAGAAGATGATGGGATGAATTTGAAAATAAAATTTAAAAAAAAATTGACTAATAAAATCGATTAAATAAAAGTTTTAATAAATTAAAAATATAAGATTATCATTGTCAATTAAAAGTAATGTAAAATAATATTTAAATAAGTTAGAACTATTATAGAATTTTGTTAATAAATAATTTTTTTAAAAAAATATTAATTGAAATAAATAAATAATACAATATATTTGGTATTAAAAAATTTAATATTTTGATTTTCAATATTAAAACTTAAAATAATTAAAGATTTATTATCACACAATTAATAAGAGTAACTCCAAATATGTCATAATATAGGGAGGGCAGATACAACAGAAGATACAATACAATTTATGATAAATCGATGTGAAACTCCCTCAATCATATAAGTTTGCAACTTATTCCAACAATATTATGTATGCATCCCCATAATATATGTCTTGTATGATATAGGTGTGAACAAAGAAAACCGTAATACTTTCTCAATTTTGTCATTTAAAATGTTCATGCTTAACAACTCATAAATTTGCATTATAGTATATCCGGATGAAAGATTCCAGGAATTAATGAGATCTCATTAAGGATGGCGGTCCAACATTCAATAGTTGTAATTTGACGATTGACAAGACAAACATTCGTCTATCAAGATCATTTGTTCTCTCTTATTGTCGAATCCATCTAAGTTGAAGACATATAAAACAATATTAAAATAAAAATTGTTAAGACATCATACAAGATGAAATTAAATTGAATTCATTGAAAGCTACTTTAGAATCACCTTGTACAACCTATCTAATGTTTCTTGCAACATAACACATTTTTTAGTACAAACGAAAGCTTTGGATCGGTTCCAACTATAAGAGAACAAATTCTTACATCCTGGAATCGATTTCAAACAAAACAAAACAGATTTCAAGATCGGTTCCAAACAAAATAAAACATACATTATTCTTCTTGGAATCGGTTCAAGTTATCACAAATCCAGTTCCAAGCCTTCACAAATCTAGTTCCAAGCATGTGTATGCATATCATTCAATTTGCGTCCATGAACTATGATGTGAGTCCAACTAGGCTTATGATAAAAGCATGTATATGTTTTAGAGTATCAGACTACTATGTTGTTGGTTGTGTTGTTTTACTTCTTGTCGAGCTTCTATTTTGTAGGGTTGGTATGATGCCAACTTCTATGCTGCCAGACTGACATGTTATCGGGTTTCTAGGATGCCAAACTTCTATGTTGTCGGGCTACCCTTGCTATGGATTCTTGTCATAAACCATGAATATGAACCATGTATGCAACGCACTTGCCACACTTATTTTGGAACTCACTTGGGTTTGAGGAGTAAAGTGTGACAACAAGTTATCTCCAAAGCTTTGAGGAAACATCACAACACAAGCAATGGCACCAAGTTATCTCTGCAACTTCGAGGAAACACCACAACACAGCTCCCCACCATTGAGTCATTTAATAATATACAACAATACATCAACCAACTATTTAATGACGCATTTAAGAGACTCACTTATGCATGGTCAACGAGTCAAAGGTATATAATCACCTCTAAGGTCGGAATCTCTCATGTATTCTTTAGGAATCTCACAGTGCATGTCAAAAATAAAAGTGATAGATAACAATATTGGTGAACATGTGAAAATAAAACAATGAGGATATTTACATAAAAATGCTATATTCACTCTCAAATATCTTCGTAGTAGGGAGATGATAAATTCACATCTATTTTACAAATCATTATTTTTCATAGTTTTCTCATTTCTAAAAAAAACATGAAAAAATCTCTAAATCAAATACTTCTTCTTTTCCCTCAACAGTAATGTCTTAAAAAAACACAACATTATATTCTTTTTATTATTTATTGTAATTCATTTATGTATATATATTTCATTACATTGTAATCTATCTACTCTTCTTGACTAATGCTTTATTGATTTATATAACGTTTTTGTAACCAGAAATAAAAATAAGATAATAGGAAAATAAAAGAAATTAAAAGTGTGATAAAAAAGGAAAAAAAGGTTTGATATTATGCAACCTTCTTTTGTTACCAGAAAATTCTCACACAATACAATAAATATACTTGTCATCCTTATAAAAACTTTAAGATATAGTTTTCATCCTAAAAAATATTGTTTTCGTTTTAGATCTTCTTAATTTTAAAAGTGTTCTACTAAAAGCTGAAGAAATCAGGGCATGAAAATTATACACACTCAAATTGGATAAAAAAAAATAGAGAAACAAAAACTCAACTTTAAATATTTTAGAGGAAAACAAATATTTTATCCAAATTCTTATCGTGCATCATTCATCTTTATACCACAACGTGCATTACGATAAAAAGAGAGTAATCCGTGACTCGCACATTGTAATAATTATATTTTAGAAGGTTTGTTGGTTTAGAAGACAAGAACGTAGAAAAAAGAATAACTTAAAAGATTCGAAAACAAATGTATAACGTCACATAAAAAAAGGAAAATAAAAGTATAATTCTTGTCCACTATATCTTTGTACCCAAAATTTGCGTTAGCTTAGCTTGGGAGAAAATAACCAGTTATTGTCTATTTAATTTGATTTGATTATTACAGTTTTCCGCTCTATTATACAGGTGATGTTGATTTTATGTATATTTTAAATTTTAAAATTGTATTATTTATGTAATTGAATTGATATGTTTTATATTATTAAGTCTGTCTTCAAGTTACATGTTTTAAAAATTGTAGCATGTCATGCTATTCAGTAGGACAAATGAAAAAACGGGTTTAACTATTTTCGTCACTACTAAGAATGAGTTTAAAAGATGCATTTGGAATTTAAAAGTGACTTAGAAAAAGAGACCCAAAAATCTTCCTAGAAATAGGGCTTACAATAGTTGGAAGGAGTGTCAAACCAATGCGAATTTTGATTAAATATGGTAAGACTTTTACTTATTGTCTACATTTATAAATCATTTTAACTATTTTGGATTTATTAAAAGAAATAAGACGAAATTAAAATGAAAAACAATTGATCAAATCAATTTTAACAGTTCGAATTAAGATATATGTTGTGATGGATTTTAGCTTTTATTCTTGTGTTGCTATTAATTAAAAAAGTTATATTAAGTTCGTATACTTACGCAATATTCAGTGATTATTACCTATACACTTTTATATATATTTTAGTTTCTACTTACAATCGTAAATGAATTCCTTAAAAATGATTTTTAACTTACAACTAAATTTATTTGTTTATTTTATTTTTTATAAGAAGAAAAAGTACCTGAAGCGCAAAGGGGAAAATAATAATATTTTATGTTGTTCATATTTTATTAAATTTAGTTTTAAAACAGCAAAAAAAAAATAAAAAATAAAAAATAAAAAAATCCATTATTATGGGTAGGCTTCTGTTCTTATGGTTACAGCTTAGTTGTTAACAGGTACGCAACTAGGCGAATTTCACTTGCAACCTCACCCTAACACCACTTCAGTTGACCACAGCTAATATTTACGTTTTTTACCCTAACGAATACCAACTACAAAAAAAAGACGGCCAATTTATAACCAACGGATTTTACCTTTCCCTCTCACAAAAACCCATAAGGCGTCTCTTTCCGCCCGAATCGCAACCGTTTATTCTTTCTTGGCTCATCACCACCGTTCCGAAGTCCCAAGAAAGAATAGAGATGTTGTGGTAAGGAAGGTTCCAGAAAGAAAGAGAGAGGAATGCCGACGCCGGCGAACACGCATCAAGTATTGGAGATCAACTTGATCTCCGCGCAGGGCTTGAAGCTGCCTTCGTCTCCTCGGCGAAAGCTCCAAACCTACGCCGTCACGTGGATCCACCCAGAAACGAAGCTCAGAACTCGCGTTGACAAACTCGGTGGAAACAACCCTACCTGGAACGACAAGTTCCTCTTCCGCGTGTCACCGGAGTTTCTCGCCGGCGACACCTCCGGTATCTGCATTGCCATCTACGCCGTCGGCACCTTCCGCGACCACCTCGTCGGCACCCTGCGGTTCCTCATCAGCAACATTCTCTCCCGCAACGTCGACATGTCGACGCCGTGCTTCAGCGCCTTCCAGCTCCGGCGGCCGTCGGGGAGGTTTCATGGCGTGATGAACATTGGCGCCATGGTGATGGACGGGTCCGGCTTCCCCGCGTTGGAGAAGATTTGGGCGATAGGGTACCGAGACCTGATGGGAGAGAATATACAGCAGCGGCCGAGAAAGACGGCGGAAGATAAATCGAAGGAAGAGGAAGTGTTTTCGAGCGAATCTTGCGAGAATTCTTGCACGGAGGAGGGGGAAGGAGAGTCGTCGACAGCGTCGTCTTCTTCATCGCCGAGAACGGTGACGTTGAGGGATTGGAACGGAGTGAGGGAATTGACGGGAAATAAAGGGTTGACAATGTCGGCTTCGGGATTATTGTGCTGTTTGGTTAGTCAAGGTAGTGTTGACGAACAATTCAGTCCAACCAATACCACTCTGGAAAGGTAATCCAACCAAGAGCTCTACTCTGCTTTCTTTTCTTTTCTTTTCTCTTCTTTTCTTCCATGTCATTTTTCCTCTCCATCTCCCTTTTGGAATATACTTTTTTTTGGTCAATTCCAAATTTCAAAGCACTGAAAAAGGATATTCTTTATTCCTTTGTTAATTTCAAATTTTTCTTTTTTATGTAAAAAGTTTTAAATCAATTTTCCTATCCTACCTGTTAAGCACAACATTGGTTCGTAACCAAGAAACGAGTACTGGGTTGGGCCTTGCACAAGTTAACCAGTGTCTGAACAAGTTACAAAACGTCTTAACCAGTTTCATATTTCAAAAAAAAAAAACCATTTATGAGATAAATGAGTATAAGCAATGAAGTCATCAATTATAGGAGAACCCCATACTGACTATACTCACAGAATTATCTTAATTATTTATGAACTATCATGAAAATGGATAATTTATTAATTTTAAATCTTAAATTGGATATTAATTTTTAACAATTCGAAAGTAACCAGTGACGTTAAAATTGTTTCGATTTATGTAAATTTTTATAATCAATATCTTACGTAATATAATTGGGTTATATATGGAAAATGTAATATGATAACTTAGATTTTTATATTAAATTTAAAATACTATCTTATTATAATGGTGTGTTTATATATATATATATATATATATATATATATATATATATATATATATATATATATATATATATATATATATATATATATATATATATATATATATATATATATATATTTAAGTTATTACGTATTCACTTGTTTTCTATTCAAATATTTATATTTATACATATCATATATTTCGTATTTAAGTTTTGATCATCGTTAATATTTGTATATGTAGATATTTTATTTTCGGAAATATTACACAATCAAATATTACGTTTAACTTACCCTCTCACAACATTGTATAAAGAATAATTTTAGTTTCTCGTGAATCATAAGTTGGAAATGTTATTTCATTTCATATTTTCTTTGTCTTTTAAGAAATAATATTATTACGAGACCACAAACCATAGTTTCCATGAATGCTTTCTAGTTAATTGTTTTCACCAAGGTGGGAATTTAACATTTCCAAGTTGATTCTTTTTTTATTTATTTATTCACACACTAAAAAATGTCTCTTATATTTTTGTTTGAATTAGTGTATGGAAAATGAAAAAATGAAAAAAGAAAAGAATGAGAGAAGAAAAAAGTAGAAGTGAAGTTGTTTAAATAAAGTAAAACAGTGAAAATAAGTTTAAAATTAAATAATTTTATTTGCTAGTCATACTCTTTTTTATATTATTTGTTAATTGTTTAGTATTGTGGTAGTAGAAAAATAGGAAAAAGAAAACATCCATAAGTAATTATGCCCACTGTAATTACTTATGAATATGGATTATAAGTGCTATAGCAGTTTAACATTTTTTCATTATTCGTGTAACATTGATTATATCCTATGTTTACCTAAAATCTACATTACTGAAATATATGTTCTTACATGTTTTATTTTTTTTCTTACTTTTATTTATTTTTTAACAATTTTCCATTTGTACAAACAATATGATAAAAGGTATTTCATACTTTCAATATAACTAAAAGACAAATTTTGTATTTGTATAATGAGTTCGACATGAAAATTGGAACGGGTGATGTTGATATCAATTTTCTTTTTAATTGAATTTGATATAACACAACACTTACTGAGGTGACAACTAAAAAAGTCTATTACGGCTTGATGATGAGCACAAATTATCGGTCAATAAAATCACCAATCGTTAAAATCATACGTTTTGGCTGATCTCAACACATCAACTTACATGAGTAATAAGAGAAAAGCTAGAAACAAGGTCTAAGTACTACTTTTTTTTCCTTTAATAGTCTTGTATTGTTTTCTTTTTTATGAATATCTTTCTAATAATTTTAGTTGCAGTGACATAATAGAGAGAAATATTCTTCAAAAAAAAAAAAATTGCTGTCTTTTTCTCGCGGTCCGTTTATATTAACATTGGCCTCCTTAACTCTGCCTCTACAATAACAAAAAGATATTTTATTCCATTTTTAAAAAGAAAAACCATAACTAAAGAATGCATAAACAAAATCTTTTAAAGAAAAGGTACATATAAACGTTGCAAAAATAAATTTATTATAATGTTTCACATTTTTGTTATGTGCAAATGTACTATTTATAATGAAAGTAAAATAAATTAAGTAAACATAAAATTAACATCTGCATCAAATAAATATGTAAAGTTAAATTTTTTAAGAAAAGAAAAAGACATAAAAATAAATTATTATTTAAGTTAAAGAAAACTATAACAATTAATCAATATTAAATGTAAAGAACAAAAATGACTTAAGAATTTATCTACAAAATGAAAATATAAAAAAAATCAAATCAAATAAAAGAATTTAACGTGAGTTAAAATATAATTAATTTTACGTTGTGAATTATGCAAATCAAATTATCTCGTTCTGTTATTGAGTTGTGTGAGTTATGTGGAACGAGCATAAATAAATTAAAGAGTTAAAAACACTTAACTCATTCTATATTTTTCTAGTGAATCACATCACATATAAATCCATATAATCCGTTATTCATTGTCATTTCTAAAATTAAGTAATATTTTTGAAAATATCCCAATTGTAGCAAGGTCAATCGTGTCTTTTTCTTACAACTTGATTTAAAGGATTAGTTTTATTACATATTATTGAAGATATTTTCATGTTTGGTAGGTCTTGGTTGAGAAATGTATAAGATAACAAATCAATGAATGAGATATTGGAGAAAAGATTTTCAATAAAGTATGATTTATTCTGTGCAAGCTGGCTTGGCTTAGAAGAACCTTCAGCTATAGTGCTGCTGCCACTTATCATCTCTCACCATTTTTTTCAATATTTTATATACATTTTTTAAACAAAATAACTAAAATATCAGCTTTAAATAAAATAAAATAATGATACATGATACACTTTCATGTTTATTTATTTATTTGATTACATTCATTTAACTTATAAAGGTAAAATAATTATAAAATAATAAGTTTTTTGTACTTTTTAAATAATAAAAAATAATAATGTAAAAAATTTATTGTGTGTGAAAATATCATTTTTGGTAATGAAAAATTAGCAATGTTCATACAATTTGTTGGTATAATAATTGTTAATTTTCCGTTTTAATATTTTCTTTTTCTCAGTTTACTTGAGTTCGCATATGTACAATATCAGGAGTAAGGGAGAATTTTCAAACAGAGAATGAGTGTTCCTGGATAAGTTTCATTGCGTGGATATTAATTAATTTACATAAACATGTTTTAAACATTACTTCTTCTTTTTTTTTATTGTTTTAAACATTACTTAATTTTTTTTCTTAAGGTTTTAAACATTACTTGAGTTTTTCTTTTTTTTTTTGGAAATGAAAATTATAATCTAATAATTAGAGAATAATATCGATCGCTCGGGTTACTTATCTTAAAAATAATCTGAAATAAGGAGCTTTGAAAGTAATTATTTATTTAAGAAATAGATAGCGCTTAATTATAGAAAATCGAAATTATTTATTTTTAAAATGAAAAACTAAACCAAGACATTTTTTCTCCTTATTTTTTTGTCGTAACACATACAGTATTTTTTTTCTCCTACGTCAATAATGATAAAAAAAAAATGTATTTGTAAACATAGTTATCCACGGATCTAAAACGAATATATATGGATATAATTTAAACAGATTTGTTACGTAGGCATTTATAATTTATAAAGAGGACAAGGGCGAACATTACATTACCTATGTGCCCAATACATTCACTCAAATGTCCTTTTATTACTATAATATTCTTTATGTTTTAGACTGTAGTAATATATCAGTTTATATATAAAGAGAATATAGTGTAAGTTATTTTTAGGAATGATAAAAATATTTATATTTGTTATTTAGATAATATCTAAGATCGATAGTTCATACAGAATATTAATTATTTATGGATAGAGAGTATTTTAATATTTTTTTATAAACTGGTTATCGTATTACTGTATGTATTTATTATTTATAAAAAATTAAAATTAAAATTTAATTTATATTTTATTAAGTTAAATTAAGTTAAACGGTAATTTCTTGAGTTTGGAGTTGAAAACTCAATTTCAAGCCATAGAAATGGGGGAGAAAATATAAGAAAACAGGGAATGATTTGGAAAAAAAAGAGTTAAGATTTAGGTGAAGAGGCCCAAAGGGCCATAATGGAAGCCCACGGGCTTGTTTAAGTTTTTAAAAGTAAAAAGGGTAAGAAGAAGTTGGAATAAAGAAAAAATGAAAAGGGTTTGAGAAGTTAGTAATGGAATTTTAGGAAATCTGTGGAAGTTGGCAAAGCATATCTCTCAGATTGAGAGAAAAGAGTGAAGAGTGTACTATGGACCAACCTATGCCACTGTCACTACATATGGCAACTTGAATATGACTTCATGCTTCCAACAAAACTATTCCTCAAACTTTTCATTTTTTTACCTTTATCCCATTTCTCACATCAAACTAGGGCTCACCAATTTTTTCCTCCAATAAATTTAACTCTTTCTTTTTATATTTTATCATCAAAATTTTTCATTTTTCATACATTTTATTATTTTCTTAATTTTTTTAATAAAATTATGAAGTAAAATTACCAGAAAAACATACTAGACAACCAACCAAACAAGCTGGATTAATTTAGATGATTAAATTGGAAGCTTGGGTTAGAAAAATTAAATTATTAATTAAAATAACTTCAATAAGTGAAATATAATAGGGTAGGTCTCAAATAAAATATAAACTATGATGCTACTTATGGTATTTGGTGTGTACAGTGAAGGTGATAATTGTTCAACACTTCACTCTATAATGCTATTTTAATTTTAAAAATAATATATATATATATATATATATATATAATATTATTCATAAAAAAATAATTTTATAACAAATAGTAATAATACCCAATACAAATCATTAATGAAAAAAATTAGAAAAAGTTTACGCTAAAATAAACCAAACGCTGTTCGTAGAAAAAAAAACGTTTCTTTTTTCAAAATACAATAATTCATCAAACTGAGTCCAACTAATGATCTTTTTTTTTTCTGAATCTTATAAATAAATATTTCTATAAAATAATACATAACATAAGACTAAAAACATAGGTAAGAGAAACAAAATAAACAATTTAATTAAAAAAAAACTGTTTATTTATTTAGAAAATTAACCTTTATCTATAAAAGTAACCTTAGAATAAAATTGTTTTTTTTTTTATAATTTCACTTATATATATATATATATATATAATAAATTAAATCTATGTATTATTTTTGTTTCATTAACTTTATGACTCTCTTCTTTTTAGTTTATGCATTTTAAATATATTTCCTTGGTCAACTGATTTTAGTTCCAAATATATCAACGATACTGTTATATACGTACATATATTTAGAAATTAAATCTATTTATTAGTTTTGTTTCATTAACTTTATGACTCATCTTTTTATTTTCTACATTTTAAATATATTTCCTTGGTCAACTTATTTTATTTCCAAATATATATACGAAACTATTATATATATATATATGTTATTTTTATTATAATTTTGGTTCTGAGTCCATCATGAAATATCTTTGAAATATTTTTGATCCTGGGAAAAAAGTTCCAAACTGGAGTGAGTTTTTGCAATGGTTCAATTACGGAAATTCAGATATTTTTAATATATTCTTACCAGAATGGATGATAAAGTTAAAAATGTAAAGAGAGAAAGAGATATTAATGTCAAAAACTAGAAACCTAAATAATAGATGGTAATATCGGAACAGTTACGCGAGTTCATCGTTTCGTCTAAAATATTAACATTAAAACAAATAACACTTTAATACTAAAACTTTTGTATTACGCTAAAAATATACAATAGATCTGTAATTAAAATCACAAATATTTCAAAATTAAGTTTAAATAGTTAATTATATTTATGTCGTATGTAAGACTAACCCAAGCAGTACTTTATCAATTTAATTGACTAAATTTAAATAAATAACAGTGATGGATATTAATTACAAAACCGCTAAACTCAACCCTTCAACCATCGTGTAATGGAAGAATTAAAAGAAGAGACACGCGCCATCACGCGCCTCTCTCTCTCTCTCTGGCAGAAAAGAAAAGCAAGCAGCTATTCCTATAGAGCATAGAGTATATAGAGAAACCTCTTGCTCACTTCATTACCTGCCTGTCGTTTTTGTCGTATCAAAAAAGAAACGAAAAAGAACGCAAACATAAAATATAAATAAATAAAACACTTCTCTTTCTCTTTCTCTCTCGAGTGATGTGTTGTGTGTCTTGGGTTCAATGTGTTGGCTGTTGCTTGGCCTTGTTTATCAACTAAATCTAGAGCAACCCATTTCTCTGTTCTCCCATTTGAAGGAAAACTCACCCTCGTCTCTCACTCAATCCCTTCAATTGCGCCAAAAAAATTTCTTTCTTTTTCTCCATTTTTTTCTCTTTCTCACAAACCCGCTGCTGTAGTGTGCTGTGCCTCATTCAACCTCTCACACTGTTCGACTATTTCAAACGAGGTAATGGGTTTCGGCTACTAATTCTCAAAATGTTCTCTTTTTTGTTTTATTTAAAGAAAAATGAAAAAAAAAACTGATTTTTTTTATCTTCTCTTGATGCGTCTCTGTCTTTGTTGATCTGTCTGTGTTTCAATAATTTGATATCAGCTCGGGTTATCTTTTATTGTCAGTTTTGTCAGGATCGAGGAGGGTTCTCGGGTTATCTTTTATGGGTATTTTCGCCATTTGATTTCCATCCCAACCCTTGTTCTTTATTAGTTTTTCTCTTGCCAACAACCCCTTCTTAGGGCTTGATGGTTATGGAGAGTTGTTTTGTATTCAATGTTGTTTTTGTGGAGAAAAGATTTTGATTTTCGATCAACGGGCTGTCTTTGGCAGAGTTGCTGTTAAAAATGTTGGCTTTACCATAGTTTTCTCTTTCTGATAAATGCTTGTTCAGCTTCTTAGGTATTTCGATTTTGAGGATTCATTGCATTGGTTGAAATTTTGGTATTTTTCTGTTTGGTAGAATTTCTCCTCTGTATCATGCATGTTGTTCATATGAATCCACAGTAATCTCTGAGATAATCTGGAAGCATGGGGTTTTGAGTGTGCTTACAGAGTTTAATTTATTATTTCTGGGAGCTGAACATAGTAACAATATATGAAGTTAGGTTTTTTGAAACTTGTTATATTTTCTTAATTTCTCCCATTTCATCCAGTATTTTGCTTTGCTTTACCCGGCAATGTTTGCTTATGCAGATTGCAGCTAACAACTACTTTTATTCAATTTATTCACGATTTTATTTTCCAAAGATGAAATAATTTGAAGTAGTTTTCTTAGTTTGGGATTTTATATAATGATTTGTATTTAGTCATATTTTTCTGTTGTAAGTTCTTGAGTCGTAGCACGTAAAAACATACCAGATTTTTGTACTGTAGTAACTGATGTACATCTTTACCATGTGAATTTCTAAATTACAGAATAGGAGGATAGTTGATGGCCATCTGTCCCTTCAACTGCTCCTCTCCTTTGGCAGTAATTGATTTATTAAAAGGAAATGAATCCTCTTGCTGCCATCATCTTCTGCCCTTCTTCTTGTGTTTCCTGGATCCTTTTATTACTTGTTCTGGGAAGGCAAAATTTTATAGATTTTCTATTTTGCATATGATCTTCTATAAATTGGATTTTAAATCCAGATTCGAATTGTACAATTCCACCGCGTCATGACTTTCATCCCTGTCAGCAATTCAATCTTAATGAAATTCCTTTTAAAATCTCAATTTCAATCCCAAAAGTGCTAACTCTCTCTTCCTATTTCTTTTTAGTTAAATTCCTAGCAACGAAGACATACACTAACCTTTCATTCTGTTACCTTGTTCACGATTTTGAAATGCAGAGGGTGTTGAAGACGAGGATAAAAAATGGTGGATCCTCATGATTACAATGTGACAACTTAGAAAAGACATCTAGATTCTAGAATTAGAGAATTGGTTTTGGTGTTTAAGTTTGTACCGTGTGATGCGTTGTTTACTTATGTTTTGGATTTGTTGAGTTTGTTTACTATATTATGGGTTATAACTAATGAATATGATGCCTGACAATTATTGTAAAATCCTACAGGTCAATTTGGGAATTTTATCTGCCTTCTCAATTTAAATTAAATTCCTGATTTTAACTACCTTGCTTTTGTATGTTATCTTACTGTGGTATTGTTGATTGAATGATCTAAAAGGCATTCACTTTGTCCATAAGCCATAAGTGTTTCACCTTGTCCAATTTTTAAGTAGGATGCATGTTTCCATGATCTAGTATATCCTTAGATGAAAAAATCAACGTACTCTTTTCTATTTGATTTTAGGAAGCTTTAATAATCATCTCTTTTTCCTTTTGTGCTTTATTATACTCACTAGGTCTTTCCTCACAACTTCTATGGCGGGAGAAACATCTTGGATAAGTCACTATGATGACAGACAGAGGGAGAATGGAGTGTTTGATTCATTTTTAGAAGTTGGTGAGGAAGGTGAGAAAGATGCAAGTGTCGTTTCTTTGGATATCATTTTGCCTGATGATTTGTTGGAACGAATCCTAGCCTATCTACCTGTTGCAAGCATTTTTAGAGCTGGTTGTGTGTCTAAGAGATGGCATGAAATTGTTAATTCAGAGAGGTTTTTATGGAACCTTTCACACGTTCTACCGCAGAAACCATGGTACTTTATGTTTACAAGCTCTGATGAACCAATTGGTTATGCTTTTGATCCCGTTTTTCGTAAATGGTATAACATTGAACTTCCATGCATTGGAACATCAAATTGGTTCATTGCTTCATCGATTGGCATGGTCTGCTTCATGGACAATGACAGCAGAAGTGAATTATGCATCTGCAACCCAATCACCAAGACCTACAAGAAGCTGGAGGAGCCTCCTGGTTTGAAATTTTCTGATTACAGTGCATTAGCAATCTCAGTGAACAGGGAATCTCACATTTATTCTGTGGCAATTGTAAAATCTAAACAAGTTCCCGAGAACTTTTTCCAGTGGGATATCTCGATTCACGTATACAATTCAGTAAACAGAACCTGGGTGACGACTTTAACTGAAGTTTTGATGGGGTGGAGAGGTGGTGATGAGAGTGTTATATGCAATGGGATGCTATACTTTCTAGTTTATTCAACTGGGGGTGGTCAACCGGAAAATCGTCATGCCCTGATTGCATATAACATGTCTAACCGTTCTTCTCAAGGTAGCTTGACAAGGAGCTTCATTCCAGTACCTTGTTCTCTAACCTGTGGCCGTCTGATGAATCTGAAGGAGAAACTTGTAATGGTAGGAGGAATTGGCAAACCCGATCGACCTGACATAATAAAAGGAATTGGTATTTGGCTTCTAAATGATAAGACGTGGGAAGAAATTGCTCGAATGCCCCACAAATTCTTCCAAGGCTTTGGAGAGTTTGATGATGTTTTTGCCAGCAGTGGTGCAGATGATCTGATATACATTCAGAGTTATGGAGCTCCGGCGCTTCTCATATTTGACACCAACCATAAACAATGGAAGTGGTCTCAGAAGTGCCCTGTGACAAAACGATTCCCGCTGCAGCTTTTTACTGGCTTTTGCTTTGAGCCCAGACTTGAAATAGCTCCCTAGTTCTCCTTATTACTATCAGCAGCTCCTACTGAGAATCCTGTCCAAGGTTTCTGCTCATTTTCTTCCATTGTTCAAGTACAAATTTCTTATGATTTCAGTGTTTTTCACAGTTCATACAAAATGTTCTTCTTGGTAAAACTGCTTATTCATGGATACGGGAATATTATTAATAGCATTTGAAAATACCACACCCATATATATTTTACCTTTTCTTATTCTCTATTGGTGCACTTGATCTAATAACAATTGCAACCTTCTCCAATTCTTTATTGAAATGTAATGATGCATCTACAAAATTTCAAGACATGGTATTGAACGATTTATATAAAATGACTTCATGGTTAGGCTTACATTATTCAGTCCGTTTGTCTTATTGTGGTGTGGCTGATTAATGATTTCGAATAGACATTTCTGGAAGCTTCTACAGCTATCCATAACTAAGTTTTGACTTATTGGAGAGCCAATGGACATGCTAGGCTAAGATTGCATTCTACTGAGTGTGTCGTCCGTACATATGAGTATTTATATTTTTGGGAAAATAAAAGTGATTTTAGAGTTCCACGAGTGTTTTGGGAAAGTTGGGTTTTCTCTGGTGAAGATGTGACATATAAAGGCTAAATAAACGAATGAAGAAGCATACTTTTTTAGATATGACTTGCATTCATTCAGTAGCCAACAAGGCATGAGAAGAATATTCAAAATGCATTGCCGACGGAGCATCAAAGTAGGTTATAATAATGTAGATGAATTGAGTGTCACGTCCTATTCCAATTTATCAAAACATCATTTATTGTATTTTACTACTTTATCAAAATCATTTTCTATTGCCCACCGCATTAATAGGTTTGCACCCATCATTAGTCTTTTTAAGAAATTTTCTTCAACCCTTAATTTATAAATATTATATATGTTACTTTTAGTTTTATAATGACTCTACACTATGTGATTCTCTCTTATTTGTCCTTTATCTATGATCCATATTATGTATGTTCTCAATTGAGAAATTGGTTTGATTGACACCACTTTGGATTCAAGTATTTTATTGTTATGATAAAGAAATATGGTATCTCTTTAAGACACACTAGAGGTTCCATGACCATAAAAAACTCGTTAAAAAAATTCTATGATAAACAGATAGGAATAGGGAGTACGACACATATACAATAAAAGAAGTGCTAAAACAAACTATTTATCATTTATACTTATCTATCTATTTGTGAGGTTTTTAAAGAGAAAATGATTACCCATGGATGTAACTTACATAAAGAATTAATACTATTTTTAATTCAAAATCTTAAAGTAATAGGTTTACGGATATTTTTTTACTAATATGAAACTTAAACTTATATTTCAATAATCTATTCCTTAAGTATGAATTTCTTCTACAATTTTTTTCTTTAGTGCGAGTTTCTTCACATGTCATCATCGTTCATCATAATAGGATAAACTTATTTGATCCTTTGTTAGAAAGATTTTCAATTTTGTTATCAAGACAAACCATTAACTCTACTATTATTATGAGTTTTTTTTGAGAGAGAATCATCGGGAAAATATAACAACAATGAAACATGAATCAAGTTCATATAAGGGATTAACATTACCTTCAACCCTAAAATCTTAAAGATAATGAACTTATGAGTTTTTCCTACTTAATGTCGGACACATCCTCACACTTGAATTTCGAACACTATTATTTATGTATAAAGCAAATTTAGAAATGCGAATGTATATAAATCTTCAACGGTTGATACCATGTTAAAAACTGAACTTTAAACTTAACTTAACAACACAAAATCAGTTTGTAAGGTAAGGTTTGCATTCACTTATATACTATGAATTATCCTTATGTCTAGTCGATGTTGAACTTCCAACACACCCCTTTCATGTTAAGGTATATACATCTTTAGGATGAGACTTGATATTAATGGTTAATCCAATAACGGGTGGAACAATATGCCCAACAAACAGCACATTTCGTTAGGATAGACTCTAGCAATGACTCTAATAGCATATTAAGAAGTGGACTTTAAGTCTAACTCAATCCCACAAAATCAACTTGTAAAGTGAGGTTTGCACACACTTATATAATCTAAATTGGCCATTTATAATTGATATGGAACTTCCAAAACACTTCTCTCATGTTAAGGTATATCATTTTATTTGTGGGACTAAACATTAATGGATGATCCGATAGTGATCCGATAGCAAACAAGTGGAACAATAGACCCAACAAACATCAAATTTTGGTAGGATAAACTTTAACACATGTCATGTTTAGAGTATATAAGTGAGTGCAAACCTTACCTTACAAGAAGGTTTTGTGGAGTTGAGTTAGGTTTAAGTTTACTTCTTAACATGACTTTAAAGCCATGGGTTTGAGCTTATCCTAATAAATTCTGATGTTTGTTGGGTCTACTATTCCACTTACTATTGGACTATCCATTAATATCTAGTCTTATGCTCGAAAAGTATATACTTCGGCTTGGAGGTTGTCTTGGAAATCCCATATTAATTAGAGAAAAAAAATTACAGTATATAAATGGGTAATGGGTGTAAACTTTACCTCACAGGTCGATTTTATAATGTTGATTTAGACTTAAAGTCCACTTCGTAATATGATATCAAAACCATGAGTTGGAGTCTATCCTAGTTAGGTTTTTTTTATTGTTTGACATGGTGTGTCACTCTCTATTGGAAAATTTGTTGGTTGTTGGGTATATTGTTTCACCTGCTATCATATCACCTGTTAATGTTTAATCTCACACACAAGATATGTCTCGACGTGAGGAAGTGTGGTGGAAATCTCATTGATTTATGGATAAGATCAGTTTATAATATATAAGTAGCTGCAAACTTTATCTTACAAGTTGATTTTTTAAAATTAAATTAGACTTAAAGTCCACTTATGAATATAAAATATTTATATATGCAAAATCATAATAAAACAATTCTCAAAAGAAGTAACTATAAAAAATGTCAAAAGAAGTAACTATAAAAAATACTAACATTTGTAGAGCATACTAATAACCCGAATTAAGGTGTTAAAAAAAATAAAGAGATATTTTATCCTTATATTAATCTTGACTCATTTTAGTTTGTCACACATTATTTTGCAAAAGGATTCTATTATTTTTATATGTTATATAAATTACTTAAACAAAATTAAGTTATCTTAGAATATAAGATTTCATCATTATTTTAATAAGTAACTCTTGACATGTTATATTAGGTGATCGGTGATAAACAAAAACTATATCATGCGATACTTTGCATAAGAATGAAAACATAATTTTGAAAACAATAATAAATTAAATGCACAACCAATAACTTTTTTTCAGAAAAAATAAATAAATAAACAACCACTTATATTTATAAATTCTAAAAAATAGGGACAAATCAACACCTATATTTAGAAAGGCAATCAATTTTTCCTTACGAAATTATAGTTTTGAAATGAATTGTGCTATTTTATCCATAACTAATTCATATTAATGATAATCAATTATCACATAACTTAGTATTTTATAACGTTCTTCAAACATTTTGTAAAACTATTTTAAACATGTTTACAAATTATTCGAGATTGTATAAGTTTTTCCATCGTGAGAGTCATTTGCTAGATTAGCTCATTGAGTTTACTTAGTCACTTTTATATAAAAATCATTTATAATTTATTATACGTAAATGAAATTATTTCAAATAAATATTTTTAAACGTTTGCATAAAATATATTATATTCCTTTGTTATAGAAGATTTTTGATAGTTTTTTTTTTCTTATTAAAGTGTTTATATAACAATTGAAATAATTTAATTTACTAGATGGGTATTATTTATATTTTTGTTCATTCAATATTTGAGTTTACATCCGGAGGCTCCGAAAATAATGTTTGAAAATCTTAAATACATCCTCTCTTTTATAAATTGCAACCCTTTCGTAAAATTCACAAACTCAGTAGACACGAAAATCACAAACACACATACAAAATCTTAATTAAAATATAATTATTGCATATTCAAGTGTAGATTAAGTTTTAAGTCAAAATGCAAATAAAAAATAATAAATAATTCCAACTAAAAAATAGTAAATATTAATTTCGTAGTAAATACAAAACAAAATCAATTTTCCCCAGTAATTATATTTATCTTATTTTCTGTATAGTTGGTTTTTCAAGTTATACGCTATTATGTGGTTTAATCTAAATCCAAAATTACTATTTACTCTTCCTTTTCTCTATATACCATGCAATCATTTTTCTTTCTAATGGCATGATTATTATTTTTTTTTCTTTTTCAAACACTGATATATCCTTTTCACTCACATTCATGCTACACGTCCCTTTCTATTTTTCACTTTCCTAACTTGCCATGATGCTTCTTAAGAATCAATTAAAATAATTTTGTTCTCCTCAATTAACTAAAACAACTTTCACTTTAGGATGTGGAAGTTACTGTAATTTAATAAACATGTCATTTTAATCAAATATATATTTAACAAAAAAGTGAAAAAAAAAATAATGATTTCTGTATAGGCCCTATTTAACCCAATAAAAACGAGCGATTTCTGTATCAACACCATTGTTTTCTTTCTCCAACCCCAAAACTTTCAAAATAACTAAATTAACCTTTGACTTTGACTAGGGCAAAAACCCTATTTTTACCTTTGTCTCTTTAGAGCTGGACCCCCTTTTTCCTCTCATTTTGTCGAATTTCAAAATCTGAATATAAGAATTTCTATATTTATTAATTGGATTTAATCGGCTGAAACTGATCTCATAATCCAGTCCTAGATTTAATACATCCTATATCACACCTATAATAATAATAATTTATTTATCTAATACGTATTTTGTAGGGATAAAATAGGAACTATAACAAAAGTTGTGGCTGTAGGAAGAAAATAATGGGGTGCAGGAAGAAACCCCTCAGTGCAATTGTACATTAAAAAAATGGGACAAAGAGCCAACCAATGTGTCGGGCCTAATGAAGCCCTTGTAGAATCTAATTAGCTCCAAGGAGTAAAAAGAAAAAAAACACGTACAAGGAAACACAAACACAAGCATAAACCCTCTCATCTCAATTCCGAAGTTTAAGGAGCAGTTATCCTAAACTGCCGGCTGCTTCAGGTAATGCGTTTCTTCCCCTACCATCTCATTCTCATCTTTTCTACACTTTACACTAAAAAAATCTTAAATTTCCTCTCTTTTTTTCATTTGGAATCTGTAGTCTCGCAAACCTAGTCACAATCAATTGCTGGTAATTGATTTTTTTTTTTTGCTTTTTTAATTTTCATCTCATAGTGAAGATGAAGAGAATGATAGCTTTGGGGTTTGAGGGTTCAGCAAATAAGATTGGTGTTGGTGTGGTGACCTTAGATGGTACTATTCTGTCAAACCCACGCCACACGTACATCACTCCTCCTGGTCAAGGCTTTCTCCCCAGAGAGACAGCACAACACCATCTCCAGCATGTTCTTCCCCTTGTCAAATCCGCTTTGGAAACTGCAAAGCTCACTCCTCAGGACATCGACTGTCTCTGCTACACCAAGGGTCCTGGCATGGGAGCTCCTCTGCAAGTCTCTGCTATTGTTGTTCGTGTGCTCTCACAGCTTTGGAAGAAGCCAATTGTTGGTGTTAATCACTGTGTGGCACACATTGAGATGGGAAGGATTGTAACCGGTGCTGATGACCCTGTTGTCTTGTATGTCAGTGGTGGCAACACTCAAGTCATTGCTTACAGTGAGGGGCGTTATAGAATCTTTGGAGAGACCATTGATATTGCTGTGGGAAATTGCTTGGATCGCTTTGCACGGGTCTTGACTCTTTCCAATGATCCAAGCCCCGGATATAACATTGAGCAGGTTCTACTTTACTAAATCCTTGTTTGAATAAACTTATCCCTAGATGCTTAAAGGGAAGAAGATGAATGTGAGTGCTTTTATGTGGAAAAAGGATGAGAATGAATTGAGTTTTTCTTACAATTTGAAGTCAATTTATTCATCTAGATCTCTTGCGTAAGTTAAATGAGAGAGTTTTTAACATTATATAAGTTAATTTTACCTTATTATGTCATCGTAATTTATTATATTTTTTTTTTATTAAGTACACATGGAGAAATTTATCCAATCTAGGTTGAATGTGTTTATAATTAGTTTGTGCATGTGAAGGATATGATACATGGACTATTTTTGTTAATTTTTTTTATTGAAATTGTCTTACCTTCACTTTGGGAATGTATCACTAGTTGGCTTATGTAGTTTTGTTACCCTTTAGCTTGCTAAAAAAGGAGAAAAGTTTATAGACCTGCCTTATGCTGTCAAAGGGATGGATGTATCTTTTAGTGGAATCTTGAGCTATATTGAAGCAACCGCTGTTGAAAAGCTAAAGAATAACGAGTGCACGCCTGCAGATTTGTGCTACTCTTTGCAGGTGCATTTAATTTGTGTGCCGACCCCTTTCTGTTATATAAATTAATGAATGATGAATCTGTAAGTTGATGTGTTGTAGTATATTGCAGGAGACACTGTTTGCTATGCTTGTGGAGATCACTGAGCGAGCTATGGCTCATTGTGACACAAAAGATGTTCTTATAGTCGGTGGTGTGGGTTGCAATGAGCGGTTGCAAGAGATGATGAGAATCATGTGCTCTGAACGTGGTGGAAGATTGTTTGCTACTGATGATCGGTATTGCGTTGACAATGGAGCAATGATAGCTTATACTGGTCTCCTTGAATTTGCTCATGGTGCATCAACTTCACTAGAGGATTCAACGTTCACCCAGCGGTTTCGGACAGATGAAGTGAAAGCAACATGGAGAGAAGCAAATTTGGAAAAATTGAATGGGCTTGCAGAGAAGAACATTTGATTTCTCAATCTTTGAGGTGCAGTCATTCTTGTACTGTTGTGCTCTTAATCAGACCTTTAGCGTAGAATATTTAGCATGTATTTGAGTGAGTATTTCAGTTTTTGTAAAATTGATTGTAATTTTTCAACTGATTTTGCTAGATTATGTTGTAAAATTGAGTATAAACTTTTGTATTCAACACAAAAGTTAGCTAAAATTGTTTCAGTACAGAATCAATTAATTATCGTCGAGACTAAATATATAAACTTTTCAAAGTTTTTTTAGGGTAAAATTGTGACACTATTTAATCCTTTTCAAAGTATTTTTTTAATAGAATACCTATTTTGTTACTATTTCTTTTCTACTAAATCTGTCAAAAGATAGCAATATAATTGAATATTGCGTGTTTCATTGCTTGAGGAATTTCTTTATCTTCTGATCCCACAGGTCTGATTCTGAGTGCTCATTGGTAACTTAGTACAAAAAGAACATGAGACTGCTTGGTATTCACAAATTAACGTCCTTCAAGCTCAAGGTTATAAGTTATTCGCACAGTAAATTTATGTATGAAAAAACACGTCAACTTGTTTGATATTTTGTTGTATTATTCAGTGGTGCTGCAACAGTGGCATCCACACTAGGATGTACCAGGGTCTAGCAATGACACTGGCTTTTGTTCCAAAGTCAGTGTAAAGCTTTTACCGTGTGTCCTTGTTCAAGTGACTTAACAGTAGCTCTTTTCTCACAGACTTTGTCTAAAACTTGTCCGTGTAATATGTCTATTTTTCACTAAGGTAGCCAATCTTCAGTCTTTTTCATGTATTGCCTGCAGGTCAAGATTGTCTCTACATACTTTATTGGTGACAGGCATTTTAAAATTATGAAACACGACCTGATTCTCGGTACAATTTTCAGCATGTCATGTAATGAGATTGATCTTTGGAAAACTTGTATTACCTCGAGTTACCTTGGCATGATCGATGCAAAAAGTAGGATGAATTTTCCACAATTTGTTTATTGTAAGCCCCGTCTTTGAGAATTTTAAAGTCTCGTTATTAAGAAAGTACTAGTCCGAAGTAATAGTTATTTCCAAAGTAGCATTTGAAGAGGATATTTGGCCCATTCAAACTTAAAGGGCTTGGCTGATCTGAATAAATGTAACTTTCCTGTTGATTTACATAAAGTAATGATTCTGTGATTTAAAGTAGGAATAATAACACTTTCTCAAAGTAGAATTTTTTTTATCTATGAAATTCATTAATCACTGTCGAAGGATTTGGAAAAAAAGCATAATCCCACATAATCTAAAGGTGTTTTAAGTCGCCTGTAATTTGATACCCAAGCATAAAAGAGCATGTATCCTGCAGTAATGCAAATTACCATTCACGTTAGCCCTGATAAGCAAGGAGCATAGCCAACCTTCCAGTTGTATGCAGAGTCAAATTTCAGTACACAAAGAGAAACAAGTTCATCTTGTAAATTTAAGTTAAACTTAAAATCTAATCTTTATTATCATCGACATATATCAAGTCTTAGAAAAGATACACAGGAGTGATATATCACCTGTTTGCAGTACAATAAACCAATAGGTGAACATATATTTGTCAGTTTTATTGAATGAAAGAGCAAAAAAGCAAAGTGAAAGTCTTGCCCCAAGGGCAATGGCACAGTTGCATGGGTTAAAATTGTAATGAAACCTGTCATAACGCCCTTTGATGCATGGTTAAATATTGAAGTATGGGAAAGGAAGTCTTAGTTCCATTTTCCCAAAAAGTATTCAACTGTGTTGAACTTGCTTTTTTGCTTTTAAATGAAGTTCTAATATGTAATAGGTACAAATAACTGAAAAATAATAGTGCGGGAATAAACTCCAAGACATGGCGTGAGATGGGATGAAAGATGGACCACAAGCTTACTTGATGTTCATATGGACAATAAGTCCCACACTCATATCTGTGGACCCTTTGTTTTTACTGTTGATGGAGCCCAAAATCGATGGATTGATTAGGACAACATGCGTTCAAAGATTCATCGTCACTGCACACTGCAATTTGCGACATCCCATAAACCGCATGCTTAAAGGCTTTAATACATTTCATCACATATTTAGTCATAATTGCATGCATTATATATACTCTTCAATAGGTTCATGGCCCTTATGGTCTTACAGATAGTACATTTTTGTAGGCTTAGCTTAGGTTAGCTTGTCATGAAAGAAAGCAAAATCACAATTTCAAATTTTCACCTTTCTTTTCTGGTCCAAGTTTTTTCAACCTCTTAAATTTAGGCTTTTTGCCCTTTTTTATTCTCTTTCCGCCCTTTGCTGGTCTCATGGCTTGTTTTGTTTGTCTTTCAAAAGCTATTATGATGATGATGATGATGCCCTAACACTTTCATAAGGAGGCTGTGATTCTTATACATGCCATAACAACATTTTAGAGAAAAATAAGGTTGACATAATTTGACATGGCATTTCACGATAAATAAAAAATGTTAGACAATAGCATAACTTGACAAATTATAAGTCTGATGCATGATCTTTTTAATCTAGATTTAAGTGATAAATATCAAGGAATTTCGATGGAGACTGAAATGTGAATAAAAGGGAAGAAAAAAAAGTGACAATAATTTATGGAGGAGACAAGACAGAAGGACGACAAAATTAAGGTGTTGGGATAAGGGCCCAATGAAAGTGGACCCATGTCTGAATCATGTGCTGACGTGGATGAATGTCTGGGAGAGAAGAGAAACCAGACTTCGTAACTTACACTCAGAGTTTCCTTCTTGTTGGAGTTTGCTTGGTGATTTTGAGGGTGTCATAGCACTGTCAGGTTTCATAGAAAAAACGAGAAGAAAACACTTCAGTCTCACTGCTGAAAAGGAATGATAATAAAGTTTACAATTTGAATTGGAGAGTTGCGAATTGAGGGAAGAAGGAAGGAATAGAAAGATGGAAAGAAGAGAAAAAGGTGAGAAAAGGGAAGTGTTAATGGCCGAAAAGTTGAAAGGTGGGGTTTTTGTGGGGAAAAGAGGAGGTCCTTCAACTCCCCCACCCAAATGGAGACTTGAGTTTCCCTCTCAGCAGAATGACAATAATGGTAACAACAGAAGCAAAACCAAAAACCAAGTTGAAGAGTTCCTCAACTTTCCCACCCCAACAACACTCTCTGCCAGAAAACTCTGCGCCAAACTCTGGCAAATTCAGCCCCACAAACAGGCCCCACTTCCCAAAATGAACAGGCCTGCATTCATCCGCCCTCACCGTAGGGACACACTTCTCAAGGTTCCAAATCTTAAACCTTTGTCCCAGCCTCCTCATACTCACCAGGTGAGTGAGGTCTAATTATCTCACCATCTCTTGCATCTCCTTGTACTTTCCTTGTTTCTGCATCATTGAGCTGTAATGGCTTTTTCTTACATCAAACAAGTTTTCAGTTTTGGTTTTCATATATGATTTCCTTTTATACTACTGTCTCTGCTTTTTTTTTCTTCTGTTGTTATTGAGTTTTCTTTCATCACCTCTTGCTATCTCCTGTTTTTAGTTCCAGAAATGTTCTAATGGGCGGGTAGAATGAGACTGTCCCATCTGTCATGTTACCTTTAACATTTTTACAAAATATTCCTTTGGTAAACTTCTTCCTATTTTTATGTTTCACCTAAAATGGGGAAACCTTTAGCTTTGGCTTTAAAAGTTAGTGACTAGCCTTTGTTTATTATATATGTCTTAGTTTTTTTGTTGGATAGAAAAATTTTTGTTTAGACTTTTTCTTCATTCCCCAAAATGTTATTTTCCAATTTATTGGTTTGTTCTATCGGCTTCATTTTAGTTTCTGTTGAAATGCTTCTGTTCCAATCCATTTTTCTTCATGTCAACTGCTCATACCAATTTTTCTGAAGCATTTTGAATACTATTGTTTAATGGAGAAGTAATCGTGCTGTGTTCAGATTGCTGACTTTTGCTTTGTTCCTTATTGCAGCCAGCATCCGCTACGCGCCTGACAGAAAATGTAGGAACATCACTTGTTCAGCACCGTAGATCAACTAAAAGGAATGGTCGCACTAAACAGCCTGTATCTCCTCCTTGTCACTGTAGCTCAATGCAAGTAAGTTTGTGCGTATATTCCATTCAAATAGTAAGCAGTTCTATTAGTTTTAAGACATTAATTAGCAGCACTATGTAAATATGAATGTTGAACGATGATGCGATGTTAATAGTTTTGCCTTTTAACAATTACCATTGTTGTTGGCTTTGTTCTTATAACCATCAAATGCACCAGAAGGAAACACGTTCTTCTTGCAGTTAAAGAACCTCTATAATATATTGAGACGAATTTTGCAAGATTGTAATGTTTTTCTATGACATTTTTAATGAATATCTTAAAAACGCTAAACAGATAATGTTATTTATTTATTTCAATGATCCTTCTATGTCATTTTTAATGCATATCTTGAAAAACTTTCTGTTGACTAGATCATTTTAAAAAAGTTGCCTATTTTTTCTTTGGATCTTGTATAATAAGATGAAAATGCAATTTGGTAAAAACAGGTTGCACCATATAATAACCCTATGAGATCCGTAGACTTCAGGAGTTGGATTACAGAGTCAAGTGGCAACCCCAAAACATCCAGAGAGTTACTCAAGGTACTCAACCATATATGGTGTCTTGAAGAACAGCATGCATCAAACCTATCAGTAGTGAAGGCCCTGAAGATGGAACTAGATCTTTCTCGGGCACAGGTCAAAGAGTTACAACAAAAAAAGCAATTGAATAAGCATGAAATGGAGAACTTAATAAAGAAAAGAACTGAGGAGAAGATTGTTTACAAGAGCAAAGAGCATGATAAAATTAAAGCTGCAATTCAATCTGTGATGAAAGAGATAGAAGATGAAAGGAGGTTAAGAAAGCATTCAGAAAGCTTGCATCGGAGGTTGGCTAGGGAGCTTTCAGAAGTGAGGTCTTCATTCAGTGGTTCTATAAAAGATCTTGAAAAAGAGAGAAAAACACGGATCCTTTTGGAGAATTTGTGTGATGATTTTGCCAAAGGAATAAGAGATTATGAATATGAGGTACGTTCACTTGTGCATGATAATTCTGAGCAGGGTCAAGCTCAGGTTAAAGGGGGTAGCCTTGATAGGCTAATACTGCATCTGTCAGATGCTTGGCTTGATGAGCGCAAGCAAATGAAGTTAGTTCAAGCTGGCCGTGATCTCCCTGAGATAGATTCATCAATCGTTGACAAGTTAGGTGTTGATATTGAAACATTTCTGCATGCAAAAAGGTCTGTTAACTTGAGAAGATACAGTAACTCCTCCACAAAGGAGGCAAAGGAAATTTACCCTTGCCTGCATTCAAGGGCACCTCGTAATGTAACTGAAGAAGACTCCGTTGGTACATTCATTTTAGAGCAGAAAAAGACTTCAGACAAAGGACTCGACAAACATGGCTCCAAAATGAACAACAACAATACTGCAGAGGTTGATAGAGAAAAGAAAGGAAGGCACAATTCTATGAGGAAACATGTTGAGTCCAAGGAAATCATTGAAGACTGTCGTGAGTTGCAAGCAGGTATGATGAAGAACCTGTCGTGTGATGAAAATGAGAGTTGGTTTATTGAGAGGAAATCAAGTGAAATTGGAGGGGACAGCACAGCTCTATTTAATACCCCTGGGACATCTACTGTTTGTGAGGCAACACAAGGTGCACCAGAAAGTAATGCATTATTGTGGACAAAGAGAATGAATTCAAATCATGCAGTTAGAAACAGTTCCTTGTCTTCTGAAGGCAATGATAAGGTTTATCCAGAGACTATTTTCAGGGAAGATTTACCTCTCCGAACCGCAGTTAGTCCTGTAAAACAGTGGAAGTCTACATTGATTGTCCCAGATTTTGACAAGTCTGAGTCTTGTTCCAAATTGCATATAAAAGACAATGACACGTTGATGGAAAAACTGCTTGAAGCAAGGATGGAGAAGCAGAAATCCCGCTCTAGAGCAAGCATTAGCAAAAGCTCATTTCCTTCTGTCAGACAAGTTTGTAATGAGAAACATAGGAGTGTGAGTAGTTGCCACGGTATCGCACTCTGATGAGGCACACTGCCTATCACTATATGTCCACAATTAACCTATTTTTGAAAGCAGCTATCGAATCGTAGGAATTTTATATAGTTAAATGGATGAAGATCATTGTTGAGTCCATTACCATATCTTCATCGGTGCTATTTACCGTAGTTGACCTTATTAGATTCGTCTCAGTTCCACGTTTCGTAGATTTACATCTAGTTACATGTTATTCCACGTGCGTCCATAATGAAGCAAAAGCTGTAGCTTATGCCTGCGTCTTTTGACAAAACTAACATGATTTTTACGGGGTATTAACGTGTCCAGACATACGATTTGTTCCTACTCAAATCTTAAAGCTATAATAATATATTGACACTTTAGTTAAAGAACATTCAAGTTTGATTTATTTATCAAACGACTCTATAAAATACAGTTGGTTCGTACCAGGAGGTTGTCCCAATGTATCAGAAAGACAGACTGCTGCCTGCATTCATTTTGACATTACTTTTTTTTATTTCTTTAAAAAAAAGCAATTACTATTTTTTTCTGTCAATTTTTAGTTGTGTATGACTACGTGTACCATTTCAATCCCTTGTTATTCAAAACATTTTCCTCATTCATTTGAAGACATAAGAATTCCAATGTCAGGACATTTTAGCACAGACAAACATAAACCAATAACACAATTGAATTCAATAGGAATAGACATTAACTCCAACGAGTTTAAAATGTATAACAAAATTGTGTGTGGGTATGTGTACACCCGCAAATTTAAAGTTAAAATCCAATTTTGCTGTGAATTGTTGTAATACTAAAAAAGTGCGCAAATTAACGTGAAATGTACAAATTCGGGGGAAAGAATAACTTAAAAGTAATTACTCGTGTCTTTGGCAGCGTGTTGCTGAAACTTGTTATCTGTCGAAAACTAATTAATGTGAAATAAATCAGAATAATGGTTAGGCACAAGATAAACAATATGTATAATAAAATAAATGGAAAAACAATATAGTTCACACCTTCAGAAAAATAATGTCAGAGAAATTATTTATTTTGATAAGAAAATGTTTTCTTTTAGTTTTACGATGAAGCTTCAAAAAGTAAATGATCAACCTATTACACGAGTTTTGACACAAAAGTATATGTTTAACTATATTTTTTTGTACTGCACAGACCTATGATGGGGGAGAAAATAAGACAAGGGAGTAAACACAAACGCAATTAGAAGAAGCACTGCCGAAGGATAGCTTTGACATGTTCAGATCATCACAGAGCCAAGATACATGCCATGTCCCCTCATTCCCCTTCTTAAACTATCAAATAGTGAAAACTGCACAACTTTTCCTCTTCTCCCTCAGCCAGAGCCCCTCTAAATGAAGAATTTTTTTCTAATTCTCACATAAAAATGTATTTACCTAACCTATAAAACGAAAATATAAGCATAAGGCATTAAACCCACAAAATGACAGGAAGGTGAAGCCAAAAGATAGAAAATCTAACAGACAGATATGCAGTCACATGACTGACTATCCACAATCCAACTTATAATATATATGCTCTACTTTAATGGATCTGTAAGCCATATACAAAAGGAAGTCTAAGAAAACAGAGCCCAAGGTTCTAATTGGATAGATACAAAGGGAAGTATGGATTGGAATACCATTTTCATCCCTTCTACCATTCAATTGTACTCTTTATCAGACATCCAAACACCTAAGCAAGTGACTGAAACAGAACAATCACAAAATTCCATTAAGCTCCACACCCCAACGTAAAACCGTAACCACAGAGAGCATTAGGAAGAAAAACACAAGGAAAAGCAATCATCAGGAACAGGGTTTTAAAAAAAATCCACCACCATGAATTCAGCGGCTCTGCAACCATAGTTACGGCCGCGAATACTATGCTTTGTCTGCGCAATTAACCAGAATATCAAATATCATAACAGCAAAAGCAAGTAAAACCTTTAGCAGGTCAAGGAAAACAGCAGACGAAACCCTTCAACTTTTTTCCAGTTATACTTTGTACTAATAATCCAATCCAAGAAGCTCTAATTAAACAGCATGGAAATAAAATACATAGCAGCGGCAGCAGTAGCACAATAATAACGAAACAAAAATGGGATGACATGAAAGTCGAAAATATCTGAGTTATTGAACAACAGCGCATGATAAAATAAAATCCAACACCGATATGTAAAGTGACGAGAAACGCAAGGAAGCAAATAGAAACACGAGTACAAATTCTAGAGATATATTATTATATAGATAATAATGGCGATGGTGGTGGAGATTAGATTTTATCGATGTCCTCGTCTTCGAAATCGATGTAGTCGTTGGCGGTGGCATCTTCCTCCTCGTCCAAGCCGGCGCCAATGCCCTCGTTGAGGCGCGTGGTGTCGGGGAGCTCGCCGTAGGCCTTGAGGAGCCTGGCTTCGTCGGGCATGTACTTGAGGATGACGTCAGCCTTGTCGTCCTGGTAGTCCCGGAGGCCGACGAGGATGATGTCACCGGCGGCGATCCAGACCTTCTTGTGCATCTTGCCGCGGATGTGGCAGAGGCGTTTGGTGCCGTCGATGCACATGGCCTCACATCGACCGTTGCCGAGCATGCGGAGGACCTGCGCGTACTCCTGGCCGTCCTCCTTGAACACCAACTCCCTCTTCTCGTCGTCCGCTTCGTTCTTTCCCCTCTTCCTGTTCTTACCTCCCTTTCCCTTGTTCTTCGGCATCCTAAAAACCCAACCCTAACCCTAACCCTAACCCCTCTCTTATCTCTCTATCGATTTCGTTCCTTCTTTTTTTTCTCCCTTCTCCTCCCAACACACCACAGATAATAAAGTGAGTGCCGTGTGGTGTTTTGTGTTCTGATTCTAATCTCACCCTATTCTTTCCGTTTTATATAATTTCCTCTTTCTCCCTCTACACTTCCAACTCAAACGTGTACCGCCCTATTTTTTTTCTTTCAATATTATTCCATTTTTCTCTATTTTTTAGAATTACCAATTTTAATTAAACAGTAAATTTTAAGTATTTTTACTCTCTTTAATGATTTATTCTATAATTGCATTTTCTATTATTTAATTTATATTATTATATCAAGTTTTAGCGAAACTATTAATTAATTTTTAATTAGTAAAAATATAGATAGTTTACGCTTTATATACACGTAGAATACAAGGCCTGACAAAAACAAATCCACGGTCCAGCAGCCCAATTCATAAGCCTTCTATGATCTCAAACATTCTGTTAAGTTGTCAAACATTAAATTTAAATATTTCCAACGACGAATACGAATAACTACAATTTTCGTATTTTATGCAACACACAATTCCTTTTGATTTATTTCGTATGAAAATGTTTTTCTATATTGTGTAATTTTAATTTTAACACAGGCCTAGTGTTAAAAAAAAGTTATACAGGCAAATAGTTAGAATTCATACAAAATAATTTAATAAATTAAAAAAAAAACTAATCAGAAGTAATTGCATAACAATATACAAACCTTTTACATGTAACGAATAAAATAAAATACTTCTTTTCTTTTTAGCTATTGCTTTCTGTTGTGAATAAAATGCAAATGACAAGTGCTGACATTAATAAAATTCGAAAAATAAAGCAATGCAAGGTCTTTTGGCATTTGAAAAAGTGATTATTCCGAGGAAAGGTTAAAGGTGATACATGGAACTTATTCATTATTTGATTATCTTAAACGGTTGATTGAGAACTGGATTCCAATTCCTTATCTTAGCAAAATACAAAATTTACAATTCATCCCTTCCGTTTCTAGCAAGAGATAGAATAGGATTTTATGTCCATGGATACTCAGTGAACTGCACCAAAAATAATTTTCTTATATACTTGGTGATATATCTTCTTCAAAGTACATATAGATATACGTTTTTATTTAATTAGATCTCAATATGTGTTTGAACTTTGCTAGATATATTGCTTTTATTTTTTCTATTTTTAGTTTGTTTGTTATTTTTTTTATTTGATTTGGGTTTAGTATATATATTTTTTATTATAAATTTTATACATAATTTTACTATATTTAAGATGGTATTGGAGTTTAAGGTCTTTTTGAAGATAAAAGACATTATCACTATACCCACTGTTGTCGACAATAACGTCATTTACCGTTGTCGGTGACGCTATTATTTATCGTTATCACTGTCGGAGTTTTAGTTTCGACTAACAATCACACGATTTTGATTATCTTGGTTAGGCGACTACCGTGCCATCAACGATGCTTTCATCGAAGCTTTTACGTACTCTCAGCATCTTTTAAAGTTTTGAATTCATTCTTTTTCCTTTTTCAAGTTTGTCGTGGTCTTGTCTACTTTCAATAAGTTATTTTGAACATTGAGGTTGTTTTTTTTTTTCTTTTTTATGTATTTGATTGGAGAATATTGGATTTTTAAAGTTTATCTCTCATTCATCAAATGATTTTTTTTTTGTTAGTGTCTCTTCTGAACTCTTTTTTTATGATGTTTGTTGGTTTATTTATAGATGTGGTAGTTCTTCAACAATGACCTTTTTTTTTCCACTAGATACATTCTTTCCAGATTTGTTGGTTAGGAGAGTCTTTTGGATTGATATTTCATCTATGTGATCTTTACAAATCATTAACAATTTTTTATATATAGAATTTGTATACACTAGTTTAAGGGATAATTTTAAATATATTATCTTATTTTATATTTATCTTTTATTTTTAATTAATTTATTATATTTTGTCTTAATCTATATTTCTTTTATTATAAAATAGAAAATCTTATAAATATATTTAACACAAAAATAAATAATCTTATATATAGTTTTCAATTAATGTTATCACCCTTTATTCTCTTTTCTGTTTCATTTATTCGATGTCATTTCACCTTTATCCAGCAAACACAAAATAAAAAATGATGTAAAAGTACATAATTCACTTTCTTTTTGTTAAAATGAAACCACCCAAAAGCAATGTATTTTATAAAGTAATAAAACAATTAGGTGAAAGAAAAAACAGATCTGATAATCCATTCGATCTCATGTAGCACTAATCACCTAGTACACATTATATCTCGGCATTAGTCAATATTACAACAAATTAGCATACAGATGAGAAACATGAAAAAAAGAAAAAGGATTAAAGCTAAGAGAAGAGCTAAAAGAAAAAAATTTACAAATATGAATCGAAGTCAATGCCTGATGGTAAGTTCAGCTCTAAGGTGGAGTATACCATTGATAAAGTATAAACTATCTTCAGCCATGAATGTTGTCCATGGAATAGCAAACAAGTTTCTATATCCAACAGCCTTCCCCCCTGTGAATACATAATTTCCTTTGTACTTGCTAACAAATTCCTCTGTTGGCCTTGACCTGGCAGCAAACTCATAGTCAATAGCAAAGCTAGTTGAGCCTTTTTCTTGCATTCCTAGAAACAAACCAAAGCAATGGAAAGAGCTTTGTTGGTCCATGTTGCAATGTGCTGATAGGAAGAACCCTTGTCCACCTAAATGGAATGCCTGCGAATAAACTCGCCCAGATGGGAACAAATTGCCACACTCTTCCCTCTTCAGATCCAAGTAAACCACACATTGTTGTCTTGGAAGTTCGAATTCCACCACCTTAACAGGCCGATACTTATATGCCCGCTCCACAAAAAGTCGACTGTAGGAACCAGACTCCGCAGCTAGTATCCGCTGACGATGTGGAGCCTCAGCCTTGAAAAAAAGAGCTTCAAGAACAAGCTTCGATGCAACATTTTGGTCAAAGTCATTACACGTTAACACTTTCTTAAGCTTTCTACAGGTCATAAATGGGAAACGAATCAAACGAGCAAGTTGTGTACCCAAAACTTCTCTCCTTTCTTCTACTTTTGGGTATTGTGTTCGAACCCACTTCAACACAAAGTCATATACAACATCCTCTGATGCAACCTGGAGTTCATCACTAGATAATATTGCTTCTATTCCTGCCATAGGCAAGCTCAAAACCTCTTCCTGATACCTGCTCGTACATCAAACTTATCAGCAATCAAGAGGAAAAATCTATATTTGAGATATAGTTTATAATGCATGAAAACGTATATCGTGCAATTAAGCTGCACAAACTGTGAAAAAAACTTACTTTGTTATATCTTTGTATCGATCGACAAGATACTGCTTTGCTGCATCGGTCAATGGTTGAACTGCATCAGCCATTAAGACACTAGATGGAAGCTCAAGGTAAAGCAATGCAGACTCAGGTGTCATGGGTATAATTCGCAATAATCGACTACAAAACTTCATGCAAGAAGCAACTTCGAATTTGTCAGCCGCCATCAACACATCTAATATTTCAAGTGCTGAAGAAACGTTCAAGGTATTACTATACATAAAATTTAGAAGTTCCATAAGAGCGGCTTCCTCTGCAATACGCAAATGAAACTCGACATTTATAACGTGATAATTGGAAAAATAAATATATAAATAAAGTAAGTTGTGTGTGTATGTGTTTGTTTATATGCATATTAATATTAATACCAGCAGCATTAATTCTCAGAGTGACATGTCTCTGTTCTGACTCCTTCATTCCGTTTGAGAAAAGCTGCAGAATAAACATAATTCAATATATTTTTAGCATAACTTTTAAAATTAATTTATAAAAAATTCTTTTACCTTGTAGAAGAAAGGACTTTTAGCTGCCAAGATAGGAGAACTGATGTGTAGTGTTCTAACTCTCGCAACTGTAGAGCAATCCATATTCCAATTTGAATCATTGATATTTGTGGGTTCATCACCTATATGGTAGTTTCGACACTAAAATAAATCAGTCTTTATTGTTCATGGTATCAAAAATTGTGACATCACTTGTAATTTAGAAATACAAAAATCCCATAGAATTAAAATTTGAAATACATGAATTTCAACTTAGGTTGTGTTTGGTCTCTCACAACTTTGTCCTGTGATCTAATAAATGAGAGCAACAATAAAACCACCATTCGTACCACAATTTGCAGAAATATAATTATAGCCAATCGATAATTTAATACGTATCATTCACCTTTTAACTTAGACAAAACCATGCAATAAGTACAATTGATATCTAGAATAATTTAACTATGATTATAAAGTTAGAGTTTAGAATTTTTTTAATGTTCAAATACCTGAAGAGGACTCTTCACCCATAACAATTGCCTCTTCATCTTGATTTTCAAGGGATATAAAGTCTTCCATATCAGGTTGATTCTCGTTCAAAATTTGTTCGTCGGATAAAGTAAGATCAACAACTACAAACAAAAAAGAACATGTGTGACAATAAAAAAGATCAACACATACATATATATACATGCATAATGAGGCATTTTTTAGGAAAAAGTACATGTGCATAGTCAAAATATTTATATATTTGTCTTTTATTACAACATGCAAAGCTTATTTACGAGGCTTATGCAATTTTTTTAAAAAAAAAAAAGAACTTGTAACAAAATAGAGTGAAAAAAAAAAAGGCTTCCAGTTATACAGGAATCACGATACTTTTATTCGTTCAATTCCAAATAAGTGAAGTTTAATTATTTTTTCACAACGATTAAAAAACAACTTAATTACAAAATAATCAAACTAATTTATCTTTACATTTTATTCATTCTATCCAGCATTTCATGGCGATATTTTGTTTTTCAGTTCGAATAAATATTGCACGTAAAGCTACAAGTTTACCATTACCCATAACATAATGTGAAACAAAGATGTAAAAATGCACTTATTTTTCTTAAATGAAACGAATATGTCATAATGTAAAAAAGTTCAAACTTTAGAAGATGAAATGAGGTAAACAACAAGAAAACGATATTCGTAATTTCCAAATCAAATAGAATCACGCAATCAACGCAGAACAATTTTTTTTTTTTTTTTATCTCTTAATGATGTGTTTTCCCCCAAATGGTTTGTAAAGAAATGGAACAGAGGAAATTGGAAAAATAGTGAATATACCATTATCCTTCTGGACATCCTCACGTCTCCTTTTGCGATGGCGAACCCAGTCGAGAATTGTGGTGCAACCTTCAAAATTAGGTGAGGCCTGATCGAGGTCAGCCATGATTTCGATGTGAAGGATCCTGTCGGAAAAATTACTATCGTTGAACGCAAATCCAAAATCGGCATCGGAAGAGGAAGCAGTGCGAGAGTAATCGGAAGAGGAGGAGGACTCCATCACCGTTTCTGCCGGATCAAATAAATCCAAATTGAAATCCTTCATCCTCTAAGCCACACAACACGACCACCCCTCCTACCTCTGCAACTGGCAAGCAAGCAGAGAAAGGAGGAAGAAGGAAGGCAGAAGAAAATGACGGAGAAGAAAAATTACATGCAACTCAATGCAATGAAAGCCTTATGTATAATGTATGGTGGTGAAATAAAACAAAATAAAACTAAGCATAAAACATTTTTATTTATTTTTATGTAATCAACTTTTGTTACAACAACAACATAAATCCACGTTGTGAAGCAGCTTGGCATGAATAATTAATTCGGTTTGATTTCGCATTTTAGTTTTTTTTAGTATAGTATTTGTTAATTTGGTATCATGTCTTCACATTTTTTACCTGAAATTATATCTTTTTTATATATTATTATATAATATTTTGTAACTTAAATATTATATATTTTTTATGTGCTGAAAAAAAAAAGTATGGAGGTGAGTAATAAACATTTTTAACATGATTATTTATTCTTATCTTATTTTACTGTTTTAAGGATAAGTTTTTTGTTATCTTGTGCTGTTAAAAAGTAAGGATATGTTTGATTTTTTTTTATATAAAATCTTCTTAGAAGAAAATTAAAGGAAAAAGTAAAAATATTTTCTTTTAGTTTAAAAGAAATGTATATATCAACTCATTTTCATGTTGTTTTTCTATTTTGTTTTTAATTTTACGTGAGTTGGTTTTAAAACTTAAAAAGAAATTACTTTCATTTTCATTTTTTTCTTGTTTTTCACCTAAAAGAAAAATATCTCTTGAACTGTATTATTTACAAAATGAAATCTGCCTGTAGCAAAACTGACATGAAAACATTTTCCTGTGGAATTTATTAAAAGTTGTTCTCCTTACATATCAATAATCTCATTTTGCAGTTTACCCTTTGCCTGTGTTTGTTTTGAGTGATTTTCCATCAATGATTTGAGTAGATTTGTGAGTTATCCAATTTTGTGATCACCCGCTGAGATGCAGATATTTAGAATGATTTATATTGAAATGTTTTTTTTGTCCTGATACTTTGAGGAAATATCACATTCAGATATTACAATATTTGAATCTAAGGGTTTTATAATCTATTCCAAAGCATGTTGAAGTTATTTTTTTTTTTTTAGGTTAGAGGAATGTTTGGTTGGAGATGATGAATGTTTATGGCTAAAGATGAAGATGAAGACCATGAAGATGAGGTTGAAGAAGGAGTGAAGAGGTGTATTTGGTTCGATGTTGGAGTATTCGGTTACATTCTAAGGTTTGGAGACCACTAAGTTCAGGACACATCTTTTTTAATTTGGACAAATGACAATGGCCAAGTCGATTATGTAGCACTTTAGGATTAGGAACAGCAACACAGGACACCCTTGGACGAGATTCATAATGGTATAATCTGTCAGCTTCATATCTTTCTCCAATCCATCTCCCCGAACCACGCTCCTATATAACAAAATTTTTATGATCAAAGGTTATTGAACAATTTAACATTTTGGTCAACTGGATTAGGAAAATTAAATTAAAAGGACAATTAAGGACAAAAAGGACAGAGTTGAGATTGAGGGAGGGAGACAAGGAAACATGACTGACTCCTTTGGAGGAAGTTTTAGATCCATTTGCAAGGATTATGAAATGAGGTTTTTCTCGAAAAGAAATATATGAGAAAAAAGAGGTATTACCAGAAATGTGATCAGAAGCACATGAATTTTGACAGGTTGTTGATGTACTGGGAGATTGAGATTGTTCTGCCAAGCTGTTGGACTTTAACCTTAAATACTCTTGATATTCAACCTCGGTGAACTTAGAAGTGGAAGTTTCTTCGAAATATTGGTGGTTTTGGAAAGGGAAACCGTGTAAGGAATAACAATTCTCTTGAGTGTGACCCATCCTTTTACAATATGTGCATTGAGGACATCCCCGACCTCTTTGTCCTCCTCTTCATCGTGTGGCAACCATGACAGATGGTTCCACTAGTTCATGCACTTTCTGAGTTTGAGGTACCGGCACGCAGAAGGCGAGTGGTCAATGTTTCCATGGAGGGAACCTTATGACTAGTCAGAAGTTGATCTCTAAGATGATCAAAATCGGGATGTAAGGCACGAAGGATCAACACCATATAAAATTTGTCTAGTTTCTTTCTTATATCCTCTAATGGGTCCGCTTCCAAAAACATCATAAGTTCTTCGACGGCAGATTGGGCTTTAGCCATGAAGGACATCATATCATGGTCTGCCATTTTAAGATATGCAAGCTTGTTCGTAGTGTCATAGAGACGATGGATATCGTTGGCGTAAATGCTTTAAGGTTTCTTCCGAAAGGAGTGACAAGTTTTGAAAGCCCTCAAAGATATAAGAAGTTTGGGTTCCACTGATTGTCATAACAGGGAGCACAACTGGAAAATTGCTTGTTTCCACTGATCAACTTTTTCAATAGGCACGTGGCTTCCATCTCGCTTAAGGTGGTCATAAAGCCCTTCGCCAAGGAACCACATTTCAACGGCGCAGCAGACCGTGATAGATAATTTTTTCCATTTAGCTTCTCAGAGGTAATTGATGGACTTCCGGAGAAGGAAAGAGTACTACCAGACGCCATCTCTAAAGAAGACGAACAGTACCAGCGAGAAACAAGAAAACCCTAAGGGTTTAGATGGACGGAACTGTGATAGTGGCTGGCAACAAACGGTGGCCGACAATGACAGAAGGTGGCCGGTGACGGCAAACGGTTGCCGGCGGCGGTGGACGGTGGCCGGTGGTGGACAGTGACGGGCAACGGCGGACTATGGTGCCAAACAGATGCTATGAGACAGAAACCAGAGCGGGATCGGCACGAACTTAAGAATTAAACTGTAAAATAATTATAGAGGGCTTGATTGATCTCTCTCATAATCTTCTATTTATAAGAATAAATTGATAGAAGAATACATGATAATTATGGTAACCCTAGACACAATATAATCATGATAATTAGAGTAATCCTAGACACAATATAATCATTATAAGTAGAGTAATCCTACACATAATATAATCATGATAATTAGAGTAACTCTAGACACAATATAATCATGATAATTAGAGTAACCCTATACACAATATGATTATGATAAATAGGATAAATATCCTAACAGTAATGATAGGTTTGTTTTTTACCAACTAATTAAACGAAGTTATATATACAAATCTACATCCTCGTATTTTCAAATTCACTTTGCATTTCTCTACTTCTTACTCTCTTATTCTTTGTTATCTATGCTTTTGTGCATTCCAATGGTGGTTGGTCGTGGTTCCAGTGGTGATGACGGTGGTTGTCTTTGTTGATGGTAGTATTTGTTGAAATTTCCATATAGCATTGATTTTTTAAAACTTCTAATATTTTAAATATATTCTTTAAAAATTATTATATTTTAATTTGTAATATATTTGAGTAATAAATTAGCTTTGTTAACGGTATCATCTAAAGAATTTAGTGCATATTAACTTAAAATAATTAAATCCAATAATTAAGTCATAAATTAACATTTTTATATAGATTTAATTAATCATAATACAAACAACATAAAAATTCATTTTAATTAAGGAGTATTTTTGTCGAAAATAACCTAAGCATAGCATGGAGCTATACTTAGCAAAATAGCAGTGCATTTAGTAATTTCCTAGGCTAAAGTTTCTTTGTCTATTATTGAATATAGGCCATACCCTTTATCAATCTGGGCTTATTTTCAAAAACATGGCCCAAAAGGCTAAGACAATCGATCCATAATCACCCAACGCCAAGAGAGAATGGATGAAGTCCTCTCACTTTAAATTCAAGATGCTTTAATGAATATGTAACATTAATAAAGACAATAGTAATGTAAATTTAAAAGATAAATAGTTTGTAATTTTTTTTTCAAATTAGTTAATAACAATAACTTAAAAAATAAAATTATTCCATAAATATAAAATATAAGGGTTAAAAATATATCTTATTATTGAAACATACCCTCTCTCTTTTTTTTTTTGATCTTGAACACAACTATTTGAAAAAAAAATTCACTGAAAGTTTAACCATTAAGACGACGTCTTTGGATTGTAATTGAAACTTACAAAATAACTTTTATTTTTCATTAAATCACGTGTTAATATGTTTGACGCAAAAATATCGTATAGATCAAATGGAGGAAATAATAAAACAATGATAATAAGTATAAAACTAAGTTCAGAACAATAAATAGATAGAGATAAATATAACATTTAGTTAAAGCAAGTAACTCGTTTTGTTACTCGCAAATTATTATATAGCTTTTCGTAATATTGTTTCTACTATATGAATACATCCTAAAGGTCATAGTACATATTCATATGGAACTTTGCCTACACAATAAATGTAACCATAATAAACAAAAATTATAGAAAAATAAAACCTGACACATCTCTACCACTAATACTAATACCTACAATGAGACCAAACATGCAGTTCTTTAATCCTCTATACATAATCAATTATTCCTCTTAAATAAGAAAGTTTATATTTCCAGAATATCCAATAATCTCACATTGTTTTAAATGTTTATTTTTCCTTTCACCTTTATAAATATTTTACAAAACTGTGACAAAATTTTATCCTAAAACTAACAATACCTCGTCTTGATAATTAATCTAAAGATGTCAGTGAACTTGAGATTATAATAAATTTGATCTTTTATAATATTAACTATAAAATGATGAACTGGGTATATTGAATATTAGTTTTCAGTTTTTAATAAAGTCAATTGAAATTGTTTGTGTTTATGAATCAGGTGGAAAGGGTAAAAAAAATGGAGAGCACATGGTAATACGTTGATGAAAGTGACTTAAAAGAGTTATCTAGAAAAACCAAAACCTAGGTGCTTCTCATCTTGTCCCCACACACTTATCTTTCTACATTTTTTAAATTTAAATTTAAATATAAGCAAGAAAAGTTATTGAAAGTAGTTTAATTTGAAAAATATATAAATTTAGTAAGAAAATAATTTTAGGTATTAATTTTTTGGTTAAATATGTTTTTATTCTTTATACTTTGAGGCGATTTTAGTTTTAGTCTCTTTTTCAAACTAAGGTACAATTTAGTTCTTTAACTTTACAAAACTTTGGTTTTAGTCTATTTTACTAAATTTTTTTAATTTTATTTATTGTTTCAAACACGTTTAACATTGAAGCAAAAATGTGTCAAACAGTGTAATCCAAATGCTATAACGAAACGTACTTGAAACAACAAATAAAATTAAAAAAAAATGATAAAAAGGATTAAAATCAGAATTTTCTAAAGTTGAATGACTAAATTATACCTTAATTTGAAAAAAAGACTAAAACCAAAATCACCCAAAATATAGAGATTAAAAACATATTTAAGCCTTAAATTTTATTTATTTTTTTTACCGTAGAATTAAAGTGAATTAGATGAGTTTGATTATTTTGAGTGTGATTGTGATGTTGGAAGGAGTGGGTCCCACCGAGAGTTTTGTTTTCCAAGGAGGACACGTGTGAATGAGTTGGAATAGAAGGTGGAAACTGTTTGTTGGTGAGTCAATGGACAGAGAGGTGTCAGACATCACACAAAATTATATACTATATTTCTCTGTCACCATTTTCAAAATTTCATCACTTCATACTTCTTATTATATACCAAGAAAATATTTTCATGTACCTTTCTTTTTTACTTTAAATATGCTAAGATAATAATATTACCATTATTTCTAATTTGATTTTCAAATTTTAAAAATTAATAAATATATTCTCTCAAGTTAATATTCATAAAAAAAATTATGTATTTTTATATTAATATTTAAGTTAAAACATGTTAAATAATATAATCATGTTAAATAATACAAACAACTTACATCTCAGTTTAAATTTATTTTTAAATAATATTTAATACGTTAAAAAATTTAACATAATTATTTAAAAGAATATTTATTTGTTTTTATTAAATTTTTTAATGTAAAATATTAAAATTTTATTTTATTTTAAAATTGGGAGAGTAAAAATATGTTTAACTTCTAATATTTTTTAAAAAATTTCTGAAATAATACAATGATAGAAATATACTAAATTTCAAGATGAACAATGATTGAAATGCAATAATTATCTCATGCAATCTCATTAAGGAATAATAAAAGAAAATATTAAATTAAAACATCAGGTATGAAGATTAAATCCTAAGATATTTATGTTCATTTTGAGAATAAAGTGCATGCATGCCCTTCCTGCATGTTTTTTTTTAATAAACTTACAATTTTCTTCAACTACTTCATTCGTCTTCTACCTTTCAGCTTTCAATTGTGTTGACTTGCTTCAAAATATCACAATATTCATTATACATAATTTTATTTAAAAAATAATAATATTTTTTTTTTTGGTTTACTTTTACAACTGCATCGTTTTCAATATGTAATTATTATTAGACGAAAATAAACCTAACTTATTATTTTTTAATTATTTTCTTTTGTTGAGCGTTGTATTATATGATCTTTGGTAAAAAAAGATTAAATATGTTTTTAGTCTCTGAAGTTTCACTAAATTTTTGTTTTAGTTCCTGCATAGTACATTGATGGTATTTCGTCCTCTTAGTATGGAAATATGTATGTTTAGTCCCTAAAAATAAACGGCGTCAGGTGAGGTGGCTAACGGTTCTTCCATGTCTTCTCTGTACACTGCCTGTCACGTCTATTTTTTTTAAACGTTTGGATTAGCTTTTTTGATTTTGCATGTGTGTTGAGTTATTAGATTGAAACTCTAAGGGGGTTCGAAATTCCTTCCCTCATTCCCCACTCACTCATATCTGAGACAAAGTCTCAATTCTCTTGCACAACCCAGGATTGAGTTCCATCACCATCGCTCGAATCGACCGGTCGCCGCTCCCATCCGGCCAGCCATGGCGACGCCGGCATCCTCGCCATCATCCGGCCAGCCACCGCAGGCCACGACGACCCCACCCTCTCTCTTTCTGCTCGTACCAGCCTAGGGTTAGGGGTTTGTCCCCTGGAACACCGCCAGTCATCCGATCAGCCACCGCGCCACCACCTGAAGAATCATCGCCGACCATTGTCCTAGGTTTCTTTCTCCCCTGTGCCACACCTTCACCGTCGTCGGTGCCTCCATTGCTCGACCTAGTCGCGTCGACGTCACTGCAACACCCAGCGCCGTTGAGGCTCGTCATTGTACCGGTGACACCGTCCTTCATCGAAACCCTCACGCAAGTCGTTCTTTCCCTTCCCAAAGCGTGAATCAAAATCGAAAGCTAGCCATTGTGATTGCGTCGATTTCGTCCAAAGTGCAAGCTAGCCAGACTTTGGCTGGCGATGTACTCTATAGTGGTGTGAGCGAGAACAACAAAACAAGAAAAGGAAGAAAAACGTAGAGAAAACGGGAGAGAAGATGATAACACAACCTCGCTGAAACTTGTTCTATGTTTTCTTCTTTTCCTAGGACCATGTACAAATTTTGGAAGCAATGAGGATGATGTAAATTGTGAAAATTGTTTGGCCTTAGTGAAGGTTGCTGGAGTTGAAATTGGATTGTGATAACTCAACACACGTGCAAAACTAAAAAAGCTAATCCAAATTAAAAAAAAATATATGTGGCAGGCAGTGTACTGAGAAGACGTGGATGGGCTGTTAGCCACCTCACCAAAAAATTGACGCCGTCTATTTTTAGGGACTAAATGTGACATCCCAATAATATACGTCGTGCATATCATAATAAGACGTCAATCATTATAATAAAGAAAGCAGTCAGAATATGGAATGACAATTAAGGTTCTAAGGAATTAAGATTGAGGATTACAATTATCCAGATTTAGGGAAAATTAAAAACTTGGAATGCTAAAGTATTGCAAAACAGATAAGCTGGAACTGTTCAGATAACATCAAGGCCATAAAATTTCCTAGAGGGACTAAGGAGTTGCATCTTCATTCTCCTCCAGGGCGTTCTCCAAAGAAACTTCATTCCCTTATGCTCACATCCAAGTGGATGATCATTGTAACAGGAAAGCACACACGACATGGCACAACACAACAAACAAACAATGCAAGGGTGAGCTAATTATATAAAAGCATACAATGTATGAAGCATAGAATGGTCAAGAGTTAACTTTAATCAAAACAGATTAAGGCATACATCCTAACATGTTGAATACTAGACTTGACTCGTCCGGACTTTAGAATGAGAGTCGAGCTATGGCGGGTCATGCACCCGTGGTGGCTTATGAAACTTGGGTTCCCCACCCTACCACACTCACGAGGTTAGTCCGTTCCACGCCTTGGAGCATACTGGAAGCCTCTGAGACTAAGACCTCCTGCTACTCCTCACCACATGATCCAATCCTCTCTATGTGAAAAGAAAGGCCATTGGAGCATCAGGAAAACCCCCAAGACTGAGCTCCTACTTTGATTCTAAAACACTAAGAATCTCACCGAGAGATTCAATATAGATGAAATTTAGTTTGCCACTTGGATCGTACTTTCATCACTTGATAATCATATACTTTTTGCCACAATCAACATATACACAAACTCAACAATATACATTACTTACCACTCACAAATTATAAAAATAATTACTCCTTAATTTAATCTAAGTTAATCAATACCATAATCTTTTATAATTTATTTCTAATGCTTAAACCCTGTAGAGATACAAAACCATGTTTCCTTCAGCTATATTATAATAGTTATATTAAACTATACTTCTATTATAAATTTTCTATTAAACTATTGCACAAACATTTTTAATTTATATAAATCAACATTCATTTTATAATATTATATTATACAAACTTATTACTGTATATAAAACTATATTATATTAATAAAATATAATAACATACGTACTATTATATAATATTAATATAATTTATATATATATATATATATATATATATATATATATATATACACATATATATATATATATATATATATATATATATATAATCTATACATTAATAATCTTCCTTAATTATAAAATTGTTTGCTAAATTATTCATTATCACATAATGCTTGCTCCCAATCTCATCTCACTACCCAATTGGTCACCAGAGAGGGTTCAGATGTCTAACGCATCAGACTCACTTCGACGCCAACACATATGACTAGTCACAACGTAGTGGACCAGGCCAGGGCTGCTCTATGATTAGGGATGTGCCAATTCAGGTTTTTAAGTCCCCTCTATCCTACCAACAAAGAAAGACTCTCAACCAGTTTTAATTAATTTATTTATGTTACCTAAACTAGTTTGTTGTGCTCTAAACCTCAAATGTCAATTCTTTTTTTTAATATTTTATTTCCTCTCACAGTAATCTAAAACAAACAGTACCTGTTATCCAATTGCTACCCAACAAAAGCTAATTAAATCTCACTTAAGACCTTTTCCAAAACATCACCAATCACAGTCAATAACCTAGAAACAATTCATAATCATCAAAACAGGACACATAATTCAATCCCAATAACCCATTCAGAAACAATTCATAATCATCAAAACGGGACACATAAAATCAATCCCAATAACCCATTCAGAAACAATTCATAATCATCAAAACAGGACACATAAAATCAATCCCAGACAAATCATTTAAACAGTATAGTACACACCAAAACCAATTACTTAAAACAGTAACATTACAGTCTCAATAGTACATCATATTTTTAATTCAACATGCATAAAACACTAAAACAGGTTCAATTCAAAGCACAAAATTCAGAATTCAACATGTATATATTTTATAAAATAATTTCAAGCAAAATAATTAACTCCCCTTACTTGGTGGGTTGCTCAACATAGTTCACAAATGCTCTGACAGTACCCCTACACCGTGCGAAATTGGACAGAACCTATAAATCACCAAATTAGTGATGGAGACAATTTCTTACGACTATTACCAAGTAACGAAGGGAAAGGAACAAACGTAGAGCACATGAAATCCATAGGACAACAAGCCTTAGGTTCAAGGATGGTTGAAGAAAAGGAGAAAATGTACTCACCAGTCGGAATTGAAGAACGTTCGGTGCAGATTAATGCCCTCTGTGCCAGGAACAATTTGGAAGCACCAAATCACAGTTTGGACGGTTCAAAATGCTGGAATTGTAGAGAGAAGGTAGAAGAAATTTGGTTAGGGCACAAGAGCCTTTTTAGAGAGAGAAGGGAAAATGAGTAAAATGAAAATCTGATTTGAAAAAGGAACCCCTACTAAGGTCAAGTGCTCTAATTTTGATGGACTTGTTGTCTCCTACTAGGGCCCAATAGCCTTATATATTATAAGGCCCCTACACTAAACATACATGTTTCCATACTAAGAGGACGAAATGCATGCAGAGACTAAAACCAAAAATCAATGAAACTTCAGAGATTAAAAACATATTTAACCCAAAAAAAATAAACTCAAATGATTGAAAATGTTATTTTTTATGACTTTATACAGTCATAACTGAAAGATGAATTTGATATAAAAACAATATAAATAAATAAATAAAATTATATATATTTTGGGTTGTCTTATGAGTTTAGTGAAAACGCAGGAATTTGAAGAATTCAATTAGATGTATCTTTAATTTAATCTTACAAAATGGATAGGATTACGTTATAATTATAAATTGATTTTATTATTATTCTACGTGAAATTTTCAGTTCTCTTAAATTGTTCCATCATATTTCTCCATATTTTTAAATCGCAAGCACTAAATACCATGATATCCAAACACACGTTTTTTTTTTTCTGTCATAAGCCAGCCATACTATTAAAATAACAAAGTTAATTATAAATAATATTACAATCATCAAAGTATTTTTGTAAAGGTCAACTAAAAATAAATAAACAAAAAACGTCTAACCTAGTTAAGATAAAAAATATATAGCTCTTTTATTTTGTAAAATGTGACTATTTTATTTTTCACGAAGTGACTTCATATATACCATGGACATATAACTAACAAAAAAATGTAAACGAAGGAATTTTTTATGTGTGTTTTGTTTTATCGTTGTTTTTATTTATTACAATGAATTTTTTTTTGTTATCCTATAAATTCAATAGAAGAAACATTCACCAATTCGATAAAAGATAAGTAGTAAACTCAACATGAGAAAAACTTGACAAAAGAAACTTAGAGATAAACTTGACATAATACAGCCTCAACAAGCTTTATAGGAGACAATCTCAACAATTTCGACAGGAGAAACTAGATACAAGTTCAACACATATATAACATGAGTTCTTATTCTTTTTTTTTTAAATATAGGTTTGCTTACTTATTCTTAAATTTGGTTTTTTTCTCTCTAAAGATGTAAATGTTTTTTTCCTGTGAAGAGTAAGTGTTTTTCTCATATGTTCCTATTAAATTTTTATTGTTGACCATCGTACATATTTATGCATATAAGATCTCTTTGGTGTATATATCTTTCATTTCCTTACATTAATTGTGCATGCCAAATGTTATGAATAAAGTTTTTGCATTTTTTTACAAAGATATTTAATTCAATTTTCATATAGTAGTTTTTACTGGTGCAAAATTGAGCTTTAACGTCACCTATGGATGTCGGACTAGAAAACACCCAACGTAAATTATTGACCAGTGACATTTTCATAAATAAGTGGGCATATAGACGTCAGTTTCGAGGGGTACCGACGTCTATAATATTATAGACGTCGGTTCCCCTCCGAAATGACGTTTATATGCCTGACAGGTAGGTGAAAAGTCATTTATTTCTGCCATATAGACATCGTTTAGGAGGGGCACTGACGTCTATAATATTATAAATGTCGGTGCCCCCATAACTGACGTCTATATGTCTGTCAGGTAGGTGAAAAGTCATTTCTTTCCGCCATCTAGACGCCGGATCCCGCCATACCGACGTCTATATGTGATTATATACGTTGGCGCCCCCTACATCTGACGTCTATATGTACCACGAATATTAATTTTTAAATTGAATGGACGTCTCATTAGTGAGAGCCCGACGTATATTCGACAATAGACGTCAATCGCTAGGGAAACCGACGTCTATAATATTCTTTTAAATAAGACGTTACGAATCAGCAGTTACCCGCACTTCATCGTCTTTCTCGCCTTTTGTCTCCGCGACATTGCATTTTCAGGTGCGTTCAATCTCTTTTGAACTGTTTAATCTTGCGTTTACTCCGATCAAAGTAATATTTAATGTATCATCTTTCGTTTAAACCGATTAAAATGAGTTCTCATTGTGTTTTGGTGCGGTTTTTCTCGTGTCTTTGGGTAGCGTAGTGCATCTTATCCCTTTGCTAGCTTCCTCATAAGAAAAGTTTGCGTCTTTTGGATATCTTATGACATTTCAACCTAAAGCCGAACCTGGGTCCTTGCCTAGTTTCCATGTCACCGTATTATTTTTCTTTGGCAGTTGGAATGGAACCAACGATCCTGATTTTGTTTTGGGTTGAAATGCCATGAGAGATGCAAAAGACGCAATTTTTTCTTACGAAGAAGCTAGCAAAGGAAGGAGGTGCTACAACGCTACCCAAAGACACAAGCAAAAACTACATTAAAATATAACAAATACTCAGTAGACGTCGGTTAATGCCATATCCGATGTCTATTGTGCCCTTAGACGTCGGTTAATGTCATCTATGACATCTTTATTATGCCCTTAGCCGTCGGTTATTTGCATGGATCGATGTCTGTATAGACGTGAGAAGTGGGACTTAACCGACATCTATAACGACGTCGTATCTGCAAATAACCGACGCCCGATTAATGTCATCCATATAGACGTCGGGTCTGGACGTGACGTTAAAAGCCAAAAATAACATACCTCTAAAGCCCTTTTTGCACCAGTGTGTAAAAAGAAAATATTTTTTAAATAAAGGTTTAATAGCCAATTTAGTCATCACTTTGGTTGAAAAATCTCAATTTAGTCCCTCGTTATAAATTGAGATTCTGTGTGCATTGTCTTGCAATTATATTTTACCATTTTTGGCATGGGATAACAGGGTCCCTAATTCCTTTTTTAATCTAACCCTAATTATATTCATTTACACGTCATCATTATATAAAACAAATTACAATGTCACATCATCAAACATTACACACCTGGTAGCTCTGCCGTTAGTGAACTTAATGCCGTTACCAAAAAGGACCAAATTGAACAGTTTTTGCGAAAAATAGGACTAAAGTGAATTTTTGAAAAAAAGAATGACTACTTTGAAGAGACCCTCCTAAAGGAGAGACCAAAATAAATATTAAACCTAAAAAAAAATAAACACTTCTATATTTGTTGTCATGTATTGATTGCACGTTGACACTTCCACTAAATATATTCATAAAAGAAAAATTAAAAAAAAAAATGAAACTCTGCCTCTTACAATGTATTCGTACAATAACAACTTGTGCTGAGAATTGAGACCCACTACAGAGAGAATGGAGTGCTGTATAATTGATGTTACTTTTTATTTATTAGTCATGTATATGGATTAAACACCTTTGATTTCTGAAAGACCAGTTAAATTAATGGTGAAGACATGGCAGTTTCTGGGTATTATTATTAACCATGAAAAGACAACCTTGCCACCTCTGCAACCCTAACTTTGGTTGCTGATGAAAGCGAATTAAAAAATTTGCGGGCTTTGCCATAGGTTAGACCTAAAGGCTTTCAAAAAGGATTAAAGAGAAAAGAAAGAAAGAAGATATGATGCACTTCTGTGTGAGGCAAAAAGCAAGCAAAATATCAGAAACAGTAATCCCTCTTACAAGGTGTGCTGTGAATAAGAAAAATTGAAAATAGGTGGCTACTGGTGGATTCCAAATCACCTATTCAATTTAGTTTAATGAAATGAAAGTATTAATAATAAATTAATATAATTGATAACGTGAATCTGAAAGGGCACGTAAGGCACATGACAAGAGGGTGTGCTGTGGCTTAGCTAGGCTGGACCCTAGCACAAGACGCGTAGATGGATTCCACGACCACCACGTGTACGGCTCTGGTGACGTTGGAATAAACAAATAGCCACCTCAACCAACCACCACACCCACACCGTATATACGCTCTACTCTACGTATACGCCCAATTCCACATACGACACGTGTGAGGTGACGTGGACTTCGCCTTCGCTCCTTCCTTCCCTTCTTGTCACCACCACCACCATACCTCATCTTTGTGTCAAGGCACACTGCTGTTTCCCTCGTTTTTTAGAGAGAGAAAATGCACACTTACCATCTAAATTAATTGCTTCTCCATACCTTGACCCGATTTTTGGATGCTTGGAGCTCTCAGGAGTGTTTTCTCCTTGTGTTTTTATGGTTTTTTTTCTTGGCTCGATGTTTTGTGAGTGAGGATAACAATTGGGCAATTGAGTATCTGGTGAGTACGGAATTCTGCAGTGACGTTGGTCGAAAGTTTTGATTTTTATTGCTTTTTGTATTGGGGCATGTGAAAACTGAATGTATGCGTGAAAATTTTAAGTTTCATGATTGGAGAGTGAGTAGAAGAGGAACATATTATATGCTTTTCAGTTTTGATTTTTGTTCATTAGAAACACCAAGAGAACTTGAGGTACCTTGAATTTTCTGTTCTTTTTTTCATTCGAATTTTTGCCTACTTAAACAAGAGGGTTAGAATTGGGGCTCATCTGGATCTCGTTTTGCATCTGTGAGAGTTTCGAGTCTGTGTGCTTTCTTTGTGTTGATTTGCTCAATGAAGCGTTTTTCATTTCACGTGGATGTTATTTTCTTTTTTTGGCCTCATGCTATTTTTGTGAAATTCGTTTTCCTGTAACTGAAGAGGCTGTCTGGATCGGGGCTAAAATATTGGCTAATTAAGGAGTTTCACTCGTTTTCTCAGCTTCCTTGATTCGTGTGAAAGTGAGAAATGTTTGATTTGGAAGGGTATTTTTGTCATTTAGCTAGCGGGTTGTGTTCCTGGGAGGGATTATAGCACGGTCTGTTGCGTGTGTTCTTCCCTTTCCATACGGCTTGTGGAGTGCTCAAAAGACAGAATTGACCCTTTACCGTTCTGTGTTTGACTCTTGTGTCTACTCTGGATTGAATTATCTATCTGTAGCTTACCATTAATACTGCAGCCTTTCCTGAAAGGTATTTCTGAAATCTCACTTTCTCTAAAACAAGGAGCCAGAAAAGTTGAACTGTGTGTTGGTACCTTCTCTGATGGCCCAGTAGTATCTTTAGGTCCCCCTCTGCTCCTTAAGCATTTACCGTCTCCAATTGATTATGAAATCATCTCATTTTTCTCCACAGTTGAACTTCTCTTCGGTACAGATCAGTCGGTTATACTGACATGTTTTGAAACGTGTTTCACCTTGCCAACTCCATCGTGAATATTTTACCTGTATCAGGATGGTCATCTTTGTTGGGTTCTAGATTTTTCACTTGAGACTCGTTGAATCTAATCCAAAGGTTATATTGGAGATGGGAAATTAACCCATTAGATTTTCCATCCAGGAAATTATAATTTATTTAGGGTGCTATCTTATGCTAGCATAGAAGGTAAACTAGACAGCAGAAATTGCTGTGCACTATTTGTTTGTGGTGGAATCTTTCTACTGATATGTAGTTTTTATACACTGAGTAAGATTTCCAGCTGCTGTTATAGCTTCTAAAACATCAATTCCTTCGATGTAATAATGGTGTATGTTAGTCCTGCATCTTTGTTTAGCCCCTGCCCCCCTTTCTTAAGTTGATTTATTATGTACTAATTTGAAATTGCTGGAATCGCACTTCCCCTTTGCTATTGTTGTATATACTTTCATGTATACAACAGTAAACCGTTTATAATCAGTAAACATTGTATTATCTTGGTTGCCAAGAATATATTGGATGATATGTAGATTTTAAATGAAAGTTATTAATTTCTTTGGGACATTTTCTTGCTGATATAAATTAACAAGCTGACATGCCTCCTGTTAATGCAGTTTAGATATTTTTCCAGAAGTAGCGAAGCTCCTTATACATTATTTGGCTTAGTGCTCTCTATTTGGAGTGTACAATGGGAAACAATGAAGAAGAAAAATCTACCAAGACTGAAAAGCCTTCTTCACCTGCAGCAATGGTGAGTTAATAAGGGTGTATCTGGTTCTTGACAAATTTGTAACAAGCTTGTATTTTAATGCTGTTTAAACTTGTGAACAGGATCAGGCCAATCAGACCAACCAGCCCAATATTCATGTATATCCTGATTGGGCAGCCATGCAGGTTACCTACCTTTTGCCTTGAATTACTTTGTCTGTTGGTGACTGAAGTAGTCAATTAGTTTCTTGTTAGCTAGCTTCAATGTAAACTAATACACTCAAATTTTAGTAGTTATACTATTCTAAAAAATCGATTATTTGATTGTCTACCGGCTTCTTTGCTCTCTTTGAAAATTTTTTGCCAATAATTTTTTCTTTACACTACAACCTGGAGAACATTATCTTCATTGTCTTATTTCTTCCATATTTGAAATCTTACAACTAAAAATACTGTTTCTGTATTTCCATTTTGTTTTTCACTGGACGAAGCAATGAACAGATAAAAGCTGTTTATATTCGCTCTTGTGAATTATTGATCATTCTCTCTGAATATTAGTATTAGAGGGCCAATTGGTCCTTTTTATTACCTAGTCCGTATTTTTGATATGCTATCAATATGTTCCCATAAACAATGCCAAACTGAAATTATGCCCTGAATTGCCACTGATTTTGGCAACCAGTGCTTTGATGGTACGAGGCTATTAAGTTTTATCCCTTCCAAGTCTATTCTTTTTGCATGTTTTCAAGCATATTTGCCCTCTAATTAGGGAATAGAGACTGTGTTATGGTTTAAAATGTCTGCTATATATCTCCAGGCATATTATGGGCAAAGAGTCACCATGCCACCATACTACAACTCGGCTGTGGCTTCTGGTCACGCTCCTCACCCATACATGTGGGGTCCACCACAGGTAGTGGTATCTCAATGCAATCATTTGTGTGTGGATAAGGATTCTTTGTTTTTTGCATGTTTTGTATGTATTCTAGATGACAAGGCTGAGTAACTTGCTGACATTATTTCTTCCAGCCTATGATGCCACCATATGGGCCTCCTTATGCAGCAATTTATTCACATGGAGGGGTTTACCCTGCAGTTCCTATCGTAAGCTAGCATTCTTGCAATTTACTTTTTCCTTTTATACTTGTTTAATTAACCTTTCTCTTCTTAGAACTAGTTTTCTTTCTCTGGTCTATGAATGGGTGCACTTATAATGTATTGAAAATGGAAGGACAACAGATGTTAAGAATATAGTGAGATGTGATCTGCTGTTTCTGTTGGCCCTTAGTAATCTAGCAGTTGTTTGCACCGGGCTGCTTAACCTCTCCATGCTATGATAACCTTAATATAATAAAATCTTGATTTATTTATAGCATATAAAATGGGTAATAAAAGGCTTTTCCTCCTAAGTAGTATGCTTCTTTTGGTAGGAATTTTGAGGCATTTTCTTATGAGTTTTATGTACAAAATATAGGGGCCACACACACATAGTCAAGGAGTTCCGTCTTCACCTGCTGTAAGTTTTAATTTCATCCAAGACCAACTCTTACTAAGTTCTTGAATACTATCAATTTATGATTGGTTTGAATTGGTATAACAATACAGGCTGTGACTCCTTTAAGCATAGAGACACCACCCAAATCATCAGGAAATAATGATCAGGGTTTAATGAAGAAATTGAAGGAGTTTGATGGACTTGCTATGTCAATAGGCAATGGCCATGCTGAAAGTGCAGAGCGTGGAGGTGAAAACAGGCTGTCACCCAGGTTCGATGATCTGTCTTCTTTTTGTATGAATTTTTTAAGGCATTCTATCTGAGTTTCTAGACATCTCCCACATGTTGGGGGCGGTGGAGAGGGGAAAATCTGTCATTTGATACTCTTAAGTGAGTAAAACTACTTTCTTTCCCTGCCTAGAATAGTGGTCCATGAATTGATTATGTAAGGGAGTCTTGTGGATGACTGAATAATTTACCATGATGTGAACAGTGTGGATACCGAGGGTTCCAGTGATGGAAGTGATGGCAACACTTCAGGGGTGAGAACTTGCTTGCAATTAGCATTTTTTTTGCTGCATTTTGTTGACCATTTGAAATTATTCACATGTAGTTTTTTTTTTTTTTAAATGGCTTAACTAAATTGAAACATTAAAATATGATATTTGCCCATCTTATGCTCAGGCTAATCAAACAAGAAGGAAAAGAAGCCGTGGGGGAACACCAACCACTGGTATGACTCTGTTCTTCACCAAGTATCACATCTTGATGAATAATAGAGTTGACCTGGGATCACGATTATTCTTCTGTTGTCATCACTCTACACATGGTGTTCAATCTGTTTATTCAGTTGGGTCTTGATAATTAAATGCTATTGTTAAATATATTTTTTTCACTTCATCAAGGTGATAAATGTGGTATGGGGTATTGGTGTCCCATGGTTGCAAATTGCAATTGTTGAAATGTCTCACAAGCTAAAGCGTGTTATTTTGAGTACAGGAATCTGAAGTTTACAGTAGGTTCTGAACATAATCTGTGTTGATGGTTGATCTTTTCTGCACTGTTTTATCAGATGGAGAAGGGAAAACTGAGATACAAAGCAGTCCCATTCCCAAAGACATTGCAGCTTCTAATAAGATCGTAGCAGTTGCCCCCGCTAGTGTTGCAGGAACAATAGTTGGACCTGTAGTTTCTTCAGGTATGACCACCGTGCTGGAGCTGCGAAATCCTTCCAGTGTTCATTCTAAAGCAAATACCACAAGTGCACCACAACCTTCTGTATTGCCTGCAGAAACTTGGTTACAGGTATGGTCAGCATATATAATTCATCCTAGCTGTTCAGATCATATATAGCACGTTTATATACATGTAAATGTGTATGAGGTATCCTCGTCTTTTTCTGACACCAAAGTAATTCTTGTGGGTATGATGTATTTATGTAGAATGAGCGTGAGCTGAAACGAGAGAGGCGGAAACAATCTAACCGAGAATCTGCTAGAAGGTCCAGACTAAGGAAGCAGGTATAAATATTGTGGGGTTTCTTCAAAAACATTGTAAACCTTCTATTACTTCTTCGGTTGCCAATTTAAAAATCATAATTGATATCACTCACTTGTACATTTGTTGCACGTGATTCCTGTGCATGCAACCCTCCAGAAAAACAAAAGTAAAGATTGTATTCGATGGACTTGTGACTAATGCTCACATTCATGCTTCTCAGGCTGAAACTGAAGAACTGGCACGAAAAGTTGATTCCTTGAATTCTGAGAATGAGACACTGAAATCAGAAATAAATCGACTGACTGAAAGTTCCGAAAAAATGAGGGTGGAAAATGCAACATTAAGGGTACTCTTCACTGACTATTCCTCATTGCACATGCATTTAATTGTGTTACTTCTTAGTGCTGAATGTCATCCTGTCTTTGACTCAGGAAAAACTTAAAATTGCTCGACTGGGACAAACACAAGAGATAACTTTGAACATAATTGACAGCGAGAGGGCTGCACCTGTAAGCACAGAAAACTTACTATCTAGAGTTAATAATAATTCCAGTTCCAACGATAGAACTATGGAGGATGAGAATGATTTTTGTGAAAATAAACCAAACTCTGGTGCAAAGCTGCATCAACTACTGGACACAAGTCCTAGAGCTGATGCTGTGGCAGCTGGTTGATACAGAAAGCCAGTAATTGTACTGGCTGATCAGGTGGTTTTGGCATATTACAAGCCCAAAATTACCGCTAACAGTTTCCAGAGGGATGGATCAGCTGAATTTTAGTATCTAAATCCATCAAAAATCAGAACTAATTCATTGCTTGTCAGTTTACCTAGGACAAAATCTGTTACTATTAGATTTGACAAAAGTGGATGACTAAGTTTGTAAAATGAACAATGAGAACTAGAGATTTCGGTTTGGAGAGGGTTGTTGAACCGATACATAATTGTGTTTGTATCATTAACTATTGGTGTGGAGTTCCCAATGGTATCTGATATAAAGTTATTTTGGTTTATATTTTTGTGCTACCAATTCATTTCGCCAATATCAATACTTTTTTACTTCACTCATAAATGCACTAATAGCTTCTGCATTTCATATTTTAGAGTGTGCTCTTTCATTTTAAAGTAATTAAATCAATTCATTAGCTTTTCAATGAGTTTGTTGCTACACACCTTTTCCACACAGGTTGGCCATTGTAGAAAGTCGATAGGGTACTTGATGAATGTGTTGATTTTATTAGACAGTCTGTTATTTAAGATAGTGTTTGGATTGGATGGCTATATTTAAGAGAAAAATATGGTGGCCATACACGTTATGGATGGCTATATTTCAGTCTGTTCTTAGCTTTCAAAGACTTTAATAGCAAAAGAAAAGCAAGAAATGTTCATTGTTTCTTATAAAAATTTGAAAAAAAAAAAAGAAATACATGGTAGAACTATGTAAAGTATGGAGAAGTTATGCCATATGTGGAATTACGCACCACCGACAATTTAAAAGCAATATTAGATGTAGTGGAAAACACCAAATCTAAGGTAGGTAGTAAACATGGATTAACTCTCATACTAGGGGACGCTTTGACATGTAATATAATATAAAAACTAACTAATGAAACAATTATAAAGAATCAAATAAATGTAAAAAATTTGTCTCAAATTTATGTCTCAGTATATTTTTCTTGTTTTAAACTTGTTTCTTCTAAATATCTCTTTATTACATCATTTGACAGTTCTCTTCTCTTGGTGCACCTCTTTTCATTGTACAACAATATGGTGTAAGATAGTGATACATAAATAACATTATCCTTTGTTTTGCATTTATCGAGAGTGAAGGATGGATCGAAGGGGAGGCAAACGTGTCAGCCACTTTTTTAGAAACTCGAAAAGAAAGTTTGTTGAAAGAAAGGGAAAAGTGGGGAGGGCAGGGAAAGTCAATATGTTGGCTAGTGAAGAAATATAAAAGAATTGTTTGCAGACAAAGTTTGCCCCCAATAATCAACATTTGCACTACAAAAGCACTTCACCACTTCTATTTTCCTGGTCACTTTCTAGGAAAAGCTTGAAATTGGAAACAGGATCACCACTCTCAAACAGTATATCACCAAAACTTAGTGACTTCTATAGCATAGTTCAACTTCTCTTCCAAAAGGAGATCACCATAACTATATTGTCCCCGAGATTAACATTGTCACATGCCAGTTCTATAAGCAATAGGTTTAGTAACTAAATGATCTGTTCATATTTCAGATTCGTGTTAAAAAGTAGAATTTTTAATATCTTCTTTAGTTTTTGAAATATCAGATTAGTTTTTAAAATATGTTCCACATCATTTAAGAATCTAAATCAATGACAATTTAAATATCGAAATCCATAATGATTTTTTTTTTTTTAATTCAGTACCTTTAGGATAAAATTAATAAGTTTATAACAAATCTGCAAAGATAATGAAAATAACGAGTGTAACAAAAGTGCAGCTGAAAATGCATAATTCCTTTAGTAATTTTATACTTTTAAATAGTTATACCTTTTTCGAATAATTTATCATCTTAAAAATAGGGATAACAATTTTTGATATCATTTATAGATATTTTAATCCCGTGATTTTATTGATTTATTTTCCATTAAAATTAATCATCTATGCAGGGACATAAAAAAAAGTACATTTAAAACAAGGATGTTTGTGTTTAGAATTTTTAAAAACATTTGTATAGCTGTTTTCTTTATAACTGTGAACTTAGATTAATAAAGGGCACATATTTTATTACAAAAATTAAATAGCTGTGAATTATTAAAATAAGTAACATTTGCACTATAGTTTCAAAAAGTAGTTTGATAACTGCAAATGATAACTATTCTAGATGAAAACATTGCACTCAATGAAAAGTGTATTCAAAAGCATCAACTTAAATAGATAATTAAGAAATAGTGGAAAATACTAGAAATAATACTTCTAATCCAAAATTAAAAGATAATAAATTTATAAGTTTTTCTACATATATATACTAGTTATTTCATTCATATTTACTAAATGTAAAACTGTTAACTTGAATTTTTAATATTTATAAGTTAAAACTTTCATTTTAGAGAAATAATATAAGATAATTTCTATAAATTGACTCAATTTTAATATATAAAAGAATTGTTTCATTGATATTTAGGGTTTGAAGATTTATGTATTATTGATGAATGGGAGTCCTGAACTAGGTGCAATTGTAGACTATTTTAGTGGTCCAATTGGTCCAGCCTATTATTATTTTAATTTAAGCCCATGGTTCGTATGTTCTCTGTGCCCACATTGGACTTATCCAATTTCAGGTGTTCCCTTCTTTAATATGGGTTCACTAGTGCATGTCCTTGTGACATTACTCATGAAAAACTGTGCAAGAAAATGATAATAATTCTTCAAAATTCTTAATTTTCTTTGTAATTTAGGTCTAAACTTCTTATACAAATGTTTTTGTTGAATAAAGTGAGATAATTATTCATACATGTGTGACATTCTGAGTTTTTTTAAGAATTGATATTGCATTATATGTATAGCTCCTAATATACCGATCGAATTAGTACAAATGATCGCTTAGGCTTGCGGAAGCCTGATTAGAGTCAAAATTAGTTAATTATTTAATTAATTTAGATAGGTTAGTAATCAATTTTTTTAAAATAATTATAATTAGATTGATTTTAATACAAAATTATAAAACAAATTATAAATATATATTTATTATAGTCTTAATTATTTAATTTTTTTAGTTATCTACTTAACCAAACAAATAAAAAATAATATTAGAATAAAATCAATAAATTAGTTTAAATGAACATTACATTTTATACCCAAATAGATTTTATTTAAAATTTTAAAATTTAAATTATTAAATTTATAAATTTAATTTTTTATAAATTATTTATCTTTTTTATTTTTATTTAATAGAATGTTTACATTCATATTCAAATTTGAATATTTTTGGAAGTTGAATAACATCTTATCTTAGATCTAGAACATGTGCATTGACCGTACTACGTTAGGTTCCCGTGTAGCCAAATAAACGAATAATTATACTGTTGAATGCAATAAACAAAGTATACATTTATATTATATTATATTATATTATATATATATATATATATATATATATATATATATATATATTATCTAGTTCAACTAATAAAATAATAAAGTTACATTATATAAATGAAGTCAATTAATTTTTTATTTTAAATTCAAGTGACATGATTAAAGTTAATTACAGTATTTGAGATAATATTTGATTTTAACTATGAAAATTTATAATAACTTTTTTTAAAAAAATATTAGATAATAAAAGAAAAAAAAACATTCAAACTGTTTTTAATCTTAGCTATTAAATAGTGTGAAATTATTGAATTTATCAAAACAAACTCTAATCAAAGATTAGATAAATTTTTGTTTTTACATATAACAGTAGTTAATATCTATTCCAATCTTATGTTCATTAAATGATAGTAGACATGCGAATATGTTTCTTTAAAACTTGAAATTCAAGTATGATTTTATCTTTAAATATTAAGAAGAATAATATTTAATTTATCATTAATCTTTACTCTTGTATGGAAACAATATCAATTGTATAAAGTTAAATTAAATTTAAAATTTATATTTTGAAGAGGATATAAGAATTATCCGAAAGCTAAAATTTATATTTAGGTATGATATTGGTGATTAGTAGATAATAAGGTTGAGAGTTGAGGATGTGACATGTATGGAAAGCAATGTCGTTGATTAGTAGACATTAAGGATGAGGATATATGTGGGGCGGTGGTAGTTGGCTACATCAGAAGTAGTTTGCTACGCCCATTCCTCAACACGTGCTTCATAATGTCTTATATTTCATATCAGTATTCGAAGCTTCATAATGTCTTACATTACATTTGTTATTTTCTGTCAACTCTTCCATCAACCTTCACATCGCTACTTCCCTCAACACATCTTATTTAAAGTTTCCTTTTTTATTCAGAGTCTTCAATACTCACATGAGGAATCTTCAACACCCACAGGAACATACTCATAAAGTTTTCCTTTTCAAAATCATCATTCTGGAATTTAAATTCCTCATATTGGTCTTATGGGTTTCAAATCACAGACAGTAAAAGGTTGTTTCGTTATTTTTATCAAAACTATATTCAAATCACAATAAACCAAACCAAACCAAATCTCCAAAATATATTACTTTACTTTATCTTTACCCAATATATCTCATCAACGGTATCATCAATTACCATAAATAAAAGTATCCTTTTTGTCTATTCATTTTACAAAATTCATTTATTTTTTTATTGTAAAATATGATAGTTCCATCAAGAATTTAGTGGTTAATAACTCTTTTGATTTTATATGAAATGGTCAATTAATAGGTGGGTTGAATTATGTAATAAAATTAACACTAAAAATAATTATATCATTATAATTAGATTAACATTAATTATATATCTATTCAAAAATTTATAAATATAAATTTGTTGTCTAATAATTAATTATTTTTTTACTTTATATTTATTTCTAAAACATTATAAATACCGATTTTAGTATTAAAGTGTTATCTATACGTAAAACTTCTATTCGACTTAACAATAAAGTGTATCGTATGGGTTGGACAGTCACAAAGGCACCTTGTGATTACCCTAACCGGATGGTCGAGTATGGATGATAAGCGAAAATTCATAATTAAGTGTTCCTATGATGATTAAGGTAAGTGATGATTAGAGATATTACGTTAGGATTGAGTCGTGACTAAGATTTCACTAATCTCAAGCCCATGACGAAAACTATAAATTTATGTGAAAAATAAAAGGTAGGAAGTTTGTATTTATTATGCATTTATTATAGATATGAGATTACAGTACAGATTGTTAATAATCCAATGATGCTTGAGGAGAAATTGTGAAAGTATTTGGAGTAACTCAACCTTACAATCCAAATATATAAAAAGATAAAAAACAAAATATTTTCTTAAACTTGAAATTTGAAAACCATTTCAAACCCCTTAACCGAAACAGATTCATTATAATATTGTTTTGAAATTGTTTTTCATAAAATCTTTTTTATTGAATATTTAATAAATTGACCACTCTTTGTACCAACTATTAAATATCAAGTAAAAGAGAAACACAAAATTAATAATTGATATTTTTAGTTTTAAAAATAGATAAATAAAACGAAACTGGGTTTCCATATAAAATCATGGGTTAAACATGTCTTTGCTTCCTTAACTTTCAGTAAAAATTGAAATTAGTCCATCTTCGAAACTTTAGACCAATTTAGTCATCCAATATTTAGAAATGTATGAATTTAAACCTTTTAACTAAATTTTATTAGGTTTATTTATGTTTCAAGCACGTTTCATGATAGCGCATTTTTGAGTTGTTTATATTATTTGACACATTATTACATTAATATTAATTGAGAAACACGCTTAAAACATAAAAAAAAAACTAACAAAATTTAGTTAAAAGGACTAAATTCATACATTTCTAAAGTTGGGGACTACGCTAAAGTTTTGAGATGAACTAATTTCAATTTTTAATGAAAGTTAAGAACCAAAAACATATTTAACCCTAAAATCATATATAAGCTTATAATATAATAATAGCTTATCTACATTTAAAAAAAAATTAGGTCTGTAATCTATATATAATTAGTTATGCTGTTTATATTTTAAAAAATTTTATAAGCGAGTTCAAGTTAATTTACTTGTTTGAATTCAAAGAAAAACAATATTTTGTATCGATTTAAATAATTTCAGGTACTCTTGTATGAGTTGCAGAAGATCAAAGAATTTGTACAGTATGATATCCGAGCAGATATGTATATAAAATAATCAAGAATATCTTATTAAAAATATTGATAAGCAGAAGATAAAATAATCAAAGGATAATAAAAGAATATTTATTTAAAGATATTTAACAATTAAACAAATATTTAGGTAAGTTTGTTTATATTATATTCTGTTTATATTTTATTGGGTTTATGTTAATTTAAGGTCTATGAGACATTATAAATAGAGAGTCAGAGCCACAAACTAGGTATATTTTATTCACACTAGAGTAACAAAATCACTAAATATTCAAGAGTCGAAGTTTCAGGTACCTTCTCCTATTCATCAAGAAAGCGACCTAACAGTAAAAGCCTAAGCATCGGATAGCGATAAAGCCACGTCATCCAGACGATAAAGTCACGTCATCTAGGTTAATTTTTGAGTTCCATAAAATATCAGCTGAAAGAGAATCTATTAAAATTTTTAATGTAAGAGTCCAACTAAAAAATTTAAATAGGTAAAGGTTTTTGTTTTTTAAAATATTAAACCTTAATCATCAATACAGTTTATTTACAATGAAAAGATTGAAAAGGTTAAAAAAAAATAGTAGAACAAAATGCAAAAGATGTGTATGTAATCATGATTGAAAGGGACAAGAAAGAAATAAATGTGTACAGTGAAAAAAGTAATAAAGATAATAAAAAAATATACTTGGCACAATTAAATTTTTTACGTTTATTTAATATTTTTCATTTTTTAAATACAAAAAATTACTCTATTTTATAATCATTTTACTCTATTTTACTTTTATACTATATATGAAATAAATCTAAAAGTGTACGTAATATCATTACTCAAGATAATATTACGAAACAACATATGAATAAATGTAACTTAAAAGTTCAAAATACTAACGGTGATGCAGAGTCTAGAATTCCATGGACGTCTCTTTGCTCTTATCCTCTCAATTGAACAGCCGTGACGAATTAATAATAATAATAATAGTAATTATTAATATGATTGTCATACTAATAATATAGTGAAGATAATGATAATTTATTAGACTAAAATCTTGTATTGTGGGAATTTCAATTTCTTTTTTTGTGTGCTCTGTTTCTGTATATTAAAAAGAAAGAAAATGGTCAGTGTTTCCGTGCTAAAAGAAAAAAGAAAGAGAAATTGAAAGATAAGCCCGGGATTGCGGTGACAAATCCATTTTGCACACCTCATTGGAAGAAATACCGAACATCTACGCATGCCCTTATAATAGTATGCTGAAGTGATGTGATGCCTCTGTGTTGTGTGTTCTGTGTTTAAGACATAAGTGTTTTTTCTTTTGTTTTTTCTATTGGTTTTCATCTTGAGATGGATTCATCCATCACCCTCGATTGTGTTGTGTTGTGTTATGTGTTGTGTATGTGACTGTTGATTCTCTCCACCACAGTCCAAAGAGAAAGTAGCTTTCAACCCTGTACTGTAATGGTGTATATTTTATTCTGGTTTTAAATCTTGTACACAAAATTATTATAGTTTAATTGACATTAAAAAATGTTTAAAATTTTTGACGGTTTGTACATGTGTACATTTACTTCTCGTATCTCCACGTCCAAGAACTAGATCTCTTCAGCAGCCAACAGACACAGAATTTACAAGACCGGTTTTTGCTCCTTATCTTAAGCTTCTGTAAAAGTTTTATCAACAACATTGCCACCTACCATTTGCTGTAGTTTTTTTGGTTTTTCAAATCTTGGGGTTGTTGAAAGTTTTGAACTTTCTTGATTCAATTGCAAGTATGGTCTTGAATGCATACTTCTAAGAAAAGGGTACCTTTCAACTTTTTGAACGCTTCTTGTTCGTCATGTATGTATCTATGTACTCGATGAACATGTGCTGTCTCGTGTCATTGGATGTGTGAATTTTTTGAACTCATTTCACAGAGTTCATGCATTATTCTGGCTCCTACCGCTGCTTCTCTCTGCATCCAAGACCTGGTGTCGGTTTAGACTTAGAATTCCTGATTCCGGATTGTTGAAGTAAGTAAACTTATTACCGATGTTTGGTTAATGGGAGATTTATCATTCAGTATTGTCTTGAGTTTTTAGTGTTTGGTCTTTCTTCCTTAATTGAATTTTCCTGAAGAAATTATGGTTATTGTATTCTGCTTATATTATTAAAGAAAATTTTAATTTTATTACAGCTGTAATATATATGTATGTGTGTATATGTGTGTATGTATATGTATGTATGCGTGCGTGATTTATTTATTTACTGATAGTTATTATGTTTTTTCAGTGTTTAATTGTCTTTTTCTGCTGTAAATCTGACAAGTTTTAAGGACATGTTTGGATGTGTACCAGGTAGATTGGTATTCAATTGCCATATGTTCAGTGTAATGTTTCTGCTCTTGGCTTTCTGGAGTTTTCATGGAATTCTATCACACATTCCTGATTCTTGTTTAAATAGGTTTATTGTTCCGTAGATCTGAATCATACCAGTGAGAAGAAATTTTGAGTGAAATTGGGTGTTGGGATTTTGGATTTAACTGATGAGGAGGCTAATTCACGTGTTTGTTACGGTATAGGTGTGAGGTGGAGACCCCTTCAATCATCTGGCATTTGCATGTTCCCAATTTGAGAAGCTTAATAGGATTTTGCTGAAGAAATTTAGGATCTGCAGTAATTTGAATGGGGCATTCTGCAGCCGTATGGGACTATAGAGCAGCAACTGAAATTACAAAGGACTGGAATGGAATTGATCAAGTTCTGCTTCGGACCCCAAGGGGTTCTTCGGCACGGGTGAGAAATTGTTCATTGCAAAACTTGTATCGGTTTTAACATTTGGTGAAGTTATGATTTTAAAACTTACTATGACATCCAACGTGAATTCTTTATGTGGATAACTTGGTCTGTAAAGATACTTGTAGTTTGAGTAATACGATTTACTTAGATTAACTGTTTTTTCTTGAAATTAGGTAAGCTTACATGGGGCGCAGGTCACTTCATGGCGGAATGAGCATGGGGAAGAACTTCTATTCACAAGCAGCAAGGTATGTCTTTCAATTTTGATTGAAAATCAATTTGTACTTTTCAAATTATATGAATTTTGTTAGTTGTCAGCGCTGATAAGGAAAACATGTCAATATTTCATAATCATGCTTTCTGAAATTTTTCATTTTGGGATAATCTGCATTATATTGCAACTGGTATGTGAAGGGCATTGGCCCAATAATCAATAAATTTAAGAAGAGTTTGGATTTTGATGAATCAAAGTATTCTATGCTGTCCATCAATCAAATCAATGCAAGAGTAAAACAGGGAAGAAGAGTGCATTGTAGTGCTTTTGTCCTTTGGAACCACTGGAGTTGAATACTTGTATAATGAAAAACTTTGAGGGCAAAACCAACTTGCTACCTGATGATTTTGTAGGATTACAGATCTTTAATCAATTATACTTTTTAAAGAGGCAAGTAGTAATAACTAACTATTTTGTTTCATTTTCCATTATCTGTAGGCAATTTTCAAGGCTCCAAAAGCAATCCGAGGAGGAATTCCCATGTGTTTTCCACAGGCAAGCTTACTCCTTTTTACGTTCATTTTATATAAGTTGTAACATGCATACTTACATATCTTGAGCTGAATTTGTTTGACAGTTTGGAAACTGTGGATCGCTGGAGCAGCATGGTTTTGCAAGAAATAGAATGTGGGCAATTGATGAAAACCCTCCTCCTCTTCCTGGAAATGACTCCAGTGGGAAATCCTTCATTGACCTGGTGCTAAAATCATCTGAAGAAGATATGAAGTGCTGGCCACACAGGTATGAATAGCATGATGTGATAGTATAACAGGGATTTCCACTCTCCATGTGTTTGATAATTTGAATGTGGCATATATGCACTTGATATTACTTTTTCCTGTGTTTGGCAGTAAATTTCAAGCAGTAGTAATCTAACGATTGTTTAATAATTGTACCAGTTTTGAATTCCGTCTTCGGGTGACTCTTGCAGCAGATGGGGACCTGACTTTGATATCTAGAGTCAGGAATATAAATGGCAAGCCATTTAGTTTCTCATTCGCGTATCACACATACTTATTGGTTTCTGACATTAGGTATGGATAATTCTTTGTTGTACTTGGTCTTCATTCCCTTTTCTGAGTGTGTGGGATGATGTCCAACCATCATTTTTCTTTTCCATAGTAAATTGATTGTTGAACACTTGATCAGAGTTTTATTTAGCATTAATGGTACTTCCTTGTTCAATATTTATAGTAGACAAATATTTGGTTTCTGTTCTGAAACGTGTATTTTCTGCATTTGCTGAATGCTTTAAATTGTGGGATTTTAACATTCAAGCAGATCTTAGAGGACTGTTTCTCTTCTTTAGAAACTAATAAAAACTTACACTCTAATCATTTAAAACTAGCATGGATATTCTATATATTAGGTGGATTATTCTCCGAATACTGGAATTATGAGTTTTGGTTAATATCAAAAAACTAGTGATCAGTCGTAATGAAAGTACAAAGTTCTTATACAGCCTATAGAATTTGTAAGCATTTGAAGCAAACTACTGTTTGCAATGCTTGTTACCTATATAGATACTTGTTTATATAGTTGTACTTGAACTACCCCTCTTTTGATTGTTTTAGAACAGGAAATTTTATTATAAGATTGGCAATCATTATTAACGTCACATTAACAATTTTGTATAGTGAGATAAGGATTGAAGGTCTGGAGACACTGGACTACCTAGACAACCTTTTCAAAAAAGAACGATTCACAGAACAAGGAGATGCAATAACATTTGAATCTGAGGTATACCCTTCTAGGTTATATTGATGTTAACAAAATGTAGATATTTATAGTTCCATGCTGCAATTCAAGCTATTGCTTCAGGTTGAAATAACTATAGCACTATATTCCTGGCCTATGCTGCAGTTTTGTCAATCACATACAATATCCACTGAAGTCTTTTGGTTTTGACACAATGAAGGCTAATGAATATATTTTTAATATCCATACTTCCTTCATGGCAGGTGGATCGAGTTTATCTTAGCTCTCCAAACATAATTGCAGTGCTAGATCATGAGAAGAAGCGAACATTTGTTATAAGGAAGGAAGGTCTCCCTGATGTTGGTAAGCTCTATGAGTTGCAAATTTTTTCCACAAACAAAATACAAACGTGGATAAGGTTTCGAGTTGTAGAAAATTTAACTGCAATCCTTTTCATCTTAACTTTTATGGTGTGTTCAGCTGTGTGGAATCCATGGGAAAAGAAATCAAAATCAATGGTAGATTTTGGTGATGAAGAGTACAAACAGATGCTTTGTGTTGACGGTGCAGTGATAGAGAAACCGGTGAGCTTGAAGCCGGGAGAGGAATGGACCGGTCGGCTGCAGCTATCAGTTGTGCCATCAAGTTTTTGCAGTGACCGTCTTGGTCTTGACAGAAGTGGTCTTTGAGGAATTGTACAAAATGGGTCTGAGTTAATGCTGCTAGTAGAAATAGTGTTGTTTAGTAGGAGTGTCAGGTTTTATGCTGTTGTGATCTTAGGCTAGAAATAGTGCTTTAGAGAGGCCTATGTTTTTTGTGAGAATGGCTTTCAAGTGTTACCAGGTCCATTAGTCAGTTGGTTCCTTCTGTTCTGCTATGGATGCTCCTTCTTTAAGCATTAGATTTTTGTTGAGTAGGTGCCAAGTTTATTCTCTCCATGGATTTCATGATATGTTCCACGGCATGGATAATTTAGCTTTCGTGTTCCAATTTGCTTATATTGGATGATTACGGCTATGATCTGTCTCTTATGACAGATAAAACGAGTGATTAGTGGACAATGTGATCATGCATCTTCTTTTGGCATTTTCCATTTTACAGTGATACGTGCATAATTTAATAACCTTCACATAACTTTTTAGAGATTAAGTTTTGTATAATATCACTGTTTTTATTTCATGGTCAGTTGGCTGAATTATGCTATAAATGACTTTTAAAGTAATCTAGAAGTCAATATTTTATTATAAATGATGTTTACAATTGAATGACATTGTCAAGAATTCTGATGTTGACTAATTGAATTCATGTCTGTATTCAATAAAGTGGGTCAAAAGTGGTGCGTCATAAAACAATAGCACTTCTCCTGCTTTGTACAAATGGGACCGATGGGTGTGCATTAAAAGGTTGAAGTTGCCGAGATATGAGACATTGCGGTTGATTATTCAAACTATAAAACGGTATTTTTTCATCTCCACTCATAATTATCTTAATTTTTCCATCATTTACTAGCGGTTTCTTTTAAGAAGTAAAAATTGTGTTCAATTATATACTCGTTATATCACTCTCTGTACATAATTCTCATAACTTCAAACTTATTTTGTAGCTTACTTTTTTTTTATATGAATATTTAGTATTATAATTAATTTTTAATGAAGTCTAGAAAAAAAAAACTAACTGACGCTTCAAAAGACTTTCCAATGTCAGAAATAATCCTAAAATTTTTTTGAAGGTTAACTTTCAGGTTAATTTTGTCTGTGATATATTTTTTTTTCAGAAAAATTAACGAAATTTTTTCATATAATTTTATTACTTCAAATACTATTTTTTTTTCTGAATCTGTATTAGTAATGTTTCAAACTTACAGTATTCAACTCTACCCAAAACTTTTGCATACGTATTTAAAAGAAATAAAAAATGTTAACTTAATTAAACTACCTTATATTTATGAGGGTTTTGAAATTACTATAAATTATTTACTTTTTATATTTACATAATTAATCAGTTTTACTCGCTCTATTAAGACTTTAACTGCAATACAAACACTTAACACCAAAGCTGTCTTTATCAAACTTTATCGTACCCAAAAAAGGAAATTTAGGAAACTAACCATTGAATTAGTTAGCAATTAAATTGTCAATACTGATGTCATTGTTTTTTTCTGAGGATGCAACCACCATGTACACACACTCAACCAACCCACTAATTATTTTGATTCTAACTTCAATCATTAATTCTTCATTCGTTGAAGTGTCAGATCATTAGTTCCATTCTACATGTCTAATTTTGGGGGATTGGTGGAAATTCAGAAAGTGGTCCCAAAATAAATCACAATTTTGCTACCTTTTAGTCAAAGCGATAAATTGTCAGAGATGAGAAACGAATTCTACAACAAATTTCCGTTTTATTCAGCACCGTATGCTAAAAACAAAATTGTTTCACGTAAATACAAGAGAATTCTGCTCCATAATGAAAAAAAAAAAAGCACAAATGCTGAAAGAACGGACCTACAAATCTGGAAAAATATGACCATAGGTAATAATGATCATAGCATCATGCGCTAGCATAAATCAACAATAAATGGAAGAACAGAGGAAACATCATTTCTGCTATAAAAACTATACACCTCGTCGATACTCCAGTTGCTTTGTGTTTTCCAGCAAAATCTGCCAGCCAACAAAGAAACATGATTTAAGCAGTGAAATTAATGTAAAACATGTTTTGACTCCTCTTAGTATAATCACAAAAGTGACAACAGGTTCTTACTTCTCGAATGTAGTTTGCTATTGCTTTGCAGCCTTCAATTGCCAGTTGCATAACATTTTCCAAAATGTCAATTGGTAGTTTAGAATCCATCTAGACAGTAACAACAGAAATTAGTGCAAATAAAATTAAACTAGGAGCTTTTCCATTCTAAACTACAGAATATGGCAGGGAGTGAACGAAAGAAATAAGCTGGATTACAAAAGAAAAGCATTGCATGCTTTTCATAATAATGATAGTGGTAAATTTCTGATCAAAACTTTGAAGGTTCACAATCTCAACCAGCCTTTACATGTGGCACGTGTTCGAAACAAATTTAACTTCATAATATCAATCTAAGAGTGGCAGCAATTAACTGACTGATAAACTGTCATTGGATGAAATCCATGCCAGCCCCACCAAATGAAGTGACTCTCTCCCTCTCTTTTTTGTGAACCATACATGAATTTCATCCTATAAGAAGGTGGCGGAAAGAATATATCAAGTATATTGCTAGTATTTTTCTTCAGTCAAAATTTAAAGAACCAACAAAAGATCTGCAACTAAAAAAGTAAAAGATGCTAAACTGGAATTCCAAATAAAGAGTTAAGAAGTAAGTTACTAGGTAAAATTAAGTTACACTTGATCAAACATTAACTCAGACTAAAAAGAGATTTGTCTAACCCCATCAAAGGGTACAACAGCAAATCACTCTATCAAGAACCTTCATAAGTAAAATGAAGATTTGAATTTGACTTCTCTAAAGTGATGGAGGCATTATAGAACGAAGTTATATCTGTTCATTAAAAAACAACTGATATTTGAAAAACAGATTCATGTGTACAGCAAACTATCAAGTTGTTATCTGAGGCGAGCTTAGATAAGTTTCTTTTGAGGGTTTCCAATCATGCACCTACTCCCTCAACTAATCAAGGGTTAAAACTCTACTATTCACTCCAAAATCTCTAATAACGAGAACAGCTTTTGAAGGAAGGAGAGGGATTACAGCTTCAACACCACCAGACTCTCTACCAATGACTGAGAGCAATACTTGAAAGAAGATGCTCAAGGGCTCAAGAAAAAAGTTTAATAACGGCAGTGTGGAGGGTAAAAACTTGTGCAATATACAAGCAATACACACCATAATTTACGCCAGACAAACAGTAAGGAGGAAGCATAAAAAGTTTTCCTTTCTCTTGAACAAATTTACTTGGTTGACTACACAATAGATACAGAGAAGAAAATAATAAGACATGAATTAACCTGAAGCAGTGTCACTTTATCCAACTTTGGCAGAATTCCTAGGGTTACATCAGGACCTCCAGCACTGTCTTCTACATAGTTCAAATCTGTACACATTCAGAAACCATTAATAATTAGGACAGCCCGTGCATCAGAAGTTGACAGAAACAAAACAGACATACCACACTTGTATTTAGCCAATTCAAATTTAGAGTAAAAACAGATATATACCAAGCAGACTTGTGCTGTTAAGGTATCCGGCACTACAGGACGTTACAAGATCACGCATAGGGATCCCAGCATCAGCAAGGGCCAAAGTTGCAGCATTTATACAAGCAGATCTAGTTCCTATAAAAGACATGTCAATATCACCCAAAATTAATTGACATAATAAATGAGTAAAAGAGAGAAATAAAAATGGCAATGAGAGAAGAGAATCACAAGATCCCATTATCAGGTCTTAGTTACCTCCATCTGCTTGGAGAACTTGGACATATATATCTATCTGCAAATTTAATAACTAAAACATTAGGGGGCCTAGGGGAAAGCAATGCACATGTATACAAAATAAGTTCTAAATGTGTAATAAAACCTGAGATCGAGGCAATAGATGTGTCAATATAGATGCTTCCATGGTTTGCCGAATAACCAGAGAAATTTCAGTTGATCTCCTGTAGCATGAGAAAACTTGAATACACCAAAGAAGTAGTAAAAAACAAGAGATTATCCTATTATCCTTATGTAAGAGAACCTTACAATGAGAACCATATTAAAACTATGAAGAAGAAGCAAAACAAGATAACATTTATATCTGCAAACATTGAAGGGTAAGCCATTCAAAACTACTCAGTGAGTTTTGGCCAAAGATTACTCACAAAAATTAAAGCTTGCAAAAAAGATAAAAAATGAGAAATGGCAGTAAAAGGGAGCTTGTGGTTTTGTTTTTCATTGTTTTATGATACATAACCCATTGCTGAGCATGTAGTCAGCAATCTCAAAGGCATGGAGCAGCCAATCCCCAAAACACTAAAGTAGGTTAGTGGATAACAAGATAGTTGTTACATCGAAAATTATGAATGAAAGATTAAAAAGAAATTATACTGTAATACATGAACAAATGCAAATATATATATATATATATATATATTACTAATTAATAATCAGAATTTATAGTCTAAAAGTCTAAACATGCATCACCACCATTGCCATTAAATTCTTACCTCAGTAAAAAAAGATCAAAAAGTCCAATTTACAATTACAAGGCACTCTTAAGATAGATTCTACTAATGCAACATTCACTATCATCCTAGTAGTCTATGCTCCAATACCATTTTAATAAGTATAAAACTATGAATATATAAAAAAATAAGTGAAAGGTAAAAAAGAATAGGAAGTTAAACAAAAGCTAATAAATGAGCAAAACCTGTCACCCTTTGATTTCCTCATCCGATCTCCAGTGCTAAAATTAGCCATGCTGTACTCACACCGAACCTATAGATATACATTGCACATAAGCAACAATTAAGTTTTTTTTACAATGCATATAAATACAGTAAAAATACCCACAACATAACTTGGAAAGAACAAAAAAAAGAAAAAACCTACCAGAGCATGGTTGCTTATTTGGCTCCTATTTTGCACCTGAGATGCAGAGAGGTTACTAAAGAAAAACAGCAAATCATCTAAAGCATCAAAAAAATTTTAAACTTTGAAAAAAGGTAGTTACCAATCCTTAAATTACATAGACAAATTTTCATAAGCAAGGTAAATAATTAAACAGTACCTCTCTAGGGCCATAAACAGCAGCAATAACTTTTGTATTACCCATCTCAAACATGGCAGAACTGTTTTCAAAATGAAAAAACTTTATGGTCAAATGCTTCAAATGATATCACAACTTAATTTTCTAAAAAGTTAAAATTCATTTACCCATCTGCTTTGGATACAGCACCAATTTCTGCACGAATTTGTCGCATCTAGGATATACCATAAAGAAGGAGGAAAAGTTAAGGGCAAAAGATCAGTAGAGAAAGAAATACAAAATCATAGATTTAGATCCTCTACAGTGAAGGAATAGCACTTTAGAGGATAAAGTGCAGTAATAGTCATTGAGATTTTAATAACTTCATAGTTTCTTATACATGTACATATATTTTATCACATTCTTAACTACTAAATTTTGAATAAATAGTAATAACTTCACCTTATCCTCTAAAGTGCATCTTCTCATTTTGAATAGTTGAATCCCAAAATCATGTCCAAATCACAGTTGTCAAATAGGACTGAATTCCATAGGCCAGACCTTAAAACACTGCTTTCAAATAGCTCACTTTGTAATAGGGCCAAGTTCATATATCTCACTAAAAAAGGTTGGTTAGACATCTTAGGGTTAGAACCCTCCATTTTCTTACTTTTATCATTTGGCAAACTACAACATTTCTAGCTTTTAATTGATAGGTTTTAATTTTTATCAGAACTCAGGTTGTTGACTGCTTCTAATCTGTTTATATGTTTTTTTGTAGTTCAAAATGTGCCCTTACAAATTTTCATTACCCATGGCATGGCTCATCTACGTATATCACATATGCAGTACTATCCACGGATCTTTTATGTACTAATTAACATAAAGCTTCAGTAATTCATGACTATGTAAGAATTCATGTAGGATATTATTATTTATTAATACTCTGCATTTCATATGCTTCATGAGTATTTTTGAAAGATCTAAAGGACCCTTTTCTGGAATGAATATTAAGTGAAGAAAAAGGGAGGAAAAAAAACCCAAGAAAAAAATAATAGCTGTACCTCCATGGGCCGGCGACCATCCAGGCGAAGTCCTTCTGGGCTGACGTATTCCATCCTCAGGTCAATCTATGGCAGAGACAAAAAGGAGACAAAGATGAGACATAAGCAGCTGAAGTTTTTTTGTTTTGCTTTATATTCTTGGCTTAAAAAAATGATATTTTCTACTAAGAAAAGTTATTGAAACAAAATCGTGAGATTTTGCAGCATCTGAGCCATTTAAAAGTTTGTGTTGGCTCTAGTAGTTAGTGGGTGATTCAGTGAGAGGAGTGAGAGAGCAATTTGAATTAGTAACACTGCTCAATTGAAAACATACAGAACCAACTCCAATTGCTCTGTAAATATTAGGATGAAAATAAGGTTACAAAAAATAAAGCAATCTGAACTTTGAATGAATATCATATAAGTGGGGCACTGGGTAAATAATATAGCAGAAATCCATATTAAATATTAGAAAACAACAAAATAACAATGCATTTGAAGAAAATAAATCTGCTTGTGTCACTACCCTTTTAAACATTTAAGTTTGCTCTTAATCTTAATGCAAGCAAAGAAAAAGAGGAAAGTACAGCACGGACAGAAAAATGTTGTAAAGGGGATCACGAAGCAAATTCAATCTGCATACTGTTATTATTTTTATTTTATTCTAGCACTCCCCGAATTTCAGCACATTTGTAAAGGAGAGTGAGCAAGCTTTTAGTTTAATAGTTACTGAAGAAAGATTTGGGTCAACTATATATGAGAAGTACAGTGTTGCCACTCTAATAAACTAATAACACAGAGCAATGATTTTAGTGACTCTCCGGTTATGCTATAAATCAATTTTATAGTTGATTGATATACAAGTTCAAGATGCAGGCGTTTTAAGAAGAGTTTTTGTGAGATCGATACAAAGGGCAAGGAAGGGTTATAAGTTTGATTGAGATAACGATATAGTATAGGAGTAATTGGTTATCAAGAAGTTCAATGTTTGAGGCTTATACAAAGCTGTCATAAACTCCATTTTTCTTGGATGTAAATGTTGAATTGATTAAATTAGAAAAGCATAGCAACGTTTACGAGTTTAACAGAAAAAATGTATTGGGTGGTGAGTGGTGACACTGCAAGGCACTACACATGACAAAGCAAACAATGAAAGGGTTTGATGACAGAGAGAGAGAGAAGCAAAAGTACCTGACTGGCGGCGAGATTTGACGGTGACTGTGACGCTCTGTGCGGCGACGGCGAGAACGGAAGTAGGTCCACGCACTGCAAACGGTAGTCTAGGCAGGGTTCCGCTATTCAGTGTTTAAATTTGATTTTTCTAGAAAAAAAAAAATAGAAGCTGCACTGAACCGGGTTTGAACCTTTTCGGCCTACAAGGAAAGGATTATTGGTAAAAGAAAAGGAAATAAAAGACTATAGGAAAAGGATTTGTGCGGGTATTCCACGTTTTTGGTTTAAAATGTGAACTTTTAAAATAAAAAAGTGATGATTAAAATGAAGTTAAAATAGTTCTAAATTAAATTCCAATATGTTTACATATTTTTAATATTTAAAAAATTATTTTCATACATTCTGATTTAAGGATTGAAAGTTGTATTTTCTTTTACAAAATTATTGAATGAATAATTAAAAAAACAAAGATTTTATTGTTTCAATAACCAGAATAATATATTGTTGATGCAATCAATAACTAACATATTTTAAATTATAATGGTGTCAAGTTTGGTTCTAGGTAAAATGTTTGGTGGATTACATTATAAACTACGACAAGGCCATTTTCTTCCATGGCCTAACCTCAGATAGTCCAAAGACATTAATGAGTTGCGAGAACTAGTCTTCAAATAAATCACATTATGTTGGAGAAAAATATCGAGATGAGAAAAAAAAAACTCAAAAATTTATTATTCTAACATTTTGTTTATATTTTTAAAGTTAATCGTTACACTATATTACAATTATATAAGTAATATAAAACATTGGTTTTTTTTTTCTTTTTACATGACCTTAAACTATACATAGCTTCCATAACTTTTAACTTTTTCCCGATTTATTATTGGTGTGTGTGTTTTTGTTCTTATTACCAACTACAATTAATTTAGTATAAAAATATAAATATAAATTAACACCATTAGATTATTTTTAAGAGAAACATTCCATTAAGTAATATATTGAATAATTTTCACGAATAAGATTTTCACATCTAATATTTTTAATATGAGAAATTCATTCTATATTATTTTAAAATTAATAGTTTGTTTTTTATTTTGATCATTAAATTGAGAATGAAATACTGATATTATGTGTATATATGAAATCTTGATAAATTGGTATAGGATTGAATGTCTCATTAAGTGTAATGATAGTATGATTAAATAATAATCTATTATTAGTTTTGCTTTGATGTAACTGTTCTAGTGGTGAATAGTAAGTTGTTTTAGTTGTGAGGGTTTATTGATGTAACTATTATAGTGGTGAACAGTGATGAACAATGGCTATTTTTGGTTTTTGAATTGTACTAAGAACATTTTAATCAATTAATATTGACAATTGCTCAGTTTTTTTTAAATTAAAAAAATATTGCATCATCTCTCATTTCACTTAAATATTCTGTATAAAATAAAAAGGAATGTATGTGGGAGAGATACATGAGGGTCACATCTTTCTAGAAAATGTTTTTGTTTAAAAAATTTAAAAGTTGTAAAACTTTTTGCTTGGCTACAGGTTTTTTATTGTAATATTTTCAATCAAGTGATATTTTCTTGTATATTTGTTTTGTAATTCTATATTCTGTTTTATAATTCACTTGTATAATGTAGTGTGTGATGATTGCATGTAACATAACGTATTATTCAAGAGATTTTTACAAGAATCAAAGAGTGACATAATGATATCAGTGGAGTAAAAGATAGGAAGTAATTAATTTAATTACTGTAAATTAATATATTTCAAAGATGGAAGAGTGAGTAGGAGTAGATGTATGTATGTATTAATAATGTATTTATTAGTCCTTGGTCTTTGTGAATGAATCCACGTGGACTCCAGTCCAGACAGGGTTGGGGGATTAACATAGTTGGAACAAATCTACGATAATGAATTTGTTTGTACTTTTATTCTTGGAAGGTGGGTGGAAGGAATCTCGGAAGTGATTAAGCCTAAGAAGGAAAGTAGAACGCGGAGAAAATGAGCCTTGTGACAGTGCAGCTGTGTAATCAATATCATGCCAACGTCACTCACACTCCTTACCAAACAAAAAGCGGCGCGTGTATCTCTCTGAACTGCTCATTTTCAGCCTCTTATTACTCCACAACCTTACCTCTTCTGTTCCATATACTTACTTCCGATTCTCTCTCAAACGCCATTTTGAGATTGTCATCTTCTCTCTCCCAACATGCACTACATTTAGATCCAACAACATTCTTCACCTCAATTTCCCTTCCTGCATTTTCATCTTCTTCTTCTTCTTCAATTCTCACAACCAAACTCACAAACAAACATGTCCATCACCTTCAATCTTTCAACCCTTTTAACTCCTGCTGCATTCATTTACATTCTCAAACACCATTCATCTTCCATCACATTGCCCAATTGATTCATTTCCTTCCACAATTCCCATTCATCTCTCATTCCCTCCACCATGGAAGAATCCACACCCCAATCACCTCTACCCCAACAGCCTCTACCCAAACCCCCCGGTCATGGAGACCCCAACTCTCAACCCAGACCAATGATACAGAGACCCCCCGCCTACCGAGACCCCCACTTCAAACCGCAGCCCGGGCCGCAGCGAAAGGCCGTCCTCCCACCCTCCTTCCAGCCGAAACCAAAGCGCCGCCGGCGCTTCTGCCGCGTATGCTGCTGCACCTTCTGCATCATCTTCCTCATCATCTTCCTTATCCTCGTCATCGCCGCCGCCGCCTTCTACCTCTTGTACGAGCCCGCCCTGCCGGCGTTCCACCTCAGCTCCTTCCGCGTCCCCATGCTCAACGTCTCCAACAGCAACGACGGTGCCTACCTCGACGCCGACACGACGGCGCGGGTGGAGGTGCGGAACCGGAGTGGCAAGATGTCGTGGCACTTCGGGAAGAGCAAGGTGTCGGTGTCGGCGGATGACGGGAACCTGAGTCTGGGGTCGTCGACGGTGGCGGGGTTCGTGGTGGAGCACAAGGGCTTGGAGCAGGTGAAGGCGGCGACGAAAGTGAGGAAGCTTGCACTGGAAGATAGGCAGAGGAGAAAGCTTAAGGGCGCGGTGGAGAGCAAAGCGTTGACCCCCACTGTGGAGATTCAAACCAAAACCGGTGTGGGCTTGCAGGGTTGGAAGTCACCCTCCATCGCCGTCACTATCGTATGCGGAGGTGTCACCATGAGAAGACTTGAAAACGGAGACCCTCCCCTTTGCTCCATCACTCTCCTCAAATGGTAACCTACACTACTCACTTCTTTAATGCTTGCTACGACCCACCTATCTTCGTACTTGTTTCTTAATTGCTGTTAAGTGCTAGCATAGCGTCATGGTATGCCACATTTATATCAGATAACTATTGTTTCGGTATAAATTGGGGGACCGAAAGGTCAAACCTTGATCACGTCACTTTCTGCTCTTCCGTCTGCTTCTTCTTCTTCAGGACCGTCCGGCTGGTATCCGCTGCGACCGGCCGGTGATCTTCAAGTCTTGACCGGAGGGGGGAGGTACCTGAAAAGGCGCTCCGACGCTCAAGTTAGGCGTGTGTGAAGAGGGTTGAGAGAGTTCGATAGCAAAGAATGTGCTAAGGAACTATGAGTAGAGTGTACTGGGGGAGTGTAGAACTCGTACCTTGTTTGGAGTCCTCAGGCCTTTATTTATAGGCTTTGGATTGATATGAGATGAACAAAATATAAACAAAATAATATAATCTTACTTGGCATATTTCTGAATAAAATATCTTTGTTTGGATTTTATTTATGTTTCCAGTATATCTGGTTGATATATTTCTGTTTAGAATATATATGATTGATATTGCAATATATCTTGGTTGATATATTTCTGTTTAGAATATATGATTGATATTGCAATATATCTTGGTTGATATATTTCTGTTTAGAATATATGATTGATATACCTGGGGATCCTTTTATTCTGGTGCTGGGCTTCGAGCCCAATAACTCGTTTGACTTTGAGGATACACCACCGTACATCATCCCCCCCAAGTCCGAGGGAAAGGGAGGGGTTTGCTTCCTGCTTGACCGAAGGACTTAGTTTTGTTGGCGCTCGGTGTATCTTTGCCGCATTGTTGTGCCGGTCGGACTGTGTGTCCTGAGAGTAACGGGCTTGTCGCCCGGTGGGACGTTGTGTCCTGAAAATGCCGGGCTTGTCGCCCGGTGGGACGTTGTGTCCGCAAAGTGGCGGGCTTGTCGCCCGGTGGGACGTTGTGTCCGTAAAGTGGCGGGCTTGTCGCCCGGTGGGACGTTGTGTCCGCAAAGTGGCGGGCTTGTCGCCCGGTGGGACGTTGTGTCCGCAAAGTGGCGGGCTTGTCGCCCGGTGGGACGTTGTGTCCGTAAAGTGGCGGGCTTGTCGCCCGGTGGGACGTTGTGTCCGCAAAGTGGCGGGCTTGTCGCCCGGTGGGACGTTGTGTCCGCAAAGTGGCGGGCTTGTCGCCCGGTGGGACGTTGTGTCCGTAAAGTGGCGGGCTTGTCGCCCGGTGGGACGTTGTGTCCGCAAAGTGGCGGGCTTGTCGCCCGGTGGGACGTTGTGTCCGCAAAGTGGCGGGCTTGTCGCCCGGTGGGACGTTGTGTCCGCAAAGTGGCGGGCTTGTCGCCCGGTGGGACGTTGTGTCCGCAAAGTGGCGGGCTTGTCGCCCGGTGGGACGTTGTGTCCGTAAAGTGGCGGGCTTGTCGCCCGGTGGGACGTTGTGTCCGTAAAGTGGCGGGCTTGGCGCCCGGTCCTGCAGTGTAAAGATGAATTGCACATAGAATTTTGAACTGAAATACTTCGTTGAAAATAGAACGAATAACATTGTTTATGAGAATTAAAGCATACAATAACAAACTAAGCAGTTTAACTGTAATAAAATTTAAGGTGAGTTGCATTCCATGTGCTGGGAACGGCCGTTCCGTCGAGGTGTTCGAGGCGATACGCCCCATTTTTCAGGTCGTCCTTGATACGAAAAGGTCCTTCCCATTTATCAGCAAGCTTTCCGTGCGTTCTGTCCTTCCGAGCCTCACCGCGTTTGCGCCAGATCAGGTCTCCTTCGGTGAAACCGCGCGGTTTGACCTTAGTGTTGTAACGCCGGGTGATAAGTCTTTTTTGGGCTGCATTCTTGACGAGGGCCGCTTCACGGCGTTCAGGCAAGGTGTCAAGATTATTCTTCAACTGTTGGTCATTGAGGCTCATATCTTGCATATTCCGCCGTAGGGAAGGTTCTCCAACCTCGACCGGTAGCATAGCGTCCGTCCCATACGTGAGATTGAAAGGAGTCTCACCCGTGGAGCCGTGCGGTGTGCAGCGGTAGGCCCATAGTATTTCCGGGAGTTCCTCCACCCAAGAGCCTTTGGACTTCCCCAAGCGTTTCTTCAATTCAGAAATGATGGCCTTGTTGGCCGCTTCCGCCTGACCATTAGTTTGCGGATGTTCAACCGAGCTCGTAACATGCTTGATACCTAGGCCGCGAAGGAATTCTTCCAGCGCTCGATCGACGAATTGCCGGCCGTTATCTGTGATTATTTTCTGCGGAATGCCAAATCGGCATATTAACTGCCAAATGAAGCTTTGTACCTTCCGGGCGGTTATGGTAGCAAGGGCTTCTGCTTCAATCCATTTGGTGAAGTAGTCGACCGCTACAAGGAGATATTTTCTCTGACCGCTGCCGACCGGTAACGGACCGGCTATATCCATTCCCCACTGGGCGAACGGCCACGGAGAGATGATTCCCATGAGCTCCGATGGGGGAATCCGGGTGTCCTGTCCGTGAGATTGACAGGATATGCATCGTCTAACGAAGTCCTCACAATCCTTTTCAATGGTAGGCCAATAGAAACCTGCTCGTAATATTTTTGCCCGAAGCATTCGTTTTCCTGAGTGTGTGCCACAGATCCCCTGATGCAACTCTTGCATAACGTAGTGTCCTTCATCTGCCGACAAACATTTCAGCAAAGGGGTAGTGTACCCTCGTCGGTAAAGATCATCACCAATGAACATATAACGGGCAATTCGTCTGGAATCAGAGGCATTCACGAACCCTCCTTGTTCCTGTTGGATCATTAATTGTGTGATTTCATGCCGCCAGTCGGTCTTTACGGGCGGACGGTCAACGGAACATGTTTCCAACAAAGGTTTATCCAGCGTGGCTTTGATTACCGAAGTTAGTTGCGACTTATTCCGGCTGTGCGTCAATTTAGACAACATATCCGCCCGGGAATTCTGTGCCCTGGGTACGTGTGCGATACTGAAACTAGAGAATGTCTTGATCAAATCTCTAACTTTGTGGTAATACCGCAGTAGATGGTTATCTTTGACTTGAAAAGTACCATTGATATGTCCGACGACCAACTGAGAATCCATCCGGCATTCCAAACGGTCGACCTCCAACTCTCCGGCCAAAAGCAGTCCGCTGATAAGGGCCTCATACTCCGCCTGGTTGTTGCTGAGTTGGAAGTTGAAGGATATAGCCTGCTCGAGCACCAAACCGTCCGGTCCTTCAAGTACGATACCTGCACCGCCGCCTTTTTTGTCTGAAGATCCATCCACGCTCAAATTCCACGTGAAGGGAGTGGATTCCGGGGAGAATTCTGCCGTGAAGTCGGCCAGATGTTGACCTTTGACAGAGCCCTGAGGTTCAAAGCGGAGGCCGAATTCTGACAATTCAATGGACCAAGTCACCATCCGTCCGGCTAGATCTGGCTTCCGGAGAATCTTGGCGATCGGATGGTTTGTCCGGACTACCACCTGATGGCTCTGAAAGTACGGTCGGAGTCTTCTGGCCGCCATAATTAGAGCTAGAGCCACCCTTTCCACCTGGGAGTATCGTTCTTCAGCTCCATGCAAGGTCCTGCTGACAAAATAAATCAATTTAAAAGTAGGAGCCTCCTGAACGAGAGCTGCACTTACTGAGTGATTAGAAATTGACAAGTATATTTGCAAATCAAAACCGTCCGCCGGACGGGCCATAACCGGAGGGGATGCCAAGATGTTCTTTATGGTGGAGAAGGCGGCCTCACATTGATCATCCCAGTGCCGAGGTACATTTTGCTTCATATTTTTTAGTATGGGCTTGATGTGGTCCGAGAGTTTCGGAATGAATCGAGATAGGGCGGTGAGGCGGCCGACCAAACACTGTACCTCCTTCAGCTTTGTCGGGCTTCGCATTTCCAGAATCGCCCGGCATTTATCTGGATTGGCCTCTATTCCCCGGTTAGTCAACATGAAGCCTAGGAACTTTCCTGCCGGTACACCGAAAGTACACTTCAAAGGGTTCAACCGTAAGCCATACCGGTTGAGTTGTTGGAAGACCTCAGCTAAGTCCTGCAAGTGTTGCTGATGAGAGGAGCTTTTGACTACCATGTCATCGACATACACCTCCATGCACCGTCCGATTTGGTCCCGGAATACCTTATCCATGAGTCGCTGGTAAGTTGCGCCGGCATTTTTGAGACCGAACGGCATCACCTCGTAACAGTAGTTGGCCCGCTCGGTTATGAATGCTGTTTTTTCCTGGTCAGGCACATGCATTGGGATCTGGTTATATCCCGAGTAAGCATCCAAAAAACTCAAAACCGTGTGCCCCGATGCTCCATCCACCAACCGGTCGATGCTAGGAAGAGGATAATTATCTTTAGGACACGCTTTGTTGAGGTCGGTAAAATCAACGCACATCCGCCATTGTCCATTCGCCTTCTTTACCATCACCACATTCGCGAGCCAAGTAGTGTACCGGATTTCCCGCACGAATCCGGCCTTTACCAGCTTGTTCACTTCGTCCCGGACGGCTTCTCGCTTGTCATTGCCGAGTCGCCGTTTCTTCTGAGTTACCGGACGTGCCTCCCTAAATACAGAAAGTTTGTGAGTGATCACACTGGGGTGAATCCCCGGTAGGTCAGAGGCGGTCCATGCAAAAAGTTTACTGTTTGATCTCAGAAACGTGGTTAGGCCCTTTTCCTGCTCCGTAGTCAAATCAGCGCCAATGGAAGTGGTCCGGTCGGCACTCTTGCCCAGGGTGAATTGTTTAGTCTCCCCCTGGGGCAGAATGCGTTCATCAGTGTTGGTTCGAGGATCCAAGTCAACCAGTATCGTTTCGGAACGATTCTCCCTCGAGTGCGGTTTGGCTTTCAAAGCGGCCGCATAACACTGCCGGGCGGTTTTCTGATCGGTCCGAACAGTGCATATGGTTCCATCATCAGAAGGGAACTTCATCGCCAGGTGTGGAGTGGAAACAATAACGCCGAAGGCATTCAAGCAGGGCCTCCCTATAAGGGCGTTGTAGGAGGTGTGAGCTTCTACCAGCAAAAAACGTGTGCGCATCTCTTTGGCCTTATCTCCCGTTCCCAAACGGGTTCGGAGATCAAGGTAGCCCCGAGTATCAACCCGCTCTCCTGCGAATCCCACAATTTGTTCGCTAAAGGGTGTTATCGTGTCCTCAGACAATCCCATCTTCTGGAAGGTAGTCCAGTATAGGATATTGACGGAGCTTCCTTGATCTACAAGAACTTTACTTACATCAAAATGTGCTATGCGGGCGGTTATGACCATGGGGTCATCCTGGTCGGGATCCGGAGCATGGAAATCTCTATCTGTGAAGGTGATGTCCGGCATCGACAAAGGATTACGGGTTACATTATGTACACTCCGCAAACTCCGCAAATGTCTCTTGCGGGCGGATGAGGAGGCTCCTCCTCCTGCGAAGCCACCAGAGATAGTGTCAATTCTTCCTTTTGGAGTTGAATCACGCTTCCGAGATCTACTACGGGAGCGGTCACGAGAGCGACCCCTAGACCGGTCGGCTCTTCTTCCCGAACGTTCAGGACTCCTTCGTGTTTTTCTGGGCGACCGTTCTCGTTGATGTGCTTCCGCCCGAACGAACTCCTGTAAGTGCCCATCACGAATTAGCTTCTCAATCTTATCTTTGAGGGCCCGGCAACTCTCAGTACTGTGCCCTTGGCGGCCATGATATCTGCAAATCACCGCCCCGTCCGCTACATTCGGCGCTGCCTGCCTGACGGCAGATATAAGATTGGCCTGTTGTGCCCTTTCAAATATCCTCTCCCTCGGAGCCGTGAGAGGAGCATACCGGTCGAATTGCGGGTTATGGGAGGCGTTGGTGTCCCTGCGGGATGATTTATAATTGCGACCCTTGTCTCGCGGTCGTTTGCCTTCCTGCTTGGTCTCTGTCGTGACAGCGTCCGCCTTGCGGCGAAAGTGTCTCTGATCCTCCATTTTAATAAATTTGTTCATTTTTTCTTGCAATTCTTCCATTGTCGTCGGTAACTCGGCATACAGGGATTCTGACACGTACCCCGGCCGTAAGCAATTGGGCAGATTGCCAATAATGAATTCCTGACTCACCCCCTTGACTCTTCTTGCTATCTCAGTGTACCTGCGTATGAATGCTCTTAAGGACTCATCCTTTTCCTGTTTGAGATTGACCAGTTCAGCTGCTGTGGCCGTTTCTTTGCGGTTGGCCGCATATTGCTTTTTGAACAAAGTGACAACGGTGCGAAAGTTGCCTATAGAGTTAGGGGGGAGGGTATAATACCACTCGAGGGCCTCACCCTTCAAAGATTGTGAAAACGCCCGGCATTTAACCGGATCTTCATTAGAGTAGAAGGCCATAGAGTCAATGAAGCTTCGGAGATGGTGCTCCGGGTCCGCGGTTCCGTCAAACTTTTCTATCTGTGGGGGAGGCCGGTCGGGCATAGGGGCCTGCATGACGGCTTCCGTAAAAGGCAGCATGTCCGGCGAGTGAGGCGGACCGCCGTTTCGATCCGTACGGTTATTGTTGTCGTTGTTACCGTCCTCGTGCAGGCTGTTGTCATCTGTTGCCTCTCGTTGTTTCTCCCGGAGTTGCCTGAATTCCTCCATGAGCTTCAGGTGAGTTTCTTGTTGCTCACGAATGAGTTGATTCTGCTGCTCCAGTTGAAGGTTCTGTTGTTCCAATTGAGCCTGAAGACGTCTCAGCTGTTCCGTAGGGTCCACGCCGTCCATACTTCTGGTGGTCACCATAGGGAGTCTTCGCTTTCGGCCCCACGGTGGGCGCCAAAATGTTTCGGTATAAATTGGGGGACCGAAAGGTCAAACCTTGATCACGTCACTTTCTGCTCTTCCGTCTGCTTCTTCTTCTTCAGGACCGTCCGGCTGGTATCCGCTGCGACCGGCCGGTGATCTTCAAGTCTTGACCGGAGGGGGGAGGTACCTGAAAAGGCGCTCCGACGCTCAAGTTAGGCGTGTGTGAAGAGGGTTGAGAGAGTTCGATAGCAAAGAATGTGCTAAGGAACTATGAGTAGAGTGTACTGGGGGAGTGTAGAACTCGTACCTTGTTTGGAGTCCTCAGGCCTTTATTTATAGGCTTTGGATTGATATAAGATGAACAAAATATAAACAAAATAATATAATCTTACTTGGCATATTTCTGAATAAAATATCTTTGTTTGGATTTTATTTATGTTTCCAGTATATCTGGTTGATATATTTCTGTTTAGAATATATATGATTGATATTGCAATATATCTTGGTTGATATATTTCTGTTTAGAATATATGATTGATATTGCAATATATCTTGGTTGATATATTTCTGTTTAGAATATATGATTGATATACCTGGGGATCCTTTTATTCTGGTGCTGGGCTTCGAGCCCAATAACTCGTTTGACTTTGAGGATACACCACCGTACAACTATGTTTTGCAGTTATCAGAAATTTCATCACTCTATATACCATGAAAAGCCATCTATTCCAATATCTTAGTTTCTCAAATTGGTGTCTCTGTTTTAAACCTCACATATCTTAAGACACCGTAAAAGTGTTATGTTTATGGATCACAGCTTTTCAACGCACGTTACGTAGGTTAAGGTTAATTCTTAGTGTAGAAACTAGTACAATAACATGACTTACACGTAGCTTTTATCTATAATAGAAAACCAAAAACATCATGTGTGGGGGCATTGAAGACCTGGCTTTCTTTTTGGTCATGTTCAAAACTTTCTCAAACCGGTCCCAGCTGCTATGTCATGAATCTCATAAATAAGCCTTGCCGCTACACTAACAAAAAATTATGTATTTCTGTATTTAACATAGTTATCATTGACTAGAATACAAAATTTATGAGGGTAGGGTGGAGTGTGTAGATTGTTTAAAAACGTAAAGTTGTTTTTCATGAATCTGCAGCATTTGAATGTGCAATCCAAATTAATGGTCAGCTGTTGTTTTTCTTGCATTAGGTGTGTGTGATGGATTTTGATATTTCATTTGTTTCTGACTGGCAGTAAGGTGTAGGGACCTTGAATGTGGCTTTTGAATTTGGATTTTGGGGTATTGGAGGATTCAATAGGTGTCTGTTTCTATTTGTGAGAAGGGGAGTGAGGATGAGTACATTGGTCTGTAATTAATTTGATTATTTTTTTTTTATGTTGTTGTTTCTCTTTGAATGGACCACAGGATCAAAATACGATGAGTCGGTTGGAGATGTGTTCTATACATATAGCAGACTGATATGTTCACTGCGTGCGATTTAGAGGTGAAGATTTTGTGAGCTTGTATCTAAATTATTTTTTACATTCTTTTTTTCACTTTACAAAAGTAAAGGAAGAATAAAATGTAAAAAAGAAATGTAATATTCTTTGCTTAGAAAATAGAAAAGGGTCTCTTCTACAGCAGTTTAACTTGCTGCTGGTTCTCCCCATTGCAAAGTGGGATGCACATAAGTCCAGCATGTATTTATCAAAACATTTATTGTTCCTTTTTTTGTGTGGTTGGTGATAGGAATCATAAGTATTCGAGAAAATGTTCACTGTCTTCTTTTGTGAATCAGAAGAAAACAACAATGTGATGGAGCACCCTGGATCGGTGGAGTAACTCAGTTTTTTCCCCTTGTAAACTAATAACTAGAAATAGAGAGTAACCAGAAATGAATAATCCGATGGCAAATTAGATACCAGTTATGGTAGCTTTTTAAGGTGTAACGTATCATTCTCATTGGTAAACAATGGTAGAAAGAGAACTTAAAGGCCAAAGCTACCCTGTGCCTAATTATTTGGTGTAAAGTAATAATGCATTTTGGGTTTAATTTCCCTGTCATGGAAAGCTTTGCGTTTTACATGCATAATATTGGGTTACACGAATACTTTTTCCTTTATAAAAAACTAGGTATCAGGCCACATGCTGCAGCAACTTGCATGTGTTGTTTTCACTTCCTTAACTTTTCCCATAGAAAATTAGACAAAAATATCTGACCTATATAACCTTCTGGATAGAAAGGGGGTGGAGAAACAAGAATTTGTTGAGATAGCGATGTGGAACTTGAAGCACATGTAAAGAAATTTGGGTGGTGTTTTGAGCACAATAGTGTATAAAAGTCCCACATGGGAAAAAATAGAAGCAATAATAATGTGAGTGAATTGAAGCAAAAGCAAAAATGATTGTTTATCTGATTTCCATTACTTCTAATTGAGGTAAAGAGAACAAAACATGGAATTCTTCTCATGGTTTACATTTCAGTAGATTCAGGCAACCAGTTCTATGACGGTTACTGCAGTTGGACCTTTCAAAATAAGAAAATAAGTGTTTTTTCGAATAACAATACTGATAGTAACATAATTTCTATTTTCTCCTTTAAAATAATTTCATTTCACATATATATTAACAATATTTATGTATCATAAATTTTAATCATATTAGTAAACATTTATTTTATGTAATACATATATCAGAAAACTGGTGACAAACATAAAGATGTTATGTAATAAATAAAAATATGTAATAGAAATATTTTTATTAATTTCTTCCGAAACATTATTAGCAAAGAAAACTTATTTACTCAATCTACTTTTTTTTAGTATCTTTTGATTTAGGTTTAAAAATAATAGAAATTTGAGATAATCCATGGGCTATTTTTTTTAACCCACTTTTCAAGTTTAAAATAATAATTGAAGAAGCCATTGACGGAAAAATGCCATTCCAAAATTCCATTTACTAAAAAAAATACATGGAAAAACAAAGGGTGAAAAGCACTTACAAAGAAAAAAAAATGCCATTCCAAAATAATAGTTATTTTAGTGTGGTTGAAAAGTTGATGATATTTGTTTTTTGAATTCCGATAAAATGACTTCTTTTAATTAGTGTGTAACAATTATTACTTTAAAATGGAGGAAGTAATATATAAAGTCAATTAAGAGCACATGAATAACATCAATTTTCAATTATAAATATACTCTAATTCAACACTATCTTTTTTTTTTTTAATTTGACCAAAACTAATTTCATGTTCCCTATGACACTAATTATTGCAGTTAAAGGGTCTTTATCGTAAATTAAAATTATTAATAAATATGACAAGCCTAAAATAATGCGCTTTTTTTTTAATTTTCCTACTTTTTTGGATGTGTAATTTTAATATCTATCAAATTTCAACCACAGATTTGTTTCTCTAATTTTCTTAAATAAAGTAATTTTGGTCAATTGCTAATTATTTATTCATTTAATAATTATATATACAATTGATAATAGTGCCATTTATAGAAAACATTAATAATATTTCAAAAAAATGTAATACATATTATTTAATGAATATGTTAATATATTTTACAATTGAAATACATATTAGTAATAAAGTAAAATTAATTAATTTTAAAAGATGAGCAAGTAACTAATATTTTAGGAAAAATAAAATTACATATTCTAGAAACTATAGGTAGTAAAAGTGAATTTAAACCAAAAATAATTTTATTGTCTTTGTCTTTGTCTTTCATATATATATATATATATAAACACAGACATACATATTTTATATATTTCTTTACGATATGAAAACCTTAACCTAACTACAATTAAGAATTTAAACCCAATCCAATATCACTCATGCCTAACCTGGTAAAAAATGCGTGAGAAGTAATTCCAATATTGTATATTTATCAATTATTTAAAATTTTAAATATAGTCTCGATATTTTTTTAAATTATAAATTTATTTTTATTCATGTGAATGAAAAGAAAAATACTATACAAAGTTAAAGAAAGTGATTAAAACAAATAATATAATTTTAATTTAAAAACTATGATAGCATTAAATGAAAAAAAAAAGAATATGAAAAGCAGTAAAAAAATATGAAAACAATAAAATCTTCCTAAAAATAAATAAAAAAACTCACTCATTAAAAGAAAAAAGAAAAAGAAAACACGGGTGTGTGTTTTGTTGTCCGCGCAAGATTAGTAAAAATGGATTGCGATTTTAGATTTGTATTGTATAATTATTGTCTCTTTCCTTACTTAGTCATATCTGCAACTTGGTTTGGTTTTCTCTTCCATCTTTGTTTCGTTCAAGAGGGGCTTCTCTCTCTTTCTCTCTCTGCAACGCTTCCTTTTCTTCGTAGATCGAACGCGAATCTTCTTCTGTTCTTTTTCCATGGCCTCTAAGCGGATTCTGAAGGAGCTCAAGGACCTCCAGAAAGACCCTCCAACCTCTTGCAGTGCCGGTACAATTTCTTTCACCCAATTCCTCTTTTCTTTTCCCCCTTTTCGCGTTCTTTCCACGCCAAACTTTAATTAAGCTTCCTATGTTGCTCGATCTGTGACTTTTGGAATTTACAAGCATCTGGGTCGTTCTTTTCTTTTTTCTTTCTCTCTTTCTTTCATGGGTCTGTCTGGATTTTGTCATAGTTACTAGATGGTGGTTTACGTGTGTGAATGTAATAAATTTACAATTTTTGAGGTGGTAGGATGAAATATTTTTTACGAGCTTCTCATCCCAGGGCGTGACCTTAGAAGATTATTATTCTCAATACTATATCTTGTGAGACTTTTCTGCTAGTCAGAAGCTTTTCTTGGTTAAGGGCCATAATTAATAACGAACGATTCGTAAGTTTGTTGTTTCTAAAGTTTTTTATTAATAGGTCTCGATTTTAAATTAAATCCCCTTTGTGTTCCTTCTACTGAAGCTAATCTTGCATTTAAAGTGCAAACGCCGCGACTGTTAGAATCTTTCTGGTCTCTATTGCCTTCTGTTAATGGAGACTCCAAAGTCTGAGACACTTGAGTTATGGATTTGCAAGAACTATCATAACTTGTAGATGGAGAGACTATTATGATTATATCTGCTTTGATTGTTGAATGCATTGGAAGATAACTCTCATTTAATGACTATACGTGACTGATATATTATTATCTGAGATTAAGAATGTATTTATCAAACAAGCAGATGTAAGTTTGAAGTCTGTATGTATTTGAAAAATTTATTTAAGCTCCATTATTTAGTCTGTTACACATTACACATTATTTCCTGATTCTATATTTCAAATTTAATGTTAAGGGTTATTGTTTTCTGATGATTATTACCTTCCCAGGTCCCGTAGCAGAAGATATGTTTCATTGGCAAGCAACTATAATGGGACCCCCTGACAGTCCTTATGCTGGGGGTGTTTTTCTAGTCACTATTCATTTTCCTCCTGACTATCCATTCAAGCCACCCAAGGTATTGCCTTGGTGTCCTGCTCAATACAACTTCAACAATTCTGCCTTTATTATATCTATGCTAAGAGAATAGTGGACTTTTTTCGTTTATGTTGTTACATTTTATATTTTTCCTGAATTTTAGATTGTTCCGACCATTTGTTGAACAGATTTTATGATTTTCTTTTTAAATATATTTTTGTTTTGATTTCAAACATGCAATTCACGCTTCCTTCGCTATGCTGTTAAAATCTTGTCACAATGTAACTTGGGTTGGGTTCCTTGACTGAGATGTTTATACTATTGACATATTGAATTTTGGCAGTGACTGAGGGGTCTGCTAAATCACAGTCTGGTGGCATTTTTGGGAGGTTGATGAGTCCTTACCATTTACTAATGGAAATGCTGTTATTTTATATGTAGTGGACTATTCTACTTTTTCGGTTGTTGAGTTTTATTTTATGCCTAGAAGTTTACTATATGCGCTTGCTTGCTTGGGCTAGAAACAAATATTAGTTTTCCTGAATGGGGAGCAGCTTATGTGCTGTTTTCACATGCTGAGGTTTCTAAAAGTTACCTGTAGTCTGTATAGATGGGAGCTACCTCGTTAAAACCAAAATTTTCAATGACTAATAAAAAGTTAAAAAACTAGCTAAATAATGAATTCTGTAATTATAAGCTGTGAAGGTGCTAAGTTTGAAGTAGCCGCCATTTGGAGAATGCAACTAGGAGTCGTGGATGTTGTTTTTTTGTATAACATAGTGATGGACCGAAGGAGTTTACATATTAACTTTCAAGGGCAAGATTTTGGAGTTAGAGCAGTTGGGGAGAGAGATATTTAGAAGATATGACTGTGGAACTGGTGGTTACTCAATATCTATACAACAGAAGAGCCTGTTTTTCTTGGTTCAGATAAACCACCAGAGATTTTCAGATCCTTCATGTGAAAGGGTGTACTTTAGAGAGTAAAGTGTAAATAGTAAACTCTTGACGAGGAAATGAAGAGAGTTTACATGTTCATAAATTTCCATGTGCTTGTATTTTATAAAAATATCAACATTTTTATTTTATTTTTTACTGATAATCATAAAATTCATAATTTATTCATCTGATTCACCATGAGTGGTGATGTATGCAAATAAATTTACTGTGGTTTCTGTCACTGAGGGCTGGTATCGTTACTCTAACTGATTATACTCAAATCTTCCTTTAAATCGTTTAAAGGAAGATTGTGTGGTTGCACCTTAAAGACAGAACAGAATAAATTCTCTAATTCAGTGATCTGGGTTCACTCTTTCTATTTGATATTTAAGAATTTAGATTTGAATTATTTGCTTAGAAAGTATATGTTGGCAACTCTTCTGTTTTTTGGAAAATGGAATGAGCTTTTCCAAGGACTTTACTTTTATGTTCAACTTCACTACTCTTTAGACGTGACCTCCAATTCACATAAAGCTCCTTTTTTTCAATAACCCTTCTTTTTCTGTATGTCTACTTTGTTTCTTGCAGGTTGCATTCAGGACAAAAGTTTTTCACCCAAATATCAACAGCAATGGTAGCATTTGTCTCGATATCTTAAAGGAGCAATGGAGCCCTGCCTTGACAATATCTAAGGTTATGACTGTACTAAACTTCTTAATGCTAATCTTCAATGGCTTTACTTGTGATGGAAAGGTAGTTTTGCGATACAGTAACAATGCTTATAATCACAAATATTTCTGAGGCAAAGAATATACAAATAATCGGTAGAGAAATCCAACAGTTAATTTAGCATCGTGTTACCTGTGGTCTGTATGATATGAGGATGTCTGCCATAATCCAGAATTTCTAATGCATTTTATGCCATTGGTTAAAATTTTTTGGAATTTGTAAAATCATGAATGAAACCATTAAATATGAATTAGAATCCACTAAACTTTGTGATTTCTAATAAATTTCACCCAAAAATAGTAGGGTGGGCTCTTTCGTTCCTCATGTTATGAAAAATATGCTGGGTCTATTTCACATTCTGGGGTCTGGACTGCGTGCAATTCTTGTAGTATACTATTTTATTGCATGCATCTGTTTCACCATATAAAACCTAAGTTCTGGCTAGTAATATCATTCAACACTTCTTAATGTGGTCTTGTTGTGAAACTTTTTCTGGGAGAAACATTGGAAGGCCTCCTATTGCAATGTTTTATGTATGTGGTTGCTGTTTCTGTTGGACTATTGCTGTTTTTTAAATGGGTGGGAAGGGTTTCTCTTTCCTTTTTCAGGTGCTGCTCTCCATTTGCTCCCTATTGACGGATCCAAACCCAGATGATCCCTTGGTGCCTGAAATTGCTCATATGTACAAGACAGACAGGTCCAAGTATGAGACAACTGCAAGGAGCTGGACTCAGAAGTATGCAATGGGCTAGTATGTTGCAATGAGGCCTTATATTATAGGATAGGACATGTTCCTTCCATTTGTTAAAAGACATTAATGTATAATCTATCTTTCCATTCCCGCTGTTGACTTATGTCGTGGATAGGTCTCTTGTTGCCCACATACATCTGTGAAGACAATAGGGAGGATTTTTAGTGTGTTTGTATGAAACTTCTCCTGTGAGTGCTGGGAAATATCAGTTGCTGATATTCTTCACTGTGCTCACAATTATTTATCTTTGCATACTATGATGATTCCTAGTTCCTACAATTTACTTGGATTCCTTACCAATACTTCACTTCTTTATGACATTATAGTAATAGCTATATACCGAAACTATATTTGTATTATTGACTATGGAATCATCTTTTGTTCTGTTTGGTGAAAATGTGTTTCATGGATACCCTTCCATAAAATTAACCAAGTTTTGTTTATTTTGTTTCAAACTCCAGCAACTATTTTTCCTCTTTACATAAAGGTGTCAGAAGTTACAAGAATACATGAATCACTTTAAACACATCCGAACAAAAATCAGGGATCAAAGTATTTCGAGGGTCATTTCTATCATGGAGTAGTTGACTATTGAGAAAGAGAACGCTTTATATCATCTTGTCTATCTATCATCAGAAAGTGATTCTATTTTTTTTTTGTTGGGAAAGACTATTCTTTATTTGATTATGGGATACCATAGTCTGAAAATGTTATATTAATTTAACTTTTTTCATAAAATTGTTCACTTTTAGACACATTAATTGTTTCTGAAGTGTTTATAACTATTGTTATTGGTGAAAATGCAATATATTAAAAATGAAATATTATACACTGTTAATTATACAATTATTTTAAATAGCGTTTTATCAATAAAATAAAAAATAAATTATTAAATTAAGATTTTAATGTAAATTTTGTTTTGTAATTTTAAATACGACCCCCTCACTATGCATACATTACATAAATTTTATTTATATTTCTCAGGAAAGAATAACCTAATGATATTATTTATTTCTATATTGTCTATTTAAATATTGAGGATTCAAATTCTCTCGTCTGTGTCAATTAAATTATTTATTTTCTAAACACTTTCGATATATATTTTATCACATAGCAGATTAGTATCATCTACACGTACAGCTTAGGAATTTAATATCAGTTTTTCTTTCTTAAGATTTTATAGTTCTTTTTAATTTAAATTATTCATATAATGAAAGAAAAATAATCTAACAAATTCAGTCCTATATTATAGATTTAAATTTTGGGTGAGAAATTCTCATTCTCTTTTTTCAATTGTCGCAACTAGAAACATGATAAAAAAAAACAAAATCGGAAAAGAAATTTTGGAATTATTATCGGAGTTTATCGTGGAAAACTATGAAAAATTATAAAATAAGATTGTTTATGAAAATTGGATTTTGGAAAGTGGTTATGTATAGAAAATGTATTAGTATCCTATGTCTGTTACAAGAAAATACTATTGTATGTGTCAAAAGACAATATTTTTAATTAAATGTGAAATTGATATGGTTTTTAAAATTTTAATTTTTTTTCTCAAAAATAATATTATATAGAAATAAAAGACATTTTTTTTTGTTTTTTTATTCAACGATGACCTTATTCTTACGTATTTTTATTTAAAATGAAAAATTAAGGTTACATAGTTTTTAAGAAACTATTAAAAAATGATTTGATTTTTTAAAAAATATTTGATGTTTTGGAAGTGAAACATATAAGGTCATCGAGCTTGCCAACCTTAAGAATCTCTTTGGCCCGCCGAGCTTTCCAAGCTGATCTACATTACCAACATACTCGATTCTTCTAAGTTGTCGAGCTCATCGACATTACCAACTTACTTTTATTATAAAGCATGGAAATAAAAACTGAATGTATAAAAAGAGGTAATTAATTAAGTTAATATATAAGAGAAAAATAAAATTATTAGTAATAAGTAATTGAATTTTAACTATAAAAACTATAAATATAATAAAGAAATGAAAAAGAGAAAATACTATGACAACTACAAAATATCAGGTACTTCTAAAACATCAATTAACAATTATATTTAAAAAATCAGTTAATAATTATATCATAAAGGTGAAAAGAAAATAAAATTATATACCTCTTTATACATAACTATATTAAGTATAGATGTATTATAAGTTAATAATAGATATAAATTGATTATAAGTTAAAATATAAAACAAAAACAATGAGAATAAAAAGAAGTAACTTAACAATAAAAACTATAAATATAACAAAAAGATATAAAAAAAAAAAGAAGGAAATATGTGACCGTATTATACTAAATATTTCAAAATAAAGTTACTTCTAAAACTTCTTAAAAATAGTTATCGATTATATTTTTAAGAAAACCAATTAATAATTATATTATAAAAGATAAAATGAAAAAGACGGTGTGATATATATATATATGTGTGTGTATATATATATACATTTTTAATAACAAAATAATTATTACTATAATAAAAAAAGTGAATGTAAATAAATTTAACATTCTTTTAAAGGATTAAATTAAAAGAATAATTAAATTTAAAGAATGTTAATAAAAAAGGAGAAAACGGTAAATTATTTATTTTAATTTAAAAGAATAGATACTTGAATGATAAAAGTGGAAAAAAATTGTGTGCAAAAACCAAAAAAAAAATCCTCTTATAAACAGTATAGTATATAATAGTATATAAGTATGAAAATATAGATATTATAGAAGTATATATAATATAATATATAGTATAGATACTTTCCTATTACATTTAATAATATTTCTAATGAAGTTTTAAAAGGTAATATTTTGTAAAGTTTAAAATAAAATTGACTTAATTATTTAAAAAGATGAAAGAAACCTTATTTAAAAAAGGTTAGAAACTAACCATAGAAATATAAGAATATAAAAAATTAGAGAACAAGGTAGAGTTTTCCCATTTGATAATCTTTTTATAACAGAAATATTACTATTTTATTGATATGTTTGAATTTATTTTTGAAAAAATATTTAAAAGAAATTAATCATAAACTAGTTTTTGTAAAAAAAATTGTGAAAAAAATGTTTCTTAGGAGAACTTTTTCCTTTTGATAACAGCTTAAAAAACATGTTAAAGGATAAAACTATCATAATCTACAACAAATTATATAAAATCCAGGGCAGGAGAGTGTGTAACCAAGTAGCATAAAACAATACCATTCTCTGTCTTTAAGACTCTCTGCATTATATTCACTCCATGGAAGAAGTCAGTTTCAGTGAGGAGAAATTTGTCACTTACAAGCATGTCGACCATGGTATTTTGAATCAAACAGCAAAGGTTGTTCGGATCTCGATGGTGGATCCAGATGTCACAGATGATGAAGACGAAGGATTAGTTAAACTTCATAAGATAAAGAAGATTGTGAATGAGATCAGAATTGTGAAGAAGAAAGCTTCAAGCAGTGTGTCAGTGAAACAACACATTAAAGAGCCTGGAAGAAAGTTTAGAGGAGTTCGTCAAAGACCATGGGGAAGATGGGCAGCAGAAATCAGAGATCCTTTTAAGCAAACAAGAATCTGGTTAGGGACTTATAACACTGCTGAAGAAGCTGCCATGGTTTATGACAAAGCAGCTATTAGTTTCAGAGGTTCTCATGCTCTCACTAATTTTATCAAACCTCCTACAATGGAAGACATGCGCAAGTCTTCTACCAAAGAAGACATTCCTACAATGGAAGACATGCACAAGTTTTCTACTAAGGAAGACATGCCTACAATGGAAGACATGCACAAGTCTTCTACCAAGGAAGACATGCACATGGATGCTGTTTCTTTTGAGTATGGTTGTTATGATGAATCTCAAGGTAGTTGGAGTGATTTGGTTGAGAATGTGAGTGGTGGGACTGGTTCAAGTAGAGAGTCTCATCTGTCTTCACCCACTTCTGTGCTGGGACTTCAACATGAGAAACATGTGTCGGAAGAAGTTTTTGAAACAGAGGGTTTGTTTATAGAAGATCCAAGTTTTGAAGACACTTTCTCTTTTGTAGATTTATATTTACCATCCACTGATTTCAATTCTGGAATAGATTTTATGGCTGACACTAATGTAAAACCGTCTGATGACGATCTGTGTGATATTTCCCCTCTTGACAATGAGAATTTTCAATCATTCAACTGGGATATAGATAGTTACTTCAATGATCTTTCTTCTCCTAAGACATCTGGATGAAATTTTAGATGGTTTCTTTAGCTATCTCATTAGAGAATGTATGCTTCCAATTTTGTTGTGTAATCTTAACCAAGCTTAATTTTCAGTTTTGACTCCTTTCTATATCTTGATCTTTATTACAAGAATAACATATTCATATATTAAGTTTGAAGAATAGGTGAAATATTTTTGTTTGGTCATTACGAGCAGTGTAAAAGGCTGCAAGTTATGCACTAAAGTTTAATTTCACGTGTAGTGTTGGTTGACCATTAAGTATCTCACAGCCACGTATCTTTGGCTACACTTTTGGAGTTAAAACCTCTTTTCTTTGAAATAAAATAAACATGTTCTTTTTGTCTGACATTCTAACTACAATTTAAATAGGCTAAGTGAAGGTATTAAGCAAGATTAGGTTTCAGAAAAATTCGTTAAAGACATATACAAATGTTTCTTTTCTTTGTTAGCTGCAGAAGTATCAAGATAGTTATAAGAATTTTTGTCAAACATACTATTCTGCTTTGTCTTTTGTTGGAGATGACCTTAACTTTGAGGAGGCATGTGGTGAACTGACACCTCAGAATTATTAAAAAAAATGATGTAGACCTGAAATAGATATGATAGATGTCGGCCTGAGCTGAAGGTGGAAGAGTAGCAGCATGATCTTTTTAAAAGAATGTGGATGGAATGTAGTAAGGTCTATTATGAAACCAAAACAACTTCCAGCACAAAGATTTTGGGTACTAAAGATGAGTCACTCGGACCCATTGATTTGAAAAAAAAAAATTATTGATTAGGGAGTAGAAAAGAAAGACTGGAATATAACAGAATGGCTTGATTGTTGAGTGGTGTTTGTAGATATATTTACCTTGTGCTCTCTATCCTATACACTAGTGATTTCTTAGCTTTGCCTAGAAACAAAAGAAAAGATCACGGTGTATTGGAAAGTGTGGACATTGATCTTAAAATTGTAAGAGAAATAAGAGAATGGTAAAAGTGGCAGCACGCTTCTTGAATTGGCTCTAGCTATAAATGACTAATTTTGGGTTTGGTCAAATGTTTAGGGAGAAAAAATAGGTTGAGGTTGGTACAGAGCTTTTGTTTGTCGGGTGCTTTTGTGTGTACATGTGAAGGAGATGAGATTTAAATGAGAGGGCAGAGCAGAAGAGAAGAGAACAGAACAGAACAGGGCAAGTTGCATATGCCTGTCCACAAACAAAGGTGTATTCAAAACCAGATTCATACTCATGCAATGCAAAATGCAAAATGTAAAATGCAAAACTCTGTCATTGGTCCTTTTTCACGTACCTTTTACTGTGGCCATAAATTTTTATGTGAGAAGATGAAGGGTTAATAATTAATCATGACAGCAAGATTGACAGTGCCCAAGGTAGCACCTGGCCTAGGTCAAAAATTCAAAACGGCATTTTTCGTTGTCGTCTAATCCAAAGCAGCATTAAATGAAGAGCATCTCTAATTCCTCCTTTTTCTTGCCACTGCTCTGCTACTCACAACTTGCATTCTTCTTTTCTCTCAAACTTAGCATCTCAACCACCAAACACCGTCTCATCCTTCTTTTCTTCATGTTCATCCACATATTTGTTTTATAAAAGATGGTTCATAACCAATATATTAATATTCCATATTTAAACAATTTATTAAGCAAAATGACGATTATTGTCCTTTCCGAATTAACAGTTTTTATTTGGACTAAATAAATAATAAAATATCTTCTTTTATTATTTGTTAAATAACACAATATTTATTGTATTTCATTTCCTCACTCTAAAGTAGAGATGACAAAAATACTCTAGCAAGTCACTACATAGTAGGGGACAAAAAGGACTCTACCTAGCAGGTCATCTTGGCAGCTGAATGGAAAATGTAAGTTGGAATGAACTCTTCAACCTGAGAATCTAATATAATTTTGTCTTACTCAGGCTAACAGTCTGACAAACCAATTTGGTAGGTCATTCTGATAGGTCGACATCATTCAAATATTGTCAGTAATGTTATATTTAAATAAATAATAAATAATTCAAATGCAGTCTGACATAAGCTCTGCAACTGGTCCATGCTAGACAGCTAAAGGAATCAAATTGTAAATTTCAATCAGTTTTTAAATGATGAGTTAGCTATTTTTGACAAACCATAATCAGATCAATTTTACCCCTCTTACTCAAGTGAAATTTTAATATAATTTTTACTTTAAATAATTTTATTTGCTTTGAAATTTTTATTTCATAACATATTGATAATAATATATAATAAGTTTACTATTAGTTTTTAAAACTTTTATACTACATTATTTATTTTAATTATCACATAATTTGCAATATTTATTTTATTGTTCTAATATTATTCTGGAAGATATTAATATTGATAGCTTATAAATTATTAGTTGACAAATTTGCCCTTTACTTTTTTTTAATAATTCTTGTTTTTATTTTTTAAATTTTAAGTGTGTATATTTCTATTAATTTCAAACTAGCATATTGTATTTTAAAGTGATTAAATTAAAAATGAAAAAGACTCTACCTAACAGGTTATTTTGGCAGCTGGACAAAAAATGTGAGTTGGAATAAACTCTTCAACATGAGAGTCTAATATAATTTTGTCTTACTCAAGCTGAGAGTCTGACAAACCAATTTGGTAGGTCTTTCTGATAGGTCGGCACATACATTCAAATATTGTCAGTGACGTTATATTTAAATAAGTAATAAATAATTTAAATGGAGTCTGACATTAGCTCAGCAACTCGTCCAGATTGTAATATTCAATCAGTTTTCAAATGGTGAGTTATCTATTTTTGACAAACCATAATCAGATCACTTTTACCACTCTTTCTCAAGTGAAATTTTAATATAATTTTTACTTTAAATAATTTTATTTTCTTTGACATTTTTATTTCATAACATAATGATAATAATATATGATAAGTTTACTATTAGTTTTTAAAAATTTTATACTACATCATTTATTTTAATTATCACATAATTTGCAATATTTATTTTATTGTTCTAATATTATTCTTGAAGATATTAATATTGATAGCTTATAAATTATTAGTTGACAAATTTTCCCTTTACTTTTTTTTAATAATTCTTGTTTTTATTTTATAAATTTTAAGTATGTATATTTCTATTAATTTCAAACTAGCATATTGTATTTTAAAGTGATTAAATTAAAAATGAAAAAGACTCTACCTAGCAGGTCATTTTGGCAGCTGAATAAAAAATGTGAGTTGGAATGAACTCTTCAACCAGAGAATCTAATATAATTTTGTTTTACTCAAGCTAAGACAAACCAATTTGGTAGGTCATTCTGATAGGTCAACATCATTCAAATATTGTGAGTAATGTTATATTTAAATAAGTAATAAATAATACAAATGCAGTCTAACATAAGCTCTGCAACTGGTCCAATTGCTAGACAGCTTGACAGCTAAAGGAATCAAATTGTAAATTTCAATCAGTTTTTAAATGGTGAGTTAGCTATTTTTGACAAACCATAATCAGATCAATTTTACCACTCTTACTCAAGTGAAATTTTAATTTAATTTTGACTTTAAATAATTTTATTTTCTTTGACATTTTTATTTCATAACATAATGATAATAGTATATGATAAGTTTACTATTAGTTTTTAAAACTTTTATACTACATTATTTATTTTAATTATCACATATTTTGCAATATTTATTTTATTGTTCTAATATTTATTCTTGAAGATATTAATATTGATAACTTATAAATTATTAGTTGACAAACTTGCCCTTTACTTTTTTTTAATAATTCTTGCTTCTATTTTTTAAATTTTAAGTGCGTATATTTCTATCAATTTTAAACTAGCATAATGTATTTTAAAGTGATTAAATTAAAAATGAAAAAGACTCTACCTAGTAGGTTATTTTGGCAGCTCGAATAAAATGTGAGTTGGAATGAATTCTTCAATATGAGAGTCTAATATAATTTTGTCTTACTAAGGCTGAAATGACAAACCAATTTGGTAAGTCATTCTGATAGGTCGACATCATTCAAATATTTTCAGTGACCTTATATTTAATTAAGTAATAAATAATTCAAATGCAGTTTGACATCAGCTCAACAATTCGTCCAATAGCTAGACAACTTGACAACTAAAGGAATCAAATTGTAAAATTTAATCAGTTTTTAAATGGTGAGTTAGCTATTTTTGACAAACAATAATCAGATCAATTTTACCACTCTTACTCAAGTGAAATTTTAATATAATTTTTTCTTTATATAATTTTATTTATTTTGACATTTTTATTTCATAACATATTGATAATAATATATAATAAGTTTACTATTACTATTAGTTTTTCAAACCTTTATACTACATTATTTAGTTTAATTAACACATAATTTGCAATATTTATTTTATTGTTCTAATATTATTCTTGAAGATATTAATATTGATAGCTTATAATTTATTAGTTGACAAATTTGCCCTTCTCATTTTTTTTAATAATTCTTGTTTTATTTTTTAAATTTTAAGTGCGTATATTTCCATTAATTTTAAACTAGCATAATGTATTTGAAAGTGATTAAATTAAAAATGAAAAGGACTCTACCTAACAGGTTATTTTGGCAGGTCAACAAAAAATGTGAGTTGGAATGAACTCTTCAACATGAGAGTCTAATATAATTTTGCCTGAGAGAGTCTCACAAACCAATTTGGTAGGTGATTCTGATAGGTGGACACATTCAAATATTGTTAATGACGTTATATTTAAATAAGTAATAAATAATTAAAATGCATGACATCAGCTCAGCAACTCGTCCAGTCGCTAGACAACTTGACAGTTAAAGGAATCAAATTGTAAAATTCAATCAGGTTTTAAATGGTGAGTTAGCAATTTTTGACAAACCACAATCAAATCAATTTTACCACTCTTACTCAAGTGAAATTTTAATATAATTTTTACTTTAAATAATTTTATTTGCTTGAACATTTTTATTTCATATCATATTGATAATAATTATGGATGACAACGGGTCGGGTCGGGCACGAATAGTGCCTACCTACAACCCGACCCAACAAAAAGAAATCCACCCGCTACCCGCTTAAAAAATATCCGCGGATGTTTTAAAACCCGCGGATATCCACAGATGCCCGCAAATATTTAAAAAAAATATTTTTATAAATTATTAAAATAAGATTTAAATAAAATTACAAAAAAATATATAAAATATGATATAAATTAAATTAAATATAAATTAAAATTTAATTTTTGTTTCGGTTGAATTAGTCTGAGGATCAGACGTTCTTCTTTGCTTTGTTCTCTTTTGATCTTCAATAATGTCATCCACTCCGATGGGTTGTTGATGTGGCACTCCGACGCTCCAGATATAAAAAGGTCCAAATAAATTTTAGGTTTAATACCTATTTTGGTCCCTTTTTTGCGATGTTTTGTTCAAAATGGTCCCTTCTTTTTCGAAAAGTTCACTAAAGTCCTAAATTTCGCAAAAACTGTTCAATGTGGTCCTTTTTGGTTACGGCGTTAAGTTTCTTAACGGCACAGGTGCCAGGTGGCTATTAAGTGACTACGTGTTGCCACAGGTGCTGCCACCTCAGTCCCCTTTGCCACGTCATCACCATCTTCTCCAATAGAAACCCTAATTGCCACCAAACCCTAGCCGCCACACCAGATCCGCCGGTGGCCACCAAAACCCAAAGTCGTCGTCGTTGCCAAAACCCAAAGCCACCACACGCAAATCGTCGCCCCACCATGCCGCCGGCCACCATTGCGCAACAAGCGCTCAATATCGCAACACCTCAATGGCCGGAAGTTGAGCGTCTTTCAGAATCGTGACGCACCTCCAGGGATTTCGAAACCTGCACACAGAAACCCAGGAACAAAACACAAGGGCGACTCATCTGCAACCTTCACTCGCGAAGCAAAAACGCGAGTTCGTCCAGTTTCGAACCTCCGCTCACCTTCGTCCTCCTCGCGCATAACGCTTATGGGGATTGGTTTTATCTGATTCTTTTGTAATATGTTAATGCTATGCCCTTGGCTATTTCAATTTTATTGTTGCCACTGTCTTCAGTTTTGCAACAAAAGATTGATTGCTTTTTACAGGAACACTTCAATCTCCTCATAGCTTGAGACTGTAGAAGGAAAACGTTTAATTTCTTCTCAGGTTCTTGCTCTATCTACTACGGTTTTTAATTGAATCGTTCATGTTTTCCTTCAAATTTAAAGATTTTTCCTTGTCACTAATTTCTGCAGATGGAGAAGAATAGGGGACTAACTCAGGCTAATAGTCTGACAAACCAAATTGGTAGGTTATTCTGATACGTCGACATCATTCAAATATTGTCAGTAATGTTATATTTAAATAAGTAATAAATAATTCAAAAGCAGTCTGACATAAGCTCTGCAACTGGTCCATGCTAGACAGCTTGATAGCTAAAAGAATCAAATTGTAAATTTCAATCAGTTTTTAAATGATGAGTTAGCTATTTTTGACAAACCATAATCAGATCAATTTTACCCCTCTTACTCAAGTGAAATTTTAATATAATTTTTACTTTAAATAATTTTTATTTGCTTTGAAATTTTTATTTCATAACATATTGATAATAATATATAATAAGTTTACTATTAGTTTTTAAAACTTTTATACTACATTATTTATTTTAATTATCACATAATTTGCAATATTTATTTTATTGTTCTAATATTACTCTTGAAGATATTAATATTGATAGCTTATAAATTATTAGTTGACAAATTTGCCCTTTACTTTTTTTTAATAATTTTTGTTTTTATTTTTAAAATTTTAAGTGTGTATATTTCTATTAATTTCAAACTAGCATATTGTATTTTAAAGTGATTAAATTAAAAATGAAAAAGACTCTACCTAACAGGTTATTTTGGCAGTTCGACAAAAAAGTGAGTTGGAATGAACTCTTCCACATGAGAGTCTAATATAATTTTGTCTTACTCAAGCTGAGAGTCTGACAAACCAATTTGGTAGGTCTTTTTGATAGGTCGGCACATTCAAATATTGTTAGTGACGTTATATTTAAATAAGTTATAAATAATTTAAATGGAGTCTGACATTAGTTCAGCAACTCGTCCAATTGCTAGACAACTTGACAACTAAAGGAATCAAATTGTAATATTCAATCGGTTTTCAAATGGTGAGTTATCTATTTTTGACACCATAATCAGATCACTTTTACCACTCTTTCTCAAGTGAAATTTTAATATAATTTTTACTTTAAATAATTTTATTTTCTTTGACATTTTTATTTCATAACATAATGATAATAATATATGATAAGTTTACTATTAGTTTTTAAAAATTTTATACTACATCATTTATTTTAATTATCACATAATTTGCAATATTTATTTTATTGTTCTAATATTATTCTTGAAGATATTAATATTGATAGCTTATAAATTATTAGTTGACAAATTTTCCCTTTACTTTTTTTTAATAATTCTTGTTTTTATTTTATAAATTTTAAGTGTGTATATTTCTATTAATTTCAAACTAGCATATTGTATTTTAAAGTGATTAAATTAAAAATGAAAAAGACTCTACCTAGCAGGTCATTTTGGCAGCTGAATAAAAAATGTGAGTTGGAATGAACTCTTCAACCTGAGAATCTAATATAATTTTGTTTTACTCAAGCTAAGACAAACCAATTTGGTAGGTCATTCTGATAGGTCAACATCATTCAAATATTGTCAGTAATGTTATATTTAAATAAGTAATAAATAATTCAAATGCAGTCTGACATCAGCTCTGCAACTGGTCCAATTGCTAGACAGCTTGACAGCTAAAGGAATCAAATTGTAAATTTCAATCAGTTTTTAAATGGTGAGTTAGCTATTTTTGACAAACCATAATCAGATCAATTTTACCACTCTTACTCAAGTGAAATTTTAATTTAATTTTGACTTTAAATAATTTTATTTTCTTTGACATTTTTATTTCATAACATAATGATAATAATATATGATAAGTTTACTATTAGTTTTTAAAAATTTTATACTACATTATTTATTTTAATTATCACATATTTTGCAATATTTATTTTATTGTTCTAATATTTATTCTTGAAGATATTAATATTGATAACTTATAAATTATTAGTTGACAAACTTGCCCTTTACTTTTTTCTAATAATTCTTGCTTATATTTTTTAAATTTTAAGTGCGTATATTTCTATTAATTTTAAACTAGCATAATGTATTTTAAAGTGATTAAATTAAAAATGAAAAAGACTCTACCTAGTAGGTTATTTTGGCAGCTCGAATAAAATGTGAGTTGGAATGAATTCTTCACCATGAGAGTCTAATATAATTTTGTCTTACTAAGGCTGACATGACAAACCAATTCGGTAAGTCATTCTGATAGGTCGACATCATTCAAATATTTTCAGTGACCTTATATTTAATTAAGTAATAAATAATTCAAATGCAGTTTGACATCAACTCAACAACTCGTCCAATAGCTAGACAACTTGACAACTAAAGAAATTAAATCAGTTTTTAAATGGTGAGTTAGCTATTTTTGACAAATAATAATCAGATCAATTTTACCACTCTTACTCAAGTGAAGTTTTAATATAATTTTTTCTTTAAATAATTTTATTTATTTTGACATTTTTATTTCATAACATATTGATAATAATATATAATAAGTTTACTATTACTATTAGTTTTTCAAACCTTTATACTACATTATTTAGTTTAATTAATACATAATTTGCAATATTTATTTTATTGTTCTAATATTATTCTTGAAGATATTAATATTGATAGCTTATAATTTATTAGTTGACAAATTTGCCCTTCACATTTTTTTTAATAATTCTTGTTTTTATTTTTTAAATTTTAAGTGCGTATATTTCCATTACTTTTAAACTAGCATAATGTATTTGAAAGTGATTAAATTAAAAATGAAAAGGACTCTACCTAACAGGTTATTTTGGCAGGTCAACCAAAAATGTCAGTTGGAATGAACTCTTCAACATGAGAGTCTAATATAATTTTGCCCGAGAGAGTTTCACAAACCAATTTGGTAGGTGATTCTGATAGGTGGACACATTCAAATATTTTAGTGACATTATATTTAAATAAGTAATAAATAATTAAAATGCATGACATCAGCTGAGCAACTCGTCCAATCGCTAGACAACTTGACAGTTAAAGGAATCAAATTGTAAAATTCAAATAAGTTTTTAAATGGTGAGTTAGCTATTTTTGACAAACCACAGTCAAATCAATTTTACCACTCTTACTCAAGTGAAATTTTAATATAATTTTTACTTTAAATAATTTTATTTGCTTGAACATTTTTATTTCATATCATATTGATAATAATTATGGATGACAACGGGTCGGGTCGGGCACGAATAGTGCCTACCTACAACCCGACCCAACAAAAAGAAATCCACCCGCTACCCGCTTAAAAAATATCCGCAGATGTTTTAAAACCCGCGGATATCCACAGATACCCGCAAATATTTAAAAAAAATATTTTTATAAATTATTAAAATAAGATTTAAATAAAATTACAAAAAAATATATAAAATATGATATTAATTAAATTAAATATAAATTAAAATTTAATTTTTGTTTCGGTTGAATTAGTTTGAGGATCAGACGTTCTTCTTTGCTTTGTTCTCTTTTGATCTTCAATAATGTCATCCACTCTGATGGGTTGTTGACGTGGCACTCCGACGCTCCAGATATAAAAAGGTCCAAATAAATTTTAGGTTTAATACATATTTTGGTCCCTCTTTTGCGATGTTTTGTTCAAAGTGGTCCCTTCTTTTTCGAAAAGTTCACTAAAGTCCTAAATTTCGCAAAAACTGTTCAATGTGGTCCTTTTTGGTTACGGTGTTAAGTTTCTTAATGGCACGGCGTTAAGTTCACATTTAATTAATTTTTTAAAACACATAACAATGCCACATCATCAAATATTAGCCACCTGGGCAGTTCTGCCGTTACTTTTTTAACACCGTTACCAAAAAGGACCTATTTGCACAGTTTTTGCAAAAGTTAGAACTTAAGTGAACTTTTAAAAAAAAGGGAGGACCACTTTGAACAAACCCTCCCAAAAGAGGGACCAAAATAGGTATTAAACCTAAATTTTATTAACAAACTCATTGATTAACCATTAGTGCAATATATTTTTAGACAATCAAACCCAATAATCAATAATTAATACTGTATATTTTGTAAAGAGTAAGGTAATCTAACCTATTAATACCTGTTAATTGTCCATAAATGACAATTAATTCCGATCTGTATACTCCATATATTACAATTTTAATTAAATTTAACCTTGTAAAATATAAACTAATGTTAATTTTAATAAAATTTAACTTAATAAAATAAAAACTTAATGAAATAAAAATTAAATTTTTATTTTTATTTTTTGTGGGTAGTGGATATTCGCAGGTACGGATAGTAAATATCTACGGGTATCAACTATCCATCGCGGATTTTATTCGCGGATATCCGCGGGTGCGGATTTTTTTGGCATCCCTAATAATAATATATAATAAGTTTACTGTTAGTTTTTAAAACTTTTATACTACATTATTTATTTTAATTATCACATAATTTGCAATATTTATTTTATTGTTCTTATATTATTCTTGAAGATATTAATATTGATAGCTTATAAATTATTAGTTGACAAATTTTCCCTTTACTTTTTTTTAATAATTCTTGTTTTTATTTTTTAAATTTTAAGTGTGTATATTTCTATTAATTTCAAACTAGCATATTGTATTTTAAAGTGATTAAATTAAAAATGAAAAAGACTATACCTAACAGGTTATTTTGACAGCTCGACAAAAAATGTGAGTTGGAATGAACTCTTCAACATGAGAGTCTAATATAATTTTGTCTTACTCAAGCTGAGAGTCTGACAAACCAATTTGGTAGGTCTTTCTGATAGGTCGGCACATTCAAATATTGTTAGTGACGTTATATTTAAATAAGTAATAAATAATTTAAATGGAGTCTGACATTAGCTCAGCAACTCGTCCAATCGCTAGACAACTTGATATCTAAAAGAATCAAATTGTAAAATTCAATCAGTTTTTAAATGGTGAGTTAGCTAATTTTGACAAACTATAATTAGATCACTTTTACCACTCTTATTTAAATAAAATTTTAATATAATTTTTACTTAAAATAATTTTATTTACTTCAACATTTTTATTTCGTAACATATTGATAATAATATATAATAAGTTTACTATTAGTTTTTAAAACTTTTATACTACATTATTTATTTTATTTATCACATAATTTGCAATATTTATTTTATTGTTCTAATATTATACTTGAAGATATTAATATTGATAGTTTATAAAATATTAGTTGACAAATTTGCCCTTTACTTTTTTTTAATCATTTTTGTTTTTATTTTTTAAAATTTAAGTGTGTGTATTTCCATTAATTTTAAAATAGCATAATGTATTTTAAAGTGATTAAATTAAAAATAAAAATTATATTATTTTTATAAGTTAAAATATTCTTTTATTGAAGTTTAATAACTATATATTTCATATTTGAATGTCATCTTTTTCAGCATTTATTTTTATAAATGTGATTTAATGTCTAACCCATAAATTCCAAAAGATAAAAAAGTGAATAAGGACAATGTGGCCAACTAGATTCTAACTTCTATCCATATGGTTAAATAAAAAAACAGTTACTATAAAATATTAAAAATGTAGAAGGCAAAAAAACATGTTAGTTGTTAACACAATGTAAATATAATAAACTATGTTTTATTTTGATTGAAAGTTTCAATGGATTTTAAGATATAATACCAGATAAATATTATAAACACAACCATTGAAAGGAAAAAAAATAAAATTAAAACAATCAATTCATAAATAAAAAGATACTGGAGTTTTAAATGGATTAAAATTCGAAACTTCAAACTTTTTTAATAGGATAAAATTAAATTTTATATATAATATCGTATTAAGATACTGTGTTTATCACTTTAATTTAACGAATAATTTTATCACATACCTAAAATTTGATAAGTTAACTTCAAATCTTTTCACTGTCTACTTCCAAGTGTTAGTTTTTAAATAGTTTTTCTCTTTTTAAATTCCCTCTATATTTTTTTATAGTAAAATATTATATTCTTAAAAGGAAAATAAAAAACAATTCTATTAGACTTTTATTTTTATACCAAAATAAAAAATAAGTCAATAGTATTCTCATCATTTTTTCATTTGTCTAACATAATTGAATGTTAATTGTAAGTATGTATATATTATAAGATTTTATTTTATTTTTCAAAGTGTAAATAAATTGATTAGAACAATCTATTTTTGATAATGAATTATGAGTCTAGATGTTGGTTAGTTGGAGTTAACACCATAAGGTGCATTATTTTTCACAAAAATTATATGATGTCTCTAAATCTGCAAACTTATTATTTTTTCTTCTAAATCTACTCTATTAAGTTGCATTATTATTATTTTTTCTTAAATACAAATTTGATTTCTTTCTATTATTTTAATTATGTAATTTTGATTTGTTCTTTTAAAGCACATTTATTTGTCATTCTATTTTAAAAAATGTATAGTGTAGTATAGTTCAAATCACCACTTGTTGGTTTCGTCTATTTATTTCATTTCTTACATTTTATATAATGGAAACATTTTTGTGCAACAAACTGATCAAGCAAAGTTGCTACCAATATTTACAGAACTTAAATGAATAAACTTAAAGTAGCCAATAAGTATAATAATTTTAATTCCTCCGTATATATGAATTTATTTGAACATATGATATTTTAATAAAAAAAAATATGTTTTATGAGAAGGAAAATTCTATATTCATATTTAAAGATGTCGATTATTATATTTGTATTGCTAAATTAGAATGAAGAATTTTTTAACATATCAATTATTTTTTATTGTGATGTGTTATTGATTTTATTCTTTTATATTCTGTTTATAATAATTATTTATAAATAAAAATATTACTTTAGGTATGTGGACATAGACTACTTAAATTTAATTGGTTGAATTGGAAGAAGTTTTTGGGAGTATTTAAATAAAACTCACATACTTTTAAATAGTATTTAAACCTTATACAATGATTATGATACATTTATTCCTGAATAGTTTTAAGAAAAATAAATAAAAATAAGTAAAATCATTTTTTTAAACTAAATTTTGTTTTATACAATCTTTGTCATATTAATTTCTTTAAACTTTTTTTCACTGTAGGTATTCTTAAATGATATAAGAAGAAATATTATTTTTTATGTTTTAAGTTTTATGAAAAATCAACTAAATAAATCATAATTTATTTTTCCTCACTCGAGAGTAGGGTGAGAAAAATACTCTACCAGCATGTCACTTAACATTAGGATGTCACTTAATATTAGGATGACAAAAAGGAGTCTACTTAACAGGTCACTTAAGATTATGGATGACAAAAAATAGTCTACCTAACAGCTTATTTCTGCTGCTCGACCAAAAATGTGAGTTGGAATAAACTCTTCAACCTGAGAGTCTAATATAATTCGTCTTACTTAGTTTGAGAGTCTGACAGACCAATTTGGTAGGTCATTCTAACAGGTCGACATCATTCAAATATAGTTAGAGACGTTATATTTAAATAAATAATAAATAATTCAAATGCAGTTTGAGATCAGCTCCGCACCTCGTCCAATAACACGACAACCTGACAGCTTAAGGAATCAAATTGTAAAAATTCAATCAATTTTTAAAAGGTGAGTTAGCTATTTTTGACAAGTCAAAATCAGTCTCTTTTACCACTCTTATTCAAGTGAAATTTTAATATAATTTTTACTTAAAATAATTTTATTTACTTTGACATTTTTATTTCATAACATATATTGATAATAATATATAATATGTTTACAATTAGTTTCTAAAACTTTTATACTACATTATTTATTTTAATTATCACATAATTTGCAATATTTATTTTATTGATATGAAGATATTAATATTGATAGTTTATAAATTATTAGTTGACAAATTTGCCCTTTACTTTTTTTAATAATTTTTTTTAAAAAAATTTTAAGTGTTTATATTTCCATTAATTTTAAACTAGCATTAAGTGATTACATTAAAAATGAAAATTATATTATTTTTATCAATTAAAATATTATTTTATTGAAGTTTAATAACTATATATTTCATATTTGAATGTCATCTTTTTCAACATTTATTTTCATAAATGTGATTTAACATTAAGTCAATACTATCCCATAAATCAACAAGGAAAAAGGTAAAGGGCAAAGTCTAAGTGGACGTATATTTAAAGGGTAAAAAGGTAATGTAGTCTACTTATATTTAATTGGTTGAATTAGAAGAAGTTTTTGGGAGTATTTGAATAAAACTCACATACTTTTAAATAGTATTTAAACCTTATACCATGTTTATGATACATGTATTCCTAAATAGTTTTAAGAAAAAAAAAAGTAAAATCATTTTAATATGAGAGAGCAGTTAGAGTATAAGATAAGAGTATTAAGATATACAGTCATCCTCAATTTAAGACTAAAATTTTAATAAAACTTAAATACAAACTTGAGAGTCCTCCAAAATACATGACAACTAAAGATCTAAGGGTGCCTAAAGAGTATTTCCAAAATACAGAGCATATCAAAAGAAAAGCTAGTAGTCTTTCAAATTAAAGTAACTATCTAAACAGGATCTAGCACAAGTCCTAAGCACTAGGCGGCTGCGTCTTCTTCATTCTCCAGTGCTTGCTCTAAGAGCACATCATCAGCTACTGCTCACATCCAAAGGATTGGATGATCATCGCAAGGGGGAAGGCAAGCACATACAACACACAATGCAAGGGTAAGCTAGGTTGAAAACTATGCAAAATAAATCCAAATTCAACTAACATATACACAACAGCATGCACAGACCATAACATAATACAGACTAAGACCGAACGCATTTTGTTAATGACCGACATGTGATTTGACCATTTGGACTAGTATGAAATGTCGAGTACTAGGGGTTTGTGCACTTGTTGTGGCCCTACTGCTTTGCAAAGCCATTGCCGAGGGGTTTCACCCGACCACACACAAGTGTAAGCCTTTTACCGAATAATAGGCCTCCACGCAGCACTTATTACTAGGACCTCCTGCTATTCTTACCACATGACTCATCACTCTCTAATTGAGCATGGATGGTCATTAGAATGTCAGGATAAACCCCATCTGGAACTTCGGCCATTCATACGGTCAATCACAACAACTACAGGGCACCACCATGTAACCTCCCTTGAGGATCATGGAATTACGTCCAATAACCATACTTTTCACTTTGAAACTTATCTCACGACATGAACCACTAATTACCATGACATTATCACATTGAATCCATATAAAACCATGTACATGTAACTCTTATGTTTTACTTTGCATACAAACATATATATAACACTAATTACACTTTAAAAGACCACAAAGAACCCAAAGCCCAGTGAACTCATACTTAGACAAGGAAAATGACTTGGAAACCATCACCAACAGTTCCGGAAGGGTCAAAAACCTCCAGAACAAACTAAAGAACGTCCAAAAATGATACCCGGAACCCCGAAAACCACTTAAAACTGTCTTGGATAATTTTCTGACAACAATAATCGATTATTACATATGATAATCGATTATTTACGTGAATTTTGAAGAAAACATGACATTCTGACTAGAATAATCGATTATTACATATAATAATCGATTATTCTTATCAATATTTGACAGCAACCTTATTTTTCTAGTTTTGGTGTATCTGAGACACTTTGATGAGTTTCTAACACTTCCAACTTGATATATATGATGAATTAAACTTGCTTAAGTGATCATGAACGTTCCTAACACCATTCCTTAACCACTATGCATCAAATCTCATTCAAAATACTCAATTTCTCCTATCTAACATCCCAATTCTAGATTTACCATTTTGAAACTGTTCTTAGCCTATTTGACATCTCTATCAAGTCAGAAATGACTTAACTAAATCACCCCCACAGCCCAACTCTACTTTTAGCACCTAATTTACAAAACCATTACCTCACTTCCTTCTTTTTGAGCCTAAACATTATATACCCTTTTTCCTTTTATCCAATAACATGTACAGTATGAATCACCACATCAAACCACTAAATTATATCATCACATACCCCTCATACCAAATCTTACCCATCTAGTTCAAAGTGCATACTTTGTTCATCAAACATACAGGTTCTAAATATAAATTCTCAATTTCACGCTCAACACAAACACATTTTATTTCACAATTCATACATGCAACAGTTTGAGGTTTTCACCCAACAGAACAAACACACATAACGAATTCTGAAATCATAAAAAAAACATAAAGCCTAGCTTCCCTTACCTCTGATTGGCAGTACAGTATAACAAAAATTTGTCCGCTCTCTTGATCCTCAGAGAAAAGCAAGAATCATCTATAGACTGACAATTGGAGATAGAAAACAGGTTTTAGGACCTAATTAAAACTAGAATTTTGGAAGAAAAGCAAATTGAGTCACATGCAGCAACACTGTTGCATGATCACAGCCCCAGATCGCATGAAAAAAATGAAGAACGACTTACCCGCAGAGAAATTGGAAAATTGATCGGATGGAAACAAGGCCTTCTATTCTGTGATCGCTAGGACACTACCAAAATTGGGATTCACTGGTTCAGATTGGGGAAAAGATGAGAAGGGACAAAAGAATAAGCAAAGGAGAGAAAGTTGGCTTTGAAGAGAAACACGTTTCAGATATGAAAATGAGAGTGCTTGTCAAGTTACCTTTTAATAACTTAAACTATGTTTTATTTTACATATATTTTATTTTAACCACCACCCATTCATCATCAACTACCACGTGTGCTCCTTCGTTGGTTAACTTTTCCCGTCTTTACAGGTAGTCTTAAATGATATAAGAAGAAATATTATTTTTTATGTTTTAAGTTTTATAACAAAAATAACTAAATAAATCATAATTTAAATCTATGATTGATTATGTTCACTTTTAACATGTGATTTGTTATCATATTCTTAATCATCATTTGTGATTTATTTACTTATATTTTAATCAGGTAGCTTGTTTTCATTATTTGCTTAATCAACGTGTACTTTTCATGTCTCATAGTATCAATGTTTCATTACAGCAAAAATAACATTTTAAAATATATCCTATTTTTACTGAAAATTAATACCAAATAGCCCTAAGCCCGCTAAAGTGTGAACTGTCCAACAGTTAGCATGCACTGAGTTTTTTCAAATTAAAAATTAAATAAAACATAATTTAAAAATGTAATCATATAATAATATTATAATTTATTCATTATAAATTAAATTTTAGTTATCAACTATATTGAACTAATTTAATGTATAAAACTAGCAATTAATTTAATTGATCTAATTAAAAATATTAATTACTATATTTAAAATAAAAAAATATTTATGTTTTTTAATATATATTAAAATAAGAGTAAAATAAAATAAACTGGAAAACTAATCAAAATTTTCTTAGAATCATATAATTGAATCGAAAATGATTTGTGCATATCACTATTTTATGTTAATATATCACAATTAGCATGGAGTTATACTGTAAAAGAAATAGTTAACTTAGTGAATATGTACTATCAGTACAAATTTGTTTGCACTGATAGCATATTAGAAAAGCTATTTATATAATCTTTTAAATTTGTTATCATCAAATTAGTGTAAATGAATATTTTTCCTTAAAAGATAACGACGAATCATTTTATTATTAGAATATAAATTTAATATTTATTTAACTGCAAACAATTTTGTACTCCGGTTAGTAATATAGAAATACTTTCTTACAGTAATATTTATATAAGAAAAATAAAAGAGGCTATATATCTGAATATTTTCTATCTTATCTCTCCTAATAAAATCATTCAAACATATTTATGGTACAGCAAAATATAATTGAATAATATTTTAAAGAAAATAATAGAAGAAAAAAGAACTTTGTTTGGTTTCTAGAATTTTCTGTGTTAGAAAACAGGTTTAGAGTCTAAAAGTCCAAACCACACACAGCTACCTCAGGCTGAAAGCCCATGTGTATTGTTCGGCGCCCTCAAATTGACGCCACGAATCCCTCTTTCTCTCTGCAAGAAGAAACTAAAACCTAAATCATCGTTACGCCGTATCTGATGTTGATTCGGAAAATCACTTCTCCAATGTCTCGACCACATATCGATACCAATTCCGACACCCAACTGAGAATCGAAGAACGAGCTTTTTCCGCCGCTGGTGCCGCCTTCCTGTCCGCCATTATTGTTAATCCTCTTGATGTCGCCAAGGTATCCATCACTTTTATGGTTTTTGTTAGTAAAAACAGTTCCAATATAATTGTATGAATGAAATGTCATGGTGATATACCAATCTGTTTTCAGACAAGACTACAAGCACAGGCCGCGGGTGTTCCCTACCAGGGTGATTGCGGAATGACACATTTTCATACTAACACGGTAATGATTCTATAAAATTTATGTTCTTTAACTGAATTGAGTTTTATACAGTTTTAACTTTTGTTTATTTTCAGAGGCTACAAGATGTTATGTGTCCTGTTTCTGGCTCTCAGCCATCACGGCCATGTCCTTCTGGGTGTTACACCTATAAAGGGACATTAGACGTTTTTTACAAAGTTACACGGCATGTAAGTGCTTTCATGTACTGTTTTAAGTTGTGTTACTGTTGCAAGATTTCACTCCACTCTTGTCAAATGAACCTTCATTTTCTCATTGTGAAAATAGTTATTAGTTAAAATAGTTATTAGTTACAGTAGTTCTGTATATTTATTTTCTCACAATGGAAAATCAGAAATTTATACTGTGTCGTCCATAATGTTGTGTAGGTGGTCTTGTTCCTTGATTACGCATATGTTATAATGCTAATTTTGCGCATTACAAGATTGTGACAGTGGAGCTATAAGGTTGGTTTAATAGGAAAAGTTGGAAGAGAGGGTGGAAGAGGTTGTGGGATCAATTCCTCCCACTAGCATTTGAAAAATATAAAGTTGGTTTTAAGGATTTAGAAGGAGTATGAGATAGGTTGTGGGTTTAACTTTTCTACTAACAAAAATACTAACAACTAACATTTGTCGATACAAAAACAGGATTGTGACAATAACTAACTGCCACTACTGATACACAGGACATTTGGAGATAGAGTTAGATTTATATTTCTCTGTGTCAAGGTAGTTAACTAGTTATGATTTTGACAAGGTGCAAAATATGGAAATTTGGTTGATAGTTTAGGCATATATCCTCTTATACCTTAGTTTGTTAAAAAAAGCAGGTTGATAAATTCTCTGCCATATTCAAAGTTGATTAGAATGAAATCATGTTTCTAGGATTGTATGGTGAAGGAAGGGGATTTCTGTGGTATGCCCCTGTTTAGATTCATATATAACTGATAACTTATGTTTGATTTAAGGCTGAGATGTAGCAAGTCTGCCTATAAGGAACTCTAACCTTAATAGAGTTAACTGGTGAAATGGATTTATCAAACTTGCATGAAGTTTCTGATAATATTATGATGAAATAGTTTGTAAAGGGGTTGCATGTTAAGATATGTTTTCACAAATACAGTAATTGTTCAAGTCTGCATCGAATAGAGGGTTCACAGGATTAACTTTTGCAGGAGGGTTTTACGAGACTGTGGAGAGGCACAAGTGCAAGTTTAGCATTGGCTGTGCCAACTGTAAGATATATTTTTCTGTTCTATGATTTATGGTTTACTTTAAAGGCTGATATATTTTGAGTCTCCTTATACATAATATATGTTAATGGTCTGTGTTTTTCTGTTTCATATAGGTTGGAATCTACATGCCTTGTTATGATATTTTACGCAACATGATGGAGGAGTTTACAACAAAGAACGCTCCAAATTTAACACCTTATGTTCCATTACTTGCTGGATCAGTTGCTCGCTCATTTGCTTGCATTTCTTGTTATCCTGTAGAACTAGCAAGGACTCGCATGCAGGTAATAATTTTAAATGCTAAAGTTGGGAGTATGTTGAACTTCTATCCTTACTTGTTTTTTGTCTCATTCTTTAGGCATTTAGAATAACCCAAAGTGGCAAGCCTCCGGGGGTGTGGAAGACATTGCTTGGAGTCGTTCACCCTGACAAGGGCACAAGTATTTTTCAAAGCTGTTAGTGTACTCTAGGCATCTTTTTTGATTAATCTTTCTCCGTTTAATTTGTGAGTTTGTACGCGATTACTGATTAGGCGTACTTTTCTCCATAAACCTTTCTCATATAAATGACAAAGTTTGCTGTTTCTGTTGGACTGTATGATGTCTGTGTTCTTTTGGTTGGCTCTATTTGTTATTCTTATTACTTTTTCTGAACAGTGCATAGGTACCGTTTCTTGTGGACTGGCCTTGGAGCACAACTTTCTCGGGATGTTCCATTCTCTGCTATTTGCTGGTCAACCCTTGAGCCAGTGAGATTTTGTTACATATAATGAGCAAAATGAGGAGTTCGTTTTTATTTTTTGTTTAGGGTATTATGTGTTAACAATGAGCTTATTTTGCAGATTAGGAAAAACATTCTGGGCCTTGTGGGTGATGAAGCAAGTGCAGCCGCTGTCCTTGGAGCAAATTTTTCTGCTGGTTTTGTCGCAGGAACTTTGGCATCTGCTATCACATGTCCACTAGACGTGGCAAAAACTCGGCGACAAATAGAGGTTATTTCTCAAGCCCTGACTTTGTGTAAAATTTCCATTCCATTAATTACTCTACCGTTGCCAAGAAAAGGCAGAAATTTGGACCTTGCATCTTCAAGAAAAGCAATCAACCTAGGTTCTTCTCAAGCCCTGACTTTGTGTAAAATTTCCATTCCATTAATTACTCTACCGTTGCCAAGAAAAGGCAGAAATTTGGACCTTGCATCTTCAAGAAAAGCAATCAACCTAGGTTCTCGTAGAAGGCGACATTTATCATTTAGAAAATACCAGCTAGCTCCTCACTCGAGTCAAACAGCCTGTGTTGCTATTCTGTTTTGGCTTTTAAACCTGTAAGCCAAGCCTCAGAAATCAATCAGAATACTTTATATCAAATAGATGATTATGTAGTTTATCACAACTTTACTGACTTTTGATTCATTTTAGAGTGCCCTGCAAGGGGTTGGATGTGCTGTAGGTGCATATTTTCACCTGTTCATGGTTGTCATTATGTGAACATATGACGTTGGGCTTCAAATTTAATGAATAATTCTAAGCAAGTTCAACCCATTTAGAATATTTAGCCATTGTTAAATTAAAGTAAGCTCTGTTCATAATGTAGATTAATTTTAAGAGTCGTATAACTGCCCATTTTCCAGCAACTCTAATCTTTAATGAACGGCCAGTAGGCAATTTTATTTACAGGGATAGTTTCCTATTGTAGAATCAACAGGGACATTTTCCCAATGTTTTGGTGTGATTCTCCCCCATCACTCATCGCCATTTTTAAATTTCAATGGGGATACATTTAATTATTTGACACGCATAAAATACATAGTTTGATGACTTGATTCTTCTTTTGTTTTCTTTCTAAAAAATGGTCTCTTTTACATTTTTCCAGAAGAATCATGAAAGAGCGTTAAAGATGACAACAAGAACAACATTAATTGAGATTTGGAGGTATGTGCATCTTCCTAAACTTTTTATTGGTACGAATCAACATTACTTTAGAGGTAAATTTTGGACTTAGGCTTGTTAACTGACCTTGGGACTAACACTTTCTTGGGACAGGGATGGAGGATTAAGAGGGCTATTTACAGGTGTTGGTCCTCGCGTATTTCGTGCTGGTCCATCGGTTGGCATAGTTGTCTCCTTTTACGAGGTTGTCAAGTATGCCTTACAGCATGCACGTCCCACTTCATCATAGAATATATTTCTTTGGTGTAGGCTTCTAACTCCAATTTAAAGTTAGCTTAGTAGTTAATTACATCCAAGACAGCAATCTCATGCCCAATGAATCATGATCCTGATTTTCAAGAACTCAGCTCAAGAGACAACAGAACAGACGGTGTAATTGTAGTCCCTCTTGTATACGTTTGGCATATAATTTTGATCTCATTTGCAACACAGAAGAAAAGTTAATAAATGCCTTTGTACGAATGGCACAGTTTGATCAGCAAGTTGATTAACTTGCACATAGAAAATAGGTTTTGTTTTAATGAATTGGAATTCACCCGATTTTTTGTACTTCATGAATGATTACAAGCCCAATTCATCAACTTATACGGGCTAAGATTCTTTCGGAATATCCATTTCTTAGACAATTATTTTTGTAAACTAGAGCACTTTTATAAGGAAAAATACTAATGTTGTACTATTTAAAAAAATATTTTGCGTTGGTTGCTTTGATCGAGTCAGAAGGTTAACCTCCAGTCAAAACTATGAATTGTATGTCTGTGTGTATGTTTTGTTTTTCAGTTCTGAAATTGATTCTCAATGTCATGTCACATAGCCTAAGCAAATCCTATAAACTGAAACAAACTAGGACAAACCAATGCCATTTAAAGTGATTCAGCTGAACTAAAATGTTGAGTATTGCAACTACGTAATGTATCTACATGTCCTTTTTTTATATGTATCCTTTCTTATTCTGTGAGTTTCTTGGATCTTTTGTTTACTGCATTGTTATAACACAAATTACATCTAAATGAGTAAGGGAGAATGTTCATGCGATAATTTCCCCGATATTAAACTTACAAACTGGGAAAAATCGACCATTAAGCAAAACTTGTTTCTAATACTTTAACAGTAATGATGTTTCTAATGCCACTTGCAGAAATGAATTCTTTTCAAAATACTAACTATCCAAGAATTACATTATGTAATATTGTCAAGTTTTCAAGTTTACCAGATTCGTTAGATTCTTCATTGTAGATTACGTAAGAGTGATTTGAATCATCACAAAGAAAAGGACTGGGTATTGAGTTTTATATAATTTTCTAAAATATTTGTATTAAAATTTTTTCTTGAACCAAAATTTCTTACCATAGGAAGAAGTTATTGCGTGGTATAAAAAACACTCAGTCTTACACTTACGCAAATGTAAATTAATTATGAGAGATTTTAAAATCTTATTGTATCAATAGAACAAATCAACATGCAATTATGAAGAAAAAAATATATGTAATTTACATAATTAGCATTGGAAAGGATGACGCTTTTCAGTGTTTGGGTGAGCATGTGTAAAAATGACTTTGTAAGACTAGTTTTAGTGCTAATTAATTGTGAAGCAAAATATTTGTCTGAACATATTTATTAAAAATAGTGTGTTTTTGGTTCCTTAAAATATAATTGAATGTAAGTTTAATCATCACAAAAAAAAAATACTGTTTTCTTATCTTATATTTATCCAGACCTTAATTCTATTTTAATATTTTATCAAACTAATAGTAGAATTCAATATAAATTTTTGAATCTAAAAATAAAGTTGCTTAAACTTAAAATTAAGAATTTAATTTAATATGAGCCCAAAAATGTGTTTTGGTTTAGAATTTTCAATACATGAGTGATGATTTTTCATGTGACGTCACTAATATATTTCAAAGGAAACCCCTGCATTTTGGGAGTTTTTACTAACTTTTATATTGGCACACATTCTTTTATTTTCTCAGTAGCACACGCAAGTGTTCTCTTTTTATTCTTATGCAACTTCTTTGATTGTTTAAGAATAATATATTAACATTTTTTGTATATTAAGATCGAGTTTTAATAAGAAAAATTTTAAATAAATAATAAATAACCAAAGGATAAATGTTATTTTTTACTTTATTTATTTAAAATCCAAATTCTATAACTCTCTAAATTCATAGAAGAATATGATTATTGTTAGTGTGAAGAAGATAGAACAAAGAAGAAAAAAGATGATGATGGTGTGGTGAAACACAGTATTTCTTCCATTAACAAGAAAGTAGCAAAGAGATAACAGAATATAAAATAGTGGCATTAGAAGAGAAAAGTAGAGAAATTAAAAAAATAAACCACTCACTATAACATCCTTATCCATGGTAATACATTCAACCTGAAGAAGCTCCTGCTATGTTCAATTCGTATGAAAAACAGTTACAGACATATAATTCATTCAGAGCTGATGAGAAAAAGCATCAAATGGGTGGATGAGGTAAGTCAGCACCAGCGCCACAACCATCAGTATATATGCAATTCCTTGGTCTATCGAAGTACCTGAACATAAATATCCAAAAACCAAACAAAAACTTCAGCTAAAAATAAGAAAAATTAATATTTTGATAGACATAATACTATCTTTTCTTATTTTTTAATTTTTTCTTTCTTAAAAAAATACAAAAAATTATTCTTTTATATGTTTCTTTTCCGTTACTCAACAAATAAACATCACATTGATCAACTGTCATGTCATGTCATGCAAACTGAATTGGAACACAAATGTCACTGTGTTGTTGACATCAATTTCATTATGACAACTGACAACTATGGTGAACAAGTACATATGTAAGATGATTCAGGGACCATTTTGGATCTAGATTTCCACAAAAACTAAATTAGATTCCAACATCGGAAAGATCAAATTCAACCTAGAGGAGCTGAAATGAAGCACAGCAGTTTCTCAGAGACATGTAAAAATTTCAGTATTGAATGTAGCACTACATTGCTGATTGTTTGACAAGGAGAAGGAGAAAAGGTTTGAATGAGAGAATTACCATCACTGGAAGGAGCAGGAGCAGGAGCAAGAGAAAGGGAGTGTGCTTGAAGAAGAGGAGGTGAAAAAATGGCAAAGATAAAAGTATAGATGGCGAAAACTTGAGAAGCTGCTCTGAAAAAAGGCATTTTCGTTTGAAAGTCTGAGTAACAGAAAAGGAAAAGCAGAAAGATGTTAATATAAAGTGAAATAATAGGAGTTAGAAGTGTTGAATATAAAGCTAAATATGAAATATGAATTTGAGTGTCTCTCTTCATTCTCTTTAGTTGTAATGGGACCATCTTTTCTTCTGTTATTTTCAAATGAATCAAAGAAGGCCATGTGCTACTTTTTTTATTCTGTTTTTCTCTCTCTCTCTATGTTTGCTAAAACAAACTAGAATATGCTTTTTAATTTCTTGGATTCTTTTATCTACCAATTTTAATTTTAGGAAAGTGATATGGAAAACATTTTTTTATGTACAATTAATTGACCATTATTATCTAAATCAATAATGTTTTGACTAGGAATTAAATAAATAAATAGTCAAATGCTTGAACAGTTAATATTAGTTTTTTTTTATATTCGTTTTTCACAACTTTGACTAGATGAAATTAGGGATGTAAATTGGACAATGTGACTTTGATTATTACATTTTTTTAAGTAATTAATAATTTTTAAATATTAATTAAATATATTTTTCACAAAAAGAACCACGGCAAATAAAATACGGTATTGTTAATTATTTAATTAAAAGAGACACGTGTAGAGTTTATGTTGTTAAATACTCGGAATTAAAATGCTTTTTATGTGAAAAAAAATCAAATTTATGCTTTAAAAATTATTTAATTTAATAAAATTGAAATTTGTGTTTTTTCAAGGGTAATATATTATTTGAATAAAATTATAAGATTGAAAAAATATATTTTTTTAAAAATCTAAATGAACTTTGTAAATGCTCAACATAATGAAAAATTATGTGACAAAAGAAGGAAATAAGAATTTTTCAATCGTATGAGAACTACAATTCTTATGTTTGAGTTGTATGAATAAATAAAATGTGGAATTGCAATTTTAGTTAAATTTCAATTCTAATTTTATGGGAACTTTGGTGAGTAGTGTTTGAATAAAACAAAATTAATTTAGGTAGCGAGGATGAGTTGGAGTATCATGAATGTGCTGTGAGTTTATAGTTTAGGCTTTTTAAAAAAATGAAAAGTGGTGAAATAGAAAGTCATTAAAAATTTGAATTGTCTTATTTCTTAGGGCTATATGTGATGGAAAAGAAAGTTTTGGTTTTATGATTTGATAGACCACGAATTGATTGATATTTTGAATGGAAAGTTTGGTGGGCCAAAGGTTTAAAGAGATGGCCACAAAATGTTGTATGATCTTTAGAAGATGATAAACAAAGTGCAAAAATGGAGATTATGTTTGAAGATGAACAAAATCCCATGTTTAAAGAGGAACACAACATGAAAACAGAACATCCCATGTGTTCATGAATCATGATATGACCTCATACCACATTTTATGCTTTTTTTCTCCGATGCATTAACTACTTTCTTGTCCCATTCTTATCCAACATTTACCACCTAAACATCTCTTTAATATAAAACACAAGAATTCGTTAGTTAGATATAATAATGTACATCTCAAAATTAAGAATTTTATTTCCCCAAAGGAGTAGCTTAGAGGAAAAAAAGGGGGGTTTGGGACCTTGAAATCATTATTCAGAATGTTTAATAAGAACATTTTGTGTTGTTGTTATCAAGACATAAACGTACGTTTGTAAAATTAATTACCTTTAGTAAAAAATGTGAAAAAAATAAAAAAATACTTATTCGAATGTCAAGTGTATCCAACCTAACTTTGACACTTAGGAAAAAGTGAATGATTTATGTAGGCCAAGAACAAGACATTTTTTGGTTGATCACGTTAGCTATCTTTACCAAAAGCAATGAGAGTTTTGTTCTGTTCAAAATTAGGATTATTTAAATGTAAAAAAGTTTTTTTCTTTTAGTTGGCAAACTGATTTTTCGTTGTTTGATCTGTTACCAAATGCAGTTTTGTTGTCTTAGAGCGCATCCATTCATTTGTTATTGTTATTGTTTTTTTTTCAGCAAGTCACTTTCTCTAATTTATTACTAGACAAACGCCACAGGTCACTGTGTCGATAATTGAAGAATCCAAAGCAATTCAAAGGGGACCGTATAAGAGATGAATCTCTGCACCACGTGAATGGTGTAAATCTAGGCCACATTATTTAAAATATTTCAAGATTCATGTTAAAGCAAAAGAAAGATTACCAAACAAACACGTCAGATCCAGATAATGAAACTGAGTTCCTTGATTCTCAATATTTAAATGACCATTCAACAAACCATTTACATTGCTAAAAATTAATCAATACAGAGAGATTCTGTACTCAATCTCCCTTGGGCACAACATGATTAGCAAACAAATACAAACCAAAATAATCACACCGCAAACCAGCTCATACCCCTAAAATGGTAGAAAACTTCATTAGAAACCCTGTTGATCTTACACAAAAATCCTTTCCTTTTTTTACGCTTCACTTCTGGTACCTGCAATGATTTGGTTCAGGCTCGTCACTTTTCTATCAAGTATTCACAAGATTCCCAAAAGATGTGGTTTTTCCTATTTAAGAAATTATCAAAATATTGGACTTCAAGTGAAAATAAGTTACTGTGATGTGACACTTTATTGTGCACTGACAGCATAAAGTGTCCTTGTCAGTGGATCAGATATTCAAATTTCAAATCGATATATTTAGAAATTGTTCACTGTAAAATTCCCATTTTCTAAGTCGAAACTCCAAAAAGATGACAAGCAAGTTGGAGTAATAGGACAATACAAGCTATTGCACTAAATCACTACACTAGGACATGTATTTTTCAATGGGTGCGAAAAAGATCTCATAAAATACATCAGATGCAATAATTTAAAATTACTTGATAAATCATCGCACGTTATGATTGGAATAGGTATAAGGAGATTTATGACACCCTGCTCAATCAAATGAACTAGACTCCCTTAACATCATCCCACAATTTTATTTGAACATCTAATATATTGCTTAACATACGAGTAATATCTTTAACTAGAGTGCATAACAAAATTATGCAAAATTTAATATGCAAACATAATCATCATGATAGTATTTGGATGTTCAGAAACCACGCCAGACGGGAAGAGAAAAGATGTGATGGGGCAAGGTAGATTGGAGAAAATAACACGGAAAATAAAGTTTTATTTTTATGGAAAATAGACCCAGAAGCTGCACATTTCTGTACCAAGCACTAAATTTACAGTTCACAGGGCAAAATACACTACAGGAAGAAAAGCAGACCAAAAGATTGCACTTGGCTGATTGAACCTAGGAGGTCGACATTTAAAGTTATCCAGATTTAACATTCAATACCTTCATTTTCCTGTGAACTAGAAAAGTATGCATAATAATCTAAATATACAAATAAAAGTATTTAGAGGAAAGAAATAATTTTTCTTTAAAGTTGAAAATATAGGTATTTAATTTTTAAGCAGAAAAATATTTTTATATAAAATAGTAAAAGCAGTTGATATAAAAAAAATGGAGATTTGAAGGAGGAACAACAGAAACTTTAATGCAAAAAAGAACATTGCAATTAATAATTCGAGGATTTCAAATAATACAACAAATAAGTGCTAAATAACGGTAAAACCACATCTCACAAGGAGAAAAAGAATAAAGAGATATTCTTGTCCAAAAATGTGAACATAAATTTATAAAAAGTGAATGTCCTATTTATCTTTCTAGAGAAGGAAAGTAAAACCAAATCCAGAAACTTAAAACCTAAATTATAGCCTAATCATAGCTTACATGGTTTTTCAGGCTACTGAGTTTGGATCCAATGATCCTGCAGCATTGCCTTCTCCCGTTAGCATGTTGTTTGGATCCTAAACCAGAGGGTAAAAAATTAGCAGTTCGCAAGATGTGCTTAAAACGGTAAGACGGTTGTAGAGAACCTACCTCCATTCCCCATTTGATATAATCTGGAGACTCACAGGCCTTATATTCATCAACCAAACTCTCAATTATGTCCCTTGATTCATCAAATTCTGAGAGGTCATTATCCTGTCCATTTTTTATTGATGTCAGTCATCACATGATATGTCAAGTATTAGGTGGAGATGCTACAAGCCAAAGAAGTATTTAAAAGCTCCAAATTTATATCAGATTATGCAAATGAAACTGTCACACTTACGGCAAACATTGGGAACTTCCTGTACGCGTCTATAAAGGCTTGTTTCTTTCTCAACTTCTCATACTGGCTCAGAGTTTTACTGAAAAGGTGACGGATGCTAGTATGGCTTGCCAGCATAAGGCCACTGACCTACCAAATGCAGCACCTATAGGTTATTTCATAGCCCGATTTATTGTTTTTTAAACTCAACGAAATTCTTAAAAAAGAATACATACATCGACCTTTCTCCATTATAATAAGGTAAAGAAAAGCAGAGAAGTAAGATAAGCATCAAAAGACTGAAATAAAAGGATGAGAGTCTCACCCTATGTGCAGTTTGAACATATGGAGACTTCCTTGATAGAGCAACCTACCAGGCATGCAGGAATAAAGAAATATCAGATTGCCATGAAACTAAATATAAGAAAAATTACCCAAACACCACTTTAATTTGCGCAGACCTGAATACTTGCAGGACCCCACTCAATAAAGTTAACTAGTTTTCTTTCACGTATCCTCTGCAAACTTTCGTGAACCTAAATCCATGGAGAAAGATAAAATCACGACATAGTATAATAGCTCTGTTCAATATAAACATACTAGATATATGATACTTTATGATAACAAATCGATCTTGGCAAGCGGGAACTTAATGAAAAACTTCCAAAAATACACAAATCAGTACAAAACTAGAAATGCTCTCCCAACCAGAGGGAGGTTAATATAATTTTATTAGAAAAACAATTTTAATTTTTCAATGTATTTTTACCAAAGTACAGAATTGCTAAAGATTTTACGTGATAGAATGATAGAACAAGTAAGAAGTATAAAAAATTATATTGAACATCGAAATGACATATAACAGTCATAGACTTGCTGTATCAGAGACGAAAACCTCTACCATAGTGAATTTTAAGTCCAACTCATTTCTACAAAACTGGTTTATAAGATAAGATTTGCATCTATTTAATGCATAATCCGATAACAGGTGAAACAATGTCTAACAAACAAAGCTCACTTGGATAGGCTCTAACAAATGACTCTAATACCATGTTAAGAAATGAACTTTAAACTTAACTCAATCTTACAAAACTAACTTATAAAATAAGATTTGTATCCATTTATATATATATATATATATATATATATATATATATATATATATATATATATATTATGAATTGACCTTATCTCTAATCGATGTTGAACTTCTACCATATACAAAATTTATATCCAACCGTTTCTAATACAAAACCAACTACTAGCAGTTATTTTCTACAGATAACTGCCATCTTGAACTTGTAATACGTAATACAGAACTAATTTCTAATGCGTCTGTTTCTTTCAGATAATTGTCTTTACTGTCCCTGACTATCAGTTCCTATAACAGAAGAAGCAAAACATTTAATTTAAATAGAAGCAGAAAAGTTAGCAAATAGCATAAACACACATAAATATCTCTCTTTGTATTAAAAACATAGATTACACAACAGGTATAAACAAAAAGTTAGCAAATAGCTGCCAAGATGATTTTCTGTTTATAACTTGGTTTCAATTAACAAAACAACGAATTTCCGAAGTATTGATAATACTGCAAAATTATTCTGCTTACCTGAGTTGGATCAACCTCTCCTTGGATGATATTCAGAATTGATATGTATTTTGCTTGGCTAGCATCTTTGGTCCGAGCATAAGATGAGACCATAATATTCTTTGCCTGCCATGAATATAATTGTCAGTAAAGAACATAGCCATTCACTTTGAAGCTTACCTGCTGAGGAAGTCATAATACCTGTAGAAGTCTTCTCATAACATCAAGAACAGTAGTCTTACGAATTACATTAGCCTGCAAGGAAGTATCATCAATTTTTTCAATGTTTCTCTGGAAGTGTTACAGGCAAAATCACATTCATGAGCAATGGGTGTATATGCCAATCAGATTTCGAGAGAGTAAAACAGGGGGGAAGAGATGAATTCATAATTTCTGTGCTGATCTTTACATGTTAAGACACAAAATTGTGGGAAAACTTCATGCTCCAAAATCAACTTCTTTTTTTTTGGAAAAAAAATGACAGTTATCTCACCTGGCGTTCCACTGTCAAAGGTGTATATCCTGTCATTAAGAAATGGCATCTTGGTGTTGGAATCAAAGAGGCAAGAAGGCCAACCAAGTCATTATTCATGTACCCTGGATAACGAAGAGTTGTTGTACTTGCAGACATAACAGTAGAAACTAAGGAATTTGTTTGAGCAAATGTAGGGTTTGATAAATGAAGCCGTTCCACAGCAATTCTATTTAGTGCAGTATTGTCAAGAACTACAACACAGTCAGCATTAAGTGTCAGTCTCTTGAGTGTCAAAAGTGAATTGTATGGCTGGACCACCACATCACTTGTCTCCATTTGGTTAGGAAACACACTGTATGTCTGAACTAGTTTTTTGCTGTAACGGTCATTCAGAGTCTCCAACAAGTATGAGCCCATACCTTCACACAAGCAAGGAAGTGTACTCAGTACATGAGAGAAATTAACAAATAATTGTAATAAAACTACAGGTGAGGCATACTTGAGAAATCTCAAAAAACTTTCATCTTGAATATGTAGAAATTTCAAAGGCAAATAGGAATTTCAACCACTGTATTACAAGCAATTTTAGCCCGAAAAAAGCTAAAAGGTGGAATGTTCAATTTCCCCTCTTAAGTGTACAATTAATAGAATGTTTAGTTTATAAAGTGTATGAAGCAGGTCCAGATTTAGTCGATCATTTCACAAATCTTTTACTTTTTCAGATGTAGGCGATAAACAAATGCTCAAATAAGAAGAGGGGAAACTGAAGAAACTTTAAAAATTCTTTCCAGCAAAGATGAGAGGAAATGACACCTGAGCCTGTTCCTCCGGCAATTGAATGACAAAGAACAAACCCCTCAAGACTGTCACTGCCATCTGCTTCTCTATCAATCATGTCCATTATTTCTTCTTCAACATGTTGTCCCTGGACAGATACTAACAACCGTATTAGTTAAACAACAACTTTGCTACTTGCATACCAAGATCTTCCAAATGTTTAAAAGCAGTCAAAATGATCTCTGTGGTAGACTTGTCAGGGTGATCATTTGTAAAGTTGTTGGAAAAGCATAATCAAGTTCCTTGTAAACTGCTAATGTATAAGACTGACAGCATCAGGTCAAACCATCTGAGACCTTGCTAGTTATAGAAAACAAAACAAATGTTATGCATGTCTAGATGTTTGGCCTACGACATTACATGATTTTGTGAAGCAATATTTTTAAACAATAATTTAGTGTCAGGTTGTGCTTCAAGAAACATCACAGACATTGGAATGTATGTCCTTCACTGGAAAGTGCAAGAATTGATGTTATAACTTTAAAACAGACAAGGACTCTGATGACCATGACACAAGTCTACAATAATTTATTGCTAAGTATTCCAAAGGTTATTGGAAGTCAAAGACACAAAGTAAATGAATGGTTAGAAAATCTTAATTACAAAATGCTCCAGTAAGCAGTAACAGACCTGATCATATCCACTGGCCCAATTGTTTCCTGCACCACCTCCATGATCTGAGACAAAAATATTCTCATGATTGTAGAGATTTCGGTAGTCACTGTTTTGAATTCCATTAATCACTCTTGGTTCCAAGTCAATCAGGAGAGCTCGTGGTATATAATGCTGATCGTCAGCTTGGTAGAAGAAAACGTCTTTCCGATCACCTCCCTGCAGCATTCTGATTAATATAAGCAAATGCAGAACTAATAGCCACCAATCACAAGATGAGTAACGGCGCATATTATTTTGATTGCTTCTAATAACTCATGCCACTAATCAAAATTCATAGTTAAATCAAGTTGACGTAAAAGTGGAAGCAAGAAACCTTAGCACATACAATTTTCAGGACCCATGGCAACTAGCAACTTAGCAAGCCACCCACATTAAGACATAAAAACAAAATGCTCAGACCTCCAAAACTCAAAGGTAATGATGATCCCCAGTTCCCCATTTTAAAAATAACGTAAAAGAAGGGGAAAAAAAGAAAGAAAGATACTTAAATGCCTTCTCCATAACAAGAAAAATGGCACTACTCGCAAGTCCAGAATTAAAAAAAGTCCAACAGAGACCAAAAGTGTACCCTGGAGAAGTGAGATAAACGCAAATATGGCGAAATTGGGTAAATATCTAACATCCTGAGAAACACATATCCACGGAGTGGACACCCCAACTAACAATTGACGAACATTCCCGGTCAAACGCAGGTCAGAGAGCATTAGCCTAAGAATGAAGACAGGGTGTTTTGAAAGAGCGAAACAAAAATGGAGATTTGAAATTGAACCTGAGTGGCGAAGTCTTCGAGGATGCCGTCTTTGCTGATACCATGTTCGAGGCAGAGTTGCTTCCAGAACTCCATGCCGATCTGATTCCCGCATTGGCCAACCTGAAGAGTGATGATTTCCCTCGGCATTTTTGCGGTGGTAGCTAGGGTTTGGTGGCGGGGAAGACTCTTTTTTTTCAAAAACAAAATGACCCTCAAATCAATTCAAAATTATGCCTTCCTTCGTTCCAATCTTTCTTTTTGTTTTCTCAACACTCACTTCACTCACACACTCATGAATATACCACCATCCTCTGTTCTCCATTTATTTCTTTACTTACATTTCCTTTTTATTTTTTCACTCACTTAGATTACTTTTTCTTTTTATACTTTTCTATAGATATTTTCATTTTTTGTATGTTGAAAATATAAATATTTTTACTAGTAATGATTGAAAATAAATTTAAAGTGACTATTATAAAAAAAATGAATATACATATAAATTTAGTAGTTAAGTTCTGTTGGAGACTTTTATTAAACTATTATATATAAAACTCCTTTTTTAAAAGAAATATTTGAATAAAGCATGAATAGGGTCAATTCAATTTTATAAAGACCGATAAAATTTATCTTATTTTATTGCAATCAAAGCAAGCCATAACAATAATGAATAAGAAAAAGGAGATAGAATAAGATTTGAATTTAAAGAAATTAAGAAAGAAAAAACAATGAACAAAATACATATACGTCGCAATAAAATAATTAAAATTCTTGCTCAAAATGTAATCTTTGATTTTCTACGGCAACCATTTGAGAAAAAGACTTTTTTTTTTTTTTCTTTTCGGACAAGTTAAAAAATGGGATGCAATCTCTTGTAAGTGTTTCGGTTGGATCTGGGTCCTCTACTTCGTACACGATTTCCCATTCTGCTTCGTCCGTCCTCGCCTACTCGCTCCTCTGTCACGCGCGTCTAGTATGCTCCGTCATGGCACTCCGACGATCAAGTCAGAATTCTAGTGATAGAAAGAGAATGTGGAAATAAATGTGCATTCAATGTAATCAACTACCTTTCACCTTTCACCTTTGGCTTATATTTATAGTGTTCATGATGGGCCAGTAATTAGCGATTTCTTAATCACGGCTCAATCCACGGGCCATCTCTTGTAACCGTGTTTTACCTTAATCCTGGTTTAATCTCATTCCTTGTCGAGACCAGGTAAGTGGGAACATGCTTCCATAATCCGGCCGGTCCTGCCTGCCAGGTGGATCTCCTGATCCGATGCATCGATGCTGCCGTGCCCTCGCGGCTATGCGGATCTTCGTAGATTTTCCATTGTCTGCTAGAGCACCGTTCGTTCGATTAGCGTCCGTCCGGTCCATATGATACTCAAGCCCTAAGCCTTAGGCAGTTTCACTGTCGTATGGCCTTGTCATGGTGGCGTAAAGATTTACCTATAAAACAAGAAAGACTTCCCTCGGGAACGTGTTCAATTGGGGAATGCTCGTTTCCACAGCGCGGATCAACGCGTGACAGCGAGAGCGCGGCCGGTTGGGAACATGTTCCATTGGAGAACACTCATGTTCTTGACACAGAGAATGGTCGATCGTCTTGCTGTGATGAATCGGTTATGACTAGACAGTCATGCGGACACGACAACGTATCGTGTGCGGCGTTCCCGAATGCTGATGAGGTCTACTCGATTATCGGTCCTCTCGTTTGGCGACCCAGCGAGTCAACGCTTTGGTCATATCGACCGTTTCGTCCCAGCATTTCGAAGAGAATGGAGAATGCGGTACTATCTTATGCTGGCATGATAGTGAATTCTTCAAGGTTTTTCTTACAGAGGGTCACTCCCGACCGCCTAGACCGGGCCGAGTCGCGCCCATCGTCCTAACTTGGGGTCTTGGCTTTTCGTCTAGGTCCTAAGTTTCGTCTCTCAGGATTTCTCCAAAGGTTAGTCTCGCCCGCCACAACCAGGCTTTACTCATCACGTTTCCTTAGGTTTTTGATGTGGCGGTCGTCCTGATGTTCGTACGGCCGTCCGCCTCACTCCTTACATTACAGTAAGCTTTTCAATTGTTACCAAGTTCTAATTACTAATATTTTCTCACATAGCAATAAGATTGTTGACCATTTGTCCTATTAATGAACAACTCTAAGCAAATGTATATAATTTAGTCTACTGAAGTGTTACATTTTATAGAGACGTATTCTAGCTAGTATATACGTAAATTCCATGTATTTAAAATAGGTTATACTTGTATATAAAGAGGACAAAGAGCTTAGTTGGGCAACCATTAAAATGGTTTTTGTTGATAAAAAGAAGTAGAAACGTAAATACTGAAAACTTAGAAATAGATAAACCTCCTCTTTGTTTCCTCCATTAAAATGTTTTTTTTTTTTTTTATGAAAAGAAGTAAAACATAAATATTCCAAGCTTAAAAAAGAGATAAACCTCTCTACTTGTGCCCATGATAGAAAGGCATACATCTATTATTAAGTGAGAAAATCTAAAAATAGAAAGAAAAAAAATACTATGAAAATCAAGAAAAGATAACGATATTATCGTTTTTTATAGCTTGTAAAGAAATCGGAGAGAAAATATATAAAAGATTATGTAGATGGTATAGGTTTATGTTTAACTAAAACTTTGATTTATTGATAATTATATTTTCTAAATAAATAAAATTAATTCATTAAATTTTAATATTAAGTAAAATAATTTATTATAGTATATTATTGTTATTATTATTTTAGAATATAATTTTTCAATACATTAAATATTTGTAATAACTTTTAAAATTTTAATTTAATTTTCAAAAGGATACTTTTATATAAATTATTTTAAAAAATATATTTTATAAATTATTTTCTAAATATATTAATAAATACCATTAAATTTATTTACACAATTACATCAACCAAATCAACAATAAACTTTTCACTCATTCTCTACTCACTTTTTCTCAATCGAAATAATATCACTTTTCACTCCCTTTACTTATTTTCTTTCATTTTCCACCCCTTAATCTAAACAAAGCCAGAGAGCAACTACAACTTATATATCATAGAAAACTACACTTTGAATAATCTTAAATAATAATAAAAAGTTTAGACCCACTTGAGAACCAAGAAAATATAATGATGAAAAGGGAAGAAGTAGAAAAAAGATTCTCACTATCCATTTTTAAGTATTCCCTTATCACAAGTACAGCAATGATATGTGTTTTTGAGAAAGCCAAACCACATGCTCACTATGCACTGATGCCCAGCTATGCCTACACACATCCTTCAATCCACATCTTTTTGCCTTTCTTGCATCCCCTCTCCACCATCCTACATTTACATTATTCTTGGATTCCTATGCTTTATAATTTGCCCAACTATTAATATTGAATGCTAAAAAGTAAACCGCTCCTTCAAGATTATTCAATATTCAATAATAAATTATTACATCTGAATTGAAAGGGAAAAACACCGATCTTAACTTCACCATATCAAAAAAATGCCACTCGATGCTGAATGTTTATGGTTTTTTTTTTTAACTCATCTTCCTTTTTTTTTATTCATAGAATGTTGATGTGATTATCATCACTTCCACTCAATTACCATTTTTGGCAAATAGTTGTAGCCCAAAAGATGGATACAAACTTCAGTTTGGTAGACCCAATCACTGCTTGAAGGGAAGTATAACGCACTTCCCCCTAATCAATGTGCTTTCTGTATGCTCGCTTAAGAAAAAAGAAGGCATTCGTCGTGAGCATCAAACTGCAAAAGAACTCTATTTAAATCCATTGATGGAGAAGAATTCTATAGCGAATATAGCAATCCGGTAGAATGATGGACTACATTTTTGGTTTGACTTCATGTGACTTTGTGTCAATGGATAACAACACCCCTCTCACTCACTAACAGCTAGAGAAGTTAGACTTACTAAAAGCCAATAGCAAAATTACATTTCCGTCTAAACCAAATTCTGTTCACTTTCATTCAACTATCTTTTCCTTCAACATCCTTCTAATATACTACACAGGCAACACAAGGGATTTCCGAATTTGTTATATAGAGTTTAAGTCACACCATCGAAGATGCCTATGCTCTACAAAGTCACTGAATCAATGCAGCGTGGAATAATATTCAGCATTCTGCTGCTCTACTATTGACTTTAATAGGCCTTATAGGAATACCTGGGAAAGAACAAATTAAATTACCTGCAGAACCAATAAGAAAATACTGAAAACCAAAATTACCAATCGTTTGCCTACAAGTGAAACAATGGGCATAAAAAAGTTATAACAGGAATATCAGATTAACGAAGCCAAGCACAATTTAAAAACAATAGTGGCCATATATTTCGAATACCATAACTTGAAAGTAGAATTAGCGCAAAGGGACTTGTGATTGTCTTCCAATCTAGAAGAAGCTCAATACAGCTATATTTAAATTGCATGCAGTATAGTATCGCATACCCAAAAGAACTGAAATATCACGTTCAAATTGATACTCCATCCATATAGATCAGCACACATATAAACAACACATAACATTATATCCAAGGATATAATGAGACGTTTGTGCAGTTACACTAACATATAATAGAACTACTTAAAAGGGTGGCTTCAATACATGACGCTACCAACATTTTTGAGATTTCGGAAGGGTTAACCATACACTAACTTAACCTCATGAACAGGAGGCAATTTGTGGCTTTCCACAAACCAGCATGACAAGACGAAGAAAGCAAGAAAGCCTTGTTTAATATCAAATAAATATTTTCTTAATGCCACGCGTTATGTAGCAGTTTTAGATGTTGTATGGAAATATTTTATATTATGCATTTAAAAGAATAAAACAAAACACAAAATTAAAATAAATGTCATTTACCAAAGCATTGTATTTAGACGTCAATACAACATCATGAATGTGGTCTTCGATCAACAGAAACTTCAACGAGCTTCTCTTCCTCTGGTTTAACAGTTAATGGCATATCCAAGAGCATGTTTGGTGGGGCAAAATACATGTGTAGAGACATCATACAAATGATAATACCCAAGAAAAGCTGCAAAGAGGAAAAAATAAAACAAAACATAATAACCACTTATAGCATTAGAACATATAATACAGGTATCCGCAAAATTATGTCCAACAAATTGATTTGACTTCAGAGTTCTGCTGGGGAGAGAGTGTGGAAGGTAATTTACCTGCAACGTAGGTTTGAAGTTGAAGAGAAATAGCGAAAGTATCATTGTTAGCAGCATTGCCATTGATGTGGAATAGACCTAAAGAAAGCATCAACAACTAATAATTAGGAGAGAATATAAATAAACAAGTATCAATTGTGATGCTATACTTCTTTACTAATTTCAGTGTTAAAATAATTTCCCTTGTATGAAAAATATTATTCTTTGGAGGTAAACCTAGCATCAAGCTCTATGGTAAAGTAGATTATGTAACAAACACAAGAGAAAAGGATGCTGGCAGGAGGGTCCAAAGATATACCTTCACAATATTATCAGCGTGTTTCATTAACCAAGAAACCAAAAGACCAGTAGACCCTAAATTCAATACCACCATCCAGGTCGTGATAGTGTATCCATTAAAAATACGTTGCCACCACGGCCCATTTTCAAATCCACCTCTGAAATCATCCACGAGTAGTCTTGCCATATTGAAAAGTGTGCCAAACCTGTAAAAAAATTCACTTCATGCGTATTCCTCCAAGTAAATGTAAAAAAGTATTTGACAATGACAACTAGTCATTCCCAAAGTGCCATAACAACGAACTCAAGAAGCCCTTGACACCTCTACCAAGTTTAAAGACACGTTAGTTTCTCTCTAACAAAGAACAGTGCACAAATAAAAATTCTCTGAATTAAAAAAAAAATCCAAGAAAAATTTGCTTAAAAAAGGTACCACGCGTTTATTTTACCAAACATTCCACTAATAGTGGAGATACAAATCTATTAAACATATAATACCGCTACCTCCAAAAGCAAGCAGAAAAACCACAAAAAATGTCAAGTTCAAAGAGTTAGGAAATATGAATCTACACTGAATGAACTGCATGAATTCAACAGTTATATATGCTCTGCTCGTTCTTAGAAAGTGAAAACAAAGCACTCATTTCTTGGGACATAAAATAACCACATTCATTTAATAGGCTAAGGGAGGAGAAATGGAGAAAAAGTTTCTTCTGACATAAATAGTTTTAAAGATAAAAAACACATGTGCCTATACGTTCGTAGACATTTGATAAATTGAAGAAAAAATACCTACGTGTACAACTGCATATTCTGCCAGTATAAGCTGTCATTGTTTTTCTTCATCAAGAACTCAGTATAAATTCCAGCTAATGCTGAGAGACAAGCAGATAGAACTCCAAGCATGTATCCCTGAATTGGTGCCGAGAAAAGGGATTCACAGGAAGTCTCTCCACAGCCCCTAACCTAAAACAACAAACCGTAGTGGTCATTCTAAATAAAATTTGTCACAAGATTAATTTACCTAATACATAAACCATTGACCATAAAAGGAAAAAATACAGAACAGAACAAATATGTACTTATGCTTCAATTTGTATAATTTTACATGCTATCTATTTACATCTCTTGGGTCTTCTAATCGTGGACATTTCAAGGGAAATTTCTGCTACTATCATGCAACGGAACCAAATCATCTGTTCCATTTGTGATTTGTCAGCCATTTTGTCTCTGTTTTGTTTTGTTTTTATTTAGGAAAAGTGCTTGTCCTCCCTAAAAGGCACTTCACTCATGACCAATGAGACACTCGGTTCAATCCCCGTCAAAATAATACAGATGCCGTGTATATTAATAGATGCTTTCTGATACCATGTACAAATGTCAGCAGAGGAAGGCAAAGCCTGTTGAATTTATTTGAAACCTTCTAAATCCAAGAATGTACTACTCAAACTTTAACATTTGAAGCTATCAGGATCTTAACAGGCTACAATTATCACAGAATAAATCACGTTTAGCATGTAATGACTTAATATCATGTCACGTATGCAGTTTTACAAATCAGAAATTTAAGGAAAAATAAATATCGTTAGAAGGAGGAAAGGATGAGGTAGAAGCAGTGCATGTGAGCCATCTTCCAAAAAGAAACAACAAATTTGATGCATGAAAATGGCTTTATGGGAGTGTCACATAAGTAAATGACCCATAAAATATATCCAGACGTATTCCAGCACAGCTACCCTAGCCTGTACAAACGTCGGGACTAGATATTCATCTAACTCTTCAACATTGAATTTCCAGTTCATAATCCATATCAAACAATGGATAAATCATAGTACATAACTTCTAATAAAAATAAGTTTAAAGGCACAAAACCAAATTTGTGGGACTCAAGTCTCTGGCACCTGACTAGTGGTTGTCCCGACAGCCAACAGCACAATAGCCATCCACTGCAAGTTAGAAAGCCTCCTCCCCAAAAACATCCTTGAAAGAAACAAAATGAAAAGTTAAAAACTTCAGACACTAACTGAGAAATCAAAAACACTGTTCTGAAATCTGAACCGTGAAAAGAGAAGGCACCTGAATAGCAACCCAGTGGTAACAATCTTCAAATTTCCCATTATCTGATAGGTGGAAGTGTCCACATAGGTGAGTGTAGCAAACTGCACATTATTGTGGATCAGATATATAACTGAAGGAATAGGGAATAGAGCCACCGTTTTCCACTCCGTTGTCATCTTTGGCAGAGGTGACTTTTGGCATTCCCTCCACAGTAACAAACTTGACACTGCAAGCTGAGTGTGATAGTAAAGATGAAATCACAAACCGATGTCATGCAGCACAAAATCTCGGCTCCTATCTAATAAAAAATAACGCATTAAGTGTTTTTCCATTTACCTTGAAAATCTCTGCGAGAAATGGGACCGTAGCGTAATCATACTTGTACTCTCCGTTACTTTGCGAGAGGGTTGTGAGTATTCCCTGCCATGTGAAACTTATCGAAATCAAATTAACATTAACTACTTCAAGTGTGCGTAAATGGACGACGGAAACGGGTGAAATTAGGGTTTGAATGTGAGGATTTGGGAGAATGGAAGAGAGTGAGAGTCACCTGAGAACTGGTGAGGACGGTGAGGAGCGCAGCGACGAAGTACCACTGCATCTTCTAACACTTCCGCAGATCCACGAACAGAGACTCAAGAAACACGCACTCAAACGCACCGTTTAGTGCCAATTTTCTTTCATTTGCTATGAAGGGCTTTGGCGCGTGTCCTCGTTATTTAATACCAAAATATTATTTGTGAATAAAAAAAGAATAATGTCTTTTAAATTCAACAACTTTAGTCCAAAAGTAAAAAATAAAAAAGAGTATCGACTAAATATAAAAATTTGTATGTGTAGAAATATTATTTATCAAAAAATAATGAACTAAAAGATTAAGAAAATGCAAGTTTGATTAAAAAAAGAAATAAAAAAGAGAAAAATGATAAATTGTCAAAAATAACTTTTTTGTCTCAAATTCAACATATTGAATTACAATAATCAAATTAAAATGAACTAAATTAAAGTAATCAAACTATAAATCATGCATAACTAATTACAAATAATGTGCAATAATATAGGTTATACAATCATTAATGTAATAAACATAATAGACTGTATTCAACAATGTCTTGGTGCTTTCAAGATGTTAATATAGGGTACATTACAATCAAAATACCTTCTTATTGTGTTGAAAAGATATACTATATATGTGAATAATGAATCACTAGAACAAACACTTCTTCAAAACTTTAACAAAAAAGAGTTAGAATGACATAATATACATATTTTTAAATTAAATATTATTAAAGAATATAATTATATAAAAATTATTAAAGAAACATATTGTTTGGAAATTAAAAATCTCTCTCTCTCTCTCTCTCTCTCTCTCTCTCTCTCTCTCTCTCTCTCTCTCTCTCTCTCTCTCTCTCTCTCTCTCTCTCTCTCTCTCTCTCTCTCTCTCTCTCTCTCTCTCTCTCTCTCTCTCTCTCTCTCTCTCTCTCTCTCTCTCTATCTATCTAAATAGCAACAGTTTAAAAAATTGCTTAATTAAAAAAAATAAAGAAACTTGATCAAATAACAAAACACACAGAAGGGCCAAAATGTTCAGGCCATCTAAATTAATAATAATAATAATAATATCTTCATCCCTGTACCAAGTATACTTAATTAACCCTACCTGTTAGGGTAATCTTGTGAGAAATTGAAGGCAGAAATTTCGGTGGCTGTAATAAGAAATTGAAGAAGCAAATTAATAATGCCGCAAATAGTTGAGCCATGGTTACAATGTAATAGATTTTCTATATATTGCATGCACCAATTATGGAAGACAATCAAAATAACCTCACATTTTCAAATAGAAACACAAAATTGGAAACATGGAATTCAGAATCGAATGTGTTCAAACTTTAGCTCAACTCAAATTAGGTCAATGGCTTTTGTACAAATCCGTATGATCTATTTGTGTATATAACTCTCACAGAAACAAGTTCCAGGCATGCACACAAGCACATGTACGAATCAACAGATGCAGACAGTTTAAAATCTTGGTTTGATTTGAAGAACCAAATTTATTAGAGAGAATATGGCAGAACCAGAGAAAGAGAGAGAGAGCGAGATCGATACGCTGGAAGAGTGTGAAGGGGAAGAAAATGCTGTTGTTGGTGCATTGAGTGATTCACACATGCCAAATACATCTCTAGCTGAGCTGAACATGTTGCTTGTGTTGCTCTCGTTATTCTACTTCTCAAGCGATGAGTGTATAGAACATGAGGAGAGTAAAGAGAAGATAAAGGATGAGGTTACTGTAATTAGAAAATGCACATCACGATTACAAAGAAAGAAACGAGGGAGACACGACCCTAAGCTTGGGAGAAAACCAATTTCGTCTAGATTTCAAACTACAGTAAAAGATTCCAGGTATATCATTTATTATACATTAAGTTTTTCTAGCTTTGTTGTATGAATTGTTGCATGAGTTTTCTTTCTCTCTTTTCAAAACATGATACAAACTTAGAGCTTGAGACTCTGCATTTTTGAGAGGTACTGATTGATTTTCTCCTGTTTGGGAGAAAGAAAGCTGAATTAAAATACAGAAGATTTGGCCTCTGAATTCATCCTGCTTATTGTTCTTGTTTTCAGGCATGGAAGAAAAATGTGAAGTAAAAATTTTCTGTTGTGGAGGAATACACGAATCAACATATATAGAGATTATGGCAATATTTTAGAAGCTGTATATAATTGAAATAAGAATGGTGGTGGTGGACTACACCTAACATTCTTGACGCAATTCATGTATATACTATAGGAAACAGTTTCTGTTAGTTGGGATTTGAATACCTATCGGTAGGGATGTTTACAACCCAACCTAATTTAAAACTGAAGAAATGTTTAGGATTGAAAATTAAATATATTAATACATGAATTTCTTAGATTGAATTGGGTTGTTATTACAATTTTATATTCCGTGTTTAGTTTATTCAAATTGGCTGTATTAGATAAACTTATTGTGAAGGAATAATCATTTGTTTTCACGGAGTTTTCTTAAAATATGCGATTCTGTTCCTTCTTAAAGAGTTTCTCAAAGATGGGCTAAATACGTTTTAAAATGATATTTTACTTTAATAGTACTTAGCAGCAGTCCATCAATGTTGTTTAGATATCCATATTCTGATAAATGTACATGATTTCCAACTACATGGCATGTTTACTTGAATGGCTAAGTACTATATTTGTCATTGACTATCACTCAACCCTTTATCATATTCTAATAATATCTAGGAATCAGAGAGAAAAATGTTCAGATATTGACCGGTTTGTTAAGATTGTATGGATATATTTCATTAGGGGCTTGTAGCCACATACATTTCCAATTGTAGACCCACCTTTTATCCAATAATTCTATATATAAAAACAATTTACTATTCATAAGGATAATGACTATAATTAGTCGAGTCAATTTTCAGCAATGGTCTTTTTAACTTATCCCGTCAAATCGATTGTAATAAAATAAAAGGTAACACGTACAACCTCAGATTATTTAAAAACATAAAGTAAAATTGCAGGACTATTAGTTGCGTTACAGTGATGCTAGTAACTTGCAAACATTGATAAAAAAAAAAAAAAAAAAACTCTAAGAAAGGCATGTATCTGTGCATTGTTTTTCCTACCACATTTATTGCCATAGAAGATGAATATCTAAGAGCTACATCATGTTCATAGAGAAAAACAAATAGGATACAAGGGAAATAATTTATGCACACTAACTAAAGTGCTTCCTATCTCAATGAAGAGATGTAAACCAAGAAAGTAACCCTAAGTTATCATCTCTGAGCATCCCCCTGCCTACAAGAAAATAACAAGCAGTCAAATATCAGATGTCTGACAATCTTCAGTCTGATATTCTGATCTCCACACCTAAAATGTCCTTCACCACCTCATATGTTACAAACGCGATTGCTATGGATGGGACCACCTGCGAGAAATCAAGATTCAAGAGAGATTAAGATTGCACGTATCTTCAGTTAATCACTTTAAATGGAGGTTGCTATGCAAAGTGCACTGATTTGGGGGATTCCACACTAACTGTAAATGACTTTTAAACAAATTCTAACATGAAACCAAAATCTTATAACCAATTCATAAATTAATGAAACAACGTTTTCACTAATAAAGGGTAAAAGACTGTTTTTGACTTGGATTGAGAAAATGTGAGACAACGTTAATAACATTACAAACCTAAGATTGTATGTTTTTTTTGGTAGTTGATCATGCACTTCATCAAGCTGAGCTGGATTAATATATAATTTAAGATCAAAATGTGAAATATTTGACTCAGACTACAGACACTTGCGTTCTACAAATAACTATTGAAGAACAGACTCTGTTCTAATCAGGTAGAAGCATGTGAAGTTCACAGTTTTAATCAGGGAAGTAACACCGACAGAGTATGATATAGGAATCGCACACAGAAAACATTCGGATGACATATATTAATGTATGATCAAACTTGTTTTAAGTGCTTCATAGATATAGTACATTAGTAATACCTTGGTCAAGAGAAGAAAGGAAAACCTTACTCTCTCAATGCATTGCATATATTTATGCACATATGTTTTACCCACATTTTTTCAGGACGTAACATTATTTATGAATACTGGATGAAGTCTGACCTTTACAGAATTCGGCACCAGACCCTTGTATAATGCACCAAATCCTTCATACCGAACAGTTTTCCTAAAGGCATCAATCATGCCACTGTATTCAAGCGGAACCTTTCCTCTTCCATCACCAGCTACGACAGAAGCAGCGTGGTTCCAACCCACCATCTGCATTCTTCGTCGAATGACATCAAGAGGGTAAGCAACGGTTTGTCCCATAGTTCCAGCTGCAGCACCACAAGCCAGGCGAGTTGTCACACTCAGCTCAGAATCTTGAACTAGACCAAATGGATTGGATTTAACTAACCAATCTTTCAAAGACTCATAAACAGCAAAGTTGAGACCCACATAAGGAATCTGAAAAACAGGAATAAGTTAAGAGTAAGACTAAGCCAATAAATCCTGTGACAACCAAAAACCGGAGCTTTCGTTCAAATTTAAAGCAAACTTTAGTTAGTTAACTATCATTACAAAGCACACAGAATATTTTAGAAGAGTAACTTTTCACATTTCTATAAACTTTCAGGATGTTAGAAATGAGAGAAGAGGTAGTAAATTAGTACAGCTGGTATGTTAGTTAATAGTTAGTTAGTTTGAGGGAGGGAGTTAGTGATATAAATAAATAGGAGGACTGACAAGCGGGGAATTCATTGTCAGCTATTATTTGTAAATTGAGTTTTTGCTCTTTACGAAGGCAGAGATCTGTTCATCTTTTGTGGAGAAGGAACGGTTAGAGGGAGAGATTTATCTCCTTTGTTCTATTCATTTTCATTCTATCAATTTGTTTTGCCCAACTCTTTTCTGGTTTTGCAACAAAAATTGAGCACTTTTGCTGAAGAATGATTTAGATTTTAAAGTATTGTGCACCTATATATTTTCCATCAGGAACCGATCATAACCAGGTAAAAACTTGTCACCATAACACCCCTCGCCCCCCAATAGTAGTACTAATATCGATTGAGTCAGAGCATTGAGGCAGTGGAAAGCCTTTTATCTGAATAAATTGTTCTTCGAAACATTTTAACCAGTAGAAGAACAATTATTAGAAAATATAATTAAATAGTGAAGTCCAAATCATTAAAACCAAACATTTCAATGTTAAGTGCTGCTTTATGATCAATCTACACCCACTTTATGATCAATCCTACACCCTGATGTTGATCCTATGTTCTTCACAAAGTACTGACAAGATGCTATCTAATTACAGATAATAACCAGGAATAACTCACTAAAGACCTTAGTCACACATCGCTACCAACATACCCACATCTATAAGTGGCGCCAAAAAGTAATGGTATTAAATTGTCCCCTAAGAAGGGGGTAGACATTGACAAGAACTCAACAAAATCAAGTGTCAGTGTTTCATGGGTTCTCTCCCCCTCCCCCAACTGCAACCTGCAAGTCCTGATTGTTACTGTCAAATGTAATAGGAATTTCCAGAAAGCTAATAGTAGAAGAATATCATTAGAATTTTTTATTACATCCATAATCATCAACTTCCTATAAAGAAATTCCAGAAAAATTGCTTACAACTCCAATGACTGAAGGAAGCCATCCCTTATACAAAGCACGTGGACCTTCTTCTCTGAGTACAGTTGACAGAGCATGAAACATTCCTCTGTATTGGTAAGGGGACTTCTCTGTCTGCAAATACAAGGAAAAGAAAAATTAATGTTGTATTAAGAAAACAAAAAACATTAAGGCACTTTAATATAAACCTTTTTTCCACTTGTAGCTATCACAAGTATCTTAATTTTATGCCTTTCCAGCTACCTTTCTGTCCAAAAGCAAGTTAAACAGGGAATAGGTAAAAAGCAAAAAAGAAAGTACCTGTACAGTTATTCTGCCTCGAACCATGTCCATCGGGTAAGTTGCAGACATAGCAATTATTCCCGCACAAGCTCCAGCTCCAAGACGTAAAACAGGAGTCAGCTGAGCATCCTCTGCCGAAGTACAAGGGAAATAATATTTAGAAAAACGGGTTTAATTATTGAGAAATTTCTTTAGGACTACTTGTTTCCACTTTATTATTTTAGAAATATTTTTCAAAAGGAATTTATTGAAGTCAACCTAGTGGGTATTAGGGTAAGCTTATTCTGAGTTCAAAACAATTGATGATCAAAACATTACTAGAAATATGAAAAGGGACAAAAATTAGATAGAGTTCCTCTTTACACACTTGTAGCATTGCTCTCCAATATAAAATAGTAATGTTTATACCGAAGTATGAAATATTTAAAAAAGAGGATGAAGTGGTCCAAAATTAATATATGCTATGCTCTACTGGAGAACAGAACCTAAAGAACTGATTAAGTTTTATCCTTTCAAAAAAAGTGATTTCCCCTCAAAATTATGAAAGCCAAAACAGGCTACTGAACCAGTACTCCCCCTCCCTCGACAATAATACAAATACACCAGAAGGAGAAAATAGTAAACATGGGCATACCGTTTCCAGTTTGCTTCTGATACAGTTGTAGTATAGCCCTACCAGAAAAAGGAACATTCAGTAAAGAAGAGGAGAAGGTGTTACGTATGAAATGCATAGATATAAAAATTGAAACTTCTTTGCGCAGGAGTGAGAGACCCTCAGCTTAAAGAACGTTGGTTTGAAAGCAAAATTGAAAAAGGATTGCAAAATTGTCAGCATAAAAGTGTAGTACATGATCGTATATCTAAGGGAAAACTTACTTAGAAGCTTGCTCATAACTGAAGAACTTCACCGCAGAATTGGGGACAATTCGAGCGCAATTAGTTCCATTCCCTTTGAACAGCCCACGAAAACCTTCAGTTCTCCATATATATTTCAGACCTTGAATCGTTCCATTGTATTTTATATTGTGTGGATTCTGAACCTGTGAATTGCAAAGGTACATCACATCACACGTATGATATTGATACATCCCGGCACCAACAAACATAGTTGCTTGTCAGATGCACTATTTTAATAACAAGAATAAATAATAGCTAAAATCACATTTCGAAGTAAACAACTAAATTGATTAACCTGTAGCAAAATCTTCAACCTTTCCAGTGGAGCAACTGCTGTTCGTGATCTACATAGATACAAAAAAGGTTTCAAGTCAAAAGACTGAACATAATGCAAAAAGGATGTTGAAATTACATCAAAGAGATATCCAACAAAGTCAGATTATGTTCATATAAGTATGAAACTACACCTATGGACTCCAAACTAAAGCAGACTCTCATATTGGACAGGAACACACTGCATTCATTCCAACAAGGAAACAGATTTTAATGCAAATCGGAGTTAGTATATTTTAATAAGTTGTCTCACAAAAAATTAGTTCCATAAAAGAAATTAAGCTTCGTACATGGCCACAAAACTGGAGTTTATCTAATACAATTGATATAATCCATAAGCAGGAAGATGTACAGAAACTTATTTTTGCCATTTCCCAGGTGAACAGTAAGGCTTGCATTTTTACTAGATCATATCCTATTCCATTAAATAAAAAATTAAAGAAAAAAAAAACAAAGAAAGAGATTTCACTAAACAAGAAAACAAGCGCCTCATTACTCCCGAGACTGCGAATAATCAAAGTTTAATTAATAATACTAATATAACAGGCTTCAATCGAAGCCAGTAGCATCGAAGTTTCCGGAAACAATAACATTAAAAAAAAAAAAAAAACTATTAACAAATAGTCAATTTCTCCTGAAATTGATTGAACATGCAATCAATGCATACATAGACGCACGCATATGTCGGGTTGTGTATTTCCGAAAAGAAGAAAGAAAAGTTGAAGAAATGAGACGCACACTCCTCCGGCGACTCCACCGGCGACGAGGGACTTGCAGATGGTAGTAAAAGCATAGGAGGGAGTCTTAACACCTTCCCTGGCTAGCTTGGCTTCCTCGGCCAGATTCACGATCTTTGTCTCCGAAGCCATGAAAACCCTGACCTTCTATTTTTTATTTTAAGCGAAAATAAAGTTAACCGTATGAGAAATTCAGATCTCAGGTTCCCAACGCTTACGGCAAAGACATGTTCTGTGAAGGTTATTCTGTGACGGTTCAGAGCAGAGAGTGTGTGAGGAGAGCCACCAAAACCACAACCAACCTCCCCCTGTGACGGCGTTCGTTTCGATTGTACCATTCATACAAAATATATATATATATATATATATATATATATATATATATATATATATATATATGTATATATATATATAGACACACACATACGTGGACACAGTCCATTCCCCTATTACATCACTCCCATTTTAAATGAAATCACATTTCTCCCTTTTTGATGCTTTTTCACAGGTGTTTAGGCAAAAAAAAAAATTACCATAATAATAGCAAAATTTTGAATACTACTTTTATAAGAATAATAATATCAAAAAATTTATATATGTTAAAGCATTATTTTTCTTTAATGAATGTTTGGAGTTCAGTTTCAAACTCGAATTTAGAACTAAAAATACTATTTTATTTTAAGAAAAATTGGACCCGCAGTGAATTATATCTCTTGGTTATAAAAATAATATATTCTCGTTTATTTTTATTTATATAAATAAATTCATTCACAATAACTATTAGTGTGGGTTAGTTATGACTTGATTCAACATATGTTAGGATAAATCAGAATTAAAAAATAAGAATGCAGTCTTGGATATTTAATTATATCCTCTTCTAACTTTTATTTATTTACATAAAAAGATTGTTTTATATTACCTGTAAATAAGTAAAAAATACATGTGTTTTGTACACACACAAAAAAAAAACTACAATATTGTAGAATATACTTTGCCCATTCTCGTTTTTCATTTTCTTTACCTCATTCTATTTGTTTTATCGCAGTGTTTAATATAACCTATTTTAAAATATGTGAACAATAAAATAATTTGAGTATATCCTCCGCCACACTTCTTCAAAGTTCAATACCCACCATTAAAAAACTTTTTATTTTTTATTTTATTTATTTTCTGCTGCTACGTTAGCATCAAGGTCCACTATTGGGTGAAAGTATTGGCCAAACCGCGTGCGAGCCAGATAAAAACGACCACGTTTTCATATTTGTCCTATCGTATTTATTTTTGGTTTAATAGATTCGGAAATCCCTATATTTGGGAGTTTGTTTCAATTGGGTCCTCCAATTTTGGAAGTGACCAATTAGGTCCCTAATTTTGTCAATTTGAATCAATAAAAGTCTTTTCGTTAAATGCTGCCGTGAAGTTTTTGAACATGTGGTACGCTGACGCTTTCAGGTGGCACCGTTTCAAGTGCATGGATTATAAAAGGGTGAAATCACTAAATTAAAAGGGTGTATTTGAAGGTGAAATCTCTAAATTAAAAAGGATTTCACCCTTTTATAATCCACCTATACACTTGAAATGGTGACACCTGGAAGCGTCAGCGTTTCAAAAACTTCACGTCTGAAAAGCTTTTATTGATTCAAATTGACAAAATTAGGGACCTAATTGATTACTTCCAAAATTGGAGGACCCAATTGAAGCAAACCCCTAAATATAGGGACCTCTGAACCTATTAAACATTTATTTTTTTATTTTTCTTATTCTCACTTTGTTATTTTATTTACTTTTTCTTATTTTTCTTTTCAATTACTTGTTTTTTCTATTCTCTATTTCTTCCAAATAAATCATTATCTTTTATTCACTAGGCTTTTAAAAATAATCAGCAAAAAAGTATATTAACATGATAAAAAACAGAATTATAAACGTTTAATCTCAAATACAAATTAACTATGAAATTAATCCATATACCATAACTAGCGATGGAAAAAAATTCTGGAGCACAAGTATCCGCGAGTAAAATTTGTGGTAGGTAGTTACTATCTACGGATATTTACTATCCGCGGGTAACGGGTAGCAGGTATTTTAATACGCGCTTCTAAACAGGTCAGGTACGGATAGTATATATCCTACCCGCAGGTACCCGTTACCCGCAAAAAATAATAAAAATAAAAATTATATATTTTTTAATTAAATTTAATTAAAAATTAAATAAAATTATATTTTATTAGGTTAAATTTAATTAAAATTAAATTTTAATTTATATTTAATTTATTTAATATTATATTATATATATTTTTTGTAATTTTATTTAAATTTTATTTTAAAATATATAAAATAATTTTTTTTCAGGTATCCGCGTGTATTTTTTAAACGGGTACCTAGCAGATAGCAGGTACAGTTTTATACGGCGGGTCAGGTTGTGGGTAGACACTATTCGTGTCCAACCCGACCCGTTGTCATCCCTGACGATAATAATATGATATCTCCTTACAAAAGTACAATGCAAACATTACCTAAGTGCTTACTTGTCGAAGATTTGGTTTCTTTTGAAAAAAAAATAATTGCTAGTATGATGGTATTTAGTATATCAGAGTGTGTATTTACTTTGATAATATTAAGTTCACAAAGTGTTACTTAAACAAAAAAAAATTATTACCATAACACTTTTGGTCTTATCAACATTAATATATTTTTAAAAGAACTTAATACAAAGTATATTATAGGTGTCGTTTGTGAAGGTTGTATGTTATTTATTGAGAATTAGGTGTTGCTTACTGAGTGTCGATTACTATAGTCAATTATTGCTTACCATAACTGAATAACTCTGTCAAAAACAAAATGTCGACTATCATAACACACCCTATGTGTTACTTGACAATGTTTATGTACCACCTACTATAACTAATGGTGAATTACTTGGCCATAGACTGATATGTGTTATTCTGTGTACCTTGTCACAAGACAACTAACTTGACTACTTCTATCGGTCACAAGTATGCTTGTATCACTCGACCACGCTAACCTACCTAACTACCACTATCCAATTATAAGTTGACTAGTCTAATCACCTTTCAAATTACCAAAGTCATTAACGTACTGCTATGTAACTCAATTGAATATGGATTAAACAACTGACTCGTGAAGTAAATGAATAATCAGAGTCACCTAAGCCCATATAGGCGAGACTCGCAAACACTATAATTATCCTATAAATAATATAATTACCGAAGTAAGTATCTTTTACTTTCATTATTACAACTTACCTACCATCTAATGCACTCAACTAATTTAGCAACATAATGTCTTATGCAGATAAATCTAAAAAAATACAAGAAAATAAAATGAATTATAATTACTGAATAAGAAAAAAAAAAGCATATGAAAAGCTTAGAAGAAAGAAGGGGCGAATGATAAACCTTAACATGCAAGTACGGGAAACGAAGCCCAATGTCAAACTTTGTGCTTTTTAAACGGGACATATATTTTTGGACTCAGTTGCTTCAAACACCGAATCGAAATGGGCCTTAATATCAATCCAACATGAACATGAAAATAATACTGTTGTAACTTTATGTCTCATCATGAAAATAAGTCTCAATATCTTCATGAATATGAAAAGTCAAATATTCAATGAAACTGCAATAAACATTATATTTTAATGAATGTAATTTTAATCAAAGTGTGTTGGTCTCTAAATATATGATATTGTCAATTCATCCACACTCATTATTTAACAATGCTAAATTTATATGATAACATATTTGAAAAATACAATGAATAATATAAGAAAAAAAAGAAGATCAGTAATAGGCTGAAGGTTTAAATCTCTAAACCTATTGTTTCAATATTTTAAAACTGTATACAAAAGATGACAATCCATTACGTTTAGCATTTAGAAATTAAAACAAGTGACAACATTTTCAGAAAAATATAAAGAAAAAAATAAAAAATAAAAATCTTATACATTTGTTAAAACAATATCTTTATTATATATAATATATAGATGTTTAATTGATGAATTGAAAAGGGGAAAAAATTACAAGAGTAGGGTTCTTCACTGGACAAACGCGTCATGATGAATGAGCGAAGAAGCAGCAACAGCCATCGGAAGTGCTTTCTATTATATTCTATCTTTCTTTCACAGTACAGACAAGAATGAACACAGTACACAGCGTTTTTCACGTGATCAAATATGTATAATAAAAAAGTTTCAATTCATTTAATTCATTTAACAGTCTTAACTTATTAAGATTATCAGTAATTTTTTTTTCAATCTTATTAACTGTTAGTTTAGGATAAAATTATAACAAAAAAATTGAATTTTAAAATAAAAATATTTTGAAACCGGTGATCGATCTAATGGAGTAAAAAACCTTTTTTTTTTCTTTTTCTCTCAAACAAATAAAACTGTTTGTATTATAAAGAAATTTGCATTATTTCTCTCAATATTTCGGTAGTTGTTCTTCTCAATATTTCGGTAGTTAAATCTTACCGTAATAGATGCACGGTAAATATGATCACCTATATTTTACTTTGACATGTATTTATAGTTTTTTAATATGAGATTAGTGAAATCTTAATTGTAATTCATTATTAATCCAATATCTCTAATTTTTATTTACCTTAATCTTTGTGTTAAAATCTATTTTTTGACTAAGACGAGACGTTGTACCACTGACTGTCTAGTATCTTATTCTGATTCGGCCACACTTACTCATTTTTCGACTACTTCTCACTTTCTAGGATCGTCCGTTCAATTTGTGTTGGAATAAATGTATGACCCCGGAGCATATGGTACACAAGATATGATTGATAACATCTTAGCAATATAAATAATTGATTTTACTTCCTAAATTCACTTCTACAACAAGAACATGCTTTCTAAAAAATTGGTCAACGTTCCTGGATAGTAAAAAGATCATAATTTGAGCATATTATTTGGACAATTAATACCATCGTCATTAACTGAGAATGTACTATTTTACAACTCCTAGTATGTGAGGGAATCATGGCTATCATGTAACACGTAATCATTAATGATGTATTCAATGACATTTTCTAAGTCTTGGAAGAAAGATGTATCATTAGTGTTATTTATGAACTCCAGTGGACAGTTTTAATAATAATTGGAGAAATTGAGTTTTCATTGTATTTTTATTAACAAATCATTTTGTAAATGATTTCCAAAGAAATATCCAAATTAATTCTTTCTAATGTTTCTATCATTAGTCCCCCAAACCTATTTTGAAAGTAATTTTTTTCCCTGACATTATATTTAAAACTATAATTTAAAAGTTTCACAGATAAAATAAATTTATGAAACGTCATTTTTTTTTTAAATTGTACCTAATTAAACCACCTGTGTATTAATTAGAAAACAAAACGATAAACAATTATTTATTCAAAACAATAAACGCTTTAAGCCAAAAATAAAAAATAAAAATCTGCGTAGTCCTTAATTATTTTACATTCTTATATATATATATATATGTTAAAAAAAGAAACCATGCTAAATTTACAACACTGTCATTTTATAAAATACAAAACGTGGTGGCCGCGATTTCACGTACATTATATAAAAGACCAATTAAACTTATTCACTAGTCAATTTATCAGTATATCATATCCATGAATTCATAAATTATTGATTGGACCGGTTAACGTAATATACTCATATACGATTAACAAATTTATATAATCTATACTTTAAATAGAAAAGGTTGTTGTGATAAAGTATCTAACATGTTAAATAGTAAATCAATTTTACAACAATGCAAATTATATTTTAAATTTACAATATTATCATGATAAATTACACAACATCTAAAATATTTTTTAAACCTTTAAAATCGATAATAACACAAACACGAGTTTGTGTACAATAAGTAAATGTTATTCCTTTAAAAAGTGAGATAAATTTAAGTTGAATAACTGTTTTTCATAAAAATAAAATAATTTTACTTGGATTATAGATTAAATTATCAGCTCAAATAAATTAAAACATTAATTATCGAGTCAGTTTAATAAACTGTTTAATTTTTTTATTAGTATATTGTTTTCCACAACACCATTCTTATATTTTATCATGTTAGATAATTATTCTAATAAGTCCAACAATTTGACTTTTTAATAATTTCTTGTTTAACTTTTTATGTGTTTTTGAGTAATTTGATTTTATAACACCTATTAGCACAACAAAGTTGTTATACCTAAGAAACCCATTTGATTAAACAGATATTCCTTATACTAAAATAGAATTCAATAAGATAGTAACGTTCTAACTGAAAAAAATAAGAAATAAAAAATAAAAAATGAATTCAACATTTTAAATATATTTTATGTATTAATCATTAATTTAAGTGTCGGAGTATTTTAGCTTCAGAGTAAAACCTGAAAAAAAAAGATTTGAACCCGAAATATTTTATAACCACTTGTTTTGGTAATATTTGTATTGCTTAAAATTTCTAAAAAATATTAGAAATCGGAAAATCATTTCATCAGCCTCAATTATTTGAAACTAAAAATAAATAGAATAGGAATAAAATTTAGTTAATAACAAAAAGGGATTTGCTCAACATACCTCAAAGTAAAACATACGACAGTGATGGTTGCATAAGTGTATTTCAAGATGGCGGATTGTAGGTTTAAGTCACATCAATCAACAGAAACAAATTTATTTAACCTAAAATAAGTTAGACATTCATTAAAACGGGTGTTTTAAAATGTTTGACTAATATTTTATTATATTAAAAATCAAGAAAACGGATAAAATTTTTTCGGGTTAAATATATTTTTAGTCCGTATATTTTGAGGGTGATTTTGGGTTTACTTCCTCTTTCAAACTATACTACAAATTTAGTCTTTCAACTTTAGAAAACTCTGGTTTTAGTCATTTTTATCAAATTTTTTTAACTTTATTTGTTTCAAGCACGTTTTATTATAGCATTTGGATTGTTTATACTGTTTGACACATTTTTGCTTCAATATTAATTGAGAAACGCGTTTGAAACAACAAATAAAGTTAAAAAATTTGATAAAAATGATTAAAACCAGAGTTTTCTAAAATTGAAGGACTAAATTGTACCACAGTTTAAAAGTAAACCCAAAATCGTCCCAAAATATAGGGATTAAAACCATATTTAACCCAATTTTTTCACTAATTAATTTAAAAAAAAATCGAAAGAGAAAAAAAAAATGTGGAATGGAAAGAAATTAAAGAAAAGCGTTAGTGACAACACACGGTGGAACTTTGTGGCATGGGGCCCACGCTGGAGGTGACATTTATGGGTATCAAATTCAACAGTTGTAATTCTTAGAAGAAGTCGAGGTTAGTTTGGACATTTAAGGTTTTTGTAGCATTGATTTTTTGACCATGGCCTATATATATTACTGCATCCTCAATAAGATTCTTCATTCCTTCTTTCTTCTTCGGTGCTAACTAAACTCCACTACCCTGCACCAAAGTGCCAAGTCACACAACACTTTTTCTTTCAAATCTAATTTCCACCAACTTCCCAACACAGTAGACAACACCTTCTTCTCTTCTCTTTCGTTCTCTTTCGTTCTCCAACTTGCATTCAACTTACTCAACCCAGCAGATCCAGCAATCCTCAAACACACCGAGATTTTCATAGGTATTCAATTTTTGTTTAAATATGTTTTTGTTTCTAGGTTCTGTTGCCGGGTCATGTAACTGTAGTACACCCAGATGAATTCTTATGGTTTTGCTGGGTCGATAATTTTTGTTGATTTTTCTTCTTCTTTCATGTTTCCTTTGAATCCTATAGCTCCGAAACAACAGCTGATTGTTTTTTTGCTTTGTTTCTTCTTCTTAGTTGTCATTGCGTTTCAGTTTATTTTTTCTTACTGTCCAAACTGGCTCCCTTGGTTTTTATTCCAAAACCTCATCTTTGATGGGGCCACTTTCTGTTCTGGTTCTGGTTCTGCTTTTTTACCCTCGTGGACTAATTCTTGAGTCTTTCTCTGACTTCGGTTTTTGTGCAGCTAGTGTAATTTGAAACTTCTTTCTTAATAACTCTTTTTAACCATTTTTTGTTTTTTCTATTAACTTTTGTTGTCGAAATTTCTTGCTGTTTGCTTCGTACGAATGAAATTTTTTGATTTGGTTTTTGAGGATTTCTCATGCGAGAGACTGTTAGATTGTTCTATCCAAAGGCTGAGTTGACCTTTTTGACTGGCGCAACAGTATGAATAGAAAAACGAAATATAAAGTCTCTCGGAATTTTCATTCTTATTTCTTTCGTTTTCACCGTTTATTCGTCAATTTCTAATTTCTTACAATTTGAAGATTTCCCTTGGTTTTGTTGTTTCTGAGAAGATTCAATGTACGTGTTAAAGAAAAAAAACATACGCAGTTAAAAGGAAACACGGATTAGATTTTTGTTTGGCCTTGTCCGACTTTTCTACCCATGAATAATATTGTTTGTCCTTTTCTGCGTTACTACTGTCTGAATCGAGTTTGGCTTTTCGTCCATATCCGATTCAAATGCTGGAGCAAAATTTACAGAGATTATTGCTAAAAGTGAGAACTTAGAACTCAACACTGACCTCTTTTCTGTGTCTTTCTTATAGCGTGAGAATGTTAGAGAAAGTGGAGGAGTTAAATATGGACAAAGTTATAGAAGAATTTGAGTTACTGTCAAAGGACGCGGAAAGGGTTCAGAGGGAAACTCTGAAAAAGATTTTGGAAGATAACGCGTCAGCTGAGTATTTGCAGAGTTTGGGTCTCAATGGAAGAACTGACCCCGAGAGTTTCAAGGCTTGTGTTCCACTCGTTACCCACAAAGAATTGGAACCTTACATATACAGAATTATCGATGGCGATGCTTCTCCTATTCTCACTGGCAAACCCATCACAACCATGTCTTTAAGGTGCATTTTTTATTTCTTTCTCTCTGCTTTTTTGAATCTTGGTGGTTGAGTTTGAACTGTTGCGCTTAAGCGACAAGTTTCTAAATGGAATTCTTGCAGTTCTGGCACTACCCAGGGGAAGCCAAAATATGTACCGTGGAACGATGAATTGTATGAAACCACAATGCAGATATACCAGACCTCTTTTGCCTTTAGAAACAGGTATTTAACCCCAGTTCTCACCCCTTTTTAGTGCTTTTTTTTAGTTCAATATTTTACGTTATGAACCAATTAAATATAATTTTAAACTACATTTAAGTTAGTTGTTATAAAAAGTAATAAACCTTAGCCACATATGTCAAGCTGAGAGTAAATGATATTGAAAACACTTTTATCAGAACATTCTAATTCTCTTTCTGACTATTAATGATTGGACAATAGTGTTAAAATCTTTACACTGTTGGCGATTTTAACTGAATTCCTATTTTTGTTTGTCCAAACTGAATTTTGATATATTCTGTCTTCTCACACAATTGCATTCCTGCAGAGAGTTTCCCATAAAAAATGGGAAGGCTTTGAGCTTTATATACGGAAGCAAGCAGTTCAAAACAAAGGGGGGTCTGGCGGCTAGAACTGCTACAAGCAATGTGTTCAGTAATGCTGGTTATAAGCGTGCAATGAGGGCACTGCAATCCCAATGCTGCAGCCCAGACGAAGTGATATTTGGTCCTGATTTTTTCCAATCATTGTATTGCCATCTATTGTGTGGTCTTATATTCCGGGACGAGGTTCAATTTGTGTCTTCTACATTTGCTCACAGTATTGTCCATGCTTTCAGAACCTTTGAACAAGTGTGGGAAGAGCTGTGTACTGATATCAGAGAAGGGGTTCTCAGCAGCAGGGTCATCGTACCTTCCATTCGAATGGCTATGTCTAAACTGATGAAGCCAAACCCGAAATTAGCCAACTTGATCCACAAAAAATGTACGGGGTTGAGCAACTGGTACGGGTTGATACCAGAGCTTTTTCCCAATGCTAAGTATATTTATGGCATCATGACTGGATCAATGGAGCCTTATTTGAAAAAGTTGAGGCACTATGCAGGGGAGCTGCCTCTGTTGACTGCTGACTATGGATCTTCTGAGGGATGGATTGCAGCAAATGTGAACCCACAATACCCCCCTGAGTATGCCACGTATGCTGTGCTTCCTCACATTGGTTACTTCGAATTCATTCCTCTCTCAGAGCTTGACAACACCAGGGGTCAACCAGATTTCCTCTGTATTGATCCTCAGCCTGTGAGCCTCACTCAAGTCAAGGTTGGTGAAGAGTATGAAGTTGTTATGACCAATCCAGCAGGTACTGAATTCTTGTTTCATTAATTTTATTTTAGTTCATACAGTTTGAAGAATCATTTTAGCTGTTCCTTCTTCTCGGCTAGAAAACAAAGTTAATGTTGCAATACAAAATATATCTTACGTGTGTACCTTTCTGTGGGCGAGCTAATAAGTAACCAATGACATCAACCGACAGATTTTTTTTTTTTTTTTAATAATGTTAAATTACTATGATATTTGCGCATGTGGTTCTGTCCAGCTCACTGTCCCAGTGCTGCATATGTTGGCCTTGTGCACGATAGGGAGGGTTTGGTCCTCACTCCAAACTTTTGGTTATGTGCATAGCATAAAACGTAAATATTTCTATTATTTTTATGAGATGGGGACTAAGAAAATGAAGTGGGTGCTTTTTATGCTCGGTCACATGATCATTCATGGGACCAACTTGGAGAAATTTCTTCCCTATGCTTGTAAAGTTACATTATATTTACACCTAATCAGAATAAACTATATGACATGCAGCAATTATATATAATCCTGCAAGTTAGACCCAGTCAATTAGTTTTGACAACTATTCTTGGATTTACATGCGATTGTATGATTCGACCTTATCTGGATTGTCTCGGTTAATTTTGGCTGCATGCCTCGTCTTATTTTTTAAAACACAATTAGGAACATGAAAAGGAGTGCTTGTATTTTATTAGGAAACTTGTTCATATAACCTACGCATATATCACACTCATGATTTCGTGAACCTATTCACAAGTTTATATACATAGATATAGTATAATTCAAATTAAATGTGCACAGTTTGGAAGAGTAGCATAGAAGCAAAAAAAAAAAAAAAAAAACATTTTTCTTTTCCGACTGATATGAACAGCATGAATCTAATCATTTTAACCTGTGGAGAAAAATTGTAGGATTATACCGGTATAGATTGGGGGATGTGGTGAAGGTTATGGGATTCCACAACTCAACTCCAGAACTGAAGTTTGTTCGGCGTAGCAGTCTTCTGCTAAACATTAACATTGACAAGAACACCGAGAAGGATTTACAGGTAGCTGTGGAAGCAGCTGCAAAGTTGTTAGCGGAAGAAAAAACGGAAGTTGTTGATTACAGTAGCCACGTTGATTTATCCGAAGAACCGGGACACTACGTCATCTTCTGGGAAATCAATGGGGAAGCAAGTGAAGAACTCCTCCAAGAATGCTGTAACTGTTTGGACAAGTCTTTCGTTGATGCAGGCTACACCAGTTCCCGCAAAGTGAACTGCATCGGTGCCCTCGAACTACGAGTTGTTCGGAGAGGAACATTCCAGAAGATTCTGGATCATTACCTAGGACTAGGAACCGCAGTTAGTCAGTATAAGACACCGAGATGTGTTGGTCCTACAAACGGCGCGGTGCTGCAGATCTTGAGTGAAAACGTTGTGAATAACTATCTCAGTACTGCTTTCTAAAACTTGTGTTTAGGAATAACAAATTGCAAACAAAGTTGGCCTAGTTTTACCTTTTACCACATTGTGTAACTTTCTAGATGCCTTGAATTTTGGCCATTCTCAATCCTTATCCTTTTTGTCGTTTCCAACCTCGTCACCTCTCCAATATCTGGTCGCTGTCAGACCCAGAAACAGTTACACCTTCTATATAAAATATTATACTCAGAGTCAATAAATATTTGTTTTGTTTCTCTTAAATTTATATATTAGGTCATAAATTAATATAAAGGTGTTATTTCATGTCGGTAGTAAGAATTTTAGAAGCTAAGGGCCACGAGTGTCGGCGTGAGGCAGTTTGAACATCATGTAAATATTTTTAAGCAATTTAATATAATTATTTTGAAGTAAACAAATTATTATGTAAAAATGATTTTGTCCGATCAAAATTTGTATATACTTAAATTGCTTAAAGCTTACTAGAAGACTTGGTTGAAAAGTTGTGGGAGTAGGAAGTTGCGTAATATATCTTGCCCTAAAGATTGGAGGATAAAAAGTGTGGAGACAACATAAGGATGTGTGTAGTTTTTGGCGATTCTTTTCTCCATCACAAAAGATAGTGGCCAACAAGTTTGATAATGCTTCTATTCTACCATTCTATGCTCGTAAGGTGGGTTCTTTATCCACAAAAACTCTAAACTTTATAATTCTGAAAAATTAAAATATAAAATACAGTGTGGAGGTGACTCATACTTAGTACACTTTTCGGATGCAAATCACATTTTCAATTTTATTGTCTCATTGTAAAATTCAAATGTGATTCACAGATTAATTAGTTCATTAATTAATACACGTTTCTACTTTATTATTTATTATGTAATCTAATCAACATGTTTTTTTATATTTTCTCAAAAATTAAAATTATTTCGTAATACACGTGCCGATGTTTTATTAGTGGGACATGAAACACAGAAGCGAGAGACACGAGATTTGTGTCTTTGCTTTTCATCTTTCAATGTAAAATTAAGGGAAGGAAAGATTTTAATAATTTTATAATTTTAAGGATGGCAATTATTACGTAAATGACTTATTTTAAATTTTGAAGTGTAGATCAGATTGATGAGTTTTGTCACTTTACAAACAAGATAGAATTTTATTTTAAAAAAAATGGGGAATTTGGCATGTGGAAGTGGAAGCCACAATTTGAATAGTTGGATGAAGTGCATGTAGTCCTTCTCCTAAGTGGACCACTATCTTATCACTCTTCTTTCTTTCTCTCATTGCTAACTACATCATACTCTCAATTATCTTATGCTTTTCTATCTTAATTTTATGTGTATCATGCCACCATTGTATTTAGTATAAATAAATACTAATTATTCGATGGATTATATCAAAGGAATACATTAGAAAGATTCCCAACATAAATAAATTTCTACAAAAAAAAAAAAAGAATACAATATCTCTTTTAATTTAGAAACCTTAATCAAAAACCTGTTCTAGAAATAAAAGCACTACGTCACCATTGCTGTACCATCATGGCTGCACCTCTTTTATTTATTTACTGTAGATGAGGAAGAAGAAGAAAAAAAATAGAATTGATTCCAGAAAATGTGTTTCAGAAAAAATATTTTAAAAAATTATTTCCAAAAATATTATTTCAGAAAATATCATATATATTTTTGAAAAACTTGCACTGAAAATCCTATTTTAGAAATCCTAGTTTGAAAATCCTGAAAAAGCACGTGGAAGTAAAACAGCACCTTAGAAATTATAGGAGTGCAGTTAGAAATTCTGGGGCTGCAAAAGGGTAAAGCCGAGTGTTTTTAAGGGAATGAGAAAACTGGTATTGCTTCCTACACCCTATCATTTCCGGAATTTATATTATGAGACATAATAAACGTTTCTAGATTTTCTTTTTTTTTTTCCGAAAAGCAATCAGTTCTCCGGAAAACTTTTAATGGCTTTTTGTTCCTTTGCAAGTTTGTAGTTAGAAATGCATTATCTTTTTGAGCTTTTAGTCAAAGGAGCAGAAGGAACTCAACTCAGTGTAATGTCTTGGAGTATAGATATTCTAAAATAGAATGTTACTCTATTTATTAAAAAATTGTTGGCTTATATATCTTTTAAATTACAAAAGTTAAACATTTTGTATTTTCTTTTTGACAAATTTGCTGTCTGTCACTCATCCAATACATTTTGGTATGCAGTGAAAATTGAAATAAATTTCCCCTCAGTACAAGGTAAATAATCGCTGTACTAATTTATCAGATTTTTTATTTAATTAAATAAAACGTCGTTCAAATTTTATATCAAATTTTATTTAACTAAATAATTTAAGTTTTATCTTTTTATTACGAGAAGATAATAAGATACTTTCATAACAATAGAATATTTTTTTTTCAAAGTGACACTTGATGAAAACTCTATATTAAGACCCCTACTATATAGTGGAATATATTACAAAAATATTACGAGATTAAAAATCTATTAACGAAAGAGAAAAATGAAGAATAGAAAAAGAACTGCATGAGTTTTTTTTTTTTTTTTTTTTAATAAGTAGGTAACTTTTCAATGTATTACGTTTCTATATCATATAGTTTATATAATTTTAGATATTGTTCGTATCTTTCTTTTATTGAGTACCAAAAAATTATATTATATAAGTAGAATTTCCAATGAAGCAGGAATCATATAAACTATTACAGAATGTGGGTTCAAACTTTCCAAATTCTATATGTTTATTCAATATACTACCCTTTTAGAGTTTTATTTCATCACTCCAATGAGTGTCATTTTTGTGTACTTTTACCTAATTTTACAACAGTTTTTATTTGTAAAATAATCATTAAGGAAATGCAAATTTTAATAAAATAAACATTTATACTATTTTATTGTTATAAAGTAATCAATGTAATATTTAAGACCATTTAAATTTTATGAGAACTTTAAGTTATTAAACACAGACGACTTTTTCAATAATGAATCTTGTATTATGTGTGGTATCTTGTCTTAAGATTGGTGTGCTTTTTTTTTTCTTATCAAAACTTTACTTATTTGAATAAATTAAAATTCAACTTTCTTGACTAAGTTTTTAATTTAAATTTAAAATAACCAGTCTCCTTTTAATAAAACTAGATTATCCGTAGAATTAATAATACTCCTTATTAATTTATTCGTAACAAAAACTATTGTCTTTCCCACTTGGTTTTTAGTTTGATATATATATATATATATATATATATATATATATATATATATATATATATTCGAAAAATCAGAGTGACAGCACATGTTGACCTCTGGAAATGTTGAAGTATGATTGGCTCCTGTATTAACATTTGGTCACCTTCCATATTTTGCCTCTTCTTAAAGCTTTTGAATCTTTCTCCAATGAATAAAATAATAAAAATTAAAAAACAGTTCTACCTCAAAATTCTTTATATTATCATATTCAGAGTTGAAAAAGCTTAACCAACCAAGGTATCCAAGTAATAAACTTTTACATAAAAAAAAAAATTAAGAAGAAAAATAATCTATAATTTTTTTTTTATATTGAAAAAATGAAATTTTGCATCTTGATTTTTTTTTTTTTGCAAATTACCTTATTTGAAAATTAATTTGTTTTCTTTGGAAAAATACAAAGAAACCTATATCTTAATACAAAACATATGTGATTGAAGTATTTTAGTTAATCAATTAAGCCGTTGACTTTCTCTCATTGAAAAACCACTTAAACATAGTAAAAGAAACAATCAAATGAGCTTTATTTTAGAGCAACAAATAATTTATGTTTGTAGGTTTGTCACTATATACTAAGAACAATTCAGCTAATTTTGTTGGCGACTTTGTATTATGCAGTGCATTAAACACATGGACAAAGTATTTTTTTTTTGTATATAATATTAATTATGGATATAACATTAACTTCACTACCAAAACCAGCTTCTAACTTCCATCTAATCAGATCCAAAATTTACTAACTTTGTCAACACAATCCAGACCGTCATTGTTTTATTAGTTCTAAGTTAAACATCTAAACAACCCAATTTTAATTTTAACATGTTGTAATCTTTTAGCTTTAAAATGAATTAATTCTTTCTCAAGTTTAAAATATTTTTTGTTAGTTTTTATAATTTAAAAATGTTATTTAATTTTTGTTGTCTTGGGAACCATTAAAAAACTTGTTATTTATATTTACAAATCCTTTTATTACAAGGATTTTTATATTTTCTTATAGTTTTTTTTTTATCGAAACAAATAAATTTATGATAAATTCTAATTTATGGATAAATTTTATGGATGAATTTTGGAATTTAAATTATTAATAAATATTTTTGTTAATAAAATTTATTGATAAATTATAATTTATATTATTAACAAATACTTTTATTAATAATGTATCTTACAGTAAATTTGTTTAATAATTTGTAATTTATATTATTAATAAAATAAATTGTCAGTTAATTTATTGATAAAATGAGTGATTAAGTTTTCATCAAATATAATGAGAATTTTTTTCATAATTAAGAAATGACAAGTGAGAAGATGAGTGATTAAGTTTTCATAAAATATAATGAGATTTTTTTCATAATTAAGAAAAAACAAGCGAGAAGAGTAAGAGAAAAAAAAATTATTAAAGAGGACAAGAAAGATGAGGAAAATGAAAATAAAAGAAGAAAAAGAGAAAGAAGAAAAAGAAAAAGAAAAAGAATGAAAAAAAAATAAAAATCAATATTTATTAATAAATTATACTGACAAATTTTATGATTCGTAAATACAATTTTTTTTACTGTCAATAAACTTAAATTATCAATACATTTTTTCTATTATTAATGTATTGTGTTTTTCAATAATACGCAATTAATTATAGTGTTAGATATTTCAATTTGATATTTAATGATATATATAGTTGAATTTTGTGTATAGGACTTAATCAATTACAAATACTAATTCAAAATGTAAAATTTTTCTTTCATTTATTCACACTATTTTATTTATATTGTTGATATAGGATCGGATCATGTTTTTTATTATTTATTGAAGTGGCTCCATCAATCTTCAGTACACAAAATATAATTTTCATGCGATCTTATTTTGCATGTATTGTGAGAATACATCCACTGGCATCTTTCCAAAAAAGCTCACTGCTACCTCTTTTGTCTCTGTTCTTTAATACTTGTATTTTTGCACCCAGTTTCAAACCTCACTCTTTCCTTTATTTACGTATTATTCATTACAACTAATAGTATTAATCAATTGTTTTTCTCTTATCCGGAGCTTAAGTCCTCCTATTGTCTTCGTTTTTACAAACTGTTCGGAAAGGTTTTAGCAAATAATTCATATGAGAGTCATAGTAGTAGTATTAGATGCATAGTAGATTCGATCATCTAATTCTTATCTTTGATCTTTATTTATATTTTTTGAATTAATAAAATCTTAATTTCAACCTAATCTTCGTCCATTATCTTAAACGAGTACTTATCTTAATCTTTGATATGAGAAATTAATTATTAAGTTCGTCCGTCTGGTTTTGCCTCTATTGACTGGTCTCTTTCTTCATATAATATAGGGTCGTCCGACCTTACAGTACAATACTTAATAATGTCATTATTCTTATCTTCATTAACCAATTTTACATAATTCTTTATCTTAAAAATTAATCGTTTCAAACAAAAGATTTTTACCTTTCAAGATTTCTCTTACGGTCAACACATACATAAGTCTTCATAACCATAAGATATTTTTTATTTGAACTAAGTTTTTATACGTTATAAATCATATTTATTTCTTGTTTTATTTGATGTGAAACTTTATTCGTATTTTAATCAATATTTCTACTTAAAATAATAAGTAAAATGTGTAAAAATATTAAAAATCAATTAAAATGATTTATAATAAGTATGTAGGGTTCTAAATTTTAGAATAGTGAGTGGAAGCTTGGTGTGCAAATTCCCATAGGAAAAGTAAAAGAGTGGTCAGTGATAAAGAAAAGAAACGTTGTTGGTGGTGTCAGTCCGTTGTATGTGAGTAGGTAAATGCTTCTCTACTGTGATAATCTACTTTCTCCAAATTTCTCTTTTACACATAACCACATAGCTTTTCAGTTTCTCTTTATTAAGCATTGGGAATATTTTTGTTTAGCATATATTATAAATTTCTTAAATGTGAAAAGAGATGCAAAGTTTGTAACTTGATGATAAAATCTATTAGAGAGTTACTTACCAATGGTTGAGAGTGAGCAGAACTTTGAAGAGCATGACAATGAGACAACAATGGCAGCAATGATGGAGGACTCCAACATCTTTATGCGATGTGGTGGACCAAACTGGGATGTTGACATCATAGTTATACCAGCATATGTTTGTGTTGACACCTATGGATTTCTCTCTCGATTTAGTTTTTTGAAACATACAAAACAAAAGAAAAAGATAAAATTTGCATGTCTACCATATTTTTGTTTCAGTTTTTTCGTGAAAGCTATACACAAACATGGGAACACTTTTTGTGTTAATCCATTTTATAATACCCGTGAATTTGCATTTCTAGCATTTGGTGATCATCATACCTAAATAAAATAATATAATATTATTCCTAAAAGTTACTTCCAAACAAAATAATAAATAAACTTATCTAAAACAAGTAATTTACTCACAAGGATACTATAAATAATGTTAATCATTGATGGAAAAAATAGTTAGGAATATCACGTGTACATACATAACAATTCGTGAAATCTGTGGAATATTGGACCAGTTTGGTTTAGATTGATCTTAAAACTGTGACTGATTAAAATGTAATTCAACTTTGCCATTACTAAGGTTTTGGGCATTGCCCAGAATAGTTTCATGGGTGTGAAGTGTGTGAAAGGGTACAAATCAAAACACATTCATAGTGGTAACCCTAGATGCAATTTCTCTCTCAGTTTGTCAAATAGCTTTTGAGCAAAGACTGCTGTAAGAAAAACACGTGTTAATCGTCAAATTACAGCCATATAAGGCATTTTGTCAAACGATTCTTAAGCATCTCTAATCGTCAAATATGTTTATGCTATGATGACTTTGTATAACAAGACGCATAATTGAAGCAACATTTTCTCCTTTGCAAGGTTAACCAACACTAAAGTTGTGGAGGAATTAGTAAACGTGCATTCTCAAATATGATTGGACATCATTTATAGCTAATCTTTTTTCTTAAATATGTGATTAGATGGAATTCAAATAAGCTAAGTATTTTGAGAGATTGTTACAAAAAAGTTTGAATATTTTGGATCTTAGGAAATGGTAATTGAAAGAAAAAAAGTAAATTTGCATCAGAATTTTGTAAAAATCCAATGGATGAAAAAAAAAAACCTCTATTGAGAAGTGATTGGTGCATCAGTGGGAATCAGAGCAGAGAGAGCAGAGAAGAAGAGAAGAGCGTCATAAACTTTTACCTCACACTTCGATTCTAACCCACCAAGTTGCGGTTTTAGATTTTAGTTTCTGTCTCAAACTGCTGCTACTTCTACTATTCTCGCTTCCCTATGCACAAATTAGGCAACTCAGCAAAGGGGATTCCTCCTACGACGTCGTTTCATGCCTACTCGTTTCGGTTTTTGGACACAATTATTTGGTCGTTTCTCCTCGTTGGCATAGAACCAGTACACTACAACCTTGGAAAATGATCCCGTGTTTTTCTCGTACACTCTTTTAATTTTAATCCCTCACTCTTTCTCTTTGAAGCCCAAACACAAAGATTAAATCAGGATTTTCAGTAATTTTCCATGATAATTCCAGCTTTCAGAGTTTAACCTCCCCAGATTCTTAGATTCCCAGAGGAAATTTTGTCCGCGCTGTGATTCTTAATTAATTACCCCTTCTTCCTTTTTTTCCTTGTCTTTGGTGCTTGGATTCTTAGAAAAATACTAAGAAAACCCAAAAGAAGATGCAGCAGCAGCTGCAGCGCCAAAAGAAAAAGCGAGAAAAAGAGTTTCTCTTTCTCTTTTGAGTCTTCTCTCTCTCTCTCTCACACACACACACACACACTCTGAGCCTATTGCTTTCACTTTGTGAAAGAAAGCGTTGTTTGTTTAACGACATCACCACCTTCGACCCTTCCCTTTCCAACGTTGTTGTTTTCAAGAAGCCAAGCATTCACTTTAGGGAGAAACAAACACCCTCTTTTATATGCTTTCTTCTCATTTCGTTTCTCATGTGCTTCAACGTTTATTCTTCTCGGCTGGTGTTGATACTGTTTGCTTAGTCCCTTTTCCTTCAACGTTTCTTCATGTCGGACTCCGCCAAGGTGCGATTGGTGCGTTGCCCAAAGTGTCAAAACCTTCTTCCCGAACTCGCCGATTACTCTGTTTATCAATGTGGTGGTTGTGGTGCGGTTCTTCGAGGTAGCTTTTCCCCCCTCTCTTGTGTTGTCACATTGGTTTTGTTTTCACTTTTTGATTTTGACTTGTTTCCGAATTTCTATAATAAAATTAAGACATTTCTCATTAGACAAAATTGTGGTTGAAATTTGCAGTTTCATATTTTACATCATTGTTAGTAAACGATCTCGTACTTTCAATCAGTTTTTGTTTGCGTCTTACTTGCGGCAGATTATCGTGATCCTATATTTTGCAGTGGGAAAGAAATTGGAAACGGGTTAGGCTTTCTAGTTTCTAATTTTAGTTGTGTTTGATTTTAATTTGCAGCGAAGCATAAGGGTTATGTGAGTGGTAGCTTGTCGGATGACGGGAAGGTTGAAGTTGGAGGAGATTCTGGTAAATCGGAAAGTTCATTGGAGAAGGGCTTAGTGGATCGCAGTGATGCTTCGGACATTGATGCTAAGTCCAGTAATGGTCCCTCAAGGGACGAAATTCAAAGGGAAGTGGATAAAGTAGATAACATGGAGGAGAAATTTCTGAATCAACCAGAGGGTATTATTGAGAGAGGGGTATTTGATGATGGTGTTGATGTCAATGGTAGCAAGGATGAAGTGGGTAAATCAATAGGAAGAGAACAGGAGGAACCACATAAGTCTCGAATTAGTCGTGAGAATGGGTCTAAATTCTCTGGGAGAATTTCTAATATGCAGAATGGAGAGAGAGGTGAGATAGAGGGGTTTTGGAGAAAGCCACGAACTGAGATGGAAAGTGTGAGATTTTCCACCTCGAAGTATCCTGATGAAGGACCTTCGAATGGCTTTTCTAGTAATTATATGGGATCGTGGAGGAATCGCAACGAAGCAGATGGTGCAGACATGGTTCAGCACCTTGAGCAGGATCGAGCTGAGCTTCTAAGGAAGCTAGATGAGTTGAAGGTCCACCTCAGTAAGTCTTCTGAATTGGTAAACAACCAAAAGGAAAAGATTATTCCTGATGAAAGGACGATTCCTCCGGATCCTCATCCCTATGGTGGCTCCGATCCTTGGTTTTCAGATGGATCATCTGGGTTGAATAGAACTTCAAGGCAATTTTATGGCACTGATAAGCACGTGGCAGGCTCCACTCATTTCAATTATCATCATCATGATTCGTATCCTTATGCCAGGGTTCATGACATGGCTATGCCCAACATCCCTCCTTCAATGCATAATCCAAATCGATATGGGGATCCTTTTGCATCCCAAATGCTGAGGGGAGGTCAACACCAGTTCCCAAAACAACCATTGCATCCCTACTATCCTGGACGGTATGTTGATACTAATCCCGATTCATATGAACTATACTCACATAATAATTCAATGCTTCATCCACCTTCTTGCTCATGTTTCCATTGTTATGATAACAAACGAAGAGGTTCCGTGCCAGCACCACCCGCTCCATTCATTAACAGCAGATTCCCTGATATTCCAAATGATCCTATGTTATACCATCATGACCTCCCAGGGGCATTTGGTCCCCAAGTGCATAATTCTAGAACAGCCATTCCTCCTGGGACTTATCGTGAGAGCCAATTACATGCAAGATGGGGTAGTGATTTCAACTCTGAGATGGGTAGTTTTGTTCGAACTCGTCCTCGCAAAGTAATGTTAGCTACTAGTAGCCAGCGTTGCTATCCTTTAGCTGGTGGTTCACCCTTCATCTCATGTCATAATTGCTCTGAGTTGCTGTTACTGCCTAAAAAAGCATTGGTTCTGGTGAAAAATTGCCGGCAGAAAGTGCAATGTGGGGCTTGTTCCTCGGAAATAAGCTTTTCTGTCATCAATAACAAGTTGATTATTTCTCCTAATTCAGAAACAAAGGGAGTTCCCTCTAGAGGTGATAACAGCTCTAATGAGGTTGGGAGTAGCCGTATGTCACATTCCCGAGTTCATGCCAACAGGACTGGTGCTAACTTTTCATCTGATGATTATTCTGGTTACGATTTTCATTCTGTAGACAGGGAACCTCTCTCTATGGGTGCTTTGAACTCTAACAAGTCCCTGGAGATGCCAAGTTTCCGTTCTTCATCTCTCAGTACCTCTGAAGATGAAAATAGTCCGGAAGCAATGATTGATCCAAGGGAGGCCACCAAGTCCATTCATCGGCCAACTACAGATTCTCTATCTCCTCCTGCTGGTTCGCCTCTACAAGAGTATTTTGATTACTCCAATAATAACCATGCAGTAAATCGGTTTGGAAAAGGAAACCAAAGCAGTCGCTCAGAGCAAGAGAAGACAAAAGTGGACAAAATGTCATCACGTCAAAATTCATTGAAAGAGGCTGCACTTGCAACGGAGATGGATGTCCATGATTATTCAAACACAGGTGTTTCCCAGGATTCTGGATATGCTAGCCGAGAACACGATCATCATAAATCCAACAAAGGGGGTGAATCATTTTTTGCAAACATTATAAAAAAAAGCTTCCGAGATTTCTCGCGGTCTAATCATACAGATGATCGTAGTAAAATCAGCGTTACTGTAAACGGGCAGCCATTATCTGATCGTGTTGTCAAGAAGGCTGAAAAGCTAGCAGGAACAATCCAGCCTGGAAATTATTGGTTAGTATGCTTTACGATCAGTTGTAACCTTCCATACTAGTTATACGTGATGCTCTTTTAGATTGATTTATATCTGAGAGCTCCAATTAACTCCTGATGTAGCTAGTGGATCCAGTTAAATTGCAATTGGCTGCTGTAAATGTCCATCGACCAAATAAAACTGAGTTTCATGCCTACATTCCCTTTACAGAATTCATTTGTAGTTGTGCTATCTTGCGATTTTGAACTAATTATAAATTTTTTGCTGATTGCTTATAGTGCACTAATAGATTTTCTTATGTACAGGTATGATTTTCGGGCTGGATTTTGGGGCGTCTTGGGAGGGCCTTGTCTTGGAATAATTCCTGTAAGTTTTACCATTCTATCACAACCTGTTTGTTGTATGCTTATAGACATGAACTAATCATACTAACTAAATGAAGTGAATGCTCCTGCAGCCATTTATAGACGAGTTCAATCATCCCTTGCCAAAACAATGTTCTGGTGGGGGTACTGGTGTTTTTGTAAACGGTAGGGAACTTCACCCGAAAGACTTGGATTTGCTAGCAGGGAGAGGACTTCCCACAGATAGAGATAGATCATATATCATTGAAATTTCTGGGAGAGTCCTGGATGAAGACACAGGAGAAGAGCTGGACAGCCTTGGCAAACTTGCACCAACGTAAGTGCTATTCTGTTCCTAATATTTAATACCAGTCTTCTGTTTTTGTTTAAACTCACTCTTCTTTTTCTTACCTTATACGCAGAGATGATATGTTTTTACTGATTTGCTAAAACACCATTTTCATAATTTTTTACTAGCAACTCAAATGTTCAAAGTTGCCTGTGATCTTGAGCCCTAGATTGGAAACAGGTTTCCCAAGATACACATTTTGACTTGGCAATTATTGCAAGATGGTTTTTAGGTTAGAAATAGAACAATCAGAATCTTGCCAATCATTATAGGTTTACCAAGGGTGAGGCATGGTTTTGCAGCAGGCTGCAGCTGAAAGTTTGTGAATCATATTGTCGTTCTGTGAAAGGGATATAATATACTAATTTTTTTTTTCTGTGTCTTCGTTGTTCACTATTTTATTTATCAATTTTCTTTTTGGTGAAAATGAAGAAAATAAGACAGCTGAAGAGTTGGGTATTTTCTGGTACTGGTGATCTTAGGGTACACTTCTGATGTTTTGTCATTTTTTTTTTTCTCAACGAGGAGGGGTGTAGTTGCACCCAATTCTCTGACAGTAATATTCCTTTCTTTTTTGGATTGGATTGAAATTAGAATAAACTCAACTCGGGCCACTTACACCTCAATTGAGCATACATGAGCATGTACTAAATTTATACCAATCAAATGTTAGCATGACATAGAATAATTAGAAACAACATCCGAAATGTAAAATATCAAGTCAAAGGATTAAAAGATGCTGAATTTAAAGCCTGATGGCTTCTGTAGAAACGTACAAATTCACGTGGACAACAGGCAAGCAAACCTGCGGATGCTTCACTTCTCAATTTTATGCCCCAAATTGATTATTCTTTCTTTCTCCGTACATTGTCCGAACTTAAGTCCACATGATTGTGTTTACTTCACTTCCCACTATAATTCCAGCATTTGACTTTTTATACATTTGTTCATATTGCATTAAATTTTATTTATCTTGAAGGACATTCATTTTGCTTGGGCTAATTTTCAACCCGTGCTTTTATGTCAATGTAACAGGGTGGAGAAAGTGAAGCATGGATTTGGCATGAAAGCACCTAGGGCTGCTACATAATCAAAACGTAGAAAGAAATATTTTACCGCAGGTTGGAAAAGGTGAATCTTTTTTCATTTGATTCGGAAAACATTATTTGGAACGTGCTAATGGAACAAGCTGGAGATATTTGCAAGATTAATGAAAACTTTCCATTGTAAGACAAGTTCAAGGGGTTTTCTCCATGACATGAATTTATATTACATATATAATTGTATTTTTTTTTAAATGCTTATAGGTAACAAAAAAAAAACTGCATTAGAAGTTCTACTCTTGATATCAGGCAGTCTTAGGAAAAGTAAAAGTAATTGTGCGGAAAGTCATGTAGTGTAGAATTTGATGTGTAAAAAATTGTAATTTATTCCTTGGTCAGCTTGTAGTTATGCGTTTCTAATTGAATCATGGAAATGGTTGGTTTTTTATGATCTGGGGCAAGATTAGTGTGCAATTGTTCTATCTTGTGTGCACGAATTTTGATTAGATGTAACTAAAATCTCATTATTAAGAATGGAAGAAAACTAAAGAAGAATTATTGACTTAGTATCACAGTGTTTTTCCTAATCCAAGTAAAAGTCATATTCTGCCTGTGCATATCTCCATTTTGATCTGTAATATTGTATGTGATTATAATATTTGGCCATGACTCTTTCTTCATTACTTGGCCATTAAGGTAAGTACAGTTAATATTACTTGACGTAGGTGGAAACGTCACACTGCGGACTTGGTAATAGTTTAAATTTGTACAATTTCTTTTAGTTAATTAACATGAAGCGGACCCACATGTTTTCTGACATTTTACTCCAACCATCTCTAGTTGTTTTTGAGTTTCATTTGGGTGACTCTGTTATATAGTGAAATCGAAAAAAATTCAGCTTACGGGTTGAATACCAAGTGTTTGTTGGTATGTTTTTAGCAAAAGTATGGTTGAATGGTGACGAGTTTCTGTCGGAGAAAAAACTCACCCAAACCCTGCACACATTACAGACAGAAACGAGGTAGAAATATATTAAAGACTGAAAGCAAATTTTTAATGTTGTATTTATGTTGATGCATGTCACAGGTATAATATAGTCAACTAATCATAACTGCACAAATTGTCACAGTAAATACTATCCGTTGCACTTTATTAAATTCAGATAGGCTAGTTATAGCCTTTTGCTACACTTTGTTTTCAATGGTCTGTAAATTAATACTACCTCTGTCACTTCTAACACTTATATTTTAACCTTATAAGTAATTTGAAAAACTGATCCTTTAATTTATGACAAAAATTGACTATTATTTTTTATTTTGAAGATGCTCATTTTTGGGAAAAACATTGAACATTCTTGAGTAAATAAATACATATTAGGCATATAACAGATCAAGTTAAATATGTATTCATTATCTACATTCAAGTTGAAATTACTTTCAGTGACTTTCGTTTTTCATATTGAAACATGCATTCTAAGTTTTCGATATATATTAATACGACAGGAATTAGCCCGTATTGCATGAATAAGATATGGTTTTCAACATTTTAAAAGTTAAGTTTTTAAACTAGAAAAGTTCATATTTTTATTCATATTTGATCACTATAATTAAATTTAATTACTTACTATACTATATATTTTTTATTGTGCTATATATACTCTCTTATATGCCATCTTTTAAAGCATTATCTTCCATGGTTCAAAATGTATTAAAAATATAAAATCATGAATTTCTTTTTATTAAATAAGATGCGAGACTCATCAAAATTTGTAATTCCTAATAAAATTCACTTTTATATTAGACTAAGTTCGTAGAGATATGTTTAGTTTGTAAATCATGCCTCATAAAAGCAATTCAGGAAAAGCCTTTAGAACAATTTATCAAAGAACATAGATAAAAAAATTAATATTTTTTTTTTCAATTGATTTTGGGTTTGATATGAAGATTTACTAGAAGTTAAAATTTGACGATTTATGATGTTTTGGTTCACTACAAAGTTAAATTATATTAAAATATTATGGATATAATGAATAATTTCATCTTTAAATTGCTTGAGTTATGGTTAAGTTACATGATTTGTGATTTGTGGGTATGGGATTGTTGATTTGAAGCAGACCAATGTTATATAAGTTTTCAAGCATTACCATATTGTTAAGTTGTTTTAAACTGGTTAAAGATTTATAATTGATTAGTTTAGATTTAAAAGTTGATTTTTAAATAGGATAATTTAAATATTATACAAAAATGTTGATTTTGTATAACTCGATATAAATTAAGACCTGAGAGCATTTAAAATATTTTCCTAACTTAATATTCTCAGCAAATTAAATTTTGCTCAACAAAATTGACTTTGTTTCAAGATAATTTCTTTAACCTAATTATATGAATCGAAAATGATTGAAAATGTTTGTGTATATATATATATATATAGATAGATAAAAAAAGTACATCAGAATATTATTTGAGTAATGATATGAGATATAATCTATTTTAGTGAAATAAGTTGTTTATCACTTATTGATGATAAATTTATAAGATGCGAATCACTAGGTATGATTGATGATATGTTAATATATGTAGGATTAATGTGACGTTTTATTGACGAAGGAAGTATCACTGAAATATTGTGTAAGTATTAAATTACGGAATGTAATAAAATATTCATATTTTAATATCTGTAATAAATAACTAATGGTTATTTTGCATACTAAATTAAGAGTAAGAGTAGTCTATCCTTTATTATAATACTTAATTAAAAGTGTAAAAATCACTTTGTCATATGAGATTATATAAGTAGGAAATATTATAGGACTTTCAAATTATTTAACATGTGTTAATTTCTGTATTCAATTTTAATCTATTAACTATATTCACATTTCCTTATTAACATTATTCATACATTTAATTTTATTATTTATTTAATAAAAACATTAATTTTATCTTTAGAAAATATCCAATTTTGGTACAGTCAAAAGCATACCAAATTCATCCAACTTATAACTAAAAAAGAATAGAAAAAATTGCTTTATTAAGATAATGTGTTTAGATTTCATGTAAGAAATTAAGTTAAAAAAACATTATTATTTTTTTAGTTAATTGAAATTTGAAGTGATTTTTACAAATTTTATTATCTAAAAAATATAAATCGTTTTAATAAAGTGTCGAATAAAATTAAAATCGATTTAGGTTATTCAAACTAAAATCTAAACACAAGTATATTCATCATGATGAGATGAGAGATGGAAGATCACAATAAATGGGTGGAATATAATTCATATCAACATGCCTATCTCCTATTTTATTTTTTTAAAATAAAATGAATTTATAATGGAAAAGATAATGAGCTGGCCTTGAGCTTTCAGCTTTAGCATTTTGTTTTTTTGTAGTGAAAGCATCTCAGGGGATAGTGAGAGTTAAGAGAATATTTATGAGCAAATTTATGCTAAAGAAATACACATGTTCATCTCATTATTAAAATTGAGAGGTTATATATTAAATTATTATTACTCTCCAATAGATTAAATATTAATGTGCTAAAATATGTAATTTTTATTGGGTATTTTTTTTATAGGATGTACCTTTATTAATTCAATTTAAAGACCTTGAGATTGTGATAATTGGTGATTCGGATCTCTTTTCACATGTGTAGTATCACACTCTTGTCCTAAGAAGATTTCCAAAAAGATTGTGTTATTTGAATAAACCCAAAATTGAAATAAAAAATAATAATTAAACTATATTTTTAAAGATAGTCGTTATTTAAATTTATTATGAAGTCTTAAAGGTTGTTGTGTGGACCATTTTCAACAAGAAAAAGATTATTCTGAATTTGATAACATTTTTTTATAATATTTTAACATTACTATTTTATGATTGGTCGATATTAATATTTATGATAATTATTATTAAATATGAAATAATTTTAAACAAATCATAAAATAACATATAAATAATGTTAAAATGTTATTAAAAAGTATTTTCAAAATATCATTATCTTTTTATATAGTTTATCACTTAACAATGACATAAAATGAGATGAGATGAGATCGGGAAAAAGGTTTTTGAATTAATGAAAGCTATTCATAAAGAAATTCCGAATACGATCACAACAGTATAAAGAAAAAATTGCGACAGAATATGATGCTCTCATATTTAATTAATTAAAGTTAATTAAATATAAATAATTTCAAAAATACATAAATATGTAAAAGTAATATATTATTAATCTACATTTTTCTTATAAAAATAAATAAATTAATAATATTTTTATAAATAATAAATTTGATTCTATTTTAACTGAGAGTAAATTTATTATTTATATAAATATTATATTGATATTTATATTAAATTTATTAACAAAACATGATTAACAATCGGTTAATAACATGCAAAAATATAATATATTAAAAAATCATTTTAATAAAAAATATCATTATGATATTTATACAAATAATAAATTTATTTTTATTTTTAAAAATAATAATGTTGTTCTATTATAAAACCAGACTAAATTAAATAATATATATATATATATATATATATATAACAAATAAATTAAAATTAAAATAATGACAGGTAACATTTACACGTAATACGTGTCATTTGTATACCAAAAGTTTAATTCAAAAAACTAAAAAATTTAAAAATTTAAAAGAATTAAAAAACTACATAAACGCATAACATACAATCACTATTAATTGTTTTTTTTAATTAATTAAGACATTTTTTTAAAAATTGAAAAGGAATTGAAACAAAAGAAATTTTTTAAGGAAATCAGTTTTAAACTGTGTAACAAAAATAGATATTAATTTGTTAATTTAATCCCATCTCACAATGACAGCACAGCACGTTGTGACGTGACAGGACATAAAAGCTGTAGAAAGATTAGAATACAAAAAACAAAAACAAAAAAACACAAATAGCATATAGTGTTGTACCTGTCACACACATTCTCTTCTGTCATGGCTGGGGAAAAACCAAACAACAACTCTCACTTCCACATTCTCATTTTTTTATTATAAAATAATATTCTGATTCTTATTTTTAACAATTTTTTCACTCCACCACGTGTCAGACAATAATTGGTTTTTCTTAAAAGCATGAATAAGCATCACAAATATATTTACAATTCAAAACTTTCATTATGTTATGTGTTAAGTGAAGATTGTCGCATAACAACATAGAAACCATTATTTTATAGTCAATAAATGATATAGGTCTATTTCCATTGTGATGGTATTAATGATAATCCACCAAAATGACATTAATGATAGTCCACTAATAATGTCTATTAATTTGTGAAGAAATTAATGCTATTTGTATTTATCATTAATTATATAAAAAAACGTAAAAGTGACATTAGATATCGGGTGTTATGAAAAATTTGTGATTGGAGGACTTTGTCATATTCCTTAATTGTTTATTAAGCTATAATTCTAAATCAGAACACCCAACAACAAAACAAGTCTAAAATGATAAAAAATAATTAAAAAAATTCAAAACAAGTCAAAATAGTCTAACAACAACAAAGTTAAACTAAGGATAATGATATTTAGACAACATTTTTTTGACAACATTTGAATATTGATTACGTGTCAATCTGTGATTAGTCAAAAATTACTCCACAATAATGTTTATGATTATTATTATTGATTATAGAGTAATTTTTGACCAATCACATATTGACACGTAATCAATATTCAAATGTTGTCAAAAAAATATTGTCTAAATATCATTACCTTAAAGTAAAAGGAATGACATGAATCTATAAATCTTATGATTCTTTAATAGTGTTTCGAAACGGCAGTTAAAGCAAAATGAAAGGCTTGACACAACCTTCTCTCTCTGGTAATGAAGAATGAAATTTCAAATCCAAAGACCAGAAGAAGCAGAAGTATGCAAAAAACATGCAGCACTTTAATTCTAAAATGTTTCTATTACTTGGTCACTCTTGTAGGGCCGTTTGTTTGTTTGGTTTTGAGAAAGTAGCGGTTTACAAGCTAAAGCCTTTGTTCTCAAGTTTTCATTTTTAGCATCAGACATTTTCCTTTCTTGGTGTGGAGTGACACGAGATGAAGAAGGAAACAAGGTCTGATTCGAACCCATTGTTCGCGCAGAAGCACAACTATCATCGTTTCTTCCTTAAGTTGGCACTGTCGTGTCTCTTGGTGGGTCTCACTGTTCGCCTCCTCTTCACCGATTCCTTCAGTTTGTCATCTGTTGTGCACAATCCTCCCCCTCTTGCAAATGCAATACCAAACTCACCCTTTCTATCTTTTCCGCCTCCGCCGTCTTATTCTGCTGATTTTCCGGTAAACCAGACCCAAACCTCTCCCCAAGGTAACAAATCATTGCATATGTTTGTTTGTAGTGTTATACACAGTCCATCTGCAAAAACGTGTTTTTGGTTTACTAATGTATTTTTAGTACAAGACCACGAGCATCCTTTATCCTTTGTTGGAGACAATTTCTACACTATTTGGGTACGATAAATTTCCCCTTATGCATATTCATCAAAAACAAAATATCACAAGATAAATTAGCAGAACCCCATTTCTTCAGATTTTTCTCTCATTTCTTCCATTGAATTGAGAAAGCACAACAACAAATTTTCTGATTTGAAGTTAGAAATGTGTGGCGTGTGTGTTTGTATATATATTGATGCAATGCTGATAATTTTCCTTTGGAATATTTAGATGCAGTGGAGTGCGATCTTTTTGTGGGAGATTGGGTGCCGGACCTAAATGGTCCAAGGTACACCAATGAGAGCTGCCGTGTGATTCAAGATCATCAGAACTGCATGAAGAATGGACGGCCTGATTCGGGGTATCTTTATTGGAGGTGGAACCCAAGGGGTTGTGAATTACCCAAGTTCAGTCCAAGGAAATTCCTTGACATGATGAGGGATAAATCATTGGCCTTTATTGGTGATTCCATCTCTCGGAACCATGTGCAATCTCTACTGTGCCTTCTCTCACAGGTACACTTAGTTTCTTCTGCTAACCAAATTTCACATGATTGGCCTTTTGGTTTCTCATCAGAAAGTACTCCTGTCTCTGTTCTAACCTTCCTTTTTTAGAGCTTCTTAATGGTTTTCTTTATCTCTCTGTCCGACAAGAGATGGTTTCTTGTGACCAGTAACACATTGTTGTCAATTGTTTTCTACTCAGCTTTAGACACACTCATGTTTTACTCTTCGCTGACCTGTCAAATCACAAGAAACTAATTTTTTTTTTCTCTTTTTTAATTTTACAAAACAAGCGAAGAATTAGAAATGGGGCCCTTAGTTCTATAAGGAGTCAAGTTCATGTAATGGTGTGATCTACCTAATAGTTTCTAGCCCATGGTTAGAACTAGTAAATAACCATTTATATGAGTGGTTCCAAATTTGATTCCTGAGGAATATTGTTCAACAGCTTGCACTGCATGCAATGTCCTTTATCTGATAGTGATATCTATGTCGTTTTAAATAAAGCTGTATAAGTAGGATTGTGGAAAACAGCTTGTGCTTGTGTGGTTGGTCAACGACATCCATGATAGTCTGGTGTCTTTTTCAAACAGCTTTGGCTACCTCAATTCTGAAATACTTAAACACTAACCCGTGGTTAATTTTGTGATCAATGATCATTAGTGCGAAAACATCTTTGGTGTGGGAAGATAATAAACCAGTTTAAGCACGGTATCTTCTAGCAATTATTGTAGTCTGAACTTCATATTCAATCGATTTTTCTCTTTCAATTGCTCCTTTCACAGGTATGCGTTGTTGATTTATTACTTTAGCAATTAGCGGCACATGATTTGTGTATGGTGCAGGTGGAAGAAGCTGATGCGGTGTACCATGATGAGGAATATAAATCAAGGATATGGAAGTTCCCCTCCCACAACTTCACCCTCTCAGTACTATGGAGCCCATTCCTTGTCAAAGCAGATATTTTCGAGGACATCAATGGAGTTTCCTCTTCAGAACCACAGCTCTATCTTGACGTTGTGGACGACAAGTGGACCAGCCAATACAAGAATTTTGACTATGTTGTAATCGCAGGTGGCAAATGGTTCCTCAAGACAGCAATATACCATGAAAACAACACTGTAACAGGCTGCTACAAATGCCATGGAAAGAATTTAACAGATCAAGGGTTTCAACATGCATACAGCAAAGCATTGCAGCAGGCTTTTGATTTCATGACAGATTCAGAGCACAAACCGGTTGTGTTCTTCAGAACCACCACACCAGACCACTTTGAGTATGGGGAGTGGTTCAATGGAGGGTACTGCAATAGGACACTGCCCTTCAAAGAGGAACGGATAAATATGAGGTATGAGGATTCCATCTTGAGAAGCATTGAACTTGAAGAGTTTGACAGGGCCAAGAATGCAAGTCCCAACTTCAAACTTTTGGACACCACTGGGCTTTCACTGTTGAGGCCCGATGGGCATCCAGGCCCGTACCGTTACTTTCATCCTTTGCTCAATTCTACGGTCCAGAATGATTGCCTGCATTGGTGTCTCCCAGGCCCAATTGATTCCTGGAACGACATACTTTTGCAAATGCTCATAATCTGACCATTTCTGTAAATTCATTACTTTCTCCTTGTGATTTCAAGGATTACCCAAACAATAGAATTGAAGATAATCAAATATCATCTGCATTATGTTCATGGATTGAATTCAATTGGTTTTGAAGGGATAAATCATATTTTTATTTTAGTTTTCTAATACATTGAATAAATAAATCTTTCTGAATATATAATTATATTATCCTTCCTATAATTTTAAATAAATACTCTGAAACATATATTTTTGCTTATTGACAATTTATTTTAAAATAGTAAAATTTAATTTAAAAATAATGATGAAAATAATAGATTAGAGAGAAATATTTTTAAAGAAATTTCTAGAATTTCTGTAATACAAGAAATATTCGGGAAGGTGATTTTAAAAAAAAAAAAAACATAATCTGTTAATTATTTATGGGAACATTTATTTTTTGTTTTGTTTCAGTCTTGTTTTGTTTTTTTTATCGGTTAAATATGTTTTTAGTCCTTATACTTTAGGGCAATTTTGGTTTTAGTCTCTCTTTCAAACTAAGGTACATTCAACTTTAGAAACCTCTGGTTTTAGTCTTTTTTACCAAATTTTTTTAACTTTATTTGTTGTTTCAAACGCGTTTCTCAGTTAACATTGAAGCAAAAATGTGTCAAACAGTGTAAACAATCCAAATGCTATAATGAAACGTGTTTGAAACAAAAAAAAAAGTTAAAAAGAATTTAGTAAAAAAGACTAAAACCAAAATGGCCCCATAGGGACTAAAAGCATATTTAACCCTTTTTTTATTGAAGAAATTGTCTAACAATATATAAAACAAAGTATTAAAAAACATCAAATATATAAATATATTTGTATAATTATTAGAAATATAATTTTTTAAATATAGGCTAGTAAAATAATCGTATAATTTGTTTTTACTTTACCACTCACTAAAAAGTTAATTAAATGTTTTTTATAAATAAGCATAACTTGTTTGGTAATTTAAAAATATGAATTTATAAATAATATATGTGTAAGTTCACTATAGTAAAAATATTCATTTTATCGTTTGTTACTAGATTGTATCGATTTAAAAACCCTCCAACAGGTTTCAGAAAGAAAAAGATCCTATAGGTAACGAGAATTGAGTTCAAGTGATGGGGAAGTGACAAATAGTAGTATGCCACGTTGTATCGCACTGGCGAAGATGAAGCCCATTTATACAAACAAGTTCATATCCAATAAGGCTGTTTTACTCTGCATCTTCAATTATTTCATTATCTTCAAAAAATTTTAAAATTCCAAAAGAGTGTTGATCTCTACACCTTCCTCTTTGGATATCCACCTCCCCCATCCCAATTTTATCCTTTCTTTTTTTATTTATTTTTTTAATAATTATTTATATTTCTATTATACCTTTTAATAAAATATAATTTATAAATTAATTGTAATTTTAATATCCTAAAAAAAATTTAACTTTTTTTCACGTTTTACTCTCTCTATTTTCTGTTTTAATTTGGTTTTTCTTCATTTTCTGTTTCAATTTTTCGATTTACTCTCTCTCTCTCTCTCTCTCTCTCTCTCTCTCTCTTTTTTTCTTCTTTCATTTGGCTTTTTGTCTTTCTGTTCCCTTTTCACAATTTTTGTTCAGTATGAAAATTTTTCTGTGAAAATTCTTGTCTGGAGCGTTGTCATAAATTCTTCTTCTAGCGTGTTTGCGTAAAGAGACACGGACCGCCGGAGGTATGTAATTTACCGTTAAAAAGTAGCCTAAACCCTTAAACGGATGTGAGTCTCCGTCAACGGATGCCGACATCCGTTTCCTCTTCAACAGATGTCCGACATCCGTTAAGGTTTGTCTTCTTCCTCTGTCTTGTTCCTCCTACGCACACACATACAGACGACGTCTAACACAAAGACCATAAGCTTCTCAGAACAAACCAAAACAACAATGCGCAGAGGAAAAACAATGCAATCTTAAACCCTAAATCATGCTCTTGCAAACCAAAAAATCAATCAACGAAAACTAACCTGTCGACGGCAGAAACCAAACGAGTCGCCGCACACGCCGCACCGCCGCTGCCGCACACACCCACAGAACCACGACCACCGTGCCTCACACCCATACCGCACTACAGAGCCATGACCACCGTCCGTGCCGCACCGCGTACCACCGCATACAACCGGGGGATGTTCGAAAAGTTCAAAGCTTTTTGCGAAAATGAAAGATAAGAGGGGTAGGATCTGAATGCACGAAGAAGAAGAAATTTCGAAAGTCTTAAAATGTGAAGATCTGAAGTAAAGAATAAAATAAATAGGGTTACTTTTTAATAGGGTTAAAAAAATAAAAGTAAAAAAAACAAAAAGATTAGTTTTGGATTTAAAAAAAATGAAAAAAGAATTGGGGAGGTGGAGCTCCAACCGGTGGAGGTGCAGGCATCAACTCCCATTCCAAATCTGTTATCTATAATTCAAAAAATCGTACATCTTACTTTTTATACTTTGATCGAATAATAGATTTTTTTTATCAAATTTCGAAATTTGATTAAATTCTTTTTCTTCCGTCTAATTTCAAAATATATGGAAGAAACTTTATTTCTTTTTATCGAAAATCGATGAAATCTTTTAAAATATTTTTATAAAAAATTTTCCTCTTAAAATTCGATAAAGAAAAATATAATCCTAAAACTATTTTTGGAAATTGAAAATGCAAGATAAAATGTTTCGAGATACAAGGTGAAAACAATCATTTCTAAATTTCTTAGCCCAAAAACACATTACGATAATAGACTGGATTTTCTTATTTGTATTTGTTTTTTTAATATATTTATAAATCCACACGATTTTTCACTTTGTTGTATAATTTTTTTCTCCTTGAGGAAAACCATCCATGTTCTGTGAGTATACAAGAAGCAGATAAAAGAAGAAAAATGAAGAGGTAAAAGGGCACGATAAAAAAAATGTAAATATATTAAAAAGTAGAAACACTATTTTATGAACATTGACTTATATTATGATGTCATTCTGAAAATAAAGATTATTTTAAATATTGAGATATATTAGTTTTCGTTTTAAAATTGTATTGGTACATAATTGTACTGTGACTTCACGGGTGTCTCAATAATAATTTGTCACGTGTGAGTGTTGGAAATTATGTAAAAAAGTGATTTCAAAGTTATCACCCTTTAATTTAAGTTAAGAGACATTAAAAAAATCACCTTGTTTTGCAAAAACTCATTCTCTTGCTTTCAAAATTTTGAATATGAATGTAATCTTCACTCTCAAATCCTTCTTCGTAAATCTTTGTGAACATATCTAAGATGATATGTGATTTATTATTTGATTTATGTATTAATATTGACAATATGTTGTAACATAGGTTCTTTTGTTTTATTAGTAATTAAAATTACATAGGTTTAAGATATCAAATGGTAATAAGGTGAGAGAAAGTTTTTCACACTTCGATATGAATAATTATACAATATGAACTGTAATGAATAAATTTTGAATATTAAAATTAATTAAATATTAATATATAGTAGAACGTAATGTAATACTTTCACAAGGTTTCACTCTATATCATTTTTGTTGAATATCTTATGATAGAAATGAATATTTGATTTATATGATTTTTATATAATTTAAATTGTTTATGAATTTAATGAAATTGTTCATTTTATGTCATTATAAATTGTATTATTTTTCCTTCAAAAGCGATATATATATTTGGAATTTATTAAAATGGTAGGATATGATTTTATTAAGATGAATAATGTGCATAATTAGAGAGAAAGCAAAGCATCCAACCATGCATGCAACGTCATGAAATGGAAAGCATGACTTTATGGTACATAAAAAGCAGCAGCACTGTTACTTTTCCTGCCACCATGTTTGAATAAGCACAGTGCAAAGATCATCCACATCACAACTTTAATTTAGTCACTTCATGGTTCCATTCATGCAGCAGTTGTAGCAGTAAACAATCTCATTCTAATCCACCACTAATTAGGTTTAGATCTTCAAACATATCTAATTAATTAATTAATTAATACGGACAATAAGATTTTGGAGAGCTAATGCTTCTGCAACTTTGTCGAATAAAAAACACTGCATTTGCTTTCTAGTTAAAGTGGAGGCCAAATAATGAAATTTAACTATAAGCACTTACTCTAAGTTTAGTGCTTAACTAAAACACATTTATCTACTAATTAACTAACACCAATGACTCAAGTTCTTTATCATTTTATATGAAAACTTAACATTACACTTTAATTTCAGAATACAGGTTTCGTGATTGTTACTTCTAATTTTGGTAATTTATTGTTTGCAAAACTCGAAAACAAATAATTTACTTTTTTATTAAAATAGACTATAAAATATTTATATTATATTAAAAAATAAGTTTTAAATTTAATTCAATTTTATAAAATTGAGTTATAAAATAAAATTTAAAATTATTTATGTTATTACTAATATGAAAATTCCAATATTCTATTTTGTTTCTTCGTGTTCATATTATAATCCAAAGTAAAAGGCAAAAGCAAAGACCATTCTATATCGAATAGTTTTGCGTCGATTAGTTAAAAATTGAAATCATGAGAGTCTTCAATGTGAATGGAAAGAGAGAAAGACATCAATTTAATGCTTATAAAGACTTTACTAGTTATATCACCGCAATGGACAGACTGTATATTCACTTCAATTCCATGTTCATCACGTGTGTGTTTTCCTTTTTAATTGGTAGAATATTCCAGCATTCACACCCAACATCACTTATGTATATATAAAAGTAAAATTTATTTATAAAGAGTGAGCAAAGTTAAGAAAATAAGAAAAAGTAAGTGTAATTTTTAACTAACACAGTTTGTTTAAAAAACACTTCAGTACAATTGATCAAATAAGTCATATACAGATTCGTTTTGATTTGTTTCTTCGTTTGCTTATAAAAAATAAGGTGGGATGTGTATGATAAAATAAACTAAAAGTCCTGAAGATAATATAAATTAAGAATTTTGTAGTTTCTACAATAATTTTGTAGTTTTGATTATGATATTCTATTTTAGTAGTATAAAATTATCAAAATGGAATGTGGGTATAAATTTTGGGACCGAAGGACTGACCTTGATGACGTCGTCTTCTGTCTTTCTGTCTGCTTCTTCTGGATCTCAACCGCACGCTTTATGATGATTTCGACCGTCCGGTGATCTTCAAGTCTTGACCGGAGGGGGAGGTACCTGAAAAGGCGCTCTGACGTCCAAGTTAGGCGTGTATGATAGATTCTCAGTAGGAGAGAACTTGATCCTCTATGGGAGAGGATTGATGATATATGATAGCAAAGAGTATGCTAAATGAATTGTGAGTGAAGTGTATTTGGAACGTACCTGGCCTGTCACCTTGGCTTATTATTCATAGACCTTGTACTGATATGATATCAATAAAATATTAACAGAATAAGATGTAAAATGTAAACATACTTACTGAATATATCCAAATATCTTTGGGTAGATATATTTCTGTTATAATATCTTTGGTCAGATATTATTTGATAACGATATCATTAGTTAGATATGCTTCTGATATATTTCTGTTATAATATCTTTGGTCAGATATTATTTGATATGTTTGATATATCTCTGTTTGGATATTATGGTATAACTGTGTAACCGACCGCTAGAGATATACTACCGTACAAAATGTTATATAGATGTTAAAAGAACACTTAGGTAAAACAAATCTCTTTTAAAGAAGAAATAAATTTCTGTATATCTATCTAACAACTCATCTGTTTCACCCTCACCTCTTGCTGGAAAAATTGAAATGACAACTCCCTAAGCTCATACCATTAGGTGATCATCGCAAAAGAGAAATAACATACAAAAACAGACAATAGAAAAGCAAAAGTAAGCTAGTGTTAAAACAATTTATCATAAAACAATACAATTTCATCATACATCACGTTCCACACACATAATAAACATTTGTCCTATATCAGACTTAGACCTGACCATCCGTATACAGTATAAATGTCGAGTTACGGTGGTTCATGCACTTGTGATGGCCTCCAACAATACCCATTCAAATCCATATACAAACACCAACCTATGTCATCCATAAGGTTAGTTTGTCAACATCTATATCCCTTACCGGTGACCATAGACTATGACCTCTTACTATTCTCCACCATATAACGATCCATCTCTACTTGAGATTGAAGTTATTGAGAGCGTTAGGATAAACCTCCGGCCATTCATACAAACAACACTATAGGACACTACCGTGCAACCTCTCCACGAGTCATGGAATTATGTCCAACAACCATTCACTTCACTCACAAACTTTTCATCACAATATTCATATGCATAACTTGAATTCACATTTAAATCATATACAAATTCATACATTTACATTGATTAACATCATATAAGATCATGATTATAATTTAAATAACCAAAATCAACCAAACAAGTCATCATAAGTCACATAATAACACAATTTTCTTTAAGGCATCTTATTACTCACATTTAGATAAGGAAAACGGCTTTGAAACCATCACCAACAGCTCCAGAAGGGACCAAAACCCCCAGAATGACCTAAAGAACATCTAAAATGGACATTCAGAACCCTGAAAACTCTCTGAAACTGGTGTAATGTCCCATAGTAGCGCTCAACCGCCCAAGGTTGGCGCTCAGCGCTGGAACATTAGCGCCCAACACTGGTTTTCACTGCCCTGAGTGCAACTTTCGACATTTTCAACGCTCAACGTTCAATTTGGACGCTCAAGCGCTATCAGCAAAATTAAGACTCAATTTTCTTACTTTGAACACTTTACCCCCAACACTACAAGAAATAACAGAATTACATATGGAATATTATATACGGATTTAAATCTGTATATAAATCAGACATTATATACGGAAGTTATGTACGGATTGTAGAAAATGCTTTATATACAGATATTATCTACAGATTTTTATATAAGGAAAATCCGTATATAAATTCCGTATGTAAAATTGGTGCGTAGTGGCGGGAAAATTACCTAAGGATAAGATCTGTATATAATCTATATGATCCGTATATAATTAGAATGAAGTGTTAACTGCGAATATACGGATTAGGGAAATAAGTTGTTAATAAAATATATTTCTGATTAAGTGGAAGCTGAACTCATATTCACTCTCAGTCCGAAGTTCGAGCTTCCCTCTCTTTCTCGAACGAGGTTTCTCTCTTTCTCAAGCCCTAGAGATTTCTTTTCTCTCTCGAACCTTTCACTCTTCGGTCTGATTGTTGCTCTTTCGAGCCCTCTTCGGTCTGATTGTTGCTCTCTCGAGCCCTCTTTGTGCTTTGGTTCTTCCTTGTCTATCTCGCACTCACTCCCTCTCGTTTACTTTCGCACTCTACTGGTTCACCATTACTCTAATCTTCTTCTTCGCACTCAGTTCACTACTGGTTCACCCTTACCTTGCAATAAACTGTCAAACTCAAAGAAACATTCTAACAATTGCTTGAAATGCAAGAAATCTCTAAACAAACCTACGAGAATCAAATTGGAAATGGACAGAGTCCTTAGAACTCTAGGTGAACCAAGAATGACTAGAAGAATCATAGTTACACATGCAACAGTACTAGATTAAATAGATTTGGGAACATAAGAGGAAAAATGAGTCGAAACTTACTTGTTCTATTCTTGAAATTGATCTAGATTTGTAGACCTTAACGCCGTAATCGTATAGACACCTACAAATGACTTAAGGAGCAAAGACACTTAGAGAGAAGGTAGAGAACTTTAAAAAAACGGTTTATAGAAAAATGATACGTTTTAATAGAGCTGTCAAAACGGGTAACCCGGCCCGACCCACCACGGGTTGGTCACTTAGTGAGCCAACCCAACCCGGCTCATTTATTGGCGAGCTAGAAAAACTTGAACCCGGCCCGACCCACCACGGGTTGGTGGGTAAACGGGTTGGCTCACTAGCTCATTTAATTACATTTTTTTAAAATAAAAAAATTCTGTAATTTAAATTTAAACAAATTTCACTCCCAAAAAAATTATGTTAAAGACAATTCAAAATAATAATAAAAAGTACAATATAATCCAAATTCAAAGATACCAAAAAAGAACCAATACTCAACATCATCAACAAAAAATTAATAGTTTAATTTGTAACATAATTTCCCAAATTCAAAGATATTAAAAACAGCTTGTTCAAATAATGTATACTCAAATTGTTTAAATAAAATGAACAAACTTTGATACAACAGGAAAAAAAATCATTCCATGTCTTCAAATCTCCCACAAAAAAAAAATTGCAAACCCCTATTTTTGTCATTATAGGGTTTTTGAAAAAAAAAAAGAAAGAGAAGTGAGAAAACAAAAATATGGAGAAAAAAAAAGAAAAAAGGAAGGGTGTTTTACCTGCTCCTTGAACAATTTTAGTGAAGCGAGAGTGAGAGCACCGTCAAATAAGAGTAAGTACCGTGAGAGTGATTTGTGAGAGCAGATGTTACTTTTTTGGTATACACAGGGAGTGAAGAGAGTATTTTATTTTTTAGGATTTCATAAATAAAATAATAAATTAAAAAAATAAAATTAGGTAGGTAGGTTGGTGGGCCAACCCGGCTCACCACGGGTTCAACGCATGAGCCGGGTCTAAATGAGCCGGGTTGAAATCTGACCCGCATATAGGTGGATTGTATTTTTCAAACCCAACCCGGCTTAAACCCGTGACGGGCCGGATTGGCCCGCGGGTTGTGACCCATTTTGATGACTCTACGTTTTAAAATAATGAAACTGATTTATAACAAAATTATTTATTACTAAACCATTTAATATTAAAATAATCGAATATCATTAGTTTTAAACTATTATCACTTCTACAATACCATTTTATAAAGTTTTACAAAGATTAAATATTTTTTTTTCTATTCTTTTATACATTTTCTAAACAAAAAACTGTAACAGAATTATAATTTCTAAAATAAACAATTAACTATATGTATGGTATTATTTTGTTGACTTTAAATTAGATAGTATTCGAAAGTTAAATATCATATAAAAAGAAAATTCATAAATTAATTATTTAAGATTTCTAATTGAAATTAGTTTCAATTTTTTATTTTAGAATTTATTCCATATTTCAATAATGTTTTATCCAGATTATCTTTCCAAAAACCTTAAGTATCAACGCACTAATATCTATTAATTACTTTATAATTTTGTTATAATAAACATATTTTAAAAATATATTTGATCATTTTTCATATTTTTTAGATTTTTATTTTATTAATTAATATTTGTAATTTCATAAATTAAAATTATTAGTATTTTTACATGTTAAATTATTTTATTATAATTAATAATTAAATTGTAATTTATATGTAATAGTAGTGTTGCATATTTTAAAAAGTATAATAAAAATTAAATTTTTATATTATTTTATTTTAACTTTTAATTTTTTTAAATAAAGCAAGCCAGAGACGACAATAAACTTACAAATTAATATTTTTTTTTATGAACTAACGTACTGACTGAGAGTAAATTCCATTAACTATGAGAATATAGTTGATATCATATGAATTATCATACAAAAAGTGATATTATTTTTTATATTAATTATAATATGTAATATTTATTGTATTGTTGTTATATAAGATTGTATAGATGATATAGTTTATTTTATTTTATTAATTTAATTATAGTGGATGCTGATTTAGTATTTAATATTACATTATTAGAAAATCATAATTGAATTAAAAATAAAACTTGTAATGAATGGTGAATTGAACTTTATCCATCTCATTCAGCAGCTTGTGTTATTCTAAAAATATTATTGTTATTGTACCCGCACGACGTTTCAATGATGAAAGAATGATGAAAGAAGTATAGCAAAAAGCTTCACATATGATGTATATGATAACAATTAAAGATTACCCAGAAAATAATTGGATTGTAAAGTTTCCAAAGAAAAAAAGTTATAATTATCAATTATAAAAGGCATTTAGTGGATTTGATATGGGGTCACTTTCACATTATTATAAAACTACCATAAAATATATCGTGTATAGTGTTGATATGTATAAAATTAATTATGCCATTCCAGATGTCATCTATAAATTTTTACTTTATTTTCAGTCATTAAATTCATTTATTATTATAATTAATGAAAGTGTAATTCTAAACAAAAATATACTATCATATGATTATATTTTAGATTTTATTTTGAATAATTATATTTTAATACTTGTGTTTAATTTTTAAAGTTGTAAACGTTTTTTTAATTGAAAAAATATTTTATCAAATATGTTGACATTAAAAAAATTAGTGAAGTAGTGTAGGATATTTTTTAAAATATGTTGAGATTTAATAAAAAATAGCTAAAAGTATAAGTGATACTTTTTAAATAAAGCTTGAATTTTTTTTTATTAAAATATACAAGTTTATAAATAAAAAATTATGCAGTCTAGTTTCATTTTATAAAAATTATCGTCTCTTTTAAAAGTATTAGCATTATCTCTTATTTTATTGTCTTGTTTCTAAACTTCTCATCAAGGTCTTGATGTCGAGTAGAATAATATTGTCATATCAAAATTTTCATAAGAGTAAGTCAAACTTTTAACATTATCTTGAATGATTATGAAAGTTTAGCATCATGGATTGTATAATACTCGTATTGTGCTCTTTTCAATTCAAGATAAATAAGAGTAAGTCAAACTTTTATTATTTGTAACGAATGAATTCACTTATAAATGAATTCCATAGAACCGTTGCTTTCCCTTGGCATCTCTATTGTGTATATTTGTATCTTTTTCGTAATATTCAAACACACAGTACAATAATATACGTTTTTCTTTTCACGTAATAAGATCAATTGCTTTATTGCTTTTTCTTTCTATTTGATATTGATCTCTTTGTTCTTTCTCAGGTTTTTTTTACTACGTTTCTAGGCAAAATTACACCAGATACAATCGTTTTAGGCTTTTTTTTTTTTTTTTTAATTACGTATATAGGCAAGTCATGTAGTCTAGACAAGATTTCAAATGAAGAAGTCGTGCAAGGAATGCACTACTGCCATAATAAAAAAAAAGGATGAAGTTGTGCATCCTGCGTTTTCTGTTCGTGATAATCGATTACAAACATATGTAATCGATTACGTATGTAATCGATCACATAGTGTTAAAATGGTGCAACGAGTAAACAACTTCTGTGCAGCAGATGAAATTCAAATCATAGGTTTCTATAATCAATTATAACATTGTTGTAATTTATCACTAGAGAAAAATATGAGAAAATTAAAATATAATTAAGATATAATTGATTATGATTTAAGTTTTACAGTTAATTGTAATTAAGATTTAATTGATTATGATTTATGTTTTAATTAAAATAAATTGTAATTCAGATATAATTGATTATAATTACAAGATAACTACATATTTTTTCTAAATGATTATGATTTAAGTTTTAATTATAATTTGATTATAACTAATATATAATCAATTATGGTTGATTATATATTAATTTATAATATATTATAATTTATAATTCCATGATAAAGTAAAATTGTTTCTACAAGTATATGACTTTTTTTTATGATGAGAATATAATAAAAAACATTTATGTTATATAATATATATATATATATATATATATATATATATATATATATATATATATATATATATATATATATATATATATTAATCCTAACCCACTAAATTACATTTTATCAAAATTTATTTTCTTTTCTATGCTTTGATTATGTTCATAATTTTAAAAATTGATAAATCTTAAAATATTTCTGGAAAATTAAACCGTTATTTTACCAACTTTTATCTTATTTGACTAATCTATCAAAAAAGTTTCTATCAAGACAAAATGTCAAGAGTATTTTTTATCGGCACCAATTATTTTCTCATATATGTTAATTAGAGTATTTTTTTTTATTTTTTTTATCTCTGAAGTTATTTTTCAAACCAGCATTAACGGAGGTTGGTTTTTATTGACATTATTAATCCATATAAATTTGAACTATTTTTTCTAATCTTTTTCAGATTTTTTGTGATTGGTCTTTTAGAGTCATTGATTGGTCCATATAGATTTGAATTATTTTTTTAACATTTTTCATATTTTTTGTGATAATGAAATTATTTTTTGTAATGATTATTTTTCATCAATGTCTACAGAATTATTTTCATCCATTTTTTTGTGACAATTTTTGCATTTAATATTTCTATATTTGGTAATGATTGAAATATTATTTTAAAAAAAAATTAATAAATTTAAATTGTCTTCCTTAAATAAAATTTTTGGTACACTGTTTTATTTATTTATTATAATTATTTGCATGTCTTTTACGTAATAATCAACAATAATCAATTATATCTTAATTATAATCCATTATATCTTAATTATAATCCATTGTAATTAAAACTTAAATTATAATTATTTATAATCAATTATATCTTAATTATAACAAGGAAAAGTAGGTAAATATCTTATAATCATAATCAATTATATCTTAATTATATTTTAATTTTTCCATTTTCCTTTTATTATAATCTATTATAAAAGTCTATGATTCAAATTTTCATCCTATACATAAAAGTCGTATACTTCTTGTATGATCTTAACACTATATAATAAAGGTTTAATAGGTTCGGAGGTCCTTATATTTGGGCATTTGTTTCAATTAGGTCCTCTAATTTTGGAAGTGATCAATTAGGTCCCTAATTTTGTCAATTTGAATCAATAAAAATCTTTCCGTTAAATGCAGTTAATGCCGTGAAGTTTTTGAACATGTGGTACGCTGACGCTCCGAGGTGGCACCGTTTCAAGTGCATAGGTGGATCATAAAAGAGTGAAATACCTATTTAATTTACACCCTTTTAATTTAGGGATTTCATCCTCTTATAATCCACCTATGTACTAGAAACGGTGCCACCTGGAAGCCTCAGCGTGCCACATGTTCAAAAACTTCACGGCGTTAACTGCATGTAACAGAAAGACTTTTATTGATTCAAATTGACAAAATTAAGGACCTAATTAATCACTTTCAAAATTGGAGGACCCAATTGAAACAAACCCCTAAATATAGGGACCGAACCTATTAAACCTATAATAAATTATAAATAATTATAATGAATTACCAAGAATAAAAAAGTATACATTTTTTTTATTGTGGAGTGCAAAAATCATGCCCTCTTCCATTATTTCTTTATTTGAAATCGTATGAATACTGCACAACTTATCAATATAAGTAATTAAAAAAAATTGTCTAAAACAATACCGAAAAAAAAAAAGCTCTTTCTCAACATTCATCTTTTTTTGTTGATGACTTATACTCTCACGTAAGTCTTCCACACTCTCACGTGTAGCACGTTTGTAAAGAGTAACATGCTTGCAATAAACCAACATTTCCCTCAAAGCACGATTTAGTTTGAGCCGTATGATTTTGGAAATGATGAGATTTAAGCAGTGTACGTGCAAAATTTGTTCTGCATGACTCAATCATAATAGGACGTGCACGTGCAAACCCAAAGACAACCTCTGGAATAATATATATTTTTTTTTAATGTAGAAACGTTTTATTATATTAACATATAGATAACAACTCAGAACTTTTGATTAGGTAACGTTTTAAAATTCAATATAATGGAAGGAGTAATTTGTAGTTTGAAAGGATGTAACTATCCTAACATTTTGCAGTTTCATAATTTTACATTTTAAAATATACATTTATATTCAGTTTATTTAAAAGGTTAAACGTTGAAATGTTTGAATATGGTATTTTTAATTCTTAATGAATGTAATATGCTTTCTGCATAAAAATGTATTCATGTTTTTCAAATCCTGACTGTTTTTCAAATTGTTGCAACTGATGAGATTACAAAAATATTGTAAGATATACACTTTTGTTCTTAATGTTTACACCTAATATACTTTTTTTTTTTCTAAATTATATCGGTGAAAAAGTATGTCAATAATTATGATAAATATTTTTACTTAAATAGATTTAGACTAACATGATTAATTCAATCGTTTTTATATGTGAGTAATAGTTTATTTATTTCATGATTACGGGTGTAATTTTATTTATATCATTGCAAGTCACCGGTAAATTTATAATTATTATATTTTTTAATATATTAATTATGGCATTCTTAAAAGCAATATATTAATTATGATATTCCTTATGCTTTATTGATTTTGATCTAATAACGTTTACTACAGTGATATTTAACAATGGATTATACTTATGCTAATATTGAATATAGAAGATTAATTATTTTCGTAGTTAGTGTAGATTGAACTCATGCTTATATCATTTTAGTAGAAAAATGATTTTCATATACAAACTGAATATATTTCAAAGTTCAAAATATAAAAATGGATAAGAACATTCTTATATTTTTTTTTAATTTTTAAAATTAAATATATTGAACGCTAACTCTTGCATTTTTAAATATATATATATATATATATATATATAATATTTTTTATGGATAATGTTCATTATAAAAAACATTTATTTCATTTAAACAGTTGAAAAATGTTATTGTCCTTCTATTTAATTTTTTTAATTAATTATTTTTAATTATTACAGAGGACTTAATCACACTGACTCACAAGCTTTTAAAATTAGATGTATTGTACAATTAGAGTGATGAATAATTTAACTTTTTTTTTCTTTTTAAATGTGAGAAATGTCTTATGTTTTTAAAACCTTGATGTTTTCTCTTTGGTGTTTATTTTAGCACTACCTTTTCCTCTCTGTTTAAATTTTATTGTTTTTTTTAAAGATAATATCATATGTGTCAGTACAAGGGTGTAACTATGTGATTAAGATTTTTTGACCAAGGAAGGTGGATGTTACTGTCTAATTAAGGCTTTTGAAAAGGAAAAACAAAATGGTGGATGTTACTATCTAATTTAGGCTTTTGAAGATGGAAAACAAAGTGATGTGTTAGCTTTTCCCATGAATGTTGTTTCTTACTTATTTTACACAAACGGTTAACTTTTTACCCTTTTCAAGACTCGTGCTTTTATTGGTGTCTAAGACTCATATCCAGGATTCATGATCCTTTATTCTATTTCAATTATTTATACTAATTTTTCATACAACACTCATATTAAACGTTTCACCAAACTATGATATTTGATGTATAAAAATCACATTGAAAAATTCATCATTAACTTCTTATATTTGTGGTTCGTTGCACTTCTATTGTAATAACATGATACACAGATTTTATTTTACATCTCATTATTTGATTACACCATTAGTAAAATTATTATATAAGATACATTTCATTGCTAAAACTATTCACATATACACGTATATTTTATCAATTTATTGTTGAAAATCTCACAATGACTAGAGATAAAGTTAATTAAATATATATAAGTGGATACAAATCTCATCCTACAACCAGTTTTATAGGATTAAATTAGGCTTAAAATCTACTTTTAACATAGTATTAGAGTATGAATTTTTTTTTATCATTTAAGCATCACACCAACATTTGTATGATAAAACTTTATATAATTGTTCAAATTTTGAAAACACCAAACTCATTGTTTTGTTCCTTTACAAGTCATAACGTAAATGATATAATTTACACCAATAACATTGAAAAATGGATATAACTTACATTTCATTGAAACAATAGTCCATTTAATATGTTTATAACCATCGCATTATCAATTCATATAACAATGCTTATAGCTATTTTATGAAATCAAAATTAATATTACAGTTTCACCCTCCATCTCAATTTCCAAGAAGTGGACATAGTCAAACTTTAACAATTACATTAATTTGATAATATTATTATATATGACCAATAAAAAGACTTTAATGTATCATTAAAATTCGAAAATTTCATTCATAATAAGGATTCAAATCGTATATAGTCATTGTGTCCTCTTATTTATAAGGTGATTATTTGTCATTACTCCTTTATATATATATATATATATATATATATATATATATATATATATATATATATATATATATATATATAGATCAAAGAGTACTAAATATTTATGTATTTAACTACTTTTTTACTTATTCTCTAAAAATATGTTTAACTCTCTGGCTTATTTATATTTATCAATGGATTTTTTATAGGTGAATTTGTAAAAGGCGAACGCAACTCTCAAAATTTTTCATATGACATTCAGATATCAAATACAAACTCGATAAAAACAATTATTAATATGATTGAAAGCATTAATAGATATACATGAATATCTACTTTAAGAAAATAATAAATACATAAAAGTAAAATTATTTAATAAAAAATATAACATTCTATATATTTAACAAATAATTTTATATTAAATTAAATTAGCACAATGAGAATGATATTTTGATATAAAAAAATGTACACCCTTTTAATACTATTTTTCATTCTTTCTTTTCTTACAGATACAAGAAATCAATTTTTTTAGTGACTGTTTTATTCTGTAGGATATCAAATGATTGATTTTGGTATGAAAAAATGTATTTATGTTTATTACTTGTGATGGTAATAGAAAGTTAAATAATTGTTTTTGGTGTGGGAAAGAATCTTTTTGTTTTTATTATAAGTTGGGAAAATGATATTTTGTCACTAATTTTGTAACACCATTTTAATACTATACACGTGTTAAAATATGGTTGGACGATTTCAAATTGAAAAAAAAATTTGGTTTTTTTCTTTTAAATATGTCTTTGTCTTAACATTTTTTTAATTTAAAATCATCCAATCACACATTTTGATACATGTACAGTGTGAAAATACCATTTTCGTATGAGTTAAATAGGAATTTGAATGTATTATAAGTTGGAGGGTGAGGCGAGGGGTTTGACTAGAAGGTTGTAGAGAAGGAAGAGGAAGAAGAATGGAAAATAGTTTTATGATCACATAAGGCTTACGTTTGAATTGACATCATCGATCCCAACGCCACTACATAAATTCACAAATTCTCCCACCCAACCCAACCTTTTCCTTCTAGATACATACATATTAACTCTTCTTGCTTCCTCCTTCTCCTCCTTAAATACCAACCAAATACAAACTCTTTTTCCTCCATTCCAATCATAAATCAATCACATAATAATAATAATAATAATAATAATAATAATAATAATAATAATAATTTTATTAAAATAAATACTACCACCACTCTCCATTAGCCATCAAAAATTAAAAATATCATAATTTTCACTCAAATTCAAGAGCAGGCACTCACCACCATTTAATAAACCCTGCCCCTCAGCACACCCTCACTCTATATATACACTCCCTCTCTGTTCTTCCTTCATCTTCACAACAACCCCAAAACAGAGCAAACAAACACAGATCATTTCACAAGTTCCTTCCATGGAAGTCCCAAAACAAGAAGCTCGAGTGGCACCGGCGCCTCCCATCGTCGCCATGTTGCCATCACCTGGCATAGGCCATCTAATCCCAATGATCGAGTTCGCCAAGCGAGTCGTCCGCTACCACAACCTCTCCGTCACCTTCGTCATCCCCACCGACGGTCCACCTTCCAAGGCCCAAATCGCCGTTCTCCAGGCCCTTCCCGACTCCATCTCCCACACCTTCCTACCTCAGGTCACTCTCTCTGACCTCCCGCCTGACGCCAAGATCGAAACCATCATGTCCTACGTCGTTCTCCGCTCCCTCCCTTCCCTTCGTCAAGCCTTCCATTCTCTCTCCGCCACCCACACACTCGCAGCCCTCGTCGTCGACCTCTTCTCCACCGACGCCTTCGACGTTGCCGCCGAATTCAACGCCTCCCCCTACGTCTTCTTCCCATCCACCGCCACTGCCCTCTCCCTCTTCTTCCACCTCCCAACCCTAGACCAGGAGGTCCACTGCGAGTACCGGGACCTCCCAGAACCGGTGAAAATCCCCGGCTGCATTCCGCTTCCCGGCAGGGACTTACTCGACCCGGTTCAGGACCGCAAGGACGAGGTCTACAAGTGGGTCCTACACCACACGAAGAGGTATAGAGAAGCCGAGGGAATTATCGAGAACAGCTTCACAGAGCTTGAACCGGGCGCCTGGAGCGAGTTGCAGAAGGAAACACCCGGAAGGCCGCCGGTTTACGCGGTGGGACCTTTGGTCAGAATGGAAAAGGGCCCTGTGGAGTCGGAGTGTTTAAGGTGGTTAGACGAGCAGCCGCGTGGGAGCGTGTTGTTTGTGTCGTTCGGAAGCGCTGGGACCCTCTCCACTGCTCAGATCAAAGAGCTTGCTCACGGGCTGGAAGCGAGTGGGCAACGGTTCTTGTGGGTGGTGAAGAGCCCAAACGACAAAGTCGCCAACGCTGCTTATTTCAGCGCGGAGACTGCGGCGGATCCGTTTCACTTTTTACCCGAAGGGTTTGTGGAGAGAACGAAAGGCAGGGGTTTTGTGGTTCCCTCTTGGGCTCCTCAACCTCAGGTTCTGGCCCATCCCTCCACCGCCGGATTCTTGACCCATTGCGGCTGGAACTCCATTATGGAGAGCGTGGTGAGCGGCGTGCCCTTCATCGCATGGCCTCTCTTCGCGGAGCAGAGGATGAACGCCTTCATGCTGACCCAAGAAGTCAGAGTCGCGCTGAGGCCCAAGGTTGCAGATAATGGGTTGGTGGAGAGACAGGAAATAAGTAGCGTTGTGAAGTCTCTGATGGAAGGTGAAGAGGGGAAGAAGCTGCGTTACCGAATGAAGGATCTGAAGGACGCTGCTGCCATGGCTCTGGCTGAAAACGGTTCCTCCACCAACCATATCTCCCATTTGGCCCTCCTCTGGGCCAACAAAACTGCCGTAACACCACCACCTAAAATTAAACTAAATCCTTCTTCTTCCTCCTCCTCCTCCTCTGCCATCTCCATCCTGTAATATCTGCACTTAACTTATTTTTATTTTAAATTATAAATATGGCTGTATTTTTTCATCTGAGTTGGATAAAATGGGAGATAAATAAATAAATAAAAAAATAATTGGGTACGGTGTGAAGTGTAAAAGTTATAATAAAATTGAATTTCACGTGGCGCTTCACATCCCAATGATAACGACCAGGTATGCTGGCCAAAAGGAGCAGGGACCCATTGGACACAAAATTCGTAGCTCCACAATATATCCAAAAGTGGACGTGGCTAGCATTAGACATCAGAACTTAGAAGGTGGAGGGTTCCATGTGTAGTGTGTCTTGTGACATAACATAACTCCCTGACAAACTTCAATGCCCACCAGAATCATTGTAGTAAGGATATTCATTATCATCTTTTTACCTCGTTCAACCACTTTTTTTTAAAGGAAAATAATATTTCTAACACCAATTTTTGACACCATTTTAATACTGTTAAAATGTGGTTGGACGATTTCAAATTAAAAAAAACTGATGCAAGAGTATATTTGAAAAAAAAAAATTAAAGTTTTTTTTTTAATTTAAAATTGTTCAACCACATTTTAACACGTGTACAGTGTCAAAATAATGTAAAAAAAATGATGTTAAAATATAAGGAAAATGTCTTTCAACCTAACCTTAAGTCCAGCTAACAACGTCCCTTTATTTCTTCACTTTGGTAAAATGCCTTCAACATAATAATAATAATAATAATAATATTTGTCTCATAATCCAGTATTAAGTGGTTGAATCGTAGTTGGGGAACAGGTGATACAGTTTGCCTTCTGTCTCTTTATTTTTTTATTTTTGGTGGTGTGAACTTTATAACATTGTTGTGGAATAAAGAAAAATATTTTTTCATTCATTTAATATTATTTTTGTTTACTTTTTACTTTTTTTATAAAATACAAAATTTTATATTTTTATGATTATTTTAAGTTTATACTTTAAATAAACGTAAAAATGTGTATGATGATACTATTATTCAATGAAAACTGAATGAGTGGAGGATGTGGTGAGTGCTCGTATTCTTTTGTCTCTGGCCCCGTCCCATGCGGATGTCATTTTTCTTGGTCAGCCACACTATGCATATGCTGCTTTCACCATCTTTACATCAGCCACTTTTTTTTTTATTTTATTTTATTCGTGTCTCTATTTATACAAGGACAATAATATTTTAATAATTTTTTCACAATAGATTATATATCACTATTTTATTATTTCGTATATTTAAAACATATCAATTAGAAACTCTCACATAAACTATTAAAAAATTATTAAAAAATATTGTTAAAAATAGATTCTCCTTATACCATTGCCTCTTCCAAAAGAAACTTTATTATCCGTTTCGCATTTTTTACTTTTCTTTGCATTCTTACTGTTACCAACTGCTCTATAAAATAATGGATAATTTTATTTTCAGACCCAACATATTTTTAGACATCTTTTATATTTTTTCTTTTTCTTTTTTTATAAATACAAAAATTAACTTTTTAAAGACCAAAATCACCTTTAAAATGAGTCATCAACTAGTTCAAATGATGTAAAAAACACTTTCCTAAAAAATTTTCAAACCGATAATGTAATTGAAAAATTTGAAAACCGAATTAATTCAACCACAGGTCTTAAATTAAGAAAAAATGGTTGTGAATAAGAAAATTAAATAACACATTCTCATTAGATATTATTAGATCAATGTTAGTATCTTATTATTATTTATGTTAATTTGTGAGAATAATTAATGTTAAGATTCTAAAATAATTTTCTGGAATTGAATTAGGAAAGTAGGAAATCTAAAAATAACTTACGTATTATTAGATTTATAATTCTCCCTTTACAATTTTTGTTCCCAAGTTTAGGTTTTCTCCAAATTTATTTACGGGAGGAATTTTATGTTTATGATGAAATTATGTTTTGAACCGCTTAATTTTTTAATTAATTGAAAGGTTCTTCCCACGTGAATCGAAAATCGATTGCTTTGGGGTGTATATCGAATAGCCTTGATTGGAAAAATACAATTTTCTATTATGCCAATTCAAAAATTTTGATGTACCAATGTTATGAAACTAAATGTCTTGATTGATCATAAATGGTTTTTATTAGTTTGAGTGCGTATTGATTCAATTGGAAAATTATTGCAACTATGACGTGAATCCATTTTTTCCTTAATTGAAAGCATTGAATTGCAAATTGAAATCATAAATACATGTTGCGTTGTCTTCGCGAGGTTCAATTCCAATCGAAATTGAATAAAAAAAAAACACTTTTATTATTACAACCTTAATAAGGTCCAATTGGTCGCTTTAATAAAAACAATGGATTTTATGTCAAATCGATATTTATTTGGTTGCATGAGTTTGAATTTGTTTTAACCATTGGAGTTACTCCGCTAGGCAATACATGATTTCAATCCTTGTATTTGCAATTTGGAAAATCATAGGTACGAGGATTTTAAACATTGATTTTGTGGTTATAGTTTGAGTTATGCACGTTCATGTTATGTCATGTGCATCATTAACTTTGATTTTATGGCTATATTCAAACTTATTTCATCATGTTTAAATCAATTAACTACAAAATAAAAAACAAAAAAACTTTTTAAAGTGACTAACTTCAAATTTATTTAGAGACAAAAATTTTATCAAAATTGACAACGGATTCTCATCCGACTAAAGAAAAAGATACAATTGGAAACAAGTTTCCATCCAAAATAGAAATAAAAGAAAAAGAGAATTTCAACATAATTCATAAAATGTGTATATATTGTCTGGAAAACAAAATGGTACCCTATATATGGTGACAGAGGAGCAAGTAAAAAGCGGTAAAATACAAATTAATAGTAAGTTGCAGAGTAGTGTGTATGGGAAGGAGCTTCACAATGTCCTATTGAACTTTTTCTCGAATGAGATGACAGTCAATCTCTATGTGCTTTATTCGTTCATGGAATACTTGGTTGGTGGCGATTTTGATGACAGAGATGTTGTCACAATATATGGTGGCAGGTTGTTGAAGAGGAAGATGGAGATCATTCATAAGATTGCTAAGCCACTGGAACTCACAGACGGTCTGGGCAAGAGCACGATATTCGGCTTCAAATGAGTTGTGGGAGACCGTGTTTTACTTTTTTGATTTCTATGATATTGGCGAGTCCCCCAAGTAAACAATGTAGCTAGTGATGGATTTGCGAGAGTCAGGGCAACCAGCCCAATCAGAATCACTGTAAGCTTTTAATTGAAGGTTATTATTTGCGGTTAGAAAAATACCTTGCTTGGGAGTTTGTTTGATATAGCGTAAGATTCTGAAGGCAGCTTGGTGATGGAGCGTGGTTGGAGCATCAACAAATTGGCTGAGACGATGTACAACGTAAGTGATATCTGGACAGGTGTTGGTGAGGTAGATAAGCCTTCCTATTAGCCTCTTGAACGTAGCAGGGTCATCAAGAGGAACGCCATCAAAGGAGACTTTGGTGGAGAAGTTCATAGGGGTGCTGACAGGAGCTGAATCAAGCATCCCTATTTCTGTGAGAAGATCAATAGCATATTTCCTCTGGGATAAAAAGATCCTTGCATTGCTTCTAGCAACTTCAAAGCGCAGAAAGTAAGAGATTACCAAGATTTTTTATTTTAAAACTGTCATTAAGAAGGTTTGTTATTTGATCAATATCATGAATATTATTTCCAGTGAGTATTATACCATCAACATAAACAAGCATTATAGTAATGTTATTCCTAGTATGTTTTGCAAAAAGGGAGTGGTCTCCAGATGTTTGTGAAAAGTTGTGAGAGAGAAGAAAAAATGATAACTTGTCATACCACTATCTGCTAGCTTGTTTCAAACCATAAAAAGATTTATGAAGGAGGCAAACCTGATTTTTACCTGTTGCAAGGACCCACGGTAGTATTTGCATGTAAACCTCTTCATTTAAGTCACCATGTAAAAAAGCATTATTGACATCCAATTGTTGGATGTGCCAATTTTTAGCTGAAGCTAAAGATAGTATGAAACGAACACTATTCAGTTTAACAACAGGAGAGAATGTATCAAAATAATCAATACCCTCCATCTGGGTGTAGCCCTTGGCAACAAGGCGAGCCTTGAATCTGTCTATGGTCCCATCGGCCTTGTGCTTTGTTTTGTATACCCATTTGCAGCCTATAGCCTTTTTGTTGGAAGGGAGAGTGGTGATGGTCCACGTATTGTTGTGTTCTAGAGCTATGATTTCTTCTTTCATAGCCTGCCGCTAGTGATCATGTTGTATGGCCTCTTTGTAATCCTGTGGATCAGTAACACTATCTAGAGAGAAAATGAAAGCTTTATATGCAGTTGATAATTTGGCAAAAGATTGGGCATTACCGATTGAGTATTTTGTTTTAGTGGTACTATAAGAAGAGATTTGAAAATCTTTTAGATAGGCTGGTGGTTTTCTAACTCTACTAGATCGTCTGAGAGAGTCATTTTCATGATTTTCATTTTCTGCAGGGTCCTGAATATGTTCATCATTTATGGTGACATTGTCATTTTCATGATTTTCATTTTCTGCAAGGTCCTGAGTATAATCATTATTTATGGTGACATTGTCAATGGGAACAACAGTGTTATTGTGATCATCATTATACATAAAGGGATTCGCAAATAAAGGTATTGAAACACATTGATCTTTTATAGAGGGGGAAGTAATGGCAGGAAATTTAGTTTCAAGAAAAACAACATTTCTAGAAACTTTAATATCATGGCTATCAAGGTCATATGTAATGTAACCTTTAGTTGTAGGATGTAATCCAAGGAAGAGGCTGGGCTTGGCATGGGGATCAAGCTTTTTTCTATTGGAATGAAGAGTGCTAACATAACAGAGGTAGCCAAAGACTCTTAACCTGGAAATGTCAAAATCATTCTGATATAATCTGTAGTATGGTGAACTATTATTGAGAAAAGGAGTAGGCATTATGTTAATTAAAAGAGTAGCATAATTGAGGGTATATGTCCAAAATTGAGTAGAGATTTTAGAATGAAAAAGCAAGGCTCTAGTTACATTGAGAAGATGTTGGTGTTTCCTCTCAATTATACCATTCTGTTGAGGGGTTTCAATGCAAGATGTTTGATGAACTATTCCTTCAGTATTAAAATAATCAGTCATAGCAAATTCTTTGTCGTTATCAGAACGAATGATCTTTATGTTAGTTTTAAACTGATTTTTAACATATGCAATAAAATGAATAAATATATTGACGAGTTTCAGATTTATGTTTCATCAAATGTATCCAAGTATATCTAGTATGATCGTCAACAATGGTTAAAAATATCTGTGAGAATGCAATGAGGGATTAGAGCATGGTCCCCAAATATCGATATGTATAATATCAAAAGCATTAGATGTATGAGTAATACTAGGAGAAAAAGGAAGACATCTTTTTTTAGAAGTGTGGCAAGCATTGCAATTTTCAGTTCTAAAATCAATGTAAGTATGCTTTTGTCTCAAAATTTCTAGTCTTTGATTAGACAAATGACCAAGTCGATTGTGCCAAATGTTTTTACAATCAGATTTAGCAGGAGTGTGCTTATCTACAGAGTGAGTAAAACTTTGGGTAATGTTGGTGGATCCGCGAAAGATGTATAACCCTCCATTGATCTCAACTGAACCAATGTTGCTGTTTGTTGTCAAATCTTGAATAAAACATGTTCCATTAGTGAAACTAATAAATATATTATTATGTGCAACCAACTTAGAGACAAAGATGAGGTTATAACAAAAATCTGGAATAATCAAAACATCTTTGAAAATAATATGTTCACTGATTTTAACAATGCCTTTATGTGTGGTGGTGGTTTACATGCCATTAGATAGATTAATGATCACATGGATAATTTTTTCATAAGAGCTTAAGTGAGTGAGATAAGTGGAAACATGATTTGTTGTGCCAGAATCTAGTATCCAAGATATAATACCTTTGCCTTCATGAGAAGTCAGGGTAAAAACATATTTACCTGTATCAGTCGAATAAGATATTACAGAACTGATCTGATTGGTTGATGAGGCTCATATGTCGGTAAAGGGCTTGATAAGGGCCATGAGAGCTTGATACTACTGTTGTGTCAAGCGGACCTCTCGATTGTTGGCTTCTGCAGGACCATCATTCTTAGTATCTTGATTTGTAGTCATGAAACTTTTTCCATTGTGGAGTTTATGACCCAGAGGAAACATGTTTCCTGTAGCATACTTCAATGGTATGTCCAGTTTGGCCACAATGGGAGCAAATCTTCTTACTAGTAGTATTTTTGTTAGCAGGAAATCCATGTTTCTTGAAGCAAACCGATTCATTGTGACTATTCTTGCCACAATAGGAACAAGTGACAGTACCCACAACAACATGTCTAATTTTCAGCCCATTAAGAAAATTATTGCTCATAACCTGTCTTTCTTGTTGTACAACATAGGAAAAGATTTTCGAGATGGGAGGAATAGGATCCATTAATAAAATGTGAGACTGAATGTTAGCGTATTGTTCATTCAGTCCGCGAAGAAACTGTAGAATCCGACCTCATGCTTTCTTTGAGCAATTGTTGAAGTAAGTTTGCAACAACACCTGGTTTCACAGGAGCAGGTTGGCTCAGGATGAAAGTTGTCGAGCTCATCCCATATTATGCGCAGCTTGGTAAAATACTCTATCACAGTTCTTTCCCCTTATTTTATAGTTGCGGCTTCATTTTGCAACTCATAAATGCGTAGGAGATCTCTTTGGAAGAATCTTCATTTTAGGTCGTCCCATATGGCCTGGGCATTGTCCATCCAGAGGATGCTGCGGCATATGTCCGGAGATACAAAGTGTACGAGCCAGAAGACCACCATGTTGTTGCATCTTGTCCATGCGTGATAAGAATCGTCTTCCTTTTGCGGTGGAGTGGCGGTACCATCAATAAATTGAACCTTATTCTTGGCACTCAGGTCCGTGTACATTGATTTGCTCCAGGCATAATAATTATTGGATTCTAGGAGAGGGGAAACAAGAGAAATTGTGGGGCTTTCGCTTGGATGGAGATACAAGAGACCAGAAGATTGAGTTTGTTCTTTCGTCATCGTAGAATGTCCTATAAAAGAATAGGCAAAAAAAGAAGAAAAAAGAAACAAAGAAAAGAAAGAAGAGAGAAAGAAAAAGAAAAAGGGGGAAAAGGAAAAAAAATAGGGTTAGAGGTGCAACAAAGCTCTTCAAAAGAACAACTCTGATACCATCATAGAAGAGCTGTGAAGGATGCTCTTGAAAGATTACGGAATGAGTGATCCGTGTGTGAGATTATGTGTATCATGATGAGCAACCAAGAAGAAGCAAGAAGATTTACAAAGTACAGAGTCGGCAAGCGGCAAAAGTAAAACTGGAAAAAGAAGATAAGCGCGAGAGAGAGAAAGAGAACTTTCTACGCACTTGTATTATGAATATAAAATGTGTATATATTGTATGGAAAACAAAAGGGTATCCTATATATAGGGTGACACAGGAGTAAGTAAAAAAGCAGTAAAATACAAATTAATAACAATCCAAATTACAGAGGATTCTGACAATAATTGGGAGTGAGTGCTCACCTGACTAAAGAAAAAGAAAATTCTAATAAGACTGGGAGCGAGTTCTGACCTGACTAAAGAAAAAGAATTAAATTTTGACCTAACTAAAGAAAAGAAATTTAGTTCTCACTCAACTAAAGAAATAGATAATTCTACAACATTTGGAGTAGGTTTTCACTTAATTAAAGAAAAAGACAATTTCAACATAATTGAGACCAAGTTCTCACCCAACTAAAGAAAAAGAGACTTCCAACATGATGGGAAGTAAGCCGTAGGCTGACTAAAAAAGTGACATTTAAGCTCAGTTGGAAACAAATTATAGCTTGACTAAAATAACGACATTCTAGTTCGATTGAGAATAGGTCATAGTTTAACTAAAAAACAAATTTCCACATCAATTGGGAGCAATCATAACCTGATTGAAAAAAATAACATTTTAGCTAGGAGTAAAACATAGTCTAACTAAAAAAGCAATATTTTTAGCCAATTAGAAGATAACCTAAAATATCAATTTAAATCAAGGTCAACACGATTCAGAATTATTTATAAGTCAACTAAAATGAAATCAAGAAGTTATTTATTTTGTAAGTAAAGAAAATTAGATCATAAATTATTGTTAGTCAAAGAGATGTGAAAATGGAACAATAAAATGCAAGCTAAAACGGTTATATGCAAAGAGACATACCAAATTTAAAACTAAAAAAACAATCAAACTAGTGAAATAAGTGAAAAAGTTTCTAAAAAAATAACAAGAATAAACTTAGCATACTTTTTCAGTTTTTACACTTTAGAAACTTGAACTCAAAACTAAGAAATTGTGTACCATCCTAGTTAAAGATGGATGAAAGATCTAAATATCAACCTAAAATTTATAGACTTAGTAATTAGAACTAAGCTTATTTTATGGTCCGCTGAGATTTTGTTAACAAATATTATTATGAATGAGAGATTTGATATATTGTTATTAATTTTTGTAGTTGAATATTATGTTATTATTATAAAAATAAACAATTTATTTATAAATAAAACTTTAACTCTTATAAACAAAGAAATTATTTTGGCTTAATGATCATTAACTTTGAGCCAAAATTCACTCTACTTTTATTCATCGTAGAAGACACCCAACTTTTTAAACACATCACAAACTTTCTATAAAAATGAATTTGTATTCTGCACCCAAAGTGAGTGAGAAGCTTTACCTTTCTTTAATATTTCAAAAAGAGAAAAAGCGCAAAAGAGAAAGGAATCTAAAATATGCCATTAATATCCTGGGTTGAAATCAGAAGGCCACTACTTCAAACTTTTCCTGTCAAAATTATTAACGCTGCCATTTTTTTACTAACATTTTTCATTAATTTTTTTAAATGTTCTCTTGTTTTAAATAATTAGATTTGATTTTTATAAAAAAAAATGTTATTTGTTGGGATACAAACAAAGAATAAAAGAAAAGTTGGACATGTTCATTGCTAAAAGACATTTTGGAGTGATATTAAAAGTAAATCCGTGAGGGCTTAACCAAAAACGGACCATATCTTACTAAATGTGAAAATTGATGTGTGTGTCGAACCTCCTTAGTGATATCATTAATATTTAAAAAAATATTATATTGTTATTTATATAATTAATATTTGTAAATTAAATTTTAGTTACTAAACATAGCTTTAAAAAGTAGTTATTTTTTAATTTGTCTAAATAAAAACATTGGTTAATCATTTAAAATTTAAAATATATTCACATTTTTAAAAAATTAACAACATAATGAACCAGTCTAATATAGGATAAGGTGGGTTAGAATTTTCGACTTCATTATGTTTGTTAATTTTACAAATATCCTCCTTTTTATATGTTTTCTCCAATAATTTTTCTAGAGTATTACTCTATTTTATTTTAGAATCGTTTTAAACATTTTTCTTATATAGAATTTGTTAGTAAGACAATGATAGAGTAAAGAATTATTTATTGATCATAATTTGTTTAGAGGATCATGTTCCTTTTATTAAAAAAATTATTTATCTTTTTTCTTCCTTACTCTTTCTATATATATTTTAAGATTTCACACGTTCAAAACACGGATAGAGATTATCGGAAGTCTTTAATGTATTTTCAACTCGCTTTCTATCTTAGAACTGGTTTTTCTTAGTGAACAACAACTCTCATATAAGTAAAGCCAATTTGATCAATGGAAAATAAATTATTTTGATAGTATTATTAATTATAGTTCATTGCTAATCTAATTGGATGTCCTTGAAAGTTATAATTTTAGTTTGGAATTACTTACATAATCGAGGAGTTTGGTCTTGAGTATAACATCTTTGTTAGTCAAGATCATATTGAATGATTATTCCAAAAAGGATGATATGGTCAAAATAGCATAAAAAATTATTTGAAATTTGGTAGAGTTATAAAATTCAATCCAAGAGCTTAGGATAATTGATTTCCCAAAAGTGAATTGATTTAATGCACATTAGTCTTGTATTGACATATCTTCTGGTATTGGATAGAATTTGTTTGATTTCTTAAACATATGAGTTTGAGTAAAAAAATTGCATGAATGTCTTTTGGATTCTACCTAATTATTTGGCGTAAATGGTTCAACAAATAAGAATTCAATTAGTGTGTATTATTTTAATATATAAATTTGAGGGAAAGTATAGGGATAAATTTGAAGAAACGGATTTGTGTATTATTATCTAGACATGAAAGTAAGTGCATTTAATGGTAAAATTTGTGAGAGTTTTTAATGATGTGGTTCATATAATAAATAAATAAAATCTTTAATAAATTAAAATATAATATTACTATATTATTATTATAATTAAAATTAATATATTATCATTATATATAATAATTAATATTATTATTATTGATAATTAGTATTATTATTAGTAATTATTATATATCTATTATTATTATTTATATATAGACCAAGGAATCACTTTTATGTTACGTAATTGATTATCTCACATCAATGTATAAATATATGATAAAGGATTAAAATATTGTCATTTGCTATGTGATTTTGATACTAAAAACACTCTTTTAACTTAAAAACTTGTTTGAACTCATATATTTTCAGTTAATTGTATAAATAAGAGAGTTGAGGTTGATTTTAACTGTTTTATAACAATTTTCCCTTGTTTTAACAGAGATTGAAGCAATAATGGAAGAAGAAGTGAAAAACCATGAAGATGGAGCTCAAAAGGGGTCAAAAAGGCATCAAGAAGGAAGAAAACCCGAAGCCCAGGCGACAGAAACGCGAAAACAGCGAGCTGAAAATCACTGCTGGTCGCCTAGGCACTGAAAAATGGCGCCCAAGCCTTACAAAACCCTTGATTCACGCCCGGGTGAGCTCCCTGCGATGCTTGAGCGTGATTTGACGTGGATTAGGCCCTGATTCTGCTCTAATTTGATTCTTTTGGACTGGGCCGCATTTTGGGACACTTCTGGCACTATTTAAAGGACCTTGGGGCTCTAGATTTTGCATCCCTGACAAAAGAGAGCATACAATACACTCCTAGCCAATTCTTAGTCTTCCATTCTTCTTTCTTTCTTCCATTGTTCATAAGTTCCCCCATGTCTATGGGGAACTAATTTCTATTTGTTGTTGGAGAATGATGTAACCTTATGAACTCTCATGTATTTGAATTTGTTCTTAATTCCATATGCTTTATTTCATTATTTGTTAGAGTAATTCATGTGTTTTATTCTTGTTTATACAATAGCATTATCTGTGAATTGCATGAGTGTCGGGAGGTTCCTTTCAATTCAGGTCCTTGTTGAATTACTCCTAAGGGTTATATTGCTCAGGGATGAGGGTATGAGTCTTAGTCGTCTTAACCTCTTGATCTTCACATCTTTTTACTAGGAATGCTAGGAATTGCATGAACTGGTAATTAGGGACAGACTTATTGACTGAGGGATCGGGTTTGAGTGTTTTCGTGAGGGACGTTGGCATTAATGAATAAAGAAGAATTGTTATATACATGAGAGGGAACTTGGTGAAGTCTAACCCTAACAATATACCCATCTCATATAAATCAACCTCCGTTCATCTCTGTGCTCTTTTGCCATTGATCAATTGCAATTTATTTTCTTTATTATTTTTGCACCACAAATCCATGATCTTCGTTATTTTAAGTCTTAATTAATCTTGTTTTCATACAACTGTTCAGCGTCGAGAGTCATCTGGGATACGATACTTGGTCTTACCATTTTATATTACTTGTGTGACTCAGTACACTTTGCACCGTTGTGTGGACGTTGCATTCAGTCGGCCGCCTCTGCCGAGTGTTCTTGTCGTGCCATCTACTTCCTACGGTACACGCTACAAATCCTTTAACCTTCAACGAGATCATATATATACATGGGTTGTCTTTCAAATTTGCGCTTTCATTCTTTTTTAAATTCATTGATTGGAGCGCGAGAAATCCCGCATATGTGAATTGCATTTTACAATGCAATTTGTTCAAATAAACAAGGCCTGAGAGTGTATTCTTTTAAGATGATAAATTTGAGGAAAAGTAAGGGGATGAATTTAGTGGAAAAATTTGTGTTGTTTATTTAAAAGATTTAGAGGCGAAAGTGGATAGATTTAGAGGTAAAGTTTATGAATATTTTTGAGTGATTCAAATGATATGATAGACAAAAAAAATTTAATAGATCAAAATATAAAATTATTATTTTTCTCTTATAGTAAAAATTAATATATTAATACTATTTATTATTATTATTATTGATTTAAATAATTAGTATTAGTCAAATAATGCAACGTGAATGCCATAATTCAAAGATTGAGAATAGGTTAATTGGGTAGAGCATAAAAAGAGTACAACACTAAGAACACCACATCACTCTCTACAATGATATTCCAAGTAAACACACAAAAATAAAATTGTCATGTAAGGACAATATAGCAAACACACTCCAAATACCCATAAATCCCCTTACCCATCTAAGGTCATTACGGAGGTGATCCAACAAATCTGTTATTGCATTCCTTCTCAAATTCTTGAGAGTGTTTTTCCCTACACCTCACCCATCTTTGCACTTTTTTTTTATTTTTCTATCTGTTTTCTTGTCAAAGAATTTTTGACAACATTTTCTTTAATTGACTCATTAAACAAACAAAACTCTACACCACCCACCCCTTCCCCTCTGTCTCTCTTATTTGCTGCATTTCAATCTTACACCTTCTTTCTTCTCTCTTTAGGGGGAAGCACTCCTCATGTCTTGCCTCCTCCCCTCCTCCCTCATTTGCTTCTCGCAGTCTCACTTGCGCTTCATTCTCACAGACCTCTCCTCACTGTCGTTTGGTGGTTGTCGTGGTGGTGGTCAGCGCCTTTCAAAAGTGGTGGTTCTTCTTCTCACAGTTCACCTCAAGCCTTCCGTTTTCTTGGTTTGGTTCTGATTTCCTTAATCTCATATCATGTAGATTGTATGATGGATGATGGATCGTTGAAGTGTGGTAGAAGTCTTGATTTCCGTTTTTCTATTTTGTTGATGCATTTCTGGACTGGATCTGTTACAGGGACGAAGGCCTTAACCGCACTTGGAAGTGCGCTTCAGGCCCCACCGGCGTTGGAAGTGCGGTTGATGCCCACCACAATCACTGTTCATCCACAACTTTTCACTTTACAGACATTCATTCTTCAACCTTTCGTTAACTTCCTTGTAATGTGCTAATATGTTCCGCATAAGCAACACCGTTGTCAGCGCGCTCAACATTCTCTCCTTACTCTTGGGTGTGGCCGTCGTGGCCTCCTCCGCTTACATCCATATCCGCGGTGACTCTGACTGCCAAAAGGTCTTACAAGTGCCGCTTCTCGTTGGCGGCATCTTTTTGGTATTGGTCTCCACCTTGGGAATCGTGGGGTTGTTGTACCGCGTCAACACGACGCTCTATGCCTACCTCTTCGCCATGTTCACACTCATCGTGGGTCTCGCCTTCTTCACCGTCTTCATGCTATTGGTGACAAACAGGAAGATGGGGCAGCAGGTTTCCGACAAGGGTATGATGAGTACAGGGTGGCCGATTTCTTCCACTGGCTGCAATGTTATGTCGTCAACAACAAGAACTGGGATGAGGTGAAGAGTTGCTTGATGGACGCGCACATGTGCTAGAACCTCGCCAATAATGGTGGCCGCAACAATGACTTCCTCATTTTCAAACACCTATCCACAACGCAGGTTTTATATCTCTTATTTCTCCTTCTAATCTATTGTTAACTTCGTTAATTAAGAATAAATAACTGTACAAGGTAAGTTTATCATTTACTTGTTATCATCTTGCAAGCAATGTACGAATCATGGTGATTAAATTACGGTATTATGGCTACGGTGTTGACATGCAAATGCATTTGAATCACGTATGTAGCAATTACTTAACGTTTTGTATTTTGTTTTTTTAGTCTGATTATTGTAAGCCACCATCATATTGTGGGTTTATAATGAAAAATGGTAAGGTTTGGGAATATGAATTGTAGCAAATGAGAAAGACAGAGGAGGAGAAGGGGGGTGGGTGGTGTAGGATTTTGTTTGTTTAATGGGTCAATTAAAAAAAGAGAGGTAGTCAAAGATTCTCTAACAGGGGCACAGATGGAAAAATAAAAAATAAGAAGGTGCAAGCTGAGATGGGTGAGGTGCAGAGAGAAACACTCAATCCTTAATATTCGTATGCAACAATTAGTCTAAACAATTACATCCATTTAAACACATAACCTTAATGAATCTCATTAAAAAGTAAAATACTATTTTTTTTTTTAATTTTGGACAACAATTTCTTAAATTCATCTGACAAATCTCAATAATGAATAAATTTCTTAGTTAAATCTACTTAACAAATTATAATCTATTCAACAAAATATTATCAATGAATTGAATTTTAAAATGTTATGATATTGTTAAGTAATAATATTACTATGATAAATATATAGGTTGCACATATATTAATCAATAATATATTATGAAATTGTTGATATTTAGTGTGTATTAAGTTTCAATTTTCTATAACATTTTAGGTTTTCATGATGTATTGAGTTGCATAAGGAAAAACATCAAATTATGAAAGTCGACAAAATCTTTGATATCAAGTTAGGATGAAGAGTTTTCAGTATTTGATAAGATATATAAAAAAAGTTATTATGCTATAAGAGGTTAAATTGAACTCAATATTAATATTATGAAAATTGATAATCATCATATATATCTTTTGTTTGATGTTTCTTAAACCCTAGACAATCCCGAACTAAAAAAAATGGAAAAAACAGTTTTTTTCATTATATATTTAAGTTATGTAGATTAATTTAATCCTTATAATGATTATTTTTCAAGAGTTTAATAATTTTCTTACATTGTCATCCCATTCCTTTTGACCAAGTATTTTAGTCTTGCTTAAAGTTTTGATAATACATACTTTCTCTCTATATATATTTTACAATGAATATGTAAACTTAAGAAAAAGTTGGAAACGAGACACTAACGTGTAGTTTTATATATTTTATTAAAATAGGAAAAATACTATTATTGATGTCTCAGAAGTCCACCTAACTATTTTTAACATTTCTAAACAAAAGGAAAAAATGAACGGAATTAAATTGTTTTACCATCTTTAACTAAGTTGTGCAATAATAATAGTTTTTAAAATGAAAGAGTATTTGAAAGAAGAGAAATGATAAATATGAGGGAGTTGACAAATTGCACGAATGTCTGTTGGAAATATTTGACTGGAAAAATGATGTACTTGGACCCTCTAACTATTATAATATTATAATTCGTCTGTGACAGCTTAACTTATTTTCTGTACGTGTTTCCTTCCTAGTACTCACTACCAAAGAGCTTGGAACAACCAAATATTATTCGAATTTTAAACTATGTTACCACATAATTTTAAAATATACTAAGTTTTTTTTTCTTATTTTCTCTAATTACAGGATAGCACAGAAATTGCAATGAATGTGTTGGAATGACGATTATGATATTATATCAAAATTTATAAAACCGGTTTAAAATAAGATTTTTATTTATTTATATATTATAAATTGATCTTATCTCTAATCGACTTAATATTTTCGATCAAATGTAAAAAGTGAGAACGATGGAGGTTGAAAAGTAAATTACATTAGTTAGAAAAAGTGATAATGAGTAATGAATTTATAATGCTCACCTACTCTGCCTGGGAGTGAAACTCGGTGCCTCCCTTACCTACTAAATGCAATAATAAGGCATAATAGACATTTATAATAAGCTATTTTCTGGAGTCCTGATCTTCAAAATTTGAAGTAAGTCCAATTATTACTCATAGGCATCTTGTCCTCTTCGATCGGTCCATCAAATCTTATCAACCTCACTTCCATATCAAAATAATTGATAGTCATAAAAATCTTATCTTTGATTAGGTATAGAGAATACTTCGTATAAGTAGATATCAATCAATTAAATATTATTAAATATTAAATAAATTTTTTAATTGATATTTATAGATAATAAATATGGATATTTAATTATTTATTTGTAATTATGTAAATCATGTTATTTAATCTATGGATACTTATCAATAATTATTAATAAATTTTATTTTCTTTAAAATTAAGCGATGGAATGATATAAAACATCAATGAAAAATATTAATTATAAAAGAATTTATTAAGATTTGACTTTATATATTTTTTTTATTTATACCTAGGAAAATGAAGCTACTTGAAACTTTTTTTTCAAAATTTATATTTTGATGGAATTTATCATTTTAAAATATCAAATATAGTTGTGTTAATATCTGTGTAATTTTATTTGAATTGTAATTTATATTTAACTTTTTTATGTAAGTTTATATTTTAAGATTTATTTTTAAACGATTTATTTAAAATTAAAAAAGTTATAAAAGTATTTGCAAGCATATATCCATCGACATAAAAATACCTACAGATATTTCTTCACATACATAATAGACAAAAAAAATATTTTAGACGGTAAATAAACATTATCCAAATAACTTGTTTTTATATGAATTTATTTTTTCACAAAATTTGGTATTGTTTTTTATTTTACTAAATATGAAAAACATTATCCTTTTTAATGGTACAATAATAGAACAAATTTTCAATAAAGAAAATAATAAAATATATGTAAATTCATAGTAATATTAATTATGTTTTATTTTTCATGTAAAAACATTTAATAATTATATAAAGTAAATATCGTCAACATAGAGTGATATAAATTCAATTAAAAATATAAAATTAATAACATGAAATTTAGTTAAAAAGATATAAATTTATAAAAAAAATAAAATATTAAGTTTGAAAATACTAAATGTTGGTAAACTTTGTAGACTTTAAATTTATGTTGATATAATGGATGGATGATTTGGAAGGATTGGGAAATTAAATTCCATTGATAGGGTAGTTGTAGGAGTTTAGTTCCGTGGGGTTGGAGGAAAGTCGATGATTGGCCATTCTCACTTTATAAATCACACTCATATTCCAAATCTCCAATGCTTCTAACTCCAATTTTTTATATGTTACATTTTAGATTTTAATCTCTTCAATGTTTGATTTTTGATTTTTTTTCATGTTTTAATAGCGTCTGTAAAAAGTCATGTCTGAGATGGTATTGTTCTTCATTTCTCAACAATTATCATGACTTTGAATTTTTAAGCAAGTGCATTCAAACCAAATTTTCACGGCATCATAGTTTTGAGGTTTGTGTAATTGTTACTACTGCAGCTGCAATTTACAACCTTAATTAAGTTTCCAATGTTATAAATTATGGTATTTTTTGTGTGGCTGAAATTAATTCATTTATAGCATCATGATTGAAGGTTTGGATGTGGCTGTTACACGTCTTGCCAAATACCAGTATGTGCTCGACACTTTCTCAGCCAAAAATTATGGTTCGTATGAAATTTTGGCTTTCGAAAGATATATGCTTTTGTCAAGTAATTTGATGCAACTATATCTTTTTCGATCCATAAATAGAAAAGATATTCGAATTTTCTTATCTATATAAAACTCTAATTATTCTTTTAATTCCGTTAAACTGAGATCAAAATCCAAATCACAATGATAGATTCTATAATTGTATCCTTTTACTGTGCAACTTCGAATATCTGTCTAATCTATGGTGGAGGTATCTTATCGGTTTCATCGTAATCTGTGTCTTTTGTTTACAATTTTGTGTCTGTCTGTCGCCGTGTCCATTTCGAGCATAATAATATCCGTCACTTCTACTGTATGATGTGCTGTGATTTTAAAATTAATTCTTTTATTTTATTTGCTGTGAGTCCATTTTGATTAGTACAATTTTATTATTAATGTTTGTATTATCATCTTAAGTAGTGGGTCTCTCTCGTCTCTATCTCCAAAACCCAAGCCCAAGCCCAACGTGGTGCACTCACCCATTTCCCTAGCAATTTAAAAATTCAGCCCAATAACTAATGTAGTGTTGGGATTGGAATAAGAGTAAATGAATATATTTTAGAGAATCATAAATGAATACAATACCACCATAATCGATTATAATCTTTTAAAGACGCATCCAGAATTTATTATAGTCTTTTTTTTTTAATTATGTAGAATCTATTCTGGTCATATCGAGAATCCATTTTTTTTTCTTTCTTAACCTCTTTTCCATTAAAATGAATATCATTTTCAAATTAAAGTGAAAATATTTTCATCTTTTTTATAATATGAAGAGTAAACACTCTCCTATCTTAACATAATGCACAAATGCTTCCATTCCTCTTTCATACAAATTTGCACCCACAAATTCATTCTCCCACAACAGTGGAAACAGTAAGATGACAATAAACAAACACATTCAAAAGGTTCAATTTCACGACTTGGATTCAAAATAATAAGTTATATTATTACTATTATTATTATTATTATATATCATTATTTATTATTATTATTATTATTGAAAACATATGTCCTCCGTCCATGTTATATTTCTTCTATGATAACAAAATATAATAAAATTATTATAATTATAAAAATAATTTTAAATCATTTTTATAATTTTATTGTAAATGATGTCTATTTTTTTTGTGAATAAATTTTTTAATTATAATAGTTATTTCAGTTTAAAAAATAGTTAAATTTTAGAAAAAAAAATTAAACTGAAAAGAAAAAGGTTTGATTTAGAAAGAAAAAAAAATGAAATTTAAAGGATAAAACTGGTAAAATAGTTATTTAAATTTTAAAAAATAGTTAGAGTAAATGCAAAATAAAATGTCTACAACAAAAAAAGTTCTCTTTATATAACAGTATATATTATTACTATATTTATTAATGATGAAGTAAAATAATAATTGTTATATTTCACTTATTATTTGTAATAATTATGGTCGAGTTAAATTAGATTTCAAATTTTATATTCCTAACTCAAGATTTATATACTATTGCAATATCTTAGATAATCTATTGTGAAAATATTAGTTAAGTTTAAATTATAATTTTTAGAATGAATAAAATGATCGTTTTTCTTTGTGCATGATTTAAGTTGATGGATTATATTAAGTTTGGGATAAGAAATTATGATGGAATAGGTTTAAAACCACAAAATACATGTTTTGGAATATCTTTGGTTTATGCGTTTTCACTTGGCGTATTTCGAACTGTAGGTGTAAAATGCTAGGCGCTAGGTACAGGGCGTCGGACTTCTTTCTATTTTATAATGTCTCGAAAAAAATTATAATTCTTGTTTCATTAATCGTTGGATTAGGTTAAAATTTTGAGAAAAGGTTCTGGATATATATTTTTTCACTTTGACCATTGAGATCAACAATTGAATGTATGTGGTTATATAAAATAGTCACACACAATTGTTATATTTTTGGTTTCTCTGTCTTGGTTCTTCAAATTTGAAAAACATTATTAATTTGAGGTATTGGTTATTTGAGATGTACTTATTTGTGCTTTTGGTTTGCCTTTGGGATAAAAGAGTTTATATTGATAATTTGTGATTGTTGTATTTTAAATGGATTGTGATCGGTGGAAATTGAGTTTAAGAGTTAGGAGGATTTTTAGAGATTTTTATCATGGAAATTTAAGATTTGAGTCAACGTATGTATAAGGTATAAACTTGTGAATTTTTTAAAGGAACAAATTGAAAATAAGTTGAATGGATTCTATTTTAACATGTGTATATTCTGAATGTTAATGGACTATTTGGATGATAGATTGTTAAGTTGTCATTGTAAGAGATAAAATGATTAAGTTAAGTCAATTTTATTCAATTTATCAATATATAGTTTAAGAAATTTGATTATTATTTTGAGTAAGAATTAATTAACATCATGCGGTATGAATATATGATGATATATGAAATCACAATAACTTGTGTAGGATTGAAATGTCTCAATAACTGTAATGAAAGTGTGATTAAGTTTCAAGGGTGATCAATTAGTTTTTCTGTGATGTAGTGAAATGGATTCTTTCAAGTTAGATGAAAAAAAATGAGTTAAGCATACGTTAGATTAAGTAGAGTTCAATCAATTGAAAAAATTGGTGGGTGGTTATGTAGTAGAAACCAAATGGAATAAATTCATAGTTAATCCTATGATATTAGAAATTTAGAACTGATAGCACATATTTTTTAAGGTAATGATAATCATTGAAAAGAAGTATGTGGAGAGAGTAAAGGGTTACATTATTGAATATTTTTATGTAATTGTATTCTTGCAACTGAGCTTAGGTTATGTGCGTTTGACATCATTTAAACAATTTTTTATGTGATGTATTATTTTGTATTAGAATTTATGGAATTAATGTTATTTGGTATGATTATGATGACATGTAAAGGTATGCTTAAGTGGTGGTGGTGACTAAATGAAAGATGGACACTTTGGCATTCTCATAAGATACGTTAATTTTATATGTTGGCCAATGATTTTTACTTTCTCATTAACGTTCATAAGTGCACAATTTTTTTTTTCATTAAAGTTCATAAGTACCAACAGTCAGTTTTTATTATTCATTATTGTGGGGTTTTTGACAAAACTTCTCCTCTATAAATAAAGCATTTCTTGCATTCCAAAAAACAAACTAAATCAACCTTTCTCTTCTTCTCTCAAAAGGAAACTTTATTCCTTAAGCTATTTTTTTAGTTTTTCTTCCTTTTGTCAAAACCCAATTTTGTCCGGATGACTAAATAATATGACTGGTTTTTGTTTTTATTTTTATTGTTTTCTTTGCTTTTATTTTATTTTTGTTCTATTATTTTTAAATTTTAGTTTACTTTGATTTAGTTTTTATTAATATCTGATTTGATTTTATTTTTTATATATTCTTTTGGAAAAAGATTATTATTAAAAAAAAGAAAAAAAAGAGAGAAAAGAAAATTTTGATTGAGGAGGCATGATTTTGGAGGCAGCGAGAGAAACAGTTAAGGAAAATTGATCTCATCATCTGGCACACACAAGAATGACAGATTCTTCCATGACAGAGAGGCACACACACAACTCTTTATTCTCGCCAACACCCATTAACCAATACAACACTTCATCACGCATCATACAGACACCACCATTCCATTATGCAAAATCTGATTACCCCAACCAACCAACTACATTTTTTTCGATTCACTCACCAATTCTCAATCCATCCTCCACCTCAACAATCACCACACACACCCCTTTTGTCCACGACTCCAGTCCTCTCTCCTCTCACTGGTAATTACATTCAACCACATTTTTTGCCTTTCAATCCCAATTCTTCAACCATCACATACAGCCATACAATCCTTTCCTCCCCATCACTCCCCCTCCAACCTTCGACCCCTCAAACCCGTAACCACCTCCAACAGATCCATCAATTCTCACACTACCCTCAATTCACCCATTCTTACCATTTTTGCAACCACAAAACCAAATTCTCACAATCTAAATCAATATATCAGCACCACCTCTTCCATAATACTACCCTCACTACCTTTCTCCCACACATTGATTCGTCAGCCAATCCCATACAAAATCAAATTCAAAACAGTGAAGAATAGCCAATACAAAGACCAAGATTGAAAGGGAAAATAAGGCAATAAACACAACGGCTTTGTCAATGGTGGTTCTAAGTTTTGTTTCCAGTTGCAGGTTCGATAGTTGCCATGGGTGATGACCAGGTGCGCCAATGGCAGCGACACTGCAAGGAGGAAAACCCAGGCGAAGGTTGGGTGTCGTATTCACAGAAGATGGTTGGACTCGCGTGAAGAAGAAAAGAACATCGTTGGAGGTGCTGGCATGAACCTCTGTCAGCGGCGTTGACAGTGGCTGAACGACGAGAGAAGAGGAAGCCCCACACGTTCCAGCAGAGAGGAAGACAGTGGCGACGACGTGGCGCAAGATCCGCCTCCGCTCTTCGTTCTCAGCCAAACTACGCCACCGAGTCAATCTTCGGTCCGCTTTGCCATTCCCTCAAATCGCTCCAATTTTTTTGTTGTTTCGACAGTCACGAGAAGAAGAAGAGAGAGTTTGGTGTGGCTGGTTCGACGGCGGCGGCGACACGATGGAGGTGGGGATATCTCAACCGAGAGTGGCGACCATGGTTTAGTGGCGTCGGCGGCAATGAACAGCCGGTGTCGTCCACGGACGAGAGGGTTTCTCTCGCGTGAGAGAAAGAAAGGGGAAGAACCCTGGTGGTGGCCGGCGATGGCTCTAGCGGCAAACGGCGTCGTCGGCGACATGTTAGACCGTGGCTCGCAACGTTTGATTTCGATGGTGGAGACAATGGCGAGCAACTACGGCAAAGGCAAGCCTTCATGGTTTTCCTCTCGAAGGAGACCCTAAGTCTCTGGGAATTTGGTCAAGAATGGGGTGAGATTGGCAAAACCCCTGTTGTTCTGATTTGGAAGAAACGGTCTTGGACCCATTGGGCCGCTTTTTCTCCACTTGCCATCACTTGCAATCCTACTCACACCACCTTCCATTTTGGGCTGAAGCCATTTCTGCAAACAAAAAAAAAGAGGCTTGGACCTGACGGGCAGCTACTATCTGCCACCTCCAACTTTGTTGTTGCATCGCTTGGTCCTGAACCAAGAAGTTTCTGGCTGCACCTTCACTTTCAGCCTTGCACCCCTGACAGACTACAAGTTTGGAGAAAAAGGGTTTGGGCTCAAACCAGAAGGGCCTCAATTTTGTGTTGTACCCCTGGTTTACCTCTACACCCTATTCTTATTGGGCTTATTTGGTCTGTAATGTTTTTTTTATTGTCTTTGATTTTATTTTTTTGCGTTAGAATTTGTTTTATTATTGTTTGTTTGTTAAAATAAAAAATATAAAAATCATAAAAAATAATAATATATATAAAAAAAAAGATCATTCGCATCAGCCTCGCGCTAAGACCTTTTTCCCTTTTACAAAATAACAAAAATATTTTAAAGGTTTAAGCGTGTGTGCGATCATTCGCTTTAGCCTCGCGCTAAGACCTTTTTCCCTTTTACAAAATAACAAAAATATTTTAAAGGTTTAAGCGTGTGTGCGATCATTTGCATCAGCCTCGCGCTAGGACTTTTTTCCCTTTTACAAAATAACAAAAATATTTTAAAGGTTTAAGCGTGTGTGCGATCATTCGCATCAGCCTCGCGCTAGGACTTTTTTCCCTTTTACAAAATAACAAAAATATTTTAAAGGTTTAAGCGTGTGTGCGATCATTCGCATCAGCCTCGCGCTAAGACCTTTTCCCCTTTTATAAAATAACAAAAATATTTTAAAGGTTTAAGCGTGTGTGCGATCATTCGCATCAGCCTCGCGCTAAGACCTTTTCCCCTTTTATAAAATAACAAAAATATTTTAAAGGTTTAAGCATGTGTGCGATCATTCGCATTAGCCTCGCGCTAAGATCTTTTCCTCTTTTATAAAAATATCAAAAGCATTTTAAAGGTTTAGGCACGTGTGTAATCACTCGCATCGTCCTCGTGCTGAGACTTTTCTCTTTCTCATAAAAAAATACCAAAAATAAAAAATATTAAGATTTTCAAACAACAAACAACAGTTTTGAAAGAACTACGTAACCCTGATTTCTCATTTTGAATGAGAATACGTAGGAGTAAGGTCAATCCTTGTCGGGCCCAAACAACTAAAAAAATATTTTTGTTTCTTTATATTGTTGTTCTTGGGATAGTTGAACATTTTGCAAACCACATCTTTATTCACGTATTTAATTAAAGGTACCGCCTTCGAGCAGGCGTTGTAGGGTGCTAACACTTTCTCTACACGTAACCGACTCCCGAACCCAATCTTTGGTTTTCGTGGACCGTGTCTTTTCTTTATGGGTTTTTCCGTAGTTTTCCAAAATAAACTATGGTGGCGACTCCAAATCTATTTTTCAAAACTTGTTTTTCTTTTTGGATCGTCGTCCCGTCGCGATTCCGGTTGCGACACCTTTATTTTCTTATCATCTTATGTCCTAGATTTATTCTTTTACTCTCTTTAGAGTAACTCCTATTAAGATAAATGATATTAGAAACATCGAAGGAAATGAGACTTAAGCCATTTGCAAATAAACAAGTGATGGTAACCCAACCTTTGTGATTAGAGATCTCATGAATAAAGTTCATATGGTTAAAAACAACTCACTCATTAGTTCTACTAGCATTAAATTGATTTAATAAATTAATTATGTCCATTCTCATGGTATGTGTGAAAGTGCTAGAGACTGTATTATGAGAGGTTAAACTTTGTCATTAAAATTCTATGTGGTGAAAGAATTGTGTATGATTTGCAGCATACACTTGATGAAATCACTTATATGGGACATCTCTAGAGCACTCATGAATGTCAGGCATGCGTGTGGCCTAATAAGCGTAACACAATGATAACAACAAGGATTGTGGGGTGTGCTGTGATCGAGAAACCTCTCACACACGTCAAGTGTCTTTGGTTCATATAGGAACCTATACCAACTACACTGTGTGTCAAGTTTTTTGATCTAAGACTGGTTCATATAGTTTGCTATACCAGCTATGGTGCATTACAATATATGAAATTCATGATAAAAGTTTATTATCTTTCTTTTGCAACAAGGGGCGATTGTTATAAAATAATAATAATGTAAAAGAAACATTAGTTTTAAACGTTGGCCAACAATTTTTATTTTCTCATTAACCTTCATAAGTGCACAATTTTTTTCTCTCCTTAAAGTTCATAAGTGCCAACGGTCGGTTTTTTTATTCACTATTGTGGCAACAATTTTTGACCAAGTTTCTGCTCTATAAATAGAGCATTTTCTGCATTCCAAAAAACACCACATTCTCTTCTCCTCTCAAAAGTAAACTTTATTCCTCAAGCTATTTTCTTATTTTTTTCTTCCTTTACTTTGTTATCCTCTTTATATCCTAGGTTTATTCTTTTACTTTCTTTAGAGGTTCTTGATATTTTTGATATTCTTGAGAATTTTTCTTCGTGATTTTGTCAGTTTTTTTACAACAGACTTTGTTATAAGTCTCTCTAGGAGAGTAGTGGGAATGGTAGCTTCGTGTAACTATATCGGAGGTAAACTTCGCTAGGGAAGCTTCTGAGAAAAGTGATGGAAAGTAACACATGTGTATTTTACTAAGGGAGCTCTTGAAGAGAGTGATGAAAATAGACACCTTTATACTTCATTGGGTAAACTCTCAAGGTAATTTATGGTAACTGGATAAGGCTTGAAAGAAATAATAAATGTAGTTACTCTAATGGTGGTGAGCAATTGTTGGTAAGTTGTGATGACATGTTTTGAACCTATGATAATATTTTTAAACTATTGTTTTAGACAATAGACTTTATGAATAGTTATGTGATATAAATGATGAAATTGAATGGTATTATAAGATATTACAATTATGAAAAATGTGAATGAGTTGTTATATAATTATTTTTGTATTGATTAATGATTTTTTATATTCTTTATAACTCATCCCTACATGTGTGTATTTGACTGTCAATGATCATATATGTATGTTGATATAATCAAACGAATGTTGTCGAAGATGTTTATTTGAATAATGAAAAACTTTGTAAATTAACTTATTTTAGACAAATTATTGAGAAGAAATTTTTGATTTTTTCTATTTAATTGTTTAAACAAATAAATGAAATTTTTAGTTTCCGTTATTCTTAAAAAGTAAAAAGTAGTATCAGAGTTGTAAAATAAAAGATTTTGAAGTTTAGAAATTTTAGTAAGAAACTTATTAACATCCTAGTTGAATTGTTGCACAAAGATTAAATTAAATTTGATTGGATTATATTTAATTAAATCATAAAATTTAACTTAATCTATTTAAAAATTAAATTGAATTTTCTAATAACAAATATTCATAATAAGGATCATGGATGTTTGATAGTTTATGAAATTTTACCATTATTGTAAAACAAAAAACGATATATAATAATTTTATTATAATACTTTAAAGATATTCCAGTTATTGCTTTATATTAGTTAAATATACGATTTTACGGTGAAAGTTTCTAAATTAACATAAAATTGAAGGATTTTATATTCTCACTCCTATTTATGGCAAGTTGACCTCACATTTTTAAAGAAAACTATTTGAACAAAAATATCGTCCATGGAAAATATATTTACACTATTGTTAATATGTATATATATATATTTATTTATTTATATACAAGAAATATTTTTTTTAAATATTAAAAATGGAAATTTATATTTATTTTGTACAGTGGATAGCCCCAAATATAATATACATAAATTTTCATTATAAAATTTAAACAAAATTACAAAAAATATATAAAATATAATATAAATTACATTAAATATAAATTAAAATTTAATTTTTGTTTTGGTTGAATTGGTTAGAGGGAAGTCGGTCCTCTCCGAGAATGCGATCTACACCGATGGGTAGATACTCTAACGCTCAAGTCAATATCTTTCATAGATAGTCTATATCATTAGGATAGAAGAGGAAGATTTTATAATCAATAATCAATAATGTTTATTTTGTAAAGCGTAAGACAATTTGACCTATTAATTAATACATGTTAATTGTCCATGACAATTAATTTATTAGGATAGAAGAGGAAGATTTTATAATCAATAATCAATAATGTTTATTTTGTAAAGCGTAAGACAATTTGACCTATTAATTAATACATGTTAATTGTCCATGACAATTAATTTCGAGCGGTATATTTCATATAGTACAATTTTAATTAAATTTAACCTTGTAAAATATAAATTGATGTTAATTTTAATTAAATTTAACTTAATAAAATATAAATTAAATTTTTATTTTTATTTTTTTGCGGATAGCGGATATCAGCGAGTACAGATAGTATAATACCCGCACCCGACTTGTTTATAAGCAGATATTAAAATATTCGCTATCCGCGAGTTTTAGGTAGTAAATATCCGAGGATATCAATTATCTATCGCGAATTTTATCGGCGGGATTTTTTTTCCATCCCTATTTCCCTATTTCTGACTCAATTCGAACTTTTTATGCTTACTTAATTCACGTAAATAGAGCAAATTTTCTATGTATCCTAGAGTATTCAAAAGTTATGTAAAGTTTTAGAAATCCTAACTTACTTTGGAAACCTAATTCATGTAATAAAATAAAATAAAATACTATTACAAACTTAGAATAAAAAAATTAAACTATTCAATGCACTTGTCATTCAATTCAAAATGTCATATATACTAATCATATTAAAAATGAAAAAACTTGAAATTTGAAGAAAATAAAGATTGTTTAAAACAAAATCTGATCAAATTAAGTCATATTCAATTTTGTTGTCTTTTAAATTGGACATCCAATTGTTAAAAAAATAGAAATACCATTGAATTAAAAAAAAAACAATAGTGACAATTTAAACAAATTTGTAAAATAAATTATTAAATGTATAGAATTTAAATTTAATTTTCTAAGTATAAGTCAGTTTTTTTTTCTAAAATACTTTTTTATTGAACATAATACTGGATATCACAATTTTTTTAAAGTACATCATTATTTCCTATATAAATTATTTTTATTGTGTCGAAAGTTGAAAAATGAATAAGATGGGTGGAGGTAGCAAAAGTCGTATAAGGCATGTATAACGTGAACCGTTTTCTTTTAATTGTGGGCATACCAATTTTAAGAAACTTTTTTTTATGAGCCACTTACAAAGTTAGTATGTGTTTATGGTGTAATTAAGTGTTTCGGTAGGAATTTTCTGGGACCGAAAGTACTGACCTCGATGGCACGTTTTTGCTTCCTTCTGATGTGAAATCTTCAGTTGTCTCCGCCGTCCGTCCTTTAGACCGTTCGTCCTTTAGTCCGCACGTCCTTCGATCTTCGCCCAGGAGGGGGGTGGTACCTGTAATGGTACTCCGACGATCAAGTTAGATGTCGGTATAGGAGACTCTCTGTTCTCAGCAAGTGGATACTTGGAACGGCGAGAGTGTGAAACTCAATCAAGTATGAGAGTGTGGATGTGGGAATCAGTGTATTGTAGGTTAGATTGTGCGTACCTTGTTTGGAGCCTTTTGGTCTTTATTTATAGGCTTTGGATCGATATAAAATCAATATAACAGAATAAAATATAAACCGAATGAAATATAAACAAACTCACCTGAAATATCTCTGTTGAGATATTATTTGATACGAGATATTATTTGACCGTTAGGTGTAACCGGTCGTGTATTTGATACGAGATATTATTTGACCATTCGGTGTAACCGGTCGTGTGAGACATACTACCGTACATCATGCCCCCCAAGTCCAAAGGAGGGATGAGGCTTTAGCCTGACGTGACTGCAAAACTTTAAAGAGTGTTGGGAAGGATAATGGTCGAATGGTGTGGAACAATTTTGTCTTTAATGTTGACGCTCGCTCTTGAAACAAATAGGCTTGATCGGATCAATAACGGTCGGTTTGGTGTAAGTATAGTCCCTGTAGAACCAAGACTTGGTGGGTCTTGATGTTTGTGTTGTACCGAGACTCGAAGGGTCTCGATGTATTTGGCGGACGTTATAGTCCGTGTATGACCAAGACTCGGTGGGTCTTGATGTATTTGTTAGACCGAGACTTGGTGGGTCTCGTTGTATTTGTTGGACCGAGACTCGGTGGGTCTCGATGTATTTGGCAGACGTTATAGTCCGTGTATGACCAAGACTCGGTGGGTCTTGATGTATTTGTTGGACCGAGACTTGGTAGGTCTCGTTGTATTTGTTGGACCGAGACTCGGTGGGTCTCGATGTATTTAACGGGCGTCATATGCCGTATAGAATCTTATCGCTCGGTTTAGGACGAGAGTGAGTCCGTATAGAATCTCATCGCTCGGTTTAGGACGAGAGTGAGTCCGTATAGAATCTCACCGCTCGGTTTAGGACGAGAGTGAGTCCTCATAGAATCTCACCGCTCGGTTTAGGACGAGAGTGAGCGTTCACAGAGAACGTTCCCCACCGCTCGGTTTAGGACGAGAGTGAGTCCGTATAGAATCTCACCGCTCGGTTTAGGACCAGGGGTTGCGTTCCCTGGGTTTTTGTGGACGAGAGTGCATGCTCCTGTCATCTGAAATGAAGAAATCCAACAATTCGAATTTGATAAGTGAGAAACCGATTAACCTGTGAGGTCGAATGACTAAATGGTTGAACAAAGCCGCTACTGATTTTGACATTATTTCCTTGACTTTTTTTGCTCGATTTGGATCAGGAGTTTTTCAAATAACATCCTTGTTTTGTGAGGTGGTCTGAACGGTAAGTTCCTGATTGACCAAATAATTTGTCATTGCTTTAGCATCTTGTGACCAAGAAAAGTGTGCGGAAATCGAGGACATTCCTTTTGATTCCATGTGCTCCGTGACCTGAATCTACCATTATCCAAGAGGATATGGTGAGCATTGATGTGGTGCGCCAGTGGACTCTCTTCCCAGAATAAAGCTTTTGCTTTCTAAAGTAATCATTTAAGATATTAAATTGTTCAATCAAAGAATAAGATAAATTTATGATGATTTTGTAGAAAATAATTATCAAGTACGTTTGATATGTCATACGTTAAACCAAAATGGCTTTGGAAAACATGATACAACACGATAAGATTAGAAAATTCTTAAATGATGATGGAATCATGCAATGCTATTATATGTAGCATAAAGATTTTGAAAAGGAAACTCCTTTTTATTAGCCAACGTGTGTAAGTACATATTATAATATATATATACATATTTCGGTTATAATAAGATAATGTAATATATATTTTTAATATATCATATATCATATAATATTTTATGGAATATGTATATTTTTAATAACTATATAAAATAGTTGTTATAATATCTAATACTTATCTTGTTGATGACGCCTCATGTAGAGATGATGATTCACGTAGTATAGTTTTCATTTTGATGAAAGTAAGTTTCTGGTGTTGATCCGAAATAGTGATGTCGAGATCGAATGCTCGTCTTTGTTTCTGATCATCTTTCTGGTGTTTTGTTGTTCCTCCATGCTCCTCGTGGTCGCCATTTGGGTTTGTCGCTCGGCCCCACGGTGGGCGCCAAAATGTTTCGGTAGGAATTTTCTGGGACCGAAAGCACTGACCTCGATGGCGCGTTTCTGCTTCCTTCTGATGTGAAATCTTCAGTTGTCTCCGCCGTCCGTCCTTCAGACCGTTCGTCCTTTAGTCCGCACGTCCTTCGATCTTCGCCCAGGAGGGGGGTGGTACCTGTAATGGTACTCCGACGATCAAGTTAGATGTCGGTATAGGAGACTCTCTGTTCTCAGCAAGTGGATACTTGGAACGGCGAGAGTGTGAAACTCAATCAAGTATGAGAATATGGATGTGGGAATCAGTGTATTGTAGGTTAGATTGTGCGTACCTTGTTTGGAGCCTTTTGGTCTTTATTTATAAGCTTTGGATCGATATAAAATCAATATAACAGAATAAAATATAAACCGAATGAAATATAAACAAACTCACCTGAAATATCTCTGTTGAGATATTATTTGATACGAGATATTATTTGATCGTTAGGTGTAACCGGTCGTGTATTTGATACGAGATATTATTTGACCATTCGGTGTAACCGGTCGTGTGAGACATACTACCGTATATTAAGTATATGAAATTATTTTAACTACGGAATGCATTCATTGTATTAAATTAAAGACAGTGGACGTAACAGTATACCTAAACATCATAAAAAAATGTAAGTCGATTTTGAAGAGAGAGCAACGTACAACACATGTTACTGTCCTTTCCATATTACATATAACAACCAGTCTGATGAGATCTGTGACTGGTCGTTTTTATATTTTTTTTTTCCAAAACTTGTATTAAAAATTATCATAATTATTATTACAAAATTATTTACATAATTATGTTTAAATATTATAATTATAAATACACTTGTGAATACTAAAATTTATAATAATAATTAAATTGATGAAATATACATAAGTTTATTAATATTTTTGTGATGTTAAAATAAATGGTTAAATATAAAAATTATTTATTCTTAAAAATAATATATTTTTCAGATTTACTACTTATTATTATATGATCAAAATTTATAATTAAGCTTTTGACTTATATATTATATTAAAATAATATATATATATATATATATATATATATATATATATATATATATATATATAATATGATTTCGTACAAAATAAATATAATAATAAAGTTGATGTTCACAGTTAATACAATCATAATTAAAGTAAGAAATTATAGAAAGTAATAATATTTGCTATGTGTTTTGGGTATCGGGTTGAGATTCCTTACTCAAAGTACTTCAAGTTTTCTTGAAGGTTGGATGAACTTCCTAATGGTCCTTCATCATTTAAATTTCGTTATTCGTTCTCGCTTTCTTGTCCAAATCGTGTGGGTGAGTATCTCTAAAAAATATTCTGATACTCAAGTCAGTAATATAACCGATCGGTTAAGTCATACAAAACATGACCTAAGTTTGGATGGACAGTCTAAATGATCAGCCTGAATGTTCGATCTAGATGATCAATAGATAGTACTTAGTTTCAAGACAAATCGTATATAGTAAGACAATCTGTAAGGTATAATACCAAATAATAATAATAATAATAATAATAAAACTTCTAATACTCATTATACTAATATCAATATTACTATTAATAATACTAATATTAATTCAAATAATAATACCAAAACTAATACTGATACTAACACCAACAACAATACTAATGCTAATAATAATAACACTAATATCACTAACCATACTAACAATCATACTAATAATAATAATAAAATAGTAATAGTATTAATAATGTTAATAATAATAAAAATAATAATAATGCAGTAATAATAATAATAAGATTATTATTAATAGTAATAACAACATGTCAGTTATAGTTATAATAATAATAGTAATAATAATATTATTATTAATATAATAAAAAAGAAATTTTTATAAATAATTTAAATGACATTTTCGTAAATAAAATAATATAATAGAGATATTTTGTAAGTGACATTGCTGTGTTTTGAAATAATTAAAGAAATATATTGGTGTAAAAATAAAATATAAGAATGGTAAGAAGAATTTCATAATAGTTAATTTTGTTTAGACATAGATAGATAGTACGAAAAAATTATGTGGTGAAGGGTTGTCTATTTTTATAGACATAGATAGCAGGAAAAACGCACGTGGTGAAAAGTTGTCTATTTATAAGAATAGGAGAAGGTGGGTTATGCATAATAGAGAAAGAGAAATGGAGAGTGGAAGGAAGAAAGGGAAGGTATGCGTGACCGGCGGTGGTAGTTACTTAGGGTCTTCAATGGTGAATATTCTTCTGGAGAAAGGCTACACTGTTCACTCCACCCTCCGCAACCTTAGTACTCTCTCTCACTCTCTTATCTCTACACTGTGAACTCTCATACGCCATATAAGCAAACAATGAATAAATTAATTGCAGATGATGAATCCAAGGTTAGGCTTCTGAAAGGGTTGCCTAACGCAGAAGAAAGGTTGGTGTTGTTTGAAGCAGACATATACAGGCCACAGGAGTACGAGAGTGCAATTCAAGGTTGCGAAATTGTCTTTCATGTGGCTACTCCCTACCAACATCAATTCGATTCTCAGGTCTCATCAAACAAACATCTTCAATGCACTCATCAAATCATTTCGTATGAACTTTGTTTTTACTTTCCTTTTAAGTTTGAGCAGTTTAAGAACACCACCGAGGCTGCAGTAGAAGGGGTAAGAGCCATAGTTAGGCATTCCATTAAATCGGGAACAGTTAGACGGGTGATTTACACAGCTTCCGTGGTTGCGGCTTCTCCTCTTAAAGACGATGGAGCTGCAGGTTTCAAGGATTTCATTGACGAAACATGCTGGACGCCTCTCGATCTTTCGTTAGATCTTCATAATGTAAGATCCGTCAACTCTTAAAATTGTACATCTGATTGCAGGAAAAACTCTTTCCGGTTGCTTCAAATGTTGGTCGATCCCCTTTTTCTTCTTAGCCTCTGCAATTTTCTTTTACTGCTTATGACATATGATACTGTATTCTCCTGTTCAATTTATTTGTAGAAAAGTTTCATTTGATTTGCATACGACCGAGTCTTAATGATTTTTTGTTGGAAAATGATATTTTAATACCAATTTTTTGACACTGCACACGTGTCAAAATGTGGTTAGATGATTTCAAATTAAAAAAAAAATTTGGTTTTTTTCTTCCAAATATATTCTTGTCTCAGCTTTTTTTTAATTTGAAATCATCCAACCACATTTTGACACGTCCGCAATGGCAAAACGGTGTCAAAAATTGGTGTTAAAATATTATTTTCTTTTTTTTTTAATGCTAGCTTATTCTTCTCTTTTTATGTACTATAAATATAAATCAATGTTTTATTTGTTTGTTTGATACAAAGTTGACCTTTTACTTTTCTTGCCATTCCAAACAAAGGATAAATCGTCCTAAAAAACAATATATGACATTACTCTCATGTTTGCTTTTAAAATTGTTGTGACTTCATATGAAAACTTTTAAGAAAGTATATTTTTACTTGATTCAAGTTTACTGAAAATAAATCATTAGAAATGAAACGCGAAGACTTCAAAATTTTGGTTATTTTTAGGAAGTCTCCACCAAATAAAAAAACATATTGCAAAATATTAGCTATACATTGTGTCGTAACAGTTTTCTTATTCAATCAAGTTTAGTGTCCAATGTTTATGAAACAAGCTCTGAAAACAATTTTAGAAAGTGGTTATAATTCACAAAGGCCACAAAATTTAGAGAGTGTGGTTCCGTTTCAGGGGTACGTTAATTCGAAGACAGAGGCTGAGAGAGAGTTATTGAGTTGTGGAAGCAATGAAAATGGAAGGGGATTGGAGGTGGTGAGTTTGGCTTGTGGCCTAGTGGGTGGGGACACTCTTCTCAGTTACACACCATTGAGCGTTTCAATGCTTTTATCTCAGCTCCAAGACAATGAAGCCACATACCAGTCTTTGAAGTTCTTAGAAGATTTGATTGGAAAAATCCCAGTTGCCCACATTCATGATGTCTGTGAGGCCCACATCTTCTGCGCGGAGACTCCTTCAATTAATGGCAGATTCTTGGTTGCAAGCTCTTTTTCATCAACTGCAGATTTAGCAAATTATTATCTTCAGACCCATCCCCAATTTCATTTGAAGAAGTAAGCTATTACTTACTATATATATTTATGCTGAAGTTAGCTACTATGACATAAACATGCCCATCATTTTTCTTTTTTTTTTTTCTTTATTATCCACAAATTTTATTGCAGAAGACCCTAGTGTGCCTCAACCCAACACAACGCTTGTACGCAGGCTACAAATCTAAATTCTGTTTGTGATGAAAATAATTGTAATCTCCTCAACACCCAATCAATCTAAGAATACCCTTCTCCAAACCATATTCAAAGTAAATCTTCTTCCGTGCGTTTTAATATACATGGTCTAAGCCAATTTTATGCAATCTGACCAACCAAACCGCACATAGATTGAGTTCATTACTAACAATAAACAGTAAGCTATTTGATATTACACTAAGCTTAAGATAGAAAACAGAATGCTGATAACGATCTGGCTTGTGCCCTTCCTCCACCATCCCTGCATGTTATCCTTTTCTCATAAACCTCCGACAGATATAGCTTTACTAATAATTGCATAATTAGTTGCAGATGATGAGCTTTGCATCAAGTATCCCCGTGTATGAATATAAGCTTACTGGTTTTTGTGTATCGGTCTGCTTCACTTTTTCCTTGTCATATATACCTACCTGCATCACAATTAGCTGTCTATTTACCTTCCCCAAGTTTCCTCACCATTATGAGCTATCTACATGCGTCACCAGTATCCTGCCACACCTTCTAGCAAACGGAATAATGCATAATTCTGATTCCTACTGCCTTCTTTTCTTGTTCATTCAGTATTCCCTACATTCCTCACCGGTAAGAAACTCCTGTTGCAACCTAAAGATCCGCACTGAGGTGTTAAGCTACTGCTCTATAGCAGACGCTGGTCACATTGCTTCTCTTCAGAGTTACATCGCAGTATTTGATCCTCATAGCTACTGCACAACACCTCGTTATCAGCATGGTTACTGCCATCAAACTAAGATGACTAACGAAGTCTCTGTTTTCCCATCAGCTTGTTATACCATAAATTGTCCAACCGGATTAATGCCTCATCATGCTTCTGCCTTTTGTTATTCCAATAGGTCTAAACATTTCAACCATGTTCTACAATAGTGCTAGACTTAAGAAATTCTTGAGAGGTACTAAACCAGACACTCAACCGAGGTATACAGCGTACAACATGCAACCACAGTTTTTCTTTAAATTTGAAAAAATAAATGAAAATTTAACTATTCAACTGCAAATTAAATACGTACATCTTGATTTGACGAGTTTATATTTGAAATTTGGTTTTAGGTATTTGGGAGGATCGAAAAGGGATATAAAATGGGCATCTACAAAGCTGACAGACAAAGGGTTTGTTTATAAACATGACCTGAAGATGATACTAGCTGATTGCATCAAATGTGCAAAAAGGATGGGCGAACTCTAGTCTCTGCTGATTATATACAACTGTTAAAAATTATCAAATATTTGTGGGTCTTACATTTATTATAAAGATGTGCCAGAAAACATATATTAAAAAGGATCTTTTAGCTTGTCTTGTAAAAAAAATTTGAGCACAGGATCCTAAATATTTGCAACCATTTGCACATGCTGCAGTTCTACAACAAATGATTTTTTTTTTCATAAAATGAAATTAATGCTTAACTATGTTTCGGTAACAACTAATTCACTTAAATTCTTTTCATTTTGTTAATGTTTGTTGATTTAATTGACGAACAACATATACATGTTTCCTAAATATGTGAGTTTGAATTTGGTTGTTATTTGGGAAATTAATTCTCTTGGTCTGTTTCCAACCTGAGTTTGTTGGTTAGAGTTTTCATATCAACAAGAGTTATGTATTCTTTATAAATATATGTTACACTTTTTATATGATTTGAACAAAAGATTAAATGTTCATTAAATCTTTTTTTTTTTTGTAGTTTTTAGTCTCTTCTCCTCACATGGTACGATAAATATTTGTTTTGGTTTTATCTCATTTTTTAGTTTTAACCCTAGCTACTTGATTGCTTGGCTTTCACAACAACTTGCCTTTTGGGGGAGAAGCAAACTTGATCACCCATACATCTAGATGCATTTTTATGGGATATACCAATTGTACTAAATGTTTTCTTCATTTCAACTTACGTGATAAATATTCTTTTTTATACCTAGAGATGTGCTATTTTATGAAAAGAAATTTTCTTATTCTACACATTCCCTTCCCTATCGGTCTCTCATTCTTCTTTTCCAAATATTGATAAGGACATTCAACTCACAATTTTTTTTAATCCTTTTCCAATGACTACTTTCTCATATGGGTTCACATCCTTTGCCCTTAACATTATTTCTATTGATGGACCTCTTCTTCCTCCTAAAACCAATTGTCCTATTCCAATTACTACTTTGACAATACCTCAATTACCCTCTTCAAACATCACTATGTCAAGTTATTAAAAAAACCCTAGAGCATTCACAGGAATATTATTATGAAAGTCTTTCTTATTTTTTGCTATATCTAATTGCTTTATCCTCTCTCTCTTCTTTTGTTGCTTACAATAATTGTTCTCCTTCTCATATATACTTCTTTCTATCTTTCCATTTCTACACAACATCAACCTACTTCCTATATATAAAAAAAAAACATTAAGGAGTGTTGAAGAAGATCCATAGAAGTAGAACTTCAAGCTCCAAAGAATATCAAATTTGGTCACTTGTTGGACTTCCTGTGGAAAAGTGCCCTATGAGATATAAATGGGTTTACTGTGTCAAATATAAAGTTGATTACAATGTAGAATATTACAAGGCTGGATTAGAGGTTAAGGATTCAATCAAATAGTAGGGATGAATTATTTTGAGACTTTTTCTCCTATAATAAAGCTCATTACCTTTTTTATTTCTACCCTCTTCAGTAACTGCTCATGTCTATTCAACAACATCTCTAATATTTTTATGATATATGGATATTTTTTATTTTTAAATATTAAATTAGTATTTCTAATTTTTTTTCTTTTTTATTATTATTACATATTGTCACTTATTATATTACTGTCTTTTTTCTGTTATCATTTATTATTTAGTTTTTGGTGTTAACATATAATTTTATTTATATTAATTTTACCTCTTTACTAGTTTTGAGTTCTCTAAATAACTAAACACAACTGTCGTTGCCATTTTAGGAAATATTATGTCCGACATTATATTTAGAAAAATGTTTTTTTAATACACATAAAAAATTTTACATTCATTTAACACTAATATTTTTAATTTTTATTCTTTTTTTTCTTAAAAAAATAAAAAAGTTATACTTTTATAATCATTTTATCTTTATACTTGGTATCAAATAAATATAAAAATATGTTATGATTACTCTTATATTTATTTATTGTTAAGTTATAAAATAGAACGTCTTTTATAAACATATGAGATAGTTGTAATAGAAAATTTTAGTTAAAATCTTAAGTTAATAAAAAAATATCATTATAGAATGTCTTTTGTAAATATAGGTTATATTTCTAATAAAAATTCACTGGACAATTCATCATAAAAAACCTATACAATGTGTTATTATTATTTGCAATAAAATATTAAGCAAATTAAATAATCCTTAACTACTTTAATTTGAATTTATATTGTTATCATAAAAAACTATTATATCACTAACATAAAAAAGTAATATCGCATCTTTTTAAAATTTAAGTTGCTGCATTTTAGTGTAAAAGAACTTTAGTCTATTAAAAAAATATAATCTTTAAGATAAATGCAACTATCTTTAAAAGTCTATCGCGTATTAGAAAAGGAGATAATCATAGTTTTTCCATTTCACCATTTTATTTTAAAAATATCATATTGGCTTGTGTTGCCAAAATTTAAATGAAAATTTATAAAAAAATATCATAATGCTGTGTTCACTTAACGGTGAACAACTGTTTATACGGATGAGGAAGCGATGAATTACGGGATGAATTCTGTTCATTTTAGCTGATCAGCGAGTAAGAAATTGATCTCACATTTTTCATCGGAAAATGATATTTTAACACTAATTTTTTGACACCATTTTAATACTACACACGTGTCAAAATGTGATTGGATGATTTCAAATTAAAAAAAAATGAAGCAAAGACATATTTAAAAGAAAAAAACCAAAGTTTTTTTTTTAATTTGAAATCGTTGTACCACGTTAATATCATTCTCTTTTTGCATCACTCACACTTCTTTCGGAGATTTGCAATGAATTACAGTGAAATTGCTTTTTTGTCCTTACTTTACTGTAAAGCTGAGAAAAAGTAAAAAGCATACACAGATCTCGTACTCGTATCCAGCCTGGGTCGATTCCAACGTGCTTAATAAATAGTAACGCACGGTGATTTATCACGGGGTTACTGTGGCTGCTGGTTAGAGCTTATGATGAAGAGGAATGGAGAATGGTGTGTGCTGATCATGGACCGTGGCTAGTGGCGTTGTTGATAATGAAGATGCGTTGAAGATGGAGAACTTCAGCTTGAAACAGAAAGAAGCGTTGAAGATGGAGAGTGTGGCGTTTTCGGTTGCAAAAACGAAGATGTGTGGAAGCTGTATTCGGTTATGGGGTTTGTGTATTCGGATTACAGCACGCAGGAGGCTTCGTCCATGCTTCCTCCATTCCATTTTCTTGATGTTATCATGTTGGTGGGCGTGAAGAGCGCTGAGGACAGCAGAGCTGCATGCAGCAGTAGGCCGACATGAGGATATCCATGCAATACTCTTTGAACAGGATGTCAGGGTGGGTAGGATCATCATCGACATTGGCGTTGAGGGAAGCATTGAAATGATGAAGGAGGGTGTAGGGTTGCTTGGACTGAGAAAGAGGATAGGAGCGAGGGAAGTTTTGGTATGAAGTTGAGTAGAAGAAGAGACGAATGAAGTTGGGGTCTGGTGTGAGAGGGAATGAGTAAGTGAATGGAGAGTGAGAGAGACGAGCATGGGTGTAGGGACCCTGTATGGTAGATGGTGAGTGAAGGAGCAACGACTGAGGGGTTTGTTGGATTAGCCACAGCTGATGATAAGGAGCAAAGAGAGGCAGCACCACAAGAGGAGGAAGAACATGGTTCTTAAAGTTCTTCTTGTGCAACTTGTGTCCATCCATAATCTGTCATTAATGTAACAAAGAGAGCTCAACTCGAACACCATAAATCTACCAATAAATATATATAAGGATTTCTGAGAAATTTTCTCAAAACTCTGTAGTTTTTCTAAGAAGATAGGACATTTCAAGTCTAGCGTATGATCCTATGCAGTGTTGGATGACTAGAAAGGATTTTATTAGAAAAAAAAAATATAATTTTATTTATTTTAACAATTTTATTTATTAACATTTAATAACATTAAATTATTTTTAATAATTTACGTCCATGTAATTAAACGTGAATAAAATAAAAAAGAAAAAGCATGCTTATAATCATTAATAATATTAATGATAATATTAATAATAATAATTAATAATAATAATAACTAATAATAATAATAATAATTAATAATATTAATGATAATAATTAATAATATTAACAATAATAATAATTAATAATAATCATAATAATGATTTTCTCTCTTTATAATAATAAAATTAATAATACTAATAATAATAATAGTTATTACTATTATTATTATTATTTCAATTTACTAAATTACCACTTTTTATATTTTAAAAATTAATTTTTATTTTTTCTCTTTATAAACATTTTTATAATTAAATATAATATTAACAATTATTATTTTATATTACTTTTAATATTTAAAAATATTTTGACAATCTTCAATTTCTATTAATTATACAATTTTTTTTAAACTGTTACATCAATGAAATCCTACACTAATTCTTACAAACTTTACTTCTAAATCTATTCTCAATTACTTCTAAATCCACTCAAATAAATACATAAAAAAAATTACTCAAATCCTTTCAAATTTATTCACTGACTCTCTCTCTAGTCATCTTCATCAATTATCCAAGGGAACACACCTTTTTTTTTTTCAGTTTTGTCAGTCAGTCTCCACTCCTGTCCAATCATAAAACAAAGGGTTTTCCCGTACGTAACGCAACTCATTTTGTCAAAGTTCTCTCAAAAGTAAAGTCAAAATAAATTATCAGATATGATTTAAAGAAGGATAAAATTTATACTAATTAATCACTTTCCGAATTTTGTTTCGTTACGTTTTAGCTCAAAATTATTGGCACCAATATCCGAAGTTGAATTATGATCTCAGAGTTTTTAAATAAAAAAATAAATCTGAAAACTATATCAACAAAAGAAAATACAGAATACTATGCTAAAAGCATAAAAGAGATAGGCATCATATAATTATCCGAAAAAAATACTAAAGTATTATGATTGACACCAAATATTATGAGTGGATGGACCATTACTTACTTTTAAAAAGTTTTTTATAAGAAAATAACCATGTTCTAAATTCAACATTTAAAATTAATTTTAAATATCACTTTGTTATAATGTAATAAAATAAAGGAAAAAATATTTTCAGAATCACCTTTTTTATAAACAGTTGCTTGATAATTTTAATAAAAATATTAAATAGGTTAAATATGTTTTTAGTTTCTATATTCTGGAGTGATTTTGGTTTTAGTCATTATTTCAAACTAAAATATAATTTAGTCCTTCAACTTTAAAAAACTCTGATTTTAGTCTTTTTATTTATCAAATTTTTTAATTTTATTTGTTGTTTGAAACGCGTTTTTCAGTTAATATTGAAGAAAAAGATATGAAACAGTATAAACAACCTAAATAGTAGAATGAAACGTGCTTGAAACACCGCTGAGAGGATATACGGTTGGATGAAAATCTGAGATCCCATAGAGTATTTAAAGAGTGTTTGGCAATATTTCTTCAAAACCTATTTCACTAGCTAAAGTTGTAACTTGTAAGTGCTTCTGGTGTGAGTCTCAGTGAAAAGGGAAGGAAAAATGGGAGAAAGAAGCAAGGTATGTGTGACAGGAGGCAATGGTTACATAGGTTCATGGCTCATCAAGAAGCTACTGGCCAAGGGTTATACTGTTCATGCAACTCTCAGAGATTTGAGTCAGTATTCTCTCTCTTTCTCTTTCTCTTTCTCTTTCTGTCACATCCGAGTTCTTATTCATATTGTGGAACATAATCAACAGAGAACGAGTCAAAGGTAGGGCTGTTAAAGAGCCTTCCTCATGCAGAAGGCAAACTGGTTCTGTTTGAAGCTGATATTTACAACCCAACTCAATTTGATCATGCAATTCAAGGATGTGAGTATGTGTTTCATGTTGCTACTCCCCTCACCCACGAACCAGCTTCATCTCAGGTTCGTTTCTATAACTCTCTATGCATAACTCAATCTGTTTAAGACATTTCATGAAATTCTTGAAACTATAATTTTAATATGTTAATACTATACATGAGTGATGTGATGTTAAGATGCATGCATATATATATATATATATATATATATATATATAGCAGTACAAGGATACTACAGAAGCAGCAGTTGCAGGAGCGAAAAGCATTGCCCTGTCATGTGAGAGATCAGGGACGGTGAAGCGTCTGATATACACTGCTTCTGTTGTATCAGCCTCTCCGCTGAAAGAAGATGGAAGTGATTTCAAAGATGTAATGGATGAAACTTGCTGGACTCCTCTCAATGATTCCTTAGAATACGTATTCCTTGATCCTTTTAACAAGGTTCCTTCCCAACCTTTCTTTTTTATCCTTTTTCTTAATTATATCAGGACTGGTTTATTTCTATGTTTGCACATGTTTCACTTGTCTGGACCAACCCATTGAAACAAGATAATAAGATATATGGCTGCAATGGATAGATAAAAGATTACAGACAAATTATATATAAAATATGTTATGGCGACTAAAATATAAGTTTTAATTTTTTTCTTAATATTAAATTTATTATTGTGTTTAAAAATGGTATCTCATTTTTATTTGGACCATTAACGGAGGAAAACAATTTCTGATATTATTGTGTTGGTGTTATTTTAAAGGATTATGTATTTTCAAAGACATCGTCTGAGAAACATCTGTTGAGCTATGGGAATGATGAAAATGGTGGAGGATTGGAGGTGGTAACACTTGCTTGTGGACTCGTGGGAGGTGACACCCTTCTGTCTTCGTCCAGTACCACAATAGTTTGTATCGCACAGATAGTGCAACATGAAAGGGCTTACCTATCACTCAAATTTCTAGATGGATTGCTGGGTAAAATTCCTCTTGTTCACATTGATGATGTCTGTGATGCTCATATCTTCTGTATGGAAAACCCCTCTATCCGTGGAAGGTTCTTGTGTGCAAGTTCATACATTTCATTACAGGATATGGCTAACCATTATGCTCTTTCTTATCCAGAATTCACCGTCAAAAAAGAGTGAGTGGTTGCCTGTTCTTGGTTATTGCTAGATTTATCTTTTCTCTTGCTCTTTTTGTTTGTTTCTGAAAGAACTAACTCAAAGGCCTAAATAGTAGTATCTTTTCAGCAAAAAGATGTTAAACAAGGACATTTTCAATAGAATATAACTTTAAGCTAGATAAAATTTGTACATGATTGCATATACACTTTTCTTCCTATTAGTTGTTTACAGTTTTCATCTGAAAATTACATTTCAGAGATGAAGATGGGAAGAGGAAGGATATCAAGTGGACATCAACAAAGCTGTGTGACAAAGGATTTGTATATAAATATGATGCGAAGATGATATTGGATGATTGTATCAAATGTGCAAGAAGGATGGGTGAACTTTAGTCTTCATCTGCATCTGCTTGCAAGATGCATTTTTTCCTTCCCTATCTTATCTTTAATACTATTGTTTGTCTTGGTGATTAAAAGTCTCAGTTCTAAAATAACTGAAGAAGGGAATTCACTGTAAGAAATTGTGCTACATTAAGAGAACAAGGGTTGTGATAGTTTGTCTACAGAATATTTTTTTTCTTATGTATTTACTAAACATTACACAATAATGATTTTATTCAACATAATATTGTGAGATAAATGTGCTCGATATATTGACGTGTGGTGATAGTGTTACTCTTGTCTTGTTAGAGTATATGAGGATATGGTGGAAGTAGCAGAAAGTGTTTCCTTTCCTAAATGGCTAAGAAAGTGGTGGATGAAGTCTCTTTATTTTCCGTCACCCATAATAATGCCACGTCATTTATAATTATAATATGTGCCATGTTTTTATTGGTTTGTGGTGAAAGGTATAAAACCTTTTTTTTTAAGAAAAATATTCTTTGACACACCTAAATTTTTTACATTCATTTGACACTATCCTTACTTATTTTTTACTCTCTTCTTTCTTGAAAAACTACAAAACTTTACACTTTTTGAAACATTTTACCCTTATATTTTGTGTCAAATGAATGTAAAAGTGTGTCATAGTATTATTACTCTTTTTTTAAAGGACACTAAAGGCATGTTCAATTAAAATAATGGTCAGAAATATATGTCAACAAAAATTTCTGACAAAAATATTTTAAACACTAATATTATTGTTAGAGAAGGAAAAATAAAATACTAATAGTAACAAACTCGCATAAAATCAGATCTTATTTTATAATATTTGAAGTTTTTTTTCAGTTAAAATGGTCACAAAATATATCATTATTTTATTATATTTTAATTTTTATTGAAGATTTAAAATCACCAAAAATTATTTGAAATGAGAAATGTGGAATCAACCCACATTATATCGTGTCGGGGTTCACCTAATATGAATGGGGTGGTTAAAAGAAGAAATCAGACTCTTCAGGATATGGTAAGGAGTATGATATGACATTCTATCTTGCCAGAGTCATTCTGGAAAGAGACATTAAAGATTGTAGCTTATATTTTAAACTGAGTTCCAACCAAGGTAGTTGCTACAACACCTCATGAGCTTTGGGTTGGGCGAAAACCTAATCTAAAACACTCATGTGGATGTCGAAGCAAGGCCTTACAGGTCAAATGAAAAGAAATTGGACTCTCGAATAGTGAGCAACTACTTTATTGGTTACTCTTAAAGTTCAAGAGGCTATAAATTCTATGATCCCAAATTCTATGGTCTAAGAATATTTTTGAGCAACTATAAATTCTATGGTCTAAGAATATTTTTGAGACGAGAACTGCCACATTCTTTGAGGATATTGAGTTTGGGGGGAAGAATGAAGTTTAGAGGAAGAATCGCTGGAAATGATCTTATTCATAAAGTTCAAAACCTCTAGTAAGTTTAAAACCTCTAGTATGTTGATGACATCCATAAAGCTTTTATCGTGAAGGATAATAAATTAAGAGATTCTCCAGTTGCTAAAGGAGACAAGTTTAATCTCAAACAATGCCCAAAAGAAAATTTAGAAATTCAAGAAATGCAGAAGATTCCCTATGTTTCAGCGGTAAGGAGTCTGATGTATGTCCAAGTATGTATGCATCCGAATATAACATACACAGTTGGGGTTCTAGGTAGATATTTAAGTTATTCATGAATGAATTTTTGGAAAGCAGCCAATAAAGATATGAGATTTTTTTTTCCAAGAGAACAAAAGTTTATAAGCTCATGTATAGAAGGTCAGACCAGTAAGAGATCATTAAGTATTCTGACAATTTTGTAGGATGCCAAGATAGTTTAAGATCCACTTCAGGTTACATTTTCATGCTAACTGGTGGTGTAGTTTCTTGGCCCATTACCAAGTAAACTCTTATGGCTTTATCCACTATAATTGCAGAATTTGTAGCAACTTATTAGGCATCAAATCAAGGTATATGGCTAATTTTTGTCACAGGGCTGCGTATAATGAAAGGAATTGAAAGACCAATCAGGTTATACTGTGACATTAAATCAGTCCTTAAAGAAAGAGTACAAAGTGGATGGATTTCCATAGAACACTTAGGGACAAACTCCTTGATAATATATCCTTTTAATAAGGAATTACACCCAAGGTCTTTCATGAGTATATTGCTTATATGGGTGTTTTTGAGGAATCTTTGGTTCAGTGGAAGTTAGTCATCTTTGTGTGTTTGTGTTCTATGTTTGGTTTTCATGTATGCATACATTCTGGTTTATTATTCGGATATTACGCTTTGTACAATAAGGTTATTATGTTGATATCATTAAGATAAAAGGACCAGTTGAAAATAGACGTGTATAGGTCACCTTCACATAATTTTCATGCTACACATTTTATGATGTATTCATATCATTTGGTTCTGTCAGCATTAGTGATCACTGTTAGGTTTAGTTGCGATTGTTGCAATTAAAACTGTTTTGGTTCTACATGTGGATATAATCAACGGACGAGACTTTTGGATATACTCAAGGTATATAATACAATTTTGAGCTCATAAAGTATAACACATTTGTAAAGATTTATATGGATATATATATTTATGACCAGTGGGAGATTGTTAGCAATTTGGGTCACACACACACACACACACACACACACACACACACACACACACACACACACACACACACACACACACACATATATATATATATATATATATATATATATATATATATAACAATTACTAAATGTGTTAGGACCATTATATTTTATTAGTCAATTTTATAAAGTGATCTTATTAAGATAAATATGGCTAAGGGTATATTTGTCATGAAAGAATATTGTGTAGAGACCAACAATAATTTTAATTTGTTGAAGGGGCCAAATTATAATTATTGAAACTAAAGAATATTAACTGTCAGAGGTTATTTAAAGGGTCGTGGTTCCATCTGTGAGCACAACCTTTCATTCCTGTTTCTTTCTCTTTATCCCCATGAGAAGAGAAAATCCAGAAGGAACTAAAGGTGCTCTACAGAGGGCAAAGGGAAGATCAAAGACCAATTACGCTTTCGCTTTAATGTTTTAAGGGTATTGGAACTGCTTCGATTAAAGGGTTTATTGTTCATGGTTAATATGTCAATCATAAAATTTCTAACAGCACATGCATTGTGACAAGGTGATGTTAGTACAACATTTTAAATCGACATCAAGGAAATGAGCACACCCATAAAACTTCACACAAGAAATCATTATTCTCACAATCCTGATATTAAGGGTCGATATCCCATCATTAAATTCATTGCACGTTTATTTCAAATGTGATTCACTTAAATGAAACTTATATTTGTCTTACAAAATACAATAAAAAATTCCTTCTCCTTCTTTATTTCAATAAAATAAAAATTAAATAATAAATTACTTCTGAAATAAATTATTCCGATTCAACTTCCTTTAATAAATAATCATTGCTAACAAAAATCAAATTTTAACTTCCTGATAACCAAATTTAAACATATTTTCGTAAAATTCATTCAAAACAAAATTCATATTTCGGTTTACCAGAAAATGAATTACAATCTACAATACACTTAGAATTTAATTTGTTAGAAACCAAATTTCAATATACCTTTTATAAAAGTTCTTAAAAAATATAAGTCAAAACGGTTTTTAAAATATACTTATGTATTGTTGGAATTTAAGAGTATTAGAGACAGTTTTCAGATTCATGAAGAGTTATAATTATTCATGAAAAGTTATCATTCATGAAGAGTTACAATTATTCAATTATTAATGAAAAGTTACCATTCATGAAGAGTTACAATCATTCATGAAGAGATGTAACTAATAAGAATCTGGTATCTCTTAGATTTGAAAAGATGTCTGATCAACATCTATATAAAGGGGATCCTGTGCTCTATTGAAAGTAGAGAGTTTAAGAGACTTTAGAGAATTTTTCTCTACATTCCGTCATTCTCTTAACACATAAATCAATTCTTGAGAATCATATTCTTGTTTAACGATAATACTAAGAGTGAGTATCATCGTTGTATTTCTTCTTTGTATCTCAAAAATGGATTTCGTGATCCCCTTCACTCTTATAAGGGACGAAATATTGCTTTTAGGAAAGTTAGTATTCACGCCTAGAAGAATATATCAAGTCTCCATTGTTGTTCATCTTGTTTCCCTAAGTTCTTGGAAAATTGTTCCAACAGTCTAAAAGCAATATCTTCTCTAAGATGACAACAATTCGTGAGATGTCTGCTAACTTTCACAAATTAGACAAGTTTGAAGGCGTTGGTTTCCGACGATGGCAAAAAGAAGATGCATTTCCTTCTCTCTGCACTAAACGTGGCATATGTTCTAAGTTCTCCCCAACCCAAAGAAAGCAAAACCGAGACATTGGAGGAACAACGGAAAAGGAACACATGGGAGGATGATGATTATGTCTGTCGTGGTCACATTCTGAACGGTATGTTTGATCCTTTATTTGACATATATTAATAGGATGTTTAATGTATGCAATGACAAGTACAAGGCCATATATTGCTTTTGCGGTAAGCAAATTTAGTAGATATTGAATAGGAATGAAGCCCATGATTAATCACAAGTAAGGGAATCTTAACTTAACGCTTAATATGACATTAAGTCTTAAGTTCAATAAGATTAAATCTCTTATTTGATGATTGAAAGCACAAATAATCATTTCAAGAGTGCTTTAGATCTGTGATGCTTAGGAGGTTGAATAATTCTTAATTGATTTCTTGAACTTATGTTCTGTCACAGAAACATGTTTACCTAAGAAATCAACCTATGTAAGTGCGAAGTTTGGCCGCTTCAAGAAGTCAAGGGGGCATGACTTTGATGCACTTATGAATAGATATGGACGCATGGCCCTATTGTGTCAAGTATAACAAGAATATGTAATTTATCTTATATGTAGAGTATCTTCAATAATTCATTATGTATTATGTTGGTTCAATCGTTGCGACACCAATAAAATATGAATTCCTGAAATGTGTATTCTACTAAATGAAAGTTCAAGTGTATGTACACTTTCATTTATGTGTAAGATTGCAATTATTAAATTGATTTTTGTGTTAAGTAATTATACAATACTCTCAAATGGTGGAGGATTGCTGGAATTTAAGAGTATTAGAGACAGTTTTCAGATTTCATGATTCATGAAAAGTTATCATTCATGAAGAGTTACATTATTCATGAAAAATTACCATTCATGAAGAGTTACAATTATTCATGAAAATTTACCATTCAAGAGTTACAACAATCATTCATAAAGAAATGTAACTAATAAGAATCTGGTATTTCTTGGATTTGAAAAGATGTCTGGTCAACATCTATATAAAGGGATCCTGTGCTCTATTGAAAGTAGAGATTTTAAGAGACTTTAGAGAATTTTTCTCTACATTATGTTATTCTCTTAACACATAAATCAATTCTTGAGAATCATATTCTTGTTTAACGGTAATACTAAGAGTGAGTATCATCGTTGTATTTCTTCTTTGTATCTCAAAAGCGGATTTCGTGATCATCTTCACCCCTATAAGGGACGAAATATTGTTTTAGGAAAGTTAGTATTCACACTTAGAAGAATATATCAAGTCTCCATTGTTATTCATCTTGTTTTCTTAAGTTCTTGAAAAATTGTTCAAAAAAAAAAAGTGGATAAAACAAAGTTAAAAAATTTGATTTATCGAAAACTGAATTCTGATTTAAGAAAAAGCGTACTATTTGAATAAATTTAAGGCAAACTATTCTCGTCATTTGGAATTTCAGCTATGCTATGTGAGAAATTTTGTCCACGAACACACTATAGTATAGTTTACAATGCACAATTATAGTCATCAACTCTAAAGTCAACTCACGCACTATAGTATAGTTAATCCATCTGACCTCTACAAATGTAAATCCAAACCAACGGTTAAGTTAGTAGAATATATATTTATAACTTTAAAACAATTAATATTACAAATAATCCTTTTATCTTTTAATATTTTTAATGTTTTTCTGTATGATACAAAGTTCTGACCCAAACTTATATAATTTTAATATTGAAATTATCATTTTCTTATTATCATTTAACAATTATGGGCAACATTATTTTATTTTAAAAAAATATATTTATTTTTACTAGTTAAATTAATATTTTATCATTAAAAGAGGTTATACATTAAAATAAGGTAAATGATGGATGTCATCCTTTTAACTATATACCATGATGTAGTAATATGTTATGCTATTGAAATGAGAGCTGGTTATTAAAAAAATTCATATTTTGTTGCACATTTTTGGATCTTTTGTATTTTTTAAATTATCTAAGCACGTTCTAAAAATTAATACCACTTATTGTGTGAATACAAGTCAACCTATTTGGTTTATATTTTAAATTTTGAGTTGTGATATCTGCCTTCGTAGATGTACTTTGTTTTTTTCTTTTATTTTTTACTGTCGTGTTTGAAACTATGCCGAATTAATTGTGAACACAACTTTTTATTAAAGTAACATTTTTCATTATTTTATCTAAGTTTTTTGCTAAAAGAAATTGACATCAACATAAAATTTCTCATTTCAACCTCATTTATATATATTTTTTTACTATTTATGAAACTTAAATAATATTTGTCCTTGTAAGATATTGCCTACTACTGTTAGTAGAAAGATTCTTATCATTATACTAATATATTTATATATATTTTGGCAGAGACTTTTATTATAATACATACAAATAACAATATATTTTTTTATTAACATCACTACTGTATTTTTTTAATACAAAAAAATCAATCTTAAAAATATAATCATGCAAAATTAAGTTCATAGAGCTCATTCAAGCAAGCCAAATTCAAGAGAGTATTTTCTTTTCGATTACAAAAAAAAGTATGACATCCTCAATTGAATTTTCTTGGGTATTACTTTCTTATTTAGAAGGTCAACTAGCACATATCACGTGATCTCTAGAATTTTCCTAATTGAAGAATGCGATTGAAATCTGTAAAATTTATGGAGATATTAGAAGTTTGGCATACACTTTAAATATATATTGCTAAAGTGTTAATATTCTCTCAAAAGTAAGTTAAAAATATTGAATGAATTAAAGGGTATGCTAAAATATACATTTAAGATATTGTCGATGAAACCAGCTACCCAAGGCATGGAAAAGTACTTGTAACGGTTCCCACCATGCCAATTATTTATGCATATCTGTGTCTTTCTTCTGTGCATTAATTTCTTTAATAATTATGAAATCCAAGACTTCTTGAAGCTAAAAGTAGTTTAAAATGGTGACTGTGATTGAATAAAATTGTTTAACATTGGGTACTCATACTTTAAAAATGAAAGTCATCAGAGACACATACTAAGAAGATTTAGTTTAGATCGCTTTTTCATATTATAAGTTAAATAGAGTGGATTTGATTAATGCAATTTTACTGAAATCTGCAAGTTTATGGATCTTTCATATGTTATGTAGTGTATAACTTTATCATTTTTAGTTCACACTTGGATTATTTTTCACATATAAGAATACCAATCCGAAAGAGTGTGTTTGCAATATTTCTTCAAAACCTATTTCACTAGCTAGAGTTGTAACTCGTAAGTGCTTCTGGTGTGAGTCTCAGTGAAAAGGGAAGGAAAAATGGGAGAAAGAAGCAAGGTATGTGTGACAGGAGGCAATGGTTACATAGGTTCATGGCTCATCAAGAAGCTACTGGCCAAGGGTTATACTGTTCATGCAACTCTCAGAGACTTGAGTTAGTATTCTCTCTGTCTCTTTCTCTTTCTGTCACATCTGAGTTTTTATTCATATTTTGGAACATAATCAACAGAGAACGAGTCAAAGGTAGGACTGTTAAAGAGCCTTCCTCATGAAGAAGGCAAACTGGTTCTGTTTGAAGCTGATATTTACAACCCAACTCAATTTGATCATGCAATTCAAGGATGTGAGTATGTGTTTCATGTTGCTACTCCCCTCACCCATGAACCAGCTTCATCTCAGGTTCGTTTCTTTAACTCTCTATGCATAACTCAATCTGTAAAAAGGTATAATTTTAATCTTTTAATACTATACATGAGTGATGTGATGATGAAATGCATGCATATATATATAGCAGTACAAGGATACTACGGAAGCAGCAGTTGCAGGAGCGAAAAGCATTGCCCTGTCATGTGTGAGATCAGGGACGGTGAAGCGTTTGATCTACACTGCTTCTGTTGTATCAGCCTCTCCACTGAAAGAAAATGGGCGTGATTTCAAAGATGTAATGGATGAAACTTGCTGGACTCCTCTCAATGATTCCTTGGACTACGTATTCCTTGATGTTCCTCTGTACAAGGTTAGTTCCCAACATCTTATTCTTCAATTTGTTTGAAAGAAAGAATTTGGATTCCCATTACTCCATTTGCACTGTTTTTGCTCCCTGGATTATAATAAAAAAGTAAAGAAACAAAAAGCGTTATAGTTGGGATACAAGTATGTTAGCGGATGAAAACATATAAAGTGTGTCAATTCTTATGTAGGGATTAGACTTATGTTTCATTGATATTGCTTCTCTTTAATAATTATTCATCGGAAAAGAACCATCAGACATGAATACATAAAATGCGTGATCCAAATGAATTGAAAAAAGTAGAAGGATGTCTTTCATAAAAAAAGATAAAGGAGTTAGTAACACTACATAGGCAATGGTTTGCATGAGTGATGAATTTACCTCGGGTGTTAGGATAGAAGCCATCCCAAATTCACAACATAGTCATTTAGAGGGATTCAGCTAACTGTAAAGTGAGTAAGGTGAGTGAGTAATAATTTTAGTCATTAACGAGGAAAATCATTATTGATACCAAGTCTCGTACTACAGATCAATCTTGGGAATTTTATCAGTTGATTTTCTTACATGATTGAGATTGTTTATTATTACTGTTCATTGTACAAGAATCAAACATGAACAGAGGTGCAAATTATACAAATGTTGACTTTATTGTATTGATCTTATATTTAAAGGACTATACTTATTCAAAAACGCTGTCTGAGAAACATCTGTTGAGCTACGGGAATGATGAAAATGGTGGAAGAAAATTGGAGGTAGTAACTCTCCCTTGCGGACTAGTGGGAGGTGACTCCCTCGTATCTTCCACACTCGGTAGCAGGGTAGTTTGTATTGCACAGATCGTGCAAAATGAAATAGCCTACACAGCACTGAAGTTCCTGGAGGGATTGCTGGGTAAAATTCCTCTTGCACACATTGATGATGTCTGTGAAGCTCATATTTTCTGCATGGAAAGCACCTCCATCAGTGGAAGATTCTTGTGTGCAAGTTCTTACATTTCATTACAAGAGATGGCTAACCATTACGCTCGTTATCATCCAGAATTCAATGTGAAACAAGAGTAAGTGGTCGGCTGTTCTTGTTTATTGCTAGATTTATTATTTCTCAGTCTTTTTGTGTTTGCTTATGAAAGAACTAACTCAAAGGCCTAAACTGTAGAATCTTTTATGAACAGAGATGCTAAACAAAATCATTTTCCATGGAATAACTTTAAGGACGATTCAGATCAAATTTGTACTTGATTGTATAGTCTTGTAATACACAAGTTTTCTTCCTATTAGTTGTTTACAGTTTTCATCTGAAAATTACATTTCAGATATGAAGATGGGAAGAGGAAGGATATCAAGTGGACATCAACAAAGCTGTGTGACAAAGGATTTGTATATAAATATGATGCGAAGATGATATTGGATGATTGTATCAAATGTGCAAGAAGGATGGGTGAACTCTAGTCTCCACCTTGTGCTGTATCTGCTTGTAATACAGCAAATACCAGACATCTGCGTCTGTTATTAATGTTTCCTTTTTCTTTTTTATTAAAAATTAATGTGAGTTTCAAATAAACTAAAAGTGAATTATTCGACTATGAGAGTTCCCAAATGGAAAGAGATTAATGGAAAGTTATCGTGTTGTAATGTGCATCACATTGCTTATAAATGTTAATGCTCTAACGTGAGTCTCCTTCCTTCCCATTAATTGTCCCTTTCTTGGGTAGGTGTGGGTTATCTGTGTTTTGTTTCAAGGAAAATTCTGCTGTTTTCATCTCTTCAATTTATGATGAGTTTGTTTATCCTTATTTAATAAAAGTTTGAACATTTTTGTTGGTTTTCATATTTCTAGAAATATTTAATTAGGTTATTATTTTTTAAAATATGATATAATTTTATTTTTTAAGTTAGTATATCATCTCATTTAAATAGTATTAATATTATAAAGAAACTATCACATAATGAATAAAATAGAACATTGAACATGCACTAATTATAAAGTTTCATTACATTTATCTTAAAGTAACTATAAAACCAAATTTTATATACAAACTCCTAAATCAAAACTATATACAAAACAGTTGGTCTAAATGAAACTAAATGTCTTTTGTATCTCTCTCCAAAGCTTGATCTACATAGACATCATAATCCTCTGCTCACATTCACCAGATGATCATCGCTCAAGAAATCAAACACACAAGAACAATCAAACCAAGAATAAACAAACAAGGTAAACTAATGATAAAAGAATCAAACATGGTATTATAATATTTCATCATACATCATATTTTACGTAAAGTAAATCAAGCATCTTAATCATGCCAAAGACCTAGACTTAACGATCCGAATATAGTATGAATGTTGAGCTATGACGGGTTATGCATTTTTTGTGGCCTTTACTGTTGTGTAGTGTTAGAAATGGGTTTTAGGCCTAACTCAATCCCACAAAACCTGCTTATAAGGTGAGGTTTGCACCCCACTTATATATTATAAATTTGTGTAGTGTTAGAAATGGGTTTTAGGCCTAACTCAATCCCACAAAACCTGCTTATAAGGTGAGGTTTGCACCCCACTTATATATTATAAATTGGTCTTATCTCTAGTCGATGTGAGACTTTCAACACACCCCCTCACGCTGAGGTATATACATCTCGAACGTGAGACTAGATATTAATGTGGTCCGATAACGGCCCAATAGCGGGTGGAACAATATGCCCAAAAAATATCACTAGGATAGGCTCTAACCATAGCTCTGATACCATTTTAGAAGTGGGTTTTAGGCCTAACTCAACCTCACAAAACTGATTTATAAGGAGAGGTCTGCACCCCACTTATATATTATAAATTGGTCTTATCTCTAGTCGATGTGAGACTTCCAACATGTAGAGCCATTACCACTAAGTTTCACCCTACCACACACATAAGATTAGTTTGTACTGCGTCTTAGGTCATACTAGAAACACTTACTTTCACTACATGCATACTTCTCTCTAATTGAGAATGAATGATCATTAGAGTTTCAAGAAAACCCTCAACACTGAGCTTCCTACAAACTGTGTTAAATTGTTGTTTCTCCTCTTAGACCCTTACTTTTTAAACTCACCTATAAAAACCCTCATTTTTTACTTAAAGAAAATGACTTGTAACTCAACCTAATATATTTCTCCTCAACATTAAAACACATTTGACTCTACAAATATTCACAACCACGAAATTCATCACAATAATCCAATCCAAACAGAATTATTCAATGAAGTTCATTTATCCAAACACATTGAATGCTAAAAACAATAATTTCAAACATAACACTCCACATACATCAAGCTCACATACCATTGTTTATAAATTCATACTTCATAACTCAAATTAAAAGAAAACACTAGTTTCCCTTACCTTATTAAAGTTGCTACCACCGCTTTAAATAATGCACTACCATTGCTTTGAGCTCAAGAAATTCTAGAAACGCATATAAACCATATAATTGTGATCAAAGTAAGTCCTTAAGACCTCTGACACATGCGGAAGAATCCCCTATGCATAGTCTCAAACTAAGAAGTAAAGAAAAAAAGAGTCGAAACTTACTTGCTTTAAAATAGAAATTGATCGGTAAATGATAAACAATACACTACAGTGATCTTTTAGGCACTTCCTGATTATCAAACAAATAATTCAAGAATAAGAACTCTTAGAGAGAAGGAAAAAAAACTCAGAGGAGAGATGGTTAGTGTTTTAGATAATGAGATGAGTTTACGAAATTTTATATATATTATTGAACTATTTTAACATTGAAATATTTAACTTCATTATTTTAAAACATCTGTTAACTCTAATACTTTATTTTCTAAGTTCCTATAGTTAATAATATATCACATTAATTAGGTATTATGTGTAATTTCATGATTTTTTATTTTTATTTTTTTTTAAAATTGCCACTTATCAAACTACACTCTTTCACGTGACAAAAACTTACGAAGAAGTAACAATGATAGTAGCATATGTCATTATTATAATAAATGTAAGGTGAAAATTTATATTTTAAATTAAACTTTATTTAAATTTTGTTTTAAAATTTTAAATATATTTATTTTAAATTTTATAAAAATTATTGATATATAAATATTTAAAACAAAATATAAATAAATTTTAATAAAAAATATAAAGTTAAATAAACTTATTATTATTAAAATATTTAATAAAAATATCATTATAATATTTATATAAAAATTAAATTTAATATTAATTTAGATATTTTTGAAATTGAAATATTTTAATATTTTTAATGTTTTGCTGTGTATTAAACGATTCTCGCAGTATAAGGATGCGGGTGAGTTTGTCTTAGATGTATATCTGAAACTATATAATATTAATAGCCATGATAGTTTGAAATTATCATTTTCTTATTATCATTTAATATTATGGACAACATTATTTTATTTCAATTTTTTTATTTTTAACTTTATTAGTTGAATTAATATTTTATCTTTATAAGAGGTTATACAGTAGAAGTAAGATAAAAAGATGGATGTCATCCTTTTAGTACCATTTTATAGTAATATGTTATGCTATTGAAATGAGAGCTATAGTTATTAAAAAATTTCATATTTTACTTTTTTGGATCTTTTGTACCCGAATTTCAGAACACAGTCATTTATAAAATATTAACTTATTATTGTACTTTTAAATTATCTTTGCACATTATACAAATTAATACAATTTGTGTGAATACAAATCAACGTATTTGTTTTATATTTTAAAATCTTAGTTTTGATATCTGTCATGGAAGATTTTCCTTTTTTTTTCTTTTGTTTTTTAAACCGTGCTTTGACAGTATTTGTGAGCCAGGAAAAGGAGGAAAAAACATCCACTTTAAAAACTACTTCAACTTCATTTGCAAGTTGTAATTGTTTGTGGTGTATATGTATCGGTTTATAGATAATGAAAATGGGGAAAGGGAGCAAGGTATGTGTCACAGGAGGCAGTGGTTACATAGGTTCATGGCTCATCAAGAAGCTACTGGCCAAGGGCTATACTGTTCATGCAACTCTCAGAGATTTGAGTCAGTATTCTTTCTCTTTCTCTTTCCCTTTCTGTCACATGGGAGTTTTTATTCATATTTTGAAACATAATCAACAGAGAACGAGTCAAAGGTAGGGCTGTTAAAGAGCCTTCCTCATGAAGAAGGCAAACTGGTTCTGTTTGAAGCTGATATTTACGACCCAACTCAATTTGATTCTGCAATTCAAGGATGTGAGTATGTGTTTCATGTTGCTACTCCCCTCACCCATGAACCAGCTTCATCTCAGGTTCGTTTCTTTAACTAAATCTGTTTAAGGCATGGGATGAAATTCTTGAAACTATAATTTTAATCTTTTAACACTATACATGAGTGATGTGATGATAAGATGCATGCATATATATATATATAGCAGTACAATGATACTACCGAAGCAGCAGTTGCAGGAGCTAAAAGCATTGCCCTGTCATGTGAGAGATCAGGGACGGTGAAGCGTCTGATATACACTGCTTCTGTTGTATCAGCCTCTCCGCTGAAAGAAGATGGAAGTGATTTCAAAGATGTAATGGATGAAACTTGCTGGACTCCTCTCAATGATTCCTTGGAATACGTATTCCCTGATCCTTTTCACAAGGTTAGTTTCCAACATTTTATTCTTCAATTTGTTTCGAAGAAAGAAATTGGATTCCTACTACTCCATGCTCTCATTTCCACTTTTTTTTTCTCCCTGGATTATAAGAGAAAAGTAAAGAAACACAAAGTGTTATAGTTTGGATATAAGGAAATTAAACCGATGACAACATATAAATTCATTTTTTTAAGATTTTAGGATAGAATGATGCCAATTTCTTAAAAAAAAAAGATCTACCTCCGGTGTTAGGATAGAATACTTCCCAAATTCACAACATAGTCATTTAGAGGGATTCAGCTAACTGTAAGGTGAGTGAGTAATAATTTGGTCATTAACGAGGAAAATCATCATTGATAACAAGTCTCGTGCTACAGATCAATCTTGGGAATTTTATCAGTTGATTTTCTTACATAATTGAGATTGTTTATTACTACTATTCACTTTACAAGAATCAAACATGAACAGAGGTGCAAATATACAAATGTTGATTTTATTGTATTGTTCTTATATTTAAAGGATTATGTTTATTCAAAAACACTGTCTGAGAAACATCTGTTGAGCTATGGGAATGATGAAAATGGTGGAAGAAAATTGGAGGTAGTAACTCTCCCTTGCGGACTAGTGGGAGGTGACTCCCTCGTATCTTCCACAATCAATAGCAGGGTAATTTGCATTTCACAGATCGTGCAAAATGAAATAGCCTACAAAACACTCAAGTTCCTAGATGGATTGCTGGGTAAAATTCCTCTTGTGCACATTGATGATGTCTGTGATGCTCATATCTTCTGTATGGAAAACCCATCTATCAGTGGAAGATTCTTGTGTGCAAGTTCATACATTTCATTACAGGATATGGCTAACCATTATGCTCTTTATTATCCAGAATTCACCGTCAAAAAGGAGTGAGTGGTTACCTGTTATTGGTTATTGCTAGATTTATCTTTTCTCTTGCTCTTTTTGTTTGTTTCTGAAAGAACTAACTCAAAGGCCTAAATAGTAGTATCTTTTCTGCAAAAAGATGTTAAACAAGGACATTTTCAATAGAATATAACTTTAAGCTAGATAAAATTTGTACATGATTGCATATACACTTTTCTTCCTATTAATTGTTTACAGTTTTCATCTGAAAATTACATTTCAGAAATGAAGATGGAAAGAGGAAGGATATCAAGTGGACATCAACAAAGCTGTGTGACAAAGGATTTGTATATAAATATGATGCGAAGATGATATTGGATGATTGTATCAAATGTGCAAGAAGGATGGGTGAAATCTAGTCTCCATCTTGTGCTGTATCTGTTTGTAATACAGCAAATACCAGACATCTGTTTCTGTTAGTACTGTTTGTTTTTTGTTTTTTATTAAAAATTAATCTGAGTTTCAAATCAACTAGAAAAGTGAATTATTCGACTATGAGAGTTACCAAATTGAAAGGGATTTGGATGTAATGGAGTGAGTTTCATATGGAATAGTATAAGAAGTTGTCTTGGTTAAGAAAACAACTAGCTATTAAAACTGGTTCTCTGGGATTTTCGGAAAGAAACAACTAAGGGTTCTTTCCAACAAGAAAGTTGTGTACTGTCTATATTATGGGCCTTAGATGCGGAGAAGTTAGTCATGAATTCAATGTATCATATGAAGATTAGATTATTTGAATTTTAAACGTATAATTTACGTCAAATTTACAAACAAAAACACAAGCCCCTCCGATCTTCACCAAACAGTTATGATCGATTGAATTCTCTTACTGTCAGCATCAGAATTTTTAGAGTAACCTTGTTATGTGGCAGTTTAGGTGATCTAGCTGTACTAGAATATAAGTTCAACGTCTCTCAAGAGTTTGATATCAATCCATATAGTTAGATAATCAAATCTAAAATGAATGATTGTTTTTGGTACATTTCTATGTGTCTATAGTATATTTTCGAAATCCTTTATGCACAATTATAGTCATCGAGTCTGAAGCCAGCTCGTGCATTATAGTATAATTAATCCATGTGACCTCTAGAAATCTACCTTACCACATAACATATAAATCCACATAAACATTGTAATAGTTAACATAGTATATTATAATTTTTAAAACAATTAATATTACAAATAATCCTTTTATCAAACAGCACCAGTGTGTGTGAACTCAAGTAACATTTCTTAATTTAGGATGTTAACTTTTAATTTCTTACAAATTATTTCTCCTTTATTTTTGTAGCATTTATTAAATATTACCCTTCTATTCTATTTTTCATGACTCCGTTGTATTAAAATTTCTCTTTTTCCTCTTGTTAAAATAGATATTTATTTTTATCTTTTAGTATTTTTAATTTTTTTCTGTATATTACAAAGTTCTAACCCAAACGATTCCTTCAATTCAAGGGTGCGGGTGAGTTTGTCTTGGATGTATATCTCAGACTTGATGATAATATATAATTTTAACAACCATGATAGTTTGAAATTATCATTTTCTTATTATCATTTAATAACAATTATGGACAAAATTATTTTATTTCAAAATTTTGTTTATATTTACTTATTTTAGTTAAATATAATATTTTATCATTAAAACAAGTTATACAGTGGAAGTAAGATAAAAAGATGGATGTCATCATATTAACTATATAACTTGATATAGTAATATGTTATGCTATTGAAATGAGAGTTAGTTATTAAAAAATTTCATATTTTTGTTGCATACTTTTTTTTTAATCTTTTGGACCCGAATTTCAGAACACAGTCATTTCTTAATATTCACTTATTATTGTACTTTAAATTATCTTAGCACATTATAAAAATTAATACAGCTTGTGTGAATACAAATCAACGTATTTGTTTTATATTTTTAAAATCTTTGTTTTGATAGCTGCCTTCGAGATGTTTTGTTTTTTTTCCTTTTGTTTTTCACTGTCGTCGTGTTTGAACTATGCCGAATAAATTGTGCATTCTAAACACAACTTTTTATTAAAGTAACATTTTTCATCATATGATCTTAAAAATTGAAACTTGATTAATAAAATCTTAAAATTTAAATATATTTTTAGTTTCTTATCTTAATTGAAATCAATATTTTTTTAAAAATTTAGAAGAATTTAGTCTTTCATTTTTAAAACTGCATAAATTTAGTTCTTTTAATCAAATTTTATTAACTTTATTTGATATTTTAAATATGTTTTTAAGTTAATATTAAAGTATAAATGAGTCAAACAATATAAATAACTCAAATATTACTATTAAACGCATTTAAAATATAAAATAAACCTAACATTAAAATAACTAAATTCATACATTTTTAAAGTTAGGAAATTAAATTGGATGAAAGCCTTCAAAATAGACTAATTCTAATTTTTACTAAAAATTAATGGACCACAAATATATTTAACTCAAAATAATAAATATAAATTTATCATATCTAAATTTTTTGCTAAAAGAAATTCACATAAACATAACATTTCTCATTTCAACCTCATTTATATATATATATATATATATATATATATATATATATATATATATATATATATATATATATATTTACTATTTTGTATATACATAGTAAAAATGAAACTTCAATAATATTTGTCCTTGTAAGATTACCTACTACTATTAGTAAAACAATTCTTATCTTTACACTCATATATTTATATATCTTTTGGCAATAACTTTTATTATAATACATACAATAACATTATATTTTTTATTAACATCAGTACTGTAGTTTTTTATATATACAAAAGATCAATCTTAAAAGTATAATCATGCCAATTTAAGTTATAGAGCTCATTGAAGCAAGTCAAATTCAAGAGTATTTTCTTTTTAATTACAAAAAAAAAAAGGTATGATCATCTTCAATTGTATTTACTTGGATATTACTTTCTTATTTAGAAAGTCTACTAGCACATGCGCCTTGATCTCTAGAATTTTGTTTTAAATGAAATACCAAAATAGTAAAATACCACCTTTAAATCTTTAACTCTTTGTAGCAATTTTGGTAGACAATCACACAAGCAGTTTTTGTAACTTTAAAGGCTAAGAAAGGGACAAATGAGAAATATAGTATACAGTTTTTATTTATGTTTTTGAAGAATGCTATTGAAATCTGTAAAATTTAAGTAGATATTAGAAGTTTGGCATTCACTTTAAAAATAGTATCATGATGTGTTAATATTTTTTAACAAATTTTTTTTAAAATAGGTCATGTGTTATTATTTTATTGATTTGTTTAAATTTATTTTTAGAAAAATATTTGAAATGAATCAATCATAAGTCTCATATATGCGGTGTAAAAAAGTTGTTAAAAGAATTTTTTTCTTAAAAGTATATTGATAAAGTGAGTATTCTCTCAAAAGTAAATTAAAAATATTGAAAGGGTATGCTAAGCTACTAAATTACGGAAGACATGAAAAAGTTCTTGTAATGGTTTCGACGCCAAAATTATTTATGCTTATCTGTGTCTTTCTTGTGCGCTTTAATTTCTTTTATAATTATTACATTCCAAGACTCCTTGAATATAAAAATAATTTTAAAAAAAGAAAGTCATTAGAGACAAACGCACTGAGAAAAAAATTTAGTTTAGATCACTTTATCATATAATGAGTTAAATAGAGTGATGAGATTCATGCAACTTTACTGAAATATGTAAGTTTATGGATTTTATCATTTTTAGAGAAGGTATTCAGTTTTGGATTATTTTTCACATATACGAATACCAATCTCGTACAGATCAATCTTGGGAATTTTATCAGTCGATTCTCTTACATGGTTGAGATTGTTTATTACTACTATTCACTTTACGAGAATCAAACATGAACAGAGGTGCAAATATACAAATGTTGACTTATTGTGTTGTTCTTATATAAAAAGGATTATGTTTATTCAAAAACACTGTCTGAGAAACATATGTTGAGCTATGGGAATGATGAAACTGGTGGAAGAAAATTGGAGGTAGTAGCTCTCCCTTGCGGACTAGTGGGAGGTGACTGCCTCGTATCTTCCACAATCAATAGCAGGGTAACTTGTATTGCACAGATCGTGCAAAATGAAGTAGCCTACACAGCACTCAAGTTCCTAGAGAGATTTCTGGGTAAAATTCCTCTTGCACACATTGATGATGTCTGTGAAGCTCATATTTTCTGCATGGAAAGCACCTCCATTAGTGGAAGATTCTTGTGTGCAAGTTCTTACATTTCATTACAAGAGATGGCTAACTATTACGCTCGTTATCATCCAGAATTCAATGTGAAACAAGAGTAAGTGGTTGGCTGTTGTTGTTTATTGCTAGATTTACTATTTCTTGGTCTTTTTGTGTTTGTCTATGAAAGAACTAACTCAAAGGCCTAAATTGTAGAATCTTTTATGAACAGAGATGCTAAACATTTTCCATGGAATAACTTTCAGGACGATTAAGATTAAATTTGTACTTGATTGTATAGTCTTGGAATACACAAGTTTTCTTCCTATTAATTGTTTACAGTTTTCATCTGAGAATTACATTTTAGAGATGAAGATGGACAGAGGAAGGATATCAAGTGGACCTCAACAAAGCTTTGTGACAAAGGATTTGTATACAAATATGATGCCAAGATGATATTAGATGATTGTATCAAATGTGCAAGAAGGATGGGTGAACTCTAGTCTCCATCTTGTGCTGTGTCTGCTTGTATACAGCAAATACCAGACATCTACCTCTGTTATTACTATTTCTTTTTTGTTTTTTATTAAAAATTAATCTGAGTTTCAAATAAACTAAAAGTGAATTATTCGACTATGAGAGTTACCAAATAAAGAGGATTCAGATGTAATGAAAAGTTATCCTATCTCTTACCAGTCACATGTTGCTTCAAGCACCTTTTCTGCAAGATCTTCAACTTTAGTTCATATAACTGGTTTTTCTTCGCTTTTACCTAGACTCCTAGACGCCTATTCTTTCATAAAAATTGGATTACTTTTTTCAATTATCTGACTCATGCTTAAAATATTGTTCTTCGGCTCGAGAACATAGTAAATATCCTTAATCGTTCTAATTCTTCCATCCTTCTGCATATGTCGGATTGTTCCACGCCACATCATGGTCACCTTGGAGTAATCTCCGAAAGACACAAATCTGACCTCCACCTTGGTGAGTTTATAAAAAAAGTTCTCGTTTCAACAAATATGATTATTTGTTACAGTATCTAGATACCATACTAAGTAGGTAGAATTTTCTTCAGCCTTTGATTTCAAGCATGGTCCAACATCTGAGTTCTCCACTTTCGACTTTGAGATATTTGACGTCAATAGAATCCCTATCTCTTCTTCATCTTCTTTTTCTTTAAGAAGGTTTCTCTTACTTTTCTTCTCTACTCGACAAAATGTAATCGGGCTTGTAACACTTCCTCGATGTATACTCATTTGCATAGTGGTCGTGCTTGCCACATTTTAAGCTCTCAACTCCTGACTGATTTCCTCGGCTTCCTCGTCTTCTACCTCTAGGACCTTAACTCTAAGTAATTCGAGTTTTATTTGAGTTAAATTATGCCTGTAGTGCTTGGTGTGGAGGTTCAACCCGATCATCACAACTCCTTCTCCTTTGTTCGTGGGCTTCTAATGACCCAACAAGTTCATCCACTATGAGAATTGACACGTCCTTTGATTCTTCGATGACGCACACAACACTTTCAAAAATTTTTGTGAGTGATATCTAGATTTTTTCCACAACCCGGTTAGGTGACATTTGTTTTCCATTCCTACCTAGTTGGTTGGTCACCTTCTCACCCGAATTATGTACTCGGTTACTCATCTTCAATTATTCAAACTCTCGTATGAGAGCTTGTATTCAAACTTGTCTAACGCGGTGGTCACCTTTATATGCAACCTCCAATATCTCCCAGACTTTCTTTGCGGATGACATTCGCTATTTTTTAGAATCCCGACTCATCTACTGCATTGTAAAGAAAATACAATGTTGATTCATCTTTTGTACATGATTTCTTCAACGCGGTCATCTATGTCACTGTTTGATTTTTGTCCTCATCGGGTTCATTGTACCCGTCTTCCACCATATCCCAAATGTTCTAGAATCTCAATAACGCCTTCATTTGCACCCACCAATTATCATAATTGATTTTTCTTGACAATTGTGCCACACTCATACTGTTGACAACATTTGTCATCTTTCTCACAAAACACTCAATTGTTTCCTTATGGTGTTGACTCTCCTCTCTTTTTTTTTCCTCTCGGAGCATAAAGTTTTGTAAGAAAAAAAAAGTGACTCACATTATGATAATACTCTTTAATTCACTGTGATTATTTTCATTGAACTTTGACCTCTTTTAAATAAATTCAAATAAGACATTAGACCAAATACAAATAATAAAAATTAACAGTAAAATATCACAGACTTAAAATAAAATCTACTTAATTTATCTCTATCTTATATCAACAAAATAAAATAATATTGTACTTAAATAAATGAAAAATAAAAACTATCTATCCTTATTTTATTTCTATAAAATTCAAACTAAATATTATTAAACTTAAAACTAAATAAAATTCAAATAAAATTATTAATAAACCTCTAAAATTTAAATTTATTGATATAATTTTTATTTATGTTTTTGAAGAATGCTATTGAAATCTGTAAAATTTATGAAGATATTAGAAGTTTGACTTACACGTTAAAAGTAAAAATATATTGATTAAGTGTCAGAATTCTCTCAAAGGTAAATTAAAAGTATTGAACGAATTAAAGGGTATACTAAGCTACTAAATTACGGAAGGCTTGGAAAAGTAATTGTAATGAGTTCCTTCGACCATGCCAATTATTTATGCATACCTGTGTCTTTCTTTTGCATTAATTTCTTTTATAATTATTAAATTCTAAGACTCCTTGAATCTAAAAACAGTTTAAAAGGTTGCGTGTACCACGGTTTTCCTCATACTTAAAAAATGAAAGTCATCGGAGACAAACACACTAAAAAAATTTAGTTTACATCACTTTATCATATAAGTTAAATAGGGCGATGAGATTTATGCAACTTTACGAATTTTAAGACAAGGTATTCACATTTAGATTATTTTTCACATATACGAATACCAATTCCAATTATAACAGTGTACTTGTTTAAAGAGTACTTTGGCAGTATTTGTGAGCCAGGAAAAGGAGGAAAAAACATCCACTTTAGAAACTACTTCAACTTCATTTGCAAGTTGTAATTGTTTGTGTTGTATATGTATCTGTGTAAAGATAATGAAAATGGGGAAAGGGAGCAAGGTATGTGTGACAGGAGGCAGTGGTTACATAGGTTCATGGCTCATCAAGAAGCTACTGGCCAAGGGTTATACTGTTCATGCAACTCTCAGAGACTTGAGTCAGTATTCTCTCTTTGTCTCTTTCTCTTTCCCTTTCTGTCACATCTGAGTTCTTATTCATATTTTGGAACATAATCAACAGAGAACGAGTCAAAGGTAGGGCTGTTAAAGAGCCTTCCTCATGAAGAAGGCAAACTGGTTCTGTTTGAAGCTGATATTTACAACCCAACTCAATTTGATACTGCAATTCAAGGATGTGAGTATGTGTTTCATGTTGCTACTCCCCTCACCCACGAACCAGCTTCATCTCAGGTTCGTTTCTTTAACTCTATATGCATAACTCAATCTGTTTAAGACATGGCATGAAATTCTTAAAAGTATAATTTTAATCTTTTAATACTATATATACATGAGTGATGTGATGATAAGATGCATATATATATATATATATATATATATATATATATATATATATATATATAGCAGTACAAGGATACTACAGAAGCAGCAGTTGCAGGAGCGAAAAGCATTGCCCTGTCATGTGAGAGATCAGGGACGGTGAAGCGTCTGATATACACTGCTTCTGTTGTATCAGCCTCTCCGCTGAAAGAAGATGGAAGTGATTTCAAAGATGTAATGGATGAAACTTGCTGGACTCCTCTCAATGAGTCCTTGGAATACGTATTCCTTGATCCTTTTAACAAGGTTAGTTCCCAACATCTTATTCTTCAATTTGTTTGAAAGAAAGAATTTGGATTCCTACTACTCCATGCTCTCATTTCCACTTTTTTTTCTCAGTTGGGATATAAGGAAATTAAGCGGATGATATTATATAAACTCATTGCCTAAGGTTATGAGATAGAGTGGTTTCAATTTCATAACTTGGACTTATATTTCATTGATATTGTATTTCCTTTAAACAAATACATGATACAAATGAATTGAAAAAAGTAGAAGGATGTCTTTCCTTAAGAAAAGATATAAAAAGTTAGTAACAGTACATAGGGCAATAGTTTGCATTAAAGATAAATTTACCTCAGGTGTTAGGATAGAAGCCACCCCAAATTCACAACATAATCATTTAGAGGGATTCAGCAAACTGTAAAGTAAGGTGAGTCAGTAATAATTTTAGTCATAAACGAGGAAAATCATTATTGATACCAAGTCTTGTACTACAGATCAATCTTGGGAATTTTATCAGTTGATTTTCTTGCATGATTGAGATTGTTTATTATTACTGTTCATTGTACAGGAATCAAACATGAACAGAGTTACAAATACACAAATGTTGACTTTATTGTATTGGTCTTATATTTAAAGGACTATACTTATTCAAAAACGCTGTCTGAGAAACATATGTTGAGCTATGGGAATGATGAAAATGGTAGAAGAAAATTGGAGGTAATAAGTCTCCCTTGCGGACTAGTGGGAGGTGACACCCTAGTATCTTCCACACTCGGTAGCAGGGTAGTTTGTATTGCACAGATCGTGCAAAATGAAATAGCCTACACAGCACTCAAGTACCTGGAGGGATTGCTGGGTAAAATTCCTCTTGCACACATTGATGATGTCTGTGAAGCTCATATTTTCTGCATGGTAAGCACCTCCATCAATGGAAGATTCTTGTGTGCAAGTTCTTACATTTCGTTACAAGAGATGGCTAACTATTACGCTCGTTGTTATCCAGAATTCAATGTGAAACAAGAGTAAGTGGTTGGCTGTTCTTGGTTATTGCTAGATTTACTATTTCTCGGTCTTTTTCTGTTTGTTTATGAAAGAACTAATTCAAAGGCCTAAATTGTAGAATCTTTTTATGAACAGAGATGCTTAACAAGGACATTTTCCATTGAATAACTTTAAGCACGATTAAGATCAAATTTGTACCTGATTGTATGGTCTTGGAATACACAAGTTTTCTTCCTATTAGTTGTTTACAGTTTTCATCTGAAAATTACATTTCAGAGATGAAGATGGGAAGAGGAAGGATATCAAGTGGACCTCAACAAAGCTGTGTGACAAAGGATTTGTATTCAAATATGATGCGAAGATGATATTGGATGATTGTATCAAATGTGCAAGAAGGATGGGTGAACTCTAGTCTCCATCTTATGCTGTATCTGTTTGTAATACAGGAAATACCAGACATCTGTCTCTGTTAGTACTGATTCTTTTTTCTTTTTTATTAAAAATTAATCTGAGTTTCAAATCAACTAAAAATGCGAAGTATTGGACTATGAGAGTTACCAAATTGAAATGGGTTTGGATGTAATGGAGTGTCTAAGTTTCATATGGAATGGTATAAGAAGTTGTCTTGGTTAACAAAACAAATAACTATTAAAACTGGTTCTCTGCGATTTTCAGAAAGTAATAACTAAGAAGGGTTCTTCCCAACAAGAAAGTTGTGTACTGTCTATATTATGAGCCTTAGATGCGGAGAAGTTAGTCATGAATTCAAATTATCATATGAAGATCAGATTATTTTAAATGTATATTTTACGTCAAATTTACAAACAAAAACATAAGCCCTCCAGTCTTCACCGAACAGTAATGATTGATTGAATTCCCTTACTGCCAGGCATCGGAATCCTTGGCCCAAGTTGATCACAATCTTTTTCTCTTGTTTGGTGATATGAAATTGAACATTGACCATAATTATAGAACAGCTAATATTAGAACTCATTCATTTCAGAAACTCAATGCTGAAGAGCCCAAAGAAACACCGGAACCAATTACAAGTAACAAAATGCACAAGTACACAACAGCTACAAATTATTTACGCACTAACCCTAGGTAAAAACGTACATTACATACAGGAAAACTCTACTAAACTTGCATGACAAGGAGGTTTCATTGTCTTCGTTTATCAACATGACTCATGATACCCTTCCATAGCCAGGATCTAAGACTCACCAGTTAATCCAGAACAGACTATGGCATTGGCTACGCTGTTCTTGGTTGGTATCCACTCTTTAATTATCTAAGTGGAAGTGCAGGGAAGTTCGAATGAAGAGAAAAAGTCAGGGTTGTTGAAAGGGAAATCCGTGTCAAAATCCCCTTTATGAAGCAAAATGTCCAAATCCAGGATTGGGGAGTTGGTTACTGAAGTTGGGGCAGAAAATGTCTCAGTGATATCAGACTCTGAGGTTTGTATCTGCTGACATAACAGTTCAGTGCTGTTCAAGTAGCACGCTGACAAACAGAAAGGGTTTGATTCTGAAGTGGCTGGTGATATGAACGCAGGAGAAAAGCTTTCGGTGAAATGGTTTTCAAAAGTAGACTCGAGTAACACGTCCTCGTTTTCTGATCCATTTGATTGAGAAGGAAATGAAAACCATGGAAAGATATCTTCCTTGATTTCCAATTCCTCGGTTTTGACTCTATGCTCTGTTTCAAAGGCGAAAATCCCCACTGGGGTTTCTTGTATTTTCTCTTTAATTGGTTGATTGGTTTCATCACTGTGGAATTGATTTTCCCCCAAACCCTTCTTTATGTTTGATGGGAATGCCTTGTTCAAATACTTAGCTTGCGTGCAAGTATGTCTTCCTCTATAGGTCACCTCAATTGTTGTCGGGTCTTCATCTGACCTTTGAACTTGTTTAGTTGCCAGACACCCTTGAACATTTCTATGTGTGCATCTGTAATATCCTCTGCAATGCAAACCACAAGTTATCAGTTTCTGGCAAAACTAAAAAATAGTTTCTTCTTTTTCTTTACAGATTCGAATAATTAACCACTGATTTTTCAGTAACCAGGAAAAAATAGAATCCATGCATGCTTTTAATCAAACTTGTTTAATTTATAACAATGAAAGTTAAAAGAGAAAAGAGCTTCTAACTGACCTTGGAAACTTGGCTCCAAGAATATCCTTCTGCCCGTATTTCCTCCAGCTATATCCATCATCCAAAGACCCCTCGAGTCCTGTTCTTGAGCAAATCTTCACTTGCTCCGTCCATCTAGGCATGGTCTTTCTGCACGCCAAAAATTCATATTGAAAAATCAGAACACCAGTCTCAACTCAACAATTGACAGAATTCACAGAAACAAGAACTTGGTAGCTCGTGATATTACCTTTTCTTGAGGACAGCTTTGTGGTCTAATTCACGGTCCACGACCTCACTTTTGGGACTCCCACCATTTGTAAAAGAACAATGGGAATCCATCATGGTGGTACTGGTGGTTTTGGCCTCTCCTACAATGGACCCCCAGTTCAGCATGGTGAGTGCTTTCTCATAGGAGGAGAGAATTTTATCAACCAACAATTCATTGGTTTCAAGGGACGCTGGAGAAGAAGAAACCAGAAGGTTACCGAGCTGCTTTGCTAGCTCCTTACCTTGGATAAGTTCATGGATGAGGCTAGAGTGTTTTCTTTTGGGGCTCTGTTCCATTTCATGTAAATCAACTAACAACAGCAAAACAACAGATAGGCCTTGAATTCCTCAGTTGAGGGATTTGATCATATTGAGGAGATTATCCAAGGCAGAGTGAAGTAGTGATGTTGTGCCAAATGAAGGGGATGCTTAAGTATGAGTTAAAGTGAGTGTGAAATATACACAAGAGTTGGTTTGGAAGGTGAGACGAAGAGGGATATATAAGAGTGAAAATTTGAACAGAAGGAGATACTTTTGACTGGCTAAACCGAACGAGTTTTCCACAAGGTGGGTCCATGATAATGGAGAGTTTAGTTTGTGCATAGATTTGTTGGAGTCTTTGAGATTGATCTTTTTTATTTGATGTGCTGACTCTTTCAAACCCCTTATGTGGGTCAAGAGATCCTCACGCGTTCTTTCGCCCCTATGGAAACAAGTCCGAAGATTCTTCTATTGCTCCTCGTCATTTCCAGTTCAATCTCTTACTTTCCTAGCACTTTTCTCTTCTATCTTCTTCCTTATTTTGAATCTTACACTTGGGATAGAAAACATAGAAAAACCGAGAAATGCGTACACTTCAAGAAACAATTGCACAGGATGTTATAACATGTTAAGAATTGATGTTCTTTGAGGGGACAGACACTATTAATAAGACATGAATTTAATCGACACATAAAATTAAATTGATGTCCAAAATGTTAAAGACAGTAAGTTTATCCATGCTCATCTTTGTCATTTTTAGTAGATTGCAAACAAAAATGAGTAAAAAGTAGTTTAATCTTTTGGTTACAGAGATACTGGAGGTGATGGTGAGGGTGAAAGGAAGGGACCAGTGCTGTTGATGTTGAACAGGACGAAACGACAGAAAGGGATGGATGTTGTTATCGTGATGTAATGTGCATCACATTGCTTATAATGTTAATGCTCTAACGTGAGTCTCATCTCTTTCCATTAATTGTCCCTTCTTTGGGTAGGTGTCTGTCATCTATGTGTTTTGTTTCATTGAAATTTCTGCTGTTTTCGTCTCTTCAATTTAGGATGACTCTGTTTATCCTTATTTAATAAAAGTTTAAATATTTTGTTGGTTTTCATATTTCTTTTAAAAAATTAATTAACTCATTACTTTTAAAATGTAAAATAATTTAATTTTTTAAAATTTTATTAAGTCATTAATATATAATATTAATTTATGTATTAGGCGTCAGTTTATTATTTTTTATTTTTACCTTCTTTAAAAAAAAATTGTTACATATCAAATTTCAATCGTGGAATGTAATAATGATAATATTATTATAACAAATGTCATGTCAAAGTTTATATTTTAAACTAAATTTTATTTAAGTTTTATTTTCAAGTGTTAAATATATTTATTTTAAATTTTTATAAAATTATTTTAAAATTTTACATTTGAATTGATAAATTTTTTCTTTTAAAAGAAACTTTAACATTTGTATAAAAATTATCGTATATAAATATTTGAAACAAAATTTAAATAAAGTTTAATATAAAATATAAATTTAAATAAACTTAATCTTGTTAAAATATTTAATAAAAATATTATTATAATATTTGTATAAAAGCTAAATTTGCTCTTAATTTAGAAATGGACCAAATTATACTATTTTAAAATAAATTGAAATTAAATTCAGACAAAATAATAAATATATAGACTAAATTGAAACCCTCATTTGACACATGATAATTTTTTCAAAAAGTAAGTTAAAAAATAAAATAAAATAAATCATGAACTAACACATAACACATGAATTATTGTCGTTACTGTAGTATTCACGAAGAAAACAAAATGACATCACATTTTAATGAAGATCTAATTGAGAGTAATTAAAATATAAAGACTTAATTAAAATTTTAGAACAAAATGGAGATTAACCGAGAATTTTAAGCCTTTAATAAAAGATACACTCTAAAATTTCTCTAATTTATTTATATTAAAAATAAAAAAATTTCTATTATTTTAATAACCACATTTAACTTTCTTCTTGTGTAATTAATTTAATTGGTATATACTTCAAATAATTATTTACTTAAACTTTTACCATTTTAGTTCTATATGTTTTCAACTAAATTACAACTATTTATTAAAAGATGAATATGTAGCTAACTTATCTTTGGATTAAATATGATTTTAATTTTTAAACTTGATGACGAAATTGAATTTTGTCATGTGAAACATACATTCACATTACAATGTTGTTAGGTCAATAAATCTTTAATGATATTTGATCACAATGATTACATTTATTCATAATTAAAAAATAAAAATGATTTATACTTTGAACTAGAGATGGATAAAATACAATTTTGTATTAAATTCATGAGATTAAAAACATATTTAATTTTTTTAAAAAAATTATAAACATTTTAATATATATAAAAAATAACATGTCTTATTCTTTTCGAAATAATTATCCAATTTTGCTTCAACAAACTTAATTTAAGTTTAAATATTTTAAATAATAGTTAAAATTCAAATAAAATAATAAATAATACACATATTAATATGTAGAATAAGAAAACTTATTATAAAAATTAAATTTTAATTTAATAAAATAAAATAGAATTATATGTATTTATATATAAATATGTTAAATGGATATATTAAAGTATATTTATTGATATGTACAAACTAATTAAATCAGATCAAATCGATTGTTTAAGATACGATGAAATTAATAGGTGCCTATTAGATCGAGCTAGTCATTTAATTAAGACAAACATGTTAAAAATTAAGTTTAATTTATAAATACAAATCAAATATATGATGTTATAATTTTTGTGACACATTTATTAGAGCATTAATTACTTAATTATTTAGAAATTAACTAACTTAAGTATCAAATGTTTAGTAGTTCTCACAAATAGTAAAAGAAAAAGAGTTAAATGAAGAAGATTTCTTAAAATGAACATCCCATCACATATTTGAATAAGTTTCCACCCAAAATTGTATTAATTAATTAATTATAAAATTAATTTTTTAACTTAAAATACAATGCATGAAAGAAACATAGTAATTTGATCAATTCAAATATTAAAATATTTTTAACTTAAGATAGTATGTATTAAAGATAAGATGTATAAAGGTAGGTAAAAAACATAATTCAAATTTTATAAAAGCACCAGTATTCGAAAACAAACTAAAGATTATATATGAATCTTATTTATTAAAATATTCAAAAAGTGAAATATTAACTTTCACCTTCGATTATATTAAATACATTTTATCATATATTAACACCGGATTCAATTCAATATATGAATTTATAAGTGAATTAATAAATTATGAAGCCTGATAAATTCATTAATGTTCATGTTGCACATCTATCTTTATCGTAGTATGTACGAATTTCTTTTTTAACTTCTTAATACTTTATATTTTATTTTATATGGTTAACTTACACCATCATTAAAGATAAAAAAATTTCTATTACAACATAAATAACAATACTGAATTGACTACTCAAACAATAGTTTCATAGATTCTAAATGTATGACCGTAATTTCATTCAAATTTCATAAATCTCAATAAGTATTATAATATAATATAACTCGTTTAAATAAAATCATACATAAGAATTAATATTCAACTTGCAAACATTTACATTCAATTAATTAAATAGACCATGAGAAAAGAAGAAAAAAATTTATTTTTTAGCTTAAGTGAATATAATTTTGTTTGAGAAAAATATGTTGACTTGAGTGAAAATTAGATAAAAACTTGGTTGAATTGTAGTGTTACTTTATTTGAACAAAAAATTATTCACTTTGATAAAAAAAAATAAGGTAAAAAACAAGATTATTTTCAACTTTATTTTCTATATTATATTTTTATTTGAGCAAAAATGTCCACTTCAAAAAAATATCACAGAATTAACCTTAATATCATAATCAAAACTAACTTTCAAGAAAATTTCAATAACTTACTACTAAACAATTCAAATAATCAATTTGAATCATCTTTTACTCATTAATTCAACTTTGGTTGTTTAACTCAAAATATTATTGCTTATGCTCCTATCAATTTTACATAATATTATAAGAAATCATTCAAAACTCAATTCAAAATACCTTTACAATTAAGTTGCATAATCTAGTCTATAAATTAATATTATTTAATTCATAACATTTTAAATGATTATTCATCAAACAAAACTTAACAATATTCAAATTCAAATATTCAATATTTCCAATCAACTATAAATCTCTACATAAAAACTAAAATCAAGTGACTAAGTCACCTTTACATAAAGGTAGTGTATCTTAATATTCTATATATATATATATATATATATATATATATATATATATATATATATATATATATATATATATATATATATAAACATAAACTTCATTCACCTTAAAAGACTATCCTAAAGAAATTAAAAAAAAAAAGATATCTAACATAAAAAAAATTCAATATGTGATCAAACAAGTTGAACTTAAATATCCCAATTAATCTTATTAAGATAGATAACAAAAACATCGTTATAAATTTCATTTTTAATTTAGATTTAAGATGTACATGAAAATAACAATTTTATATATATATATATATATATATATATATATATATATATATATATATATATATATATATATATATATATATATATATATATATATATATATATATTCTAACAATAGTCAGTGATAAACGCATCACATGTCTAAATATTATTTGTTGACGCTAAAATATACAAATTGTGAATAATGAGCCACCAATAGAAATATAAAATGATGTTGGGATAAAAAATTTAGAAAATAATTTATTTTAAAAAAAATGTTTTAGGATAATCCATATTACTCAGATAAACAATTATTTTTATTATTGACATCAATAATATTTATTATCAATCATTTATTAATATTTTCTTTCACTGAAGAAATAATTCTACTAGTACTAACACTATTTGAGATTTTTGTGGTCTTAACATCAATTGTAATAGTTTTTCAAGTGACATTAATTACAGAGTTGACAACTAAAACCTTAAACGACAGCATTATAAACATAAATGTTAGATTATAATTAACATTAACAGAAATCCATCTTTGTCAACATTAATTAAAAAGAATTTAACAAAATCTAGCCAAAGAATAAAATCAGTCGTCAATTAAAAAATATTATTGATATTGATATTTTTAATTATTAAATGAAATCTAAATACTTTTAATATTTAATAATAATTAAAATATTTTATTAAAATAAAATTTCAAAATTACGTTAACCTTTAAAGAATAAAATTAATTCAAATTGAACAAACATTAACGAAAGATTTCCTTAATAGTGCTTTCTCTGGCGATATTAATATTAATAGGATTGAATAATGGCCGCATGTTTGGGCATTGAAATTTTCCACGATGGACTCGGAAACGCGTTTGTACTACAAACGAATGATTATTGATTACTGAGCCTAAAAAGCAGTAATGCAAGCTTATTTCCACGGTCCACAACGTGGAAAATATTTCATTCAAACGTTGAAAACAATACCTCATCTTAAATTCTCTCCTATCCCATTTATCAATTTTAACCTTTGTGCTACAAATGTAAATATTAATGTAATGTCTCTAAAACTAAAAAAGTAATATTAATATTTCATTTAAAAACTGAAAATATTAATCGGTTTAAAATTTAATGGCCCAAGGCCATGATTTAGGAAGCATTATATTTTTTCTCTACTTAACCTTGTTGAAAGTGTGACATATTGTTTTGAGGCATTTGCATCAATTACAATAATAATACTAATAGGAAAAAATAATAATAAATTTTATTAAACTCATAAGTAACTTACCTATATTTATTAGTTTGCAATTATACTATAAATTAGTTTACTAACTATATTAAATTTTATTAGTTTTTTAATATATTTTTTAAATACCTTTTTGTAAATCTAAAATTAAATATTATGATATTATAATTAAAAGCAATACCTTATGTAATATTCCATTTTAACAAAGTAATTTTACTAAAATAATCATTACATAATCAATAATAGAAAACAAGTAATTCATAACTTGAGAGTGTTAATATTTAAAATATTTCAAGTTGTCTTGAAGACTCGATGAGCTCCTTAGTAGTCCTTTATATCCAAGTTATATTGTTTATTCTCCCTCCTTTTTGTCGAAGCTATGTGAGTAAATACCTTCAAAGATACTCTGACGCTGAAGTCAGTAATATAATTGATCGGTTAACACTACAAGTGATGCATATACTGCACATAGTTATCCTAATGTTATACCTGAGACCTTTATTTATACTAGTTGTGATGGACCTTTACTTTTCGTTGGCCTAATAACAGTTTAATCACACCTTAATCTGCATTAGGAGCTTAATGTGTCATTATCACTGATAATCTGACCATATTGTTAGGTCATACTGGACACCACCTAGGTGTTTGGCCTGAGTGAACGGCCTAGGTGGACAACATGAGAAGATAGCCTGGATGGACGACTTGGATGGACAGCCTGGGTAAACGACCTAGGAGGACAGTCTGGGTGAACAACCTAGGTGAACGACCTGGAAGAAGGCCTGAGTGGACGGCCTAGGAGGACGGCCTGGGAGGACAGTTGGAAGGTCAACATGGGTAGACAACCTAGAAGAATGACCTGGATGAACAGCCTCGATATTCGGCCTGGTTAGTGCTTGGTCCCAAGGCAAACTGTACGATACACATGTGACAGACCGTACGGTACAATCTTCTTTATTTTAATAAAATAGTCATACTTTTTTATTTATACTTTGTAAAAAATAAATATTGAGTTAAAATAATTATAAATATAAATTAATTGAATATTTATACTTTGTAAAAATGATAAATATTGAGTTAAAATAATTATAAATATAAATTAATTGAATATTAGATAAAAAAGAGAGTATACTTAATAAAAAGTAATTAACGATATCTTAAACTTAAAAATTAACAATTGAACTAAACTTTAACATTTGATAGTTTAGAGGAACCAAATGATGTAGGGTGAACAAGTTTTTAATAATTACAAATGCAGGCAAAGTGAGATTCATTAAAATTGATGCTTTTGTTATAGCAAGTTTTGGACATTGACGTGGGACGAGTGTTTAATTATTTGTTACGTCACGTTTGGGTTCGGGTTGTTTATTTATAGAGTATAATTATACAATTTTTTCTTTTCTAAACACTTACCATTTTTATATTTTTTCTATTGCACCATTTTCTTTTTTTTTTTCTTTTTTAGTTTCATTTAATATTTTAGGAATTTATATATTATTTTTCCTACTTCTAAGTTTCAATTTCTGTTTTCTGTACCCGTCTGTTTCCTAATAATTGAAAGGCAGATTCACGCTATGCTTTGCCACTTTTAGTTGTTGCTTGTCCTTTTCTTAATTCTTTTTTTTTATCTATATTATTTTAATGAAATAACTCATTTTCGTATATACTTTAAGACAATTTTATTTTTATTTTGTAATAGATAACAATCATGAAATTGACCATTTATCTCATATTTTATTTAAAATAAACCATTTACACAAATATATAATGGATATTTTGATGGTATATGTCTTTGTAGGATTACTACTTAAAAAATTCACTATTTATGTATAAAATAAAAAAAGGTTATGGTATTTATACTGTTCATATTGTGTTTCTCTCTCTATATAAGACTTTTAGTCGCTAGGCGAGCGAGCGTTTAGGCACTACTCACTAAGTGAGTAGAGGTTCTCGCTAAACGAGATTAACTAAGTATGCAGTCATTACATATATTCATAGTTTGATGTAATTCCTTATGTGTTGTTAAAGTACTTATTGGTGTATGAAAATTATATGAGAATGGTTGGTACTAATCCAATGAGGATTAAGTATGGTTTTATTAGTATATGCATTGATATATGGATTCAATATTGAGAGTTATCTTGACACTCTAATGACCATCCAATCTCTAGTAGAAAATGATGAGGTATGTGGTGAGAGGAGCAAAAGATCTTAGTCTAGGGGTTTTACTTTGGCCAAATATATTAACTAACTAACCTTGTGTGTGGTAGGGTGAAACCCATTGGTAATGGTTCTCTAGAATGATAGAGGTCACCACAAGTGCATAACTCACTAGAGTTTGATAGCAACGCATGTATCTGAATAATTGAGTCTTATGTAGGTCTTTATTTATGATATGATCATTTGTATGCATACTTTGAATGAAATATTAATGTTTATTATTGTTATATCAAACTCTTTTTTGTACATTTGTTTGTCTTTTCTCTGTGTTGTTGTCTTGTATTCCAAATAGTTGCAATAATGACAGCTACTTTTATCACTTTAAGTAAAGGACTACAAAGAGACTTTATAAACTAAACAACCAAATTCAAAAAAAGAAAATTGCAAATATTGAAAAGCTTCCTCCAACCATGCCCATAATGGTATAACAATAAAACAAAAAAAAAATGAGAGAAAGATTTAACATTATTACCACACAAAGAACATATAAAGCATAAAACACTCCTCTCTTTTTTTTACCTCCAAATCAATAGGTAAAAAAATCCTATAACAACTTCCAAAGAACTAAAGTTATAGTCGATGATGTTATAGATGGATGACACTGTTAACTCTTTGGCAAGCGTACCAAATCGTTTAAAGTAATAAACCGGTAAGACCGGATATCGTATCCCAAGAGACTTAGTCTGCACTTTACTATCGTATGATTGTCTAACTAACCTAGACTAAAGAATGGTTCTCTTTAATATGAATTTGTGTAATGAAAAAAAAAACATGATGCATAAATGATAAAGTGAACTTCTTGGGGTCAAAACTCTTGAGAATGAAATGATTTGAGATGATATGGAATGGATATATTGGAGAATGATTTCAACTATTACACTCCTATGCAAATGCACAATCACTTCTTCTTCATTTAATTGCTCTTGTCAACTTGCTAAGTTACTTAAACTCAATCCCTTGGTGAGAAAGCCTAGATTCACTTATTAAATCCCAATCCCTTGGCAACCTAACAAGTTCATCTGCATTAAGAAAAGAAGTTTAAGACAACCAAAGGTCCTAGCTCTATCCATAGACACTATTTCCTTTAGGTGTTTAGTCCAGTTCAAGGTTCACACAACATTTCCCAACATTAAGCAAACCCTAAAATCATACTATGGTTGATCAAGTCATAACAAGCTTTAAGCAAAGGAAATAAATACTAGCAAGTAATGAAAGAAGCATATTTTCATTGAAACCAAGTGCATTTACAAGTGAGTTTTACAGTTTGCATCATTCCCCAACAAAAAGAACTTAGTTCTCCATAGTCATGGAGAGCTTGAGCTTACAATGAAAGAAAATGGAGACCCAAGGAGGAAGAATGGAGAGTTCCCACAGCCCAAAACCAGCTCCTAGAGGTCCAAAATGGTGTTTTCGAGCTTCAACCGCCAAGAATATGGCACCCTCGTTGCATGTGAGCCTTTTATAGGTCTAGGGTGCCAAGTCAGGAAAAAGTCGCGCCCAGCCCCCCTTTTCTGGGGCGCCTGGGCGCCAATTTTAACTGGAAACACAGCAGAAAAGGGTGCCCAGCCCCCCTATGGGGCGCCCAAGCGCCAATTTTAAAGTGACACAGCGCATCAAAGGGCGCCCAGCCCCCCTTTGGGGCACCCAGGTGCCAAAATTTGGCACAAATGTCGAATTGAAGGGCGCCCAGCCCCCTTTAGGGGCGCCCAGGCGTGGAGTTTTGGCTGGAACAACGAGTTGAAGGGCGCCCAGCTCCCTCCAGGGGGCCCAGGCATGGAGTTTTGGCTGGAACAGCAAGTTGAAGGGCGTCCAACCCCCTCCAGGGGCGCCTAGGCATCATGTTTGTAGAGAAGCTTCTTCAAAACTTCCTTTTTTTTAGCTCTTCCTTGGCTCCTCACTCTTGATAGTTTGGATTTCCTTCCAAAGTTCCTACAAAATTTGAGGAATTAGTGATGAAAACAGGTGTGTGTAACCTAAGCTAAAGTTATTCACAAAGTTAGATTAAAGAGAGGATTAAGCATATTTCAAGCTTCAAGAGAGTTGATTTGGTAAGAAAATTACACCATAAATAATGGTAAGAATTACCGTTATCAGACACCTCATCCAACCAAATCAAGTTCCCTCAATCCGCACATTCCATAACAAAAGAGTAAAATTTTTTTGCAACTTTTTGAGAAAACACACAATATCATCTAGAATCCAATTAGGTACATCCTTATCTTCATTAATAATTTAAAAAATAAAAATTACATAAAGTTGTCTGTACCAATCTAAAACAAAGTATAACCTTACATTGTTAAAATAAGGAATTCTAGCCAATTTAAATATGCAAATGTTTGAATACAAAGAATCTTTTCAAAGACTAATACAATCACCCTTACCTAGTGTCCAAAAAGTATTTTCAAGAACATCATATACATCCTTAATTCCATGCGAAATTGATGACATTTTAAATAACGTATTTTTTATACTTAGACTTAACAAATCGAAAATGCATGAGTTCAGTCCAACTCGTTTTGCCATAAGAAAACTCCCAGGCTAAACATAATAGATAGACTTTGTTCTCTAACTAACAGTGACCAATCCTTATTTTTGTGTATCTCTAGTCAAAACAAAATTTTGAATCTCTTGTTCCACCTTAAAAAGAGGCTTAATAGGCCATTTGTAACCTGGCTAACAATTACTGAATTTACTAGCTGAATTATTTCCATCATACGATATAACTTCTTTTTCAAGAAGCAAGTTTATTACGAATCTTATCAATGAAAGTTTGAAAAAAATCGTGCCTTAGGAGCTTCCACAAAAATTGTCTCACCTAAATACATAAAAGAAAGATATCCTTGATTACAAGAGAGAGACCTCTTGAGATGTCTAATAAAAGAAGCATAAACATAAGTGGTGTAAAAATGACTTTTAGCAGGACTTATTCATTGACATGAGAAAGTACTCATGCAAGAAAGTTTTCAATGTTGTATGATATTAATATCTCCTCTAAATAAAACAAATATATAATTGACATAGAGAGTATGAGAAAAAAATTGTATCCTTTGAAGATCAATCATAGGAAACAAATGCTTTTTAGAAATAAGCTATGAGATGTCCATACTTAAAACCTCATCAACAAAACAAAAATGCAAAGGAGAGAGATGATCCTCTTGTCTAACCCCTTTACCACAAGTAAAGTAACCAACCAAACCATTATTAATCCGGATAGAATGATGAACAAATTGCAAGATATGCATAATCCATGTCAAAAAGCCTTCATGAAAACCAAAATAACGCATTAACTTGAATTAAAAAATACCAATTGATGGTATAAAAACCAACCAAACCTCCATTAATCCGAAGAGAGAGATCAACATATTGCAAAATATGCATAATCCATGTCAAAAGGCCTTCATGAAAACTAAAGCAACACAATAACTTAAATTAACAAATACCATAGTATAAAAACCTTTATTATATAAATCTTGATGGCTAAATTACCACTCTTAATTTTTTAAAGGAAAAATTAATAGCTCTAAAAGTAATACAAGTACAATATTTAACACTCCTCCTTTTGGTGAAGTCATTTTAATTAAGAGAAATAATTTTATTAACAATCAGTACAAGCTCGCGACAAACTTATTAGCTAAAAATTTTGTAATAATTTTGAAACACAAAATTAATAATTGTTATAAGCGAAAATCAGTTATACAGTATGTCCCGTTAATTTTAGGAATAAAAAAAAAATAATATTAGAATTCATAAAAGGTAGAATCTGAAGAATTTTTTATCAACTTTACAAACATGAACATCGATAATCTTCCAGAAAAAAAAAATGATAAAACACCCATCAAAACCACCTGGATCAGGAACACAGAAAAAAAATTACATACTTCACCTTATCAAAGATATTTAGTAAAAAATTAGTAAAAAAGATAGAGCAGGAATTATTTTTTATCCTTAAAAAGGTGATTTTTTTTCGTTTATCCCCCACCGAATTATGCCTTCATTGGACAGATGTAGCATGGGATGAGAATTCCTCATAATTAAACTCACCTTTTGTGTTTTTCAATTATTTCTACTCGTCCTTCCCTATCAATCGCTATTTATATAAAACCCAAATTGAGAAAGAAATAATAGTGTTTCGGTTTGACTAACGGTTCTCCTGCTTCCACTCCTTGCTATTTCGGTCAAGTCAAGAAACACTCGGATGTTTAAGTAAGATAGGTTTCAGTCAGGGTGAGAATTATCATAAAAGATGGTTTTTATCGGTTATTAACATCATATCTATAGACGTTATTTACAATAATTAATATTAATTCCTCGTTAATACCGTACGTTTCATTTCATTTTATATAATATTCATTCATTAAAGTTATTTATTCTACTTCTAATACCATTAATTGTCTTTTAATACTCTTTTATGATCAACATCTTAACTGTTGCGTGATTCCTTCGGCTTCACAGATAGAGCATCTCTAAGCATCTGTCTCTTATCCAACGAAATATGTCCCTGACTGGTACACTATAAATATGGTTAAATATGTTTTTGGTCATTAAACTTTTAATAAAAATTGGAATTAGTCCCTCTTCAAAACTTTGACCTAATTTAGTCTCTCAATTTTAGAAATGTGTGAATTTAGTCTTTTTAACTAAATTTTGTCAGGTTTATCATCAAATAAACCTAACAAAATTTAGTTAAAAGAACTAAATTCATACATTTCTACAGTTGGGGGACTAAATTAGGTTAAAATTTTGAAGAGAGATTTATTTCAATTTTTACTGAAAGTTAAGGGACCAAAAACATATTTAATCCCTATAAATAAAGTTTGATATTTAAATGCAACTTCTTTTTGTTTTTTTTTACAACATTACTAATATCCATAGAAGTTTCACTATCCTTAATGGGATTAATGTGTGTTTGAAACATGAGAAACTGATTGAAAATGAGGACATGAAAAATTGAAAATGGTTAGTATTTGATTTTTGGTTTAAACCATTTAGTTGTCTCGGGAGGTCTTCCCATTTTGATCCCCGTCTTATTATAATCTCCAATTGAGTCCCTATAAGTACTAATTTCAATCAATTAAGCCCCTGCCGTTAAATTTAGTTAACGGGGTTAACTTTTTTGCACAGCTGGAAGTATGACTTGTTAATTTCTGTAAACGTGCCTAATTTAGAGTTGAAACGTGGCATGAATTAGAGTTGAAATTGATTGAAATTAGCACTTATGGGACTCAATTCATGCCACGTTTCAACTCTAAATAGGCCACGTTTATAAAAATTAACAGGTCATCCTCCCACTGTGCAAAAAAGTTAATCTCGTTAACTAAATTTAACGACAGGCGCTTAATTGATTGAAATTAGCACTTATATGGACTCAATTGGGGATTCAAATAAGACGGGTATCAAAATGGGAAAACCTCCCATAAATAGAGACAACTAAATGGTTTAAACCTTTTATTTCTTTTGTCGTTTAGTACAGGTGAAGGTTTTTTAAATTTGGATAAGTGCGGCAAATTACGATGAAATATTTAAATCTTTGAATTAATAAACTTTAAATTTTTTATAAATTTAAATACTTGTAATGTTTTTTATTTTATTTTTTATGATTATTAGTTTTCATTAATAAGATAATATGACTATTATTTTATCTTATTTCTTTGTTTTTATATTAAAAAATGTCAGATTTCATAATTAATATAACAATTTTATGATTAATAAAATGATAAAATATTTTTATTATTTCAATATTGTTTTATATTAACCGTAACTTTTTTAATGAAGACAACAAAATAAAATAATGAGACGAAAAACGATAATTATATTATTTAGAGGAAAAAAAATTAAAAAATATAAAATTTTTATATAAATGTAGAATAATTTAGTAAAAACCTAATTAAAAATACATATATTTTTGTGAAAATTTTAAAATTTCATTGAGTCAAATATTTTCATAATCTTTTATAACTTTTCTTAATATTTTATATTAGATGAAATAATATTTTTAGTTAATAAATGGGTTAAATATGTTTTTAGTCCCTATATTTTGGGTCTATTTTGGTTTTAGTCCCTCTTTCAAAACTAAGGTACAATTCAAAATCGTCCCAAAATATAAGGACTAAAAGCATATTTAATATTTAATAAATTGATAGTCTTATAGTTTAAAACCTTGAATTAACTAAAAATATTAATTCACTTAGCATAAAATATTACAAATATTTACCTATTCAGCAAATTTACTGAATAATTGGGATTGGATTTTTTTTTTTAATTCGTTGGGTTTTTACCACCGAGTAGATTGGAATTGCTTGATATCGAAGTAGCTTGCAACCTAAGGTACTAAAAGTAGAGAGCAGCGTCATCCAATCATTCATTCCCTTATTTTGCCTTTTAATTTATCATTCCTCGTAAATGCAGAGTGGGCCCTACACTCACTTCAAATTCTCGCTATATATACATTGGATGTTAACGGAGGAGACGATGAATTTGCAACTCTATTCTTCATCTCATCAGAATGAAAGAATCAGGTAAATTCTTTTTCATTTCTTTTTTCTTCTGAAGTTTTATCTTTATTAGTTCGTTCTCGGTGGTTAAAAATCTGATTTGTTTCTGAGTAGGAAACGAGCACCCCTGTTATGTCCCACCAGAACTGGTGAATTGTTCATCAAAAGCTTACAATGTGACGTACCAATACTACTGCTATTTGATGGAGTTGAAGCAGGACTACAAGTATGAGGTGTGTGTTCGTGACATTGTACTTGCAATTAGGTCTAAACTTGACCCCCAAATCATAGGCGCATTATCAGGCACATCATTTGTTGTTGAAAGGGGAAAATTGTCACTCAACCTTACGCCTGCCAAACCCATTCAACTTAGCCCTGAAGAGGTGTGTGAGTTTACATATTCTGATCTTTTTGATTTTCATATTAAATTTCGTTTGCATATATTATGTATGCCAAAATGTATGTGAATTTATAAGTTATAATTATTAGGCTTAATATTATTGGTATCAATTTTTGTGAACTTTATTTGAAAGACTCATATTTTTTTCGAATGTTCAATGTAGTTGTAATTTATGTTTAATTTTGTTCTTTTGGCTAACAACTTGTAAATCGTTACGTCTAAGTGTCTAGTTGAGAAATTAGTGACACATCCCTTAATACATTGTCATCATCTCCTATCTTTAGAAACTCTAATTTTTTCGTACACAGAAACCCTAGTCACTATCTAACCCTAAGTCGCCGTCACGCTCATGGCTAGCCACCATCTTTGCACCTCCATCATCAGACATTTCAAAACCATAACCACATGGTCGCTCTGCCACAAGCATCGTGAAACCGAATTGTGAGTTCCTCACGCCTTTGAGCAACGTCGTTGTGAAGCTTCTTCATTCTCCACCTGTCACCATCAACCTGAAACACAAAAGATCAAAACCCACAAAACCAAAAATCTCCTTCAAACCAGAAGCGCGATTCGCGTCGCAACGGTGAAGAGCCACTAACATCATCACCAACGAGCAAAACCCAAATCGCAGAAACACAAAGTTGAATCACACAATCATCTTCAACTGGCGCCCTCTCCGCAAGCTTCTCTACCGCGCCTTCATTCCCCTACAAGAGAAAAACCTAGAAGCAAACCAACTATCACGAAGTTCACCATATCTGTCGTGAAAGAGAAACCCTATTCTCACATGACGGCAATGGAACAAGCTTTTCCTCAATCTGCATATGCAAATCTGAAACCCAAATTTTTGGGTGAAGAAAGGGGTTGCCACATGTCAAACCCTTATTGGTGCGACCATACTTAGTCAACTCTGGTCCTATCCACGTCAGCCAATAGTTGTTGTGTAATTCATTAATTGGTGATGTGCAGTTAACAATTTAAATGTCCTTTACTAAAAGATTAAATTGAACATAAATTACGATATAAGAGACTACATTGAACATTCTAAAAAAAATAGGACCATTTCGAACAAGGTTGACAAAAATCGGGACCAACAATAGTATTAAGTCTAATTATTAATGTTTATACTTTTAAAATTTTAAATATTTTGATCACTATTTAAGTGTTGATATTTTTTTTTTATGAAACTTGATACAGGGAGCCTTATTTTTATAACCGTTTTTGTAAAATTGAAGTATACTAAATGACAGCGATTCTTTTTCAAAAAAAAAAATGTGTGATGTGTAATAATCATAATGCAAAATTAAATTTAAAAAAATATATTTAATAGTCATATTTATTTCGTACACTTAATCACGCGTAATCTGGTGATTTATATTTAGAATCTATTGCCGTCCAAATCTCATTTGCCAAACATGTTCTCAGAGTTATTGCATATGGTTCCGTCAATTGAAATAAGTTGTTTTATTTTTATTTTATTTTAAGAAACTTATGATTATGATATATTTTAAATATTGTTTCTATTGATAAAAAAAATTAATATAAACAGGTTTTTCTGTAATGTTTATTGATATTATTTATCTCCATATTCAAGGTTGAGCAGTGTAGAAGATTTCAGACTACCCTGTTTAGGATCCTGCTGAATCGGGACGAAAATAAGTTGCCAAGTGCTTCAGATAATTTCAGTTTCGGAGATAATCCTGAATTTGATTATCTTCTGCTCCCAGCCGTTGAACACCAGACACCTTCAAATCCAATTATTGATTGGAAGTCTGTCTATTCTTTTCCTTTTTCATCTGAAAGTAGCTGTGATTGCAATTGCAAGGATCATGCATGTGACGTGAGGATAAAAAATGGTTCAGTTTGCTCTTGCAAACTTGAAAACTGTGTTGTCTACACTCCTCATAGTAAATCTTTCTATACCATGACTCCTATAATATGGGATTTGAATGGCAACTCAACACTACGATGTGGAACTGCCACAACATACAAGGAGCACTTCAAAAACAAGTAAACTCTTTTAGCTTACTTATATACTTGTGTCTTAAATGTTCAACCCTTCAGCACCAAGAATGATTTCGATTTTTGTTCCAAATTTCAGGCACGGGATTGAATTGCGTTTTCCAGAACAATCTCTACTTCGTGGAAGGAAAGTTTTTGAAATCGGAAATTACCTTTTGAAGGATAGGAAAAATAAGAATAAAGGTTCATGCTATTTACTTTTACATATTTGTTTTTCATATACTTTAGTTCCTGGTATTGCTATGTGACTCATTACCCAAAAGTTTCACAAGGTTTTGTAGTTCTAGTTGTTCTGCATGGAGTAAACAGATAGAATATGTCCTAATGTTGTTGTATGCCCACACATGGTTCTTTTTTATAGTCATGTTTTAAGCTACAACAGAATCAATGTCCATCACTGGTATAAAAGCTGACCCTATTAAAAGATTTAAAAAACTATATAAAAGGACTTCCATGAGTTAATTCATAAGAAAATTAATTTCATTTATTCATTTTTTTCTCTTAAAAATCTTTGTGGAAAATTTTGTCTTGATATCCTCTTACTTTCCTCCGAGGAATTAAAACATCTCTGCATTATTTCGGGATGTGCTGACCATGATGTTTTATTAACAATGTATTAGCATGATTCTATTTTATGTAGTTTAAGTTGTCACATTACTTGCTCGTGTATAATATTGAAGCTGTTATAATGGCATTTGAGCAAGTTCATTACAAATATCAAGAAACCTGATCAAACTTTTTGACCCCTTTCAATAGGAGAAAAAATGAGTTCTGAAGAATTGCCGCCAGAACTTTGTTCCGTAATCATGTCACCAATATCAATTGGTACCATATATTCATTTTCTTTTATTCCATCAATCATGCATTGGCTTGAGGGCTTGCTCGTCGCTTTCAACTTAAAAAAGATGATGCACTTGGATCATTGCACAAAAAATGATATCCCAATCATCAAGGTAAGCCACTTCTTTCTGTCAAAAATGCTTCTAATTACACATGATTATACTTTTACATTGATCACCACGATTCACTTCTAGGAGACAATTTCATGTCTAAGTTGATGAGAACAAATTAGATAGTTAGGACTTATAATGTTTTTTTTTTTTTTTCTCTCTTATGAATTAACGTACTTCAACACATTATGCAGAGATTGTTCGAAAGTAACGCAATATGCTTTTGAACAGCCAAATAAACATTCTTTAATTCTTAGTCCTTCAATGTTAGAAGTGAAGAATTTGCTGAAAACCTGAGATTAAAACCTGATTTGCCAAAAGTGAAGAAAACAGAATACGAACTTCGTACCGATGGTTTAATTGGATAAGCTTAAAACAATATAATATTTTTGAAAGCCAATCTGGCAAGTTTAAAAGAACATATTTTTTTTTTCATTTTAAAATATTTTATCATTTTTCTTTTAAAAATTCTCTTAATTTGATTTATTGGACAGTTGTGGATTATCATATATAAAGATTTCAAACATTTTCATATTTAGTCTTTTAAAGATTTTTTATGCCTACAGTCTTTGATGAGCACGAATATGATGTCACATTTATTAAAAAAAAAACTATTTCCTTATCTATTTATTTTTAAAAGAAAAATTATTTTTATTGTCGTTTTACAAATTCAAAGGAACACTAGTTATTATTTTGGGTTAAATATGTTTTTAGTCCCTATACTTTGGGGCGATTTTGGTTTTAGTCCCTCTTTCAAACTAAGGTACAATTTAGTCCTTAAACTTTAGAAAACTCTGGTTTTAGTCATTTTTACCAAATTTTTTTAATTTTATTTGTTGTTTCAAGCACGTTTTATTATAGCATTTGGATTGTTTACATTGTTTGACACATTTTTGCTTCAATGTTAAATGAGAAACACGTTTGAAACAGCAAATAAAGTTTAAAAAATTTGGTAAAAAGGACTAAAACAGCAAATAAAGTTTAAAAAATTTGATAAAAAGGACTAAAACCAGAATTTTCTAAAGTTGAAGGACTAAATTGTATCTTAGTTTGAAAGAGGGATTAAAACCAAAATCGTCCCAATAGGAACTAAAAACATATTTAACCCTATTATTTTTAATGATATCTTTATCTTTATTTAATTAATATTATATATATATATATATATATATTATAAATGGAATAAAATACTAATGAAAAGATTAATTTTAATTTAAATAAAAATATTTATAGCATTTCTCATTATGAGAATAATTTAAATTTAGAAAATAAAACACTAAGTATATGGAATATAAATGTCAAAATGAACCAATTTGGTTCCGAGAATATGTTGAATTGAAAATAGTTAATTTAATTCTGACTCATTTTTTAATAAGTTAAAACTTTTTAACCTAGTTTGCCCCCATTAAAAGTTGATGAATTTATCAAACTTAAAAAATAGAAAGGTATATAACACAAGAAAACCAATTAGTAAGGTCAAACCTAACATTGTTTGTGTGAAATATAATTTAATATCAAACTAATATTAAATACTTAGAACAAAAATTAGGAGAGTTATGTCACTTTGTTGCATAACTTAAAACATTTATTGTTAAATTTGCACCTTAGACTTTAGGTTATTAGGATCTTTGCTATCCTTTCCACTTTTAGAAATTTCACTGTAATATCGAGACATGTATATATCAATCTTTAAGTCTTGTGGTTCCGATTCTAAATCATGTGAACGGTAATAAACTCATTGGTTAGTAAGATAAGAGTTAAGGGTGATCTCAATACATGAAAATTAAACAAAAAATAAGAATATTTAACATCATAAGAATTTAAATGCTTTTGTACTTTTTTTTCTTAAAGTTTTGTTGATACGTTTGGTAATCTTTATGGCTGGATTTTGGTTGTAACTAGGGTTTATACATGATGGTTGTAATGGATATATGATAAAGTTAAAGCCTGGAGGTATAATATGGTAATTGATTTTAACAAAACTATTAATCATCTTTATTATCTACTATACCTCCATTCCTTATAAAATCAAGAAAACAAAATATTTAATAAAGTCAACTTAATCTAACCTTTTAATTAGTAAGATCTGTAATACGATAGTGTAATTCACTAGGAGTTGGTAGATTGATTTATTTAATGCTCTTAGCTTCTTTCATATTTTTTTATTGTATTATAATTAAAGTAGATTGACTTAATTTTCTTAAAATCAAAGTCTTTATCTATTTTTATTAAACATTAACCATAATTAGAAAGTAAGATTATAAAGATAGGAAGCAAACATCAAAGTATTAAATTATATAACTAGGAAAATGAATAAATCAAGCATACAAACCATTCAATAATTATAATCTTAAAAGAAAAAAGAAAAAAAAAGTGAGAATCTACGTAATTAAAAATAGTAATTAATTATAATAAAAAAATAATGAGAAAAATTACGAGTTGTTGTTTGGTGGGTTGCTTAAATGACCTTCAATCCGATTTGAATTTATTTAATAAGTAGATTAGATGAATCAAGTTAAATTTAATCCTTACTTAAAAGTCATATTTTTTTTTTTTAATTCAACCTATATTTAACCGATTGTCAGCTTAGATGATTCAAGTATTTAAATCTATTTTGACAAACAACCCTAATTTTGATACGTATTTTATTTATATTGGAAAAGAAATAGAAACATATTACTTAAAAAAATATATAGATTACTATTCCATATGTTGTGTTATATTATTAATATTGTTCTTCGACTGAGTTTAAAGTTTTATTTTGATAGTACATTATATATTTAATAAAATTATTTATCACACAGATTAAAAAATCGTGGGGAAAAATCTAAATATAATTAGAAAAAAGTACATCATAATGAAGTTTTCGGTTAAAGTTTATCATGGTTATTGTAGGTATTCGAAGCAATAACTGCAAAGGGATGTCAAGAGGCGTACAATTACGAAAACTTAGAGACACTTGGAGATTCTTTTCTAAAATACGCTGTTAGTCAACAGCTTTTCAAGACCCATCAAAACGATCGAGAGGGTACCCTTTCCAAGCTCAAGGAAAAACTTGTTTCCAATGTTGCCTTGCGTAAATTTGCTTCTGACAAAAATCTTCCGGTACACTATTATGTTTTGCCTCTTTTCTTCTTATTCCTACATTTTCAGTATAAGCTTCATTTCAAGCACTTGCACTTGTATATCTGGAGATAAGTCGAAGAGTCTCTTGTTAGAAGAAGGGTTGGTTTCCAGTGGAAGAACAAGCATGTATGTTGGTAGAAAGAGAAAAATAGAACTCAAAAAGGTTGCTGATGTCGTTGAGGCATTAATTGGTGCCTTTATAAGCACAGGAGATGAAGAATCTGCTTTATCGTTTATTAATTGGATTGGAATCGAGGTTGACACCAACATTATACCTTATGAGGGGCACCTTAGCATTGACCCTGAGAATCTTGTAAAAGTCAAACATTTAGAATCTGCGCTGAATTATAAGTTTGAAGACCCTTACCTTTTAGTAGAGGCTCTCACCCACGGTTCTTACAAACGACCAGAAATTCGGACATGTTATGAGGTACTGTCATGATTATTTACATACTAGCTATAAGGATGATATACTATGACAACTTTAGGGTATATAAGAGGATGGAATGAAAATATAATAATAAAATATAATAGTATTGTGGTCTTGTTTCTTAATAAAGACTTGTAAGAAAGAAAGTAAAAATAAAAACTTTGTATTGGATTTTCTCACAGAAGTATGCACTTCAGTTTTCAGGGAGTGAAGTGCGATAGTTTTTAAAGAAGTATATAGTTGTTTTTATTATAGACAGAAGTTCAGTTTGTTTTATCTTTTTATTTTCTTCTACAAAGCTTCGTTTCATTGCTCTGATTGGTAAGTTTACAGTGAAATGGAAATGTGTGAAACTTGTTTTTTTAAATTTCACTGTTCATGTTTTTTTTTTCTCTTCTTTCCTTTCAATTTGGATGAAGTATGACGGTACAGAATTTAGTCCATTCCATAGTAACATGTCCATACAATGGAATAAAAGTTTCATTTCACCCCATTCAATTCTATATTTTATTGTAGTTCATTCCGTTTTATTTATCTCTTTCCATCAAATTTGGAAGTCCTTGCAGTACTGTATCTCTGATAAATTCTTAACATGCTCTGCAGCGATTAGAATTTCTTGGCGACGCAGTGTTGGACAATTTGATCACGATGCATCTCTACAGGGAATATGTCAATGAAAATTTTTCACCGGGATTTCTGACTACCATGAGGTCTATTTCTGTGAACAATGAGTGCTACGCACTGTCAGCAATTAAAGCTAAGCTGAACGAGCACATACTCTGTGACCCCGTAGTAGCAAAGAACATTGAGAAGACAATGAAAGGTGTTGAGAATTTATCTTTGGATTCAACTTTCGGATGGGAGCTAGAAACATATTTCTCTCCGGTCAGTTGTTTAATATTTCAGTGCATGACTTCTTCCAATCCCAACATTTTTCATTACTTTACTACCACATTCATGTGAGGTCTTCATTGTTTATGGTTACATGCAAAATGTTACAAGTCTGTATTGAATAGAATATGAAGTTTAATGTTGTATTAGGTGCATTTTTTATTTCAATTTATGTCAGGTGCTTGCAGATGTTATAGAGTCTATAGCAGGAGCGATTTTTGTTGATTCAGGATACAAGAAAGAGATTGTTTTCAAAAGCATAAGACCCCTTTTGGAACCACTTGTCACACCTGAAACAGCGAAGCGACATCCTATTAGTGAGTTGCAAGAACTGTGCCAGAAAAATCAATACAAATTGACAGAGCATGAGCACCCCCCTGTCCGTGAAAACGATGAAAATTTGTTTATAATTGAGGTGAAAGCTAACAGGATCACGCGAACTGCAAAGGCTTCTAATAAGGATACAGCTCGCAAAATGGCCTCCAAGGAACTTTTAAAAGAATTGCAGGTAAGAGAATCGAAGTTATCAAACAATAGAAGACGATTTTTGTTCCCTCTATTATCCGCAGTCTTTTTGTTTTGTTTGTTTGTGGATGAGATAATATTTCGTGTTGTGTGTAAGTTATTTTTTAAACTCGTTTAAGTTTTGAAAAGTTTTATTTGTAATTGCAGATTTGCAAGTCTGTTGGTTAATTCATGTTGTACGCCCAAGGAATGCTGTTATATCAAGGTTTTGTAATCATATTATATGATATTTGGACTGAAATAAAATAGATTGATGAACTATCTGCATGCGCATTGATTGGAATCAAATAGCCATGTAATGGAAAATACCCTTAAAAACTAGCATTAAAACTAAAGAAAAGTAAGAGATAAATAGATATTCTTTAATGATAGATTGGAAAATAAAAATCAAAAGACAACCGCACGACTACAATATTTTGTTATTTGTAAATTTTCTATCTTGTTTTCATTTTTAAATTGCTTGATTCTCACCTTTAGGAAGTTTGGAACTGATCATTGGAGAGTAGCAAAATCCATTTTGAGACTGTAAGACCTTTAAATTTTGTTTGGTCGAAAACACCTAATTATTTTTTAATTAATTATTAACATATTTCTTCCCAAAAGACTTATAGAAAAAGAAAAAAAAATGCACTTACGCAAAAGTTAGAATTATGTCGTGCATAAACTCATTTTGTGAAAATAATTTTCTCGTTCATCCATCTTTAAACCAATTTTAAATTATGAAAAAAAAATCGTATTTATTCTTCTTTTCCTTATAAAAAAATCTTAATAAAACAATTTGCCCAATCAGATCTGAAAGATAAATTTGAAAAGTTAAAAAAATTGTTAAACTTTTCTTGGCTTAAAAACGCTTTTAAATTAAAAGTGTATTAATAAAGTTTTCTTTAAACATAAAGTTCTATTTAAAATGAAGTATCTTGTCCTATTGAAGATACTATAATTAAGATAAAAATAGTGAAAAATAATAATTTATTTTTAATAATTATAACTAACAATAAATGTAATAAACCCTAGCCTTAAATAAATGTTAAAGTTTGATTAATTAATGAAATCATATTTTAATGATATTTGCAAACAAAATTAGAATAATAGTTCCACTTGTTAAGTGACTAACAATGAATTCCCACCAACATAGTTCAACCATATTCCCTTGACCCCACATTCCCTTCTTCCCACCTTAATTCAGGATGATAACAACGTATTAACGTGTTCTCAATTTCGGAATTTAATGGGAGACCAGGGCCATTAAAGACAATTATTCCAACTCAAATAATGTAATTATCACAAACAGATTACATAAGTCAAACCTAGTCATATTTGCTCACACTTTAAATAATCTCAGTAGAAACAACTATTGAAAAAGATTTATTTTTTTGTCGAAATTCAAAAAGGATAGATTATATGTAATTGAGAAACTCATAAAAAACAAGTAAATATGTTTTTAGAGCATAATTCTACCGAACCATTCTTTATATGACATCATCGTATCTTTGCAAGTTGTATGTGAACTAACGGCAAATTTCCTCAAATAAAACTTCTGAAAGTATGCCCTTACGTGGGTTTCACAGAAGATCAAAAAAATAATCCAAACCTTGGCCAATTTCCCAGATCGAGATGCCACATCCCCATGAACGAGCCTCTTCTAACCGCAAAGAAATTGACTTCAAAGATGGATAGAATACCGCGTGTCTGATATCCTTGTCGTCATTGTAAATGAAAAAATGTTCCCCACTATTCTTATCCCACTGCAGTTCAGGCCTATGCTTCTCCAAAAGTGCCAGGTAATCTCTCCCAATAATAGCTCCACCACCACCTGCATCTGCACTAGCAAATTTCAAGAATATGAATAACAGAAAAAAGTTTTTACATTATAATACCTCCGAAAAACTCTAAGATGATCTCAAAGCATCAAAATGGCTAAAAAAGGTGTTCTTGTTCCACTCAAAAGCAATAAGAAATTCATATAAATATCACTCTAATCAAATGGAGCACATTCCTTTCTCGATCCCCCCCACCTTGGTTTCCTAGTGGGGGTCTCTTAAGCACCACTTCAACGGTTATAGCACCTATGTTTGTGTATTCCACATTGCCACCGTGAAATTAGACATTTTAGTTCTGGTACCCAAACTCCTTTATTCCCTCATACCAAAAAATGCACGGATAAGAAACAAAGCAATTACCTCTTGAAAGGGAGAAATCATTTCCATAGAAGTTGAAGCCGAGAAGTATCTTGGGGGCAAGACTTTGGGCTCTACTGCCAGAGTTACCAAGAAGCAGCTTCAGAACAATTTGAATCCATTTCAAAGGTGCATTAGGACCAGGATTATGAGGATTAGAAAAGTCATATGTCATTAACGAGAATCCATCTACAGCTTCACTTAAAGTCTCAAGATCTTTAGGACCAAAGTCATGCTCTTGCAGCTTCTCGGAAGACGGTGGACCTATAACATAGACTAACTGCAGCTTCTGGCCACTAATTTTCTCTGAGCCTATAGAATGCAGTGCATCTCCAAGCTGTTTTACAAACTGCAATGCCTGTGCTAGCAAAAGAAGAAAGCTTACCATATCAACCACTAGAGTGCCTTAATACAAAATGAATGCAATGTGTCACAGAAACACCCGTGGCAATTTATCTATGCTAATAGAGTTATCGATAACAAAACTATCATACAGCTGTACAATGGTGTGCTTCCATTGAAGATAACTTAATTACGTGATTCATGTTCCAAGTGGTAAAGAAACCACCTCAGTCCTTCATTACTGAAGTAATGACAGTTATTACGTAACCATTTAATCACTTACCTTGTCAACTTTAAGCAATCACAGATTAGAAGAAGGCTCAATAGCTTAGTCCATGAATCATAGGCAGAGTTCCGTATCATAACTTTGCTGTATAACAAACAGTATTGAAAAAGATTAAATGAAAAGACTGCTCACCAAATTCCGCATGTTTGGGTCATGCAAGATACCGTAGGCTGCCCACCTTGACCAAGATTCTAAAACAATACCATCATATCCCATTTCCCTACAGAAGAAATACATTCACATGAAAAACAAATCACAGCACAACATAGTGAGAAAGGAAGTGCTTCATATATGGATCTGATTTATCTGAATACTTGCTTCCATGAACACTGACACTTATGCAATTCATTCGTAATGGGTTTGCTATAGGGAAAGAAACTCTACCATAAGGCCTTTAGCCAGGTAAAGGAAGCAATAGATACACGACAAGCAATATTTAGATAAAATAAATAATGGGACAATTACAAGCAAAATGGAATTATTGGCAAAAATAGTCATGGTTTAAAAACAAATTAATTCAATAGTTAGTTAAGTTAATTAGTGTTTTGCTATCTGATAGAACTAATATTAGAAATAACAGAAAAATATCTATTATTATCTGTGCTCTAATCCCGTACCAATATAGTAGGGAATAGAAACAAGGAACAAAATGAATTTTAGTACAATACAACTGAGATTATTCGAGAGAACCTCACTCCCCACAATCCTTCTCACTAATCCCAAAAATTTGACCACTCTCCTCATTCCTAAGACTATTTATAATAGTCTGTTACAGCTATTTAATTACAGCTGTACTAACTACCTTGTCTTTTCCGTCTTTTGAAAACTATGGCAAACCTATCAAAATCATTCACCAATTAAGTGGTCAGTTGACTACTTCCTAAACTACAATATCAATATCACGAATTCCTTTTGCACATGGCACCAAGAGACAAATCCAATTATTTATCCTCGGAGTTGACGATGATAAAAAATGTATAGCTAATTTAGAGACCATAAAAAGCTTATATAAGCAAAAGCAAGACATTTCCAACATTCAGGAAATAACTCTGTTCCCGAGATGCCAAAGCCAACAAGAGGTGTCTAGAAAACTATTTAGAGGCTTACTTGCACTCTGTTACTATAAGTTTAATGGCTTTGTTCCTTTGTTTTTCCTTCCCCAACAGCACAGCTGGCGATGCTTCCAGAACAACTCTAGGCAAAATCTACATGTAATTGAAAAGAAATGGATGGACTGATATAAGGCCAGTTACAAAGAAAAGTATAAAACAATCTCAAGACAATTAAACAAGTGTTAAGTCCAACAAGTTCGAGAAAAAATGGGATCAGCCACATTTTAGCCAGTACAAGGTCCAAATCAGCCTGTTCCAACCTTCTACTTGGGATGAGTTAAAGTACTCAATAACCTCACTCTTTATTTACTTTAGATGAAAGAAAGCGAGGGAAGAGCAAAAATGCAAATAAAGAAAACTTTGAATTTTTTAAAAGGTTATCTCGTCAACCAAATAATAGAATACCCATTGTTATCCATGTTTTCTCTCTTCTCTACTTTCTTTCCAATTATCAGCCATCCCTCATAACATATCAGTCAGTATATACTAGACATTAGATGATATATGATTTCGTTCAAATTAGATTGCAACACACATATACCGGAGCTGCATTACATGAATTTCATCATAAACATACAAAGTATTAAGCATTCAACATGCTCCATATTATGTATACTGGCTGTAGACAGATCAAAGCATTCAGTTCTGAGACTTAAAAAAATATAAACAAAGAAACAAAGTTACTCGGCAAGTGATAATAGCGTTGTCGTAAAGAAGCAAAGGAGAAAAGCTAAAGGGAATAACCTTTACAGGATTAGTTGAGGTCTAGTAATAAATATAGGAGTAATTGAGCACAATAATCCAGACACAAAGGAATCTCTTCAATTTAGTTCTATTTTCTAGTTTACAAATCCAAAATAAAAAATGTTATCATGTAAAAAGCTTTCAAAGTGAAAATAAGACCAGCAAATAATTCTGGATAAAGGGGCATTTAGTTTTCCTGTAATGAATGAAATGAAAATAAGTCTAAAAGTTGAGAATAATTCATTGTACCAAAGCTTCTCCTGACTTTCTAAGCTCTGAGATCCATCCTCTGTCAGCATTATGTCTCCCCTCTAGAACTAAGCTAGTCTGCTGGCTGGCAATAACAACTGATGAAACAAAACCATAATGCAGTATAATAAAAGCCTACTAAATGACAAACCCTGGGATTTATGATCAAGTAGTCACCAGAATTTCATTGCAGTGAATAAATTATGAAGTATGTGAGGATTAAACATATTCTGCTGATCCTCAAGGAGGCTGTGATGTCGGTTAAAGTCAGCCCTGGATATTGTTTCTTCTCCCAAAAGGAACCATATCAGGTCATAATTTGTAGAAAAATGAATGGTACGCAGAAAACTTCAGAAACCAAAATTTGTAGAAATTTTTTAGTGCTGCAAATTAGAGTTGAAAGTTCTAATGAAAAGGTAGAAGGAGAATTACACATCACACAGGTCATAGGTCTTAACTCTGCACCCACCCCTCTATTTCTTCAATAAGTCATTTGGAAATGAGGTACATACCTCTTTAGATCATACCAAACGGGTGATATATGTGTGAATTTAGAGTTGAACCTTTTTGCCAATTCATAACCTCGAGAATTCCTGTCATAATTAACAGTTTTTTGACATACAAAGGATTGTAATCACAGGAAGAATGACACAAAGGAAAAGAATCTCATCCAAATAGATCAGAAAAATTGAATTTTCATATTAAAGACTAAGCGAAATAACTATGAAGATGTTAAAATTTTGGGAAACGGGTCATAAGCCGGAGTCACTAGTTAAAAATTATTCATTTGGTTATTGTGTACTAATTAGTTTCATCCATATTAAGATGCCATCTCAAACCAGAATCAGATAGGGCCAGTTTGACTATTAGCACTCCACACTTGAAATTCGGAGCTCAAAAACTTCTTGCAAATTATATCGTAATCGAAAAAAATAAAATATCAAATTACATAACCAAAATTGTTACTTTAGCAGAAAATAATCCATGCCAAGTACCATATTCACTATTCAATTATTCATCAAAGAAATTGGTAAATTAAAATACAAAAAAAAAAAAAAAACATACCAGGGAGTAATGTAGCCAAGCACAGGATAATTATAATGGCGCTGAGAGGTATTTTCTGATACTTTGGAATTTTCCTAATACATTGTAATAAACAACACGGGATACCAAAATCAAAACTACAAATAATCTTTTTTGTTTATAAGTAAAAAAAGAAAAAGGTGTTATGATTTGATTTTGGGCGGTACTTACGGTGAGTACATCCTGGTAATTAGCATGGATTGTGACAAGGCCTTGCTCATACACATACGATTCTTGGTATTGCGGAGGAGAAGATTGTCTGAACCGGTAAGCGACGGTAGCAATAATGGACGATGTGATGAAGAAGACAACGAGATTTCTGCGACCGGAAGCTGAGTTGACCTGTGGGGGAGGCGGTTCCACTCGGTTTTCCCGACGACCGCCCACCGGCGCTGATCGCTTCTTCGCCATCTCCTCCGTCTAGGTTTTCTAACACAGCAAACGACACCGTAACGCTTCGTACAGTATATCTATGTAAAAAAATTAGGAAATATGATATTTATTTTTATTTTTTAAAACTTGGAAAAACTGGTAGGGTTATTCAATTTTAGTTTAATTAAATTTTACGTTTATTGTAAAAATTGTTATTTTTAATTGAGTTAATAATTCTTTTATTGAGTGTTTAATGATTTTATATTTTTTCAATTGAATAACGTTTAATTTTTTTTTGTTTAGAACATCTAGGTGATTATTTTATCTGTTAAGTTTTTTACATTTTTTTTACCTGTCGAATGATATGATTTTTTTTTATTAGAATAAAATAATATTATAACTAATATAAAAATGTTAGGTAATATATTGATCACGTTTCAAATGACTTTTAAGTTATTACTTAGAGCAATTGAGAGTCATTATTATCATTATTTAACATTTTTAATAAAAACATTAAAATTACTTATCATTTTATATTAAAAATGTCATTTATATTAATTATAATATTTTAATTTTTAATACATAAAGATAAATAAATAAAATGATAGAATAGTATAATATTTGTATCACCTTGTTAATAACAAGTTAAGCAATAAAAACTTAATTAAAAAATATAAAAAAAATGTGTCCAATATAAGAATTTAATAAAATTTTAATTCAAATTTTCTAAATTTAGAAAGACTTGAACATAAGTTGAATTCGTTAAATCTTATAGTTTTAAAAACTATTGAATCGTTCACATTTTAGGCTATGAAAAACGTATTCCAACAATAAAAATCTCTGAATTTGGTTTTCAGCGTGTCAAACTTAATAAGTAAACACATCACTATATATTTATTTATGTATTTACAAATGTAAGTTGAAGCGAAATAAGTTTCTGTTATATTACTTTTTGCTAACTTTTTAATAATTTATAAACGAGCTTCAAAATTATCCAAATAAAAATAATAAACTTAATTGGAATTGGAACTATTTAAATTGAAATACGCAAGAAACTTATTTCCATGGAGGAATCAATACTTCGTGTATGCTATTTTAAAAAGAATGCTTTAAAATGTTACGAATGAGTTAGAATTAATTAATTTAAATAATTAGAAAATATATTCTGCTTACGTACCTAATTTTTAAAACAATAGTGGAATTCATTATGAAATTAGTTCATGAGCCTTTAAAACAATTGCTTTTGTAACTTTTTTTTGGATTCTTGATAGTTTTGATGTTCTTCCAATGCAGACCTTTGTTTATAAAATTTGAGGAAATTAGTGATGAAAACTCCTAAGTGTAACCTAAACTGAAATTATTCACAAAGTTAGGTAAAAGAGAGGATTAAGCATGTTTCAAGTTTCAAGAAAGTTGATTTGGTATAAAAATTCACATCGGATAATGGTAAGAATTACCGTTATTAAACCTGTAACCTGTAACTTGTGACTTGTGACCTGTAACCTATAACCTCTAACTTGCAACCTACAACCTACAACCTGTAACTCATAACCTGATAACTGTAACCAATAACCTCTAACATGTAACTTGTATCCTGCAACATGTAACTTGTAACTTATAACTTGCACCTTGTAACATACACCCTGTAACCTGCAATTGAAACCTGCAACTTGTAATGTAGCTTGTAACCTGTAACCTGTAACCTATAACATGTAACTTGTAACCTCTAACATGTAACCTGTAACCTGTAACCTCTAACATGTAACCTGTAACTTGTAACCTATAACCTGTAACTTGTAACTTGTAACATATAACCTGTAACCTCTAACTTGCCACCTCTAATCTGTAACAATGTAACCTGTAATCTCCAACCTGTAACCTATAACCTGTAACCTATAACATGTAACCTATAACCTGTAACCTGTAACTTGTAACTTGTAACTTATAACATCTAACCTGTAAAATCTAACCTGTAACTGTTGGGGCAAATCGGCAAGTGTACCGAGTCGCACAAGTAATATAAAATGGTAAGACCAAGTATCGTATCCCAGAAGACTCTCGGCGCTGAACAATTGTGTGAAAACAGGATTAATTAAGACTTAAAATAAAAGAGATCATGGGTTTAGAGTGCAAAAATAATAAAATAAAATAAAATGCAATTGATCAATGGCAAAAGAGCACAGAGATGAACGAAGATTGATTTATATGAGATGGATATGTTGTTGGGGTTAGATTTCACCAAGTTCCCTCTCATGTATATAAGAATTCTTCTTTATGTATTAATGCCAACGTCCCTCACTAAATCACTTAAACCCGATCCCTCGGTAAATAAACATGTCCCTAATTACCAGTTCATACAAAACTAACATTCCTAGTAAAGAGATGTGAAGGTCAAGAGGTTAAGACGACTAAGACTCATACCCTCATCCTTGAGCAATATAACCCTTAGGAGTAATTCAACAAGAACCTAAATTGAAAGGAACCTCCCGACACTCACGCAATTCATAAATAATGCTATTGTATAAGCAAGAATAAAACAGATGAATCACTCTAACAATTAATGAAAAAGCATATGAAATTTAGAATCAATTCAAAACATGAGGGTTCACAAGGTTACATCATTCCCCAACAACAAATAGAAATTAGTTCCTCATAGACATGGGGGAACTCTATGAACAATGGAAGAAAGAAAGAGAAGGAAGACTAAGAATTGGCTAAGAGTGTATTGTTATGCTCTTCTCTGTCAGGGATGCAAAACCTAGAGTCCCAGTGATATGATCATAGATGGGGCAACAATGAAGAGCTTTTAGAGTGACAAAAAGAATAAAAAAGAATAGTGTAGGTTTCATGGGCTTGTATTTTGCCTCTTTTGCTTTCGTTTCATTTCTAGTGAGGAAACGTTTATAAACTCTTCATTTTCCTTTAGTACAAGCAATGTGGGACTTCACATAGCTTGAACTTAAAAGAAAAGAAGAGTAATTCGTTTTCGGTAGCTTGTAGTACAAGATAGCATAGCTAGTTTTCATGTTTTGAACTATAGGAGAACTAATTGCCTTATAAACCCTTTGGAGTGGAGAGAATTGAGCAATGTGGGACTCAAAAGTCCCTAGAGGACCTGCAGCAGCTGCTGGACGGCCTCCACACTCAAAAGTCCCACATCTCCTAGATCTTACATCTTAGCTCACTCCAAAGGTTATATAAGAAGGCTTAGGGGTCTCCTTTTTGTACCTTACTTTGAAATCAATTGAATTTTGAGTTGATTTGCACTTTTGCAATCTTCTTTGAGATAATATTATGTCTCCGTAGTCTCTATTTTGGGCAGACCTTATCTTGCTCAAGCAAGTGGCGGTCCTCCTTTTATGCTTATCTTGGAGCTTCCTTCAAGTGGCGAATCCTCAAGTCATAAGTTTTCTCTTTCTCTAATCTTTTCCACTTTTAATTTCTCTCAATTTCTTGTATGTCATTTTAGAATATTCTCTCTAGGTGTGCACTTCCCCATCACCCAAGGTCCTTTAAATAGTGTCAGAAGCGTGCCAGAATGAAGCCCGGTCCGAAAGAATCAAAACAGAGCAGAAACAAGGCCCAATCTAAGTGAATTCACGCTCAAGCGTCGCAGAGAGGCCGCCCAGGCGAGAATTGAGAGCCATGTTGGGCTTGGGCGTCAGATTGGACGCCCGGGATATGAAGTAGCGCCGCCCGGGCGTCGAGGGCCACTGCCCAAGAGACGGACGTCGATTCTAGTCGCTTAGGCTACGATTCTAGACGCCTGGGCTGCGTGTTTTCCCTCCTTCAGGTGCCTTTTTGACCTCTTCTGAGCTCCCTTTTCTTGGTCTTTCATCTCCTCTTCTAGTATTTCTTCAATCACTGCAAAACATGGGGAATTAGTCATAAAATCATTGAAATCAATCTCAACTCTTTTATTCACACAATTCATTCAAAAAGAATGTAACCTGTAACCTGCAACCTGTAACCTGTAACCTGCAACCTGTAACCTGTAACCTCCAACCTGTAACCTGTAACCTGCAACCTTTAACGTGTAACCTGTAACCTGTAACCTTTAACATGCAACCGGTAACCTGCAACCGGTAACCTGCAACCTGTAACCTCCAACCTTTAACCTATAACCTGTAACCTGTAACCTCCAACCTATGACCTGTAACCTGTAACTTGTAACTTGCTACTTGCAACTTGCGATCTGCAACATGTAACTTGCAACCTCCAACCTGTTACCTATAACTTCTAACATGTAACCTGCAACCTGTAACTTGTAACCTGCAACTTGTAACTTGTAACCTGTAAACTCTAACCTGTAACCTGTAACCCGTAACCTGTAACCTACAACCTGTAACTTGCAACCTGTAACCTGTAACCTGTAACCTGCAACCTATAACCTATAACCTGTAACCTATAACCTGTAACCTGCAACCTGTAACCTGCAACTTGGAACCTATACCCTGCAACCTGGAACCTGTACCCTACAACCTGCAACCAGTAACCTGTAACCTGTAACTTGTAACATGTAACTTGCAACCTGTAACCTATAACCCGCAACCTGGAACCTGGAATCTGTACCTTGCAACCTGCAACCTATAACTTGTAACCTGTAACCTACAACCTATAACTTGTAACATGTAACCTATAACTTGTAACATGTAACCTATAACTTGTAACCTACAATTTGCAACATGAAACTTACATCCTCCAACCTATAACCTATAACCTATAACATGTAACCTGCAACCTATAACTTGCAACCTGTAACCTGCAACCTCTAACATACAACATGTAACCTGTTACGTGCAACCTATAACCTGTAACCTGTAACCTCTAACCTGCAACCTGTAACCTGTAACATGTAACCTCTAACCCGTTACCTGTAACTTGTAACGTGTAACCTGTAACCTGTAACCTATAACCTGTTACCTGTAACTTATAGCATCTAACCTCCAACGTGTAACCTATAACCTGTGACCTCTAACCTATAACCTATAAAATGTAACGTGTTACCTGTAATCTATAACCTGCAACCTAGAACTTGCAACCTGCAACCTGCAACCTATAACATTCAACTTGTAACTTGCAATCTATAACTTGTAACCTATAACTTGTAACCTGCAACTTGCAACCTGCAACCTGCAACCTGTAACTTGCAACCTGCAACCTGTAACTTGCAACCTGCAACCTGTAACTTGCAACCTGTAACCTGTACCCTGGAACCTAGAACCTGTAACGTGTTACCTGTAACTCGTAACATCTAACCTCCAACCTGTAACCTGCAACCTATAAATTGTAACTTGTAACCTACAACTTGCAACCTATAATCTGCAACATATAGCTTGCAACATTCAACCTATAATGTGCAACCTGTAACTTGGAACTAGTAACTTCCAACCAGTAACATGTAACTTGTAACCTGTAACCTGCAATATGTAACTTGCAACCTGTAACCTGCAACTTGTAACCTGTAACCTATAACCGGTAACATGTAACCTGTAACTTGAAACATGTAACCTATAACTTGTAACCTGTAATCTACAACTTGTAACTTGTAACATGTAACTTGTAACTTGCAATTTGCAACATGTAACTTACATCCTCCAACCTATAACCTATAACCTGTAACATGTAACCTGTAACCTTTAACTTACAACCTGTAACCTGCAACCTCTAAACATACAACATGTAACATGTAACCTGCAACCTATAACCTCTAACCTGCAACCTGTAACCTGCAACCAGTAACCTGTAACCTGTAACATGTAACCTCTAACCCGTTACCTGTACCCTGTAACGTGTAACCTGTAACCTGTAACCTATAACCTGTTAGCTGTAACTCGTAACATCTAACCTCCAACATATAACCTGTAACATGTAACCTCCAATGTAAATTGTAACCTCTAACATGTAATTTGTAACTTGCAACTTGCAATCTATATTCTGCAACATGTAACTTGCAACATCTAACCTATAACGTGCAACCTGTAACTTGGAACTAGTAACTTGCAACTTGTAACACGTAACCTGCAACATGTAACCTGCAACTTGTAACCTACAACCTATAACCTGTAACCTGTAACCTGCAACCGGTAACCTGAAACCTGTAACCTCTAACCTATAACTTGCAACCTCCAACCCGTAACCTGCAACCTACAACTTGTAACCTGTAACCTGTAACTTGTAACCTGCAACTTGCAACCCATAATCTACAACACGTAACTTGCAACCTCCAACCTATAACCTGCAACCTGTAACTTAGGACCAGTAACTTGACACCTGTAACCTGTAACCTGCAATCTATAACCTGCAACCTCTAACCTACAACTTATAACCTGTAACCTGTAACTTGTAACCTGTAACCTGCAACCTGCAACCGGTAACCTGCAACTTGTAACCTGTAACCTGTAACCTGTAACATGTAACTGCAACCTACGACCTATAACCTATAACCAGTAACCTATAACTTGTAACATGTAACCTGTAACTTGTAACTTTTTACTTGCAACCTGCGATCTGCAACATGTAACTTGAAACCTCCAACCTGAAACCTATAACTTATAACATGTAACCTGCAACCTGCAACCTGCAACTTGTAACTTGTAACTTGTAACATGTAACATGTAACCTGTAAACTCTAACATGTAAACTCTAACCTATAACTGTAACCTGCAACCTTTAACTTGCAACCTGTAACTTGCAACATATAACCTCTAACCTGTAACCTGCAACCTATAATCTTTAACCTATAACCTTAACCTATAACCTGTAACCTGCAACCTGTACCCTACAACTTGCAACGTAGAACCTGTAACCTATAACATGTAACCTGTAACCTGTAACATGTAACTTGCAACCTGTAACCTTCAACCTGTAACCTATAACCCGCAACCTGGAACCTGGAACCTGTACCCAGCACCCTGCATCCTCTAACCTGTAACCTATAACCTGTCACCAGTAACATGTAACCTGTAACTTGTAACCTATAACTTACAACCTATAACTTGTAACCTGTAACCTATAACCTGTAACTTGTAACATGTAACCTGTAACTTGAAACCTGCAATTTGCAACATGTAACTTACATCCTCCAACCTATAACCTATAACCTGTAACATGTAACCTACAACCTATAACCTGTAACCTCTAACATACAACATGGAACCTGTAACCTGCAACCTGCAACCTATAACCTGTAACCTATAACCTCTAACTTGCAACATGTAACCTGTAACCTATAACATGTAACCTCTAACCCATTACCTGTAACATGTAACTTGTAACCTATAACTTGTTACCTGTAACTCGTAACATGTAACCTCCAATCTGTAACCTGTAACATGTAACTTGCAACCTGTAAATTGTAACTTGTAACCTGCAACTTGCAACCTATAATCTACAACATGTAACTTGCAACATCCAACCTATAACATGAAACGTGTAACTTGGAACTAGTAACATGCAACCTGTAACCTATAACCTGCAACCTGTGACCTGATCCCTATAACCTATAACCCGTAACCTGGAACCTGCAACTGGTAACCTGAAACCTGTAACCTGTAACTTCTAACTTGTAACCTGTAACCTGTAACCTGCAACCTGCAACCTGCAACCTATAACTTGCAACCTATAACCAGCAACCTGTAACCTGTAACATTTAACCTGCAACCTATAACCTATGACCTTTAACCTATAAAATTTAACGTGTCACCTGTAAACTATAACCTACAACCTACAACTTGCAACCTGTAACCCGGAAATTGCAACCTGTAACCCGTAACTTGTAACCTGTAACCTATAACTTGTAACCTATAACCTGTAACCTATAACCTGTAACCTACAACCTGTAACCTGTAACCTGCAACCTGCAACCTGTAACCTGCACCCGACAACCGTACCCTGCAACCTGGAACCTGTAACCTGTTACATGTTACCTGTAACTCGTAACATCTAACCTCCAACCTGTAACCTGTAACATGTAACCTACAACCTGTAAATTGTAACTTGTAACCTGTAACTTGTAACCTGCAACTTGCAACCTATAATCTGCAACATATAGCTTGCAACATCCAACCTATAACGTACAACCTGTAACTTACTAGTAACTTGCAACTTGTAACATGTAACCTGTAACCTGTAACCTGCAACCTGTAACCTGCAACCTATAACCTGTAACCTGTAACCTGTAACCGATAACTGAAACCTGTAACCTGTAACCTCTAACCTGCAACCTGCAACCTGTAACCTGCAACCCATAACCTACAACCTGTAACCTGCAACTTGTAACCTGCAACCTATAACCTCTAACCTGTAACCTGCAACCTATAACCTGTAACCTATAACCTGGAACCTCTAACCTGTAACCTGCAACCTTTAACCAGCAACTAGCAACCTGTACCCTAGAACCTACAACCCGGGACCTGTAACCTGTAACCTGTATCCTGCAATCTGCAACCTAGAACCTGTAACCTGTAACCTGTAATCTGTAACCTGTAACTTGTAACCTATAACTTGTAACTTGTAACCTGTAACCTGTAACCTGTAACCTACAACTTGTAACTTGTAACATGTAACCTGCAATTTGCAACATGTAACTTACATCCTCCAACCTATAACCTATAACCTATAACATGTAACCTACAACCTATAACCTGCAACCTCTAACATGCAACAAGTAACCTGTAACCTGCAACCTATAACATGTAACCTGAACTCTAAACTGCAAGCTGTAACCTTGTTAACGGAATGGCACGTGTACCATATCGTATCAAGTAATATAAATGGTATAACCCATTATCGTTCTTCCCACGAGACTCGAAAGGCCTTATCGTTCGTGTGAACCAAAATCGTAAGACTTGCCGAGAAAAATTCAATAATTGTGGTGAATGCAAAGACAAAAAATAAACATGCAATGTGTTTATTCAATTGACGAAAAGAGTATGAATGAATGGAGTTGTTGGGGGTTTACAATTTCATCTAATCCTCTCTCTCTTATTTTCTCCTCTTGTTTAAATTGTTTTATTATCTAATTGCTGTGCAAACTTTCTTGGCCTCCCCTTAACCCGATCCCTCGGCGAAAAGGGCCTATTACTAATTACCGACTTGCTATCCCTAGGCTCCCCTAGTAACTAGCAACACATTACAAACAGAAGCAAAAGCAATTGGTCGTCCTACCCCCTATCCCTAGGTGTATTGCTTAACCAAGGAATTTCTCACTAGTTCATGACATTACTGTATGTCCCCGTATCAATAAAGGCAAATAACAGTTACCGAATGAGTTAAACAATAAAGGCTTTAAGCACAGATGAGAACCTAACAATTGATAATAAACACATATGAAATTCATATAATTAAACAAGAGTTTCAATAAAAGAGAGTATCAAAAGATTTCATTGTTCCCCCAACAACAATAGGGTTTAGTTCACCATTGTCATGGTGAACCAAGATGAAAATAATGGAAGATATGGAAAACAAACCCTAGAAAAGATGAAAATGAGCCTAAGCATCCAAGAGATGCTCTCTAGAGAGTGAAAAGTAGGTCTGGCCGACCTCTTCTGTCAAAAGAATGAATTGGAAATCGTAACAGGGCTATTTATAACTGAGGAGTGCAATAGAAAACAGGCCCAGGCCCATCTGACCACCGCCTGGCGTCACACTTTGCCGCCCGGCGGTGTACCCTAAATCACGCCACTGCCCGGCGGTTTCCCTTGTACCGCTAAACCGCCCGGCGTCAGGGGTCTGCCGCCGGACGGTCCGTAGACTCTTCTTTTCTTCATTTTTCTTCCTTTTCCTTGAGTCTAGGACCTTCATTTTCATCCCCAATCTTCACTTCTATCAAATTTGCTGCAAAACAATGCAAAACAAGCATAAAGCTTTTGACTCTCAACTGACTCATTTATTGAGTTTTACTTGATTCTAAGCTCATTCTAAGGAGTAAAGGGTGTAATTTAGTACAAAATAACATATGAAAATAACGGTTTTTCAACCGTTATCAAACCTACAACCTGTAACCTGTAACCTGTAACATGTAACATGTAACCTTTAACCCGTTACCTGTAACCTATAACCTATTACCTGTAATCCATAACATGTAAGCTCCAACCTGTAACTTGTAACATTTAACCTGCAACCTTTAAATTGTAACTTGTTACCTGCAACTTGCAACCTATAATCTGCAACATGTAACTTGCAACATCCAACCTATAACGTGCAACCTGTAACTTGGAACTAGTAACTCGCAACCTGAAACCTATAACCTGCAACCTGTATCCTGCACCCTCTAACTTGTAACTCGTAACCTGTAACCTGCAACCGGTAACTTGAAACCTATAACCTCTAACCTGTAACCTAGAACCTGTAACATGCAACCTATAACCAATAACCTATAACCTTTAACCTTTAACCTCCAACCTATAACCTGTGACCTCTAACCTATAAAATGTAATGTGTTACTTGTAACCTATAACCTGCAACCTACAACTTGCAACCTTTAACTTGGAAACTGCAACCTCTAACCTGCAACCTGTAACCTACAACCTGTAACCTGTAAGCTGTAACCTGCAACCTATAACCTTCAACTTGTAACCTGCAACCTCTAACCTGTAACCTATAACCTGTAACCTATAACCTATATAACCTGCAACCTGTAACCTACAACCTGCAAACTGTACCCTACAACCTGCAACCTCTAACACGTAACATGTAACCTCCAACCTGTAACCTGTAACATGTAACCTCCAACCTGTAAATTGTAACCTGTAACATGTAACTTGTAACCTGCAACTTGCAATCTTTATTCTGCAACATGTAACTTGCAACATCCAACCAATAACATGCAACCTGTAACTTGGAACTAGTAACTTGCAACCTGTAAACTCTAACCTGTAACATGTAACCTGCAACCTGTAACCTGCAACCTGTAACCTGCAACCTGTAACCTGCAACATATAACCTCCAACCTGTAACCTGCAACCTATAATCTTTAACTTATAACCTGTAACCTGCAACCTGTACCCTGCAACCTGCAACCTAGAACCTGTAACCTATAACTTGTAACATGTAACCTGTAACATGTAACTTGCAACCTGTAACCTTCAACCAGTAACCTATAACCCGCAACCTGCAACTTGGAACCTGTACCCAGCAACCTGCAACCTCTAACCTGTAACCTATAACCTGTAACCTGTAACATGTTGATAATGGCATATTTTACCATGATTTCAGTAATGAATCAAGAGAAAATGTCAACCCCTTCTTAACTTTTTACCTTGTAAATCCTAGTTTTCTTTTAGTTTGTTAAGTGGTTTCACCTAAGCTTTAATGAGATATTTTGATCACTAATCCTTGCTTTTATGTGCTTAATGTAATTGGAAGAAGTCTATGCATCAAAGGAAGGCACTGGAAACCAAGAAAAGCAAGAAAAGCAGCAAAAACGAAGAATCAGAATTCTGCTGAAATCAGGCTCGAGCCCCCCTGGTTTGGGGGGGCTTGAGTGCCAGTGCACCAGTTCCTGAGTTTGACTGTCGCGCGCCTGAGCGCCCCATTTTCGGGAGGCTCGAGCGCCAACTTTGCTGACAGGGCAGATTTGCCCTATTTCACTCAGAAACGCGAAGAGCTTTGAATCTTTTGCCACCCAGACACATTTTCTCTCATTTGGAGCTCTTGGAGGCAAGCTTGGAGTTGTGGGAATAGTCAATCTTCATCCTTGGGTCTTCTTCCATCTTCCATTTCCTCCATTTTTGTAAGCTTGAGCTCTTCATTCATGGAGAGCTAGTTCCATTTTTGTTGGGGGATTGATGTAACCACTAAACTCTTATGTAAAGCATTTTGTTTTGAATGAATATATGCCTCTTTCATTGATCGTTAGTGTTTAATTCCTTCTCTTTGTTGTTAAGTTGCTACCCATGACATGATTTTAGGGTTTGCTTGATATTGGGAAATGTTGGGTAAATCTTGACTTGGGTTAAACACCTAAAGGAAATAGTATCTAGGGATAGAATTAAGACCTTTGGTTGTCTTAAAATTTCATTTCTTAATGCGGAATTAATTGTTAGGTTTTCCAAGGGATTGGAGCCTAATGAGGAAGTCTAGGCTCTTTCTACCAAGGGATTGGAGTTTGAGTAAATTAGTAGATTGACATTGATATATTAATGAAAAGGAAGTAATTTTCTATACATAAGAGTGAAGTAGGTGAAATCATACCCCCAACAATACCATTCCATATCATTTCTCATCTTACCATTTCCAAGTGTTTGAGTGTTAAAGATCACTTTAACTATTTATGTTTCATGTTTATTTTAATTGCACCAAAACTCAATTTATGGAAGCATTCTTTAGTCTAGGTTAGTTAGAAATTATATGATTGTCTAGTGCAACGAGTCTCTTGGGAAACGATACCCGGTCTTACCGGTTTTATTACTTGAACCATTTGGTACGCTTGCCAAAGTCTCAACACATGTAACCTGCAACCTATTGTTAACGGAATCGCAAGCGTACCATATCGTTTCAAGTAATATAATTGGTAAAACCCAATATCGTTCTTCCCATGAGACTCGAAAGGCCTTATCGTTCGTGTGAATTAAAATCGTGAGACTTGTGAAAGAAAAATTAATAGTTGTGGTGAATGCAAAGACAGAAAATAAACATGCAATGTGTGATTCAGTTGACGAGAAAAGAGTATGAATGAATGGAGTTGTTGGGGGTTTACAATTTCATCTAATCCACTCTCTCTTATTTACTCCTCTTGTTTAAATTGCTTTATTATCTAATTGTTATGCAAACTTTCTTGGCCTTCCCTTAACCCGATCCCTCGGCGAAAAGGGCCTATTACTAATTACCGGCTTGCTATCCCTAGCCTCCCCTAGTAACTAGCAACGCATTACCGAACAGAAGCAAAAATAATTGGTCGTTCTACCCCCTATCCCTAGGTGGCATTGCTTAACCAAGGAATTACTCACCAGTTCATGACATTACTGTACGTCCCCGTATCAATAAAGGCAAATAACAGTTATCGAATGAGTTAAACGATAAAAGATTTAAGCACAGATGAGAACCCAACAATTGATAATAAACACATATGAAAATCATATAATTAAACAAGAGTTTCAATAAAAGAGAGTATCAAAAGATTACATTGTTTACCAACAACAAAAGAGTTTAGTTCACCATTGTCATGGTGAACCAAGATGAAAATAATGGAAGATATGAAAAACAAACCCTAGAAAAGATGAAAAGGAGCCTAAGCATCTAAGAGATCCTCTCCAGTGAGTGAAAATTAGGTCTGGCCGCCCTTTTTTGTCAAAAGAATGAATAGGAAATCGCAACAGGGCTATTTATAACTGAGGAGCGCAACAAAAAACAGGCCCAAGCGCCCCGACGTCACACTTTGCTGCCCGGTGGTTTACCCTAAATCGCGCCACCGCCCGGCGACAGGGGTCTGTCTACCTCCCGGCGGTTTACGTTGTACCGCAAAACCGCCCGGCGTCCTCTGCTGGTGTCTTCTCCTCCCGCCGGACCGCTTGGCGTCAGGGGTCTGCCGCAGGGCGGTTCCTAGACTCTTCTTTTCTTCAATTTCTTTTCATTTTCCTTGAGTCTAAGACCTTCATTTTCATCCCCAATCTTCACTTCCATCAGATTTGCTGCAAAACAATGCAAAACAAGCATAATATCGCTAAAAACAGCTTTTGACTCTCAATTGACTCATTTATTGAGTTTTACTTGATTCTAAGCTCATTCTAAGCAGTAAAGGGTGTAATTTAGTCCAAAATAGCATATGAAAATAATGTTTTTTCATCTGTTATCACCTGTAATCTGGAACCTGTAACTTGCAACCTATAACCTGTAACCTGTAACCTGTAACCTGTAACTGGTAACGTGAAACTTGTAAACTGTAACCTGCAACCTGTAACCTGTAACCTGTAACCTATAACAAGTAACCTGTAACCTCTAACCTTTAACGTGCAACCTATAACCTGTAACCTGCAACCTGTAACCTACAACCTACAACCTGCAACCTGCAACCTGCAACGTGTACCCTGCACCCTGCAACCTAGAACTTGTATCCTGTAACCTGTAACCTATAACCTGTAACCTGCAACATGTAACTTGCAACCTCTAACCTTCAACCTGTACCCTATAACCCGCAACCTGTAACCTGGAACTTGTACCCTACAACCTGCAACCTCTAACCTGTAACCTGTGACCTGTAACCAGTAACATGTAACCTGTAACTTGTAACCTGTAACCTACAACCCATAACTTGTAACATGTAACTTGTAACTTGTAACCTTCAATTTGCAACATGTAACTTATATCCTCCAACCTATAACCTATAACCTGTAACATGTAACCTGCAACCTATAGCATGCAACCTGTAACCTGCAACCTCTAACATACAACATGTAACCTATAACCTGCAACCTGCAACCTATAACCTGTAACCTGTAACCTGTAACCTACAACCTGTAACCTGCAACCTGTAACCTGTAACCTGTAACATGTAACCTCTAACCTGTTCCTATAACGTGTAACCTGTAACCTGTAACCTATAATCTATTACCTATAACTCGTAACATCTAACCTCCAACATGTAACCTGTAACATGTAACCTGCAACCTGTAAATTGTAACTTGTAACGTGTAACTTGTAACTTGTAACTTGCAACATGTAACTTGCAACATCCAACTTATAACGTTCAACCTGTAACTTGTAACTAGTTACTTGCAACTTGTAACATGTAACCTGCAACCTGCAACCTGAAACCTGTAACCTGCAAACAATAACCTATAACCTGCAACCGGAAACCTGAAACCTATAACCTCTAACCTCTAACTTGTAACCTGCAACCTGCAACCTGCAACTTATAACCTGTAACTTGTAACTTGTAACCTGCAACTTGCAACCTATAATCTGCAACATGTAACTTGCAACCTCTAACCTATAAACTGAAACCTGTAACTTGGGACTAGTAATTTGCAACTTGTAACCTGTAACCTGCAACCTGTAACCTACAACCTGTAACCTGCAACCTATAACCAGTAACCTGTAACCTGTAACCTTTAACCTACAACCTGTAACCTTCAACCTATAACCTACAACCTACAACCTGCAACGTGTACCCTGCACCCTGCAAGCTAGAACTTGTATTCTATAACCTTTAACCTGTAACCTCTAACAATTAACTTGCAACCTATAACCTATAACCCGCAACCTGCAACCTGAAACCTGTAACCTACAACCTGTAACCTCTAACCTGTAACCTATAACCTGTAACCAGTAACATGTAACCTTTAACTTGTAACCTGTACCCTACAAAGAATAACTTGTAACATGTAACTTGTAACTTGTAACCTGCAATTTGCAACATGTAACTTACATCCTCCAACCTATAACCTATAACCTGTAACATGTAACCTGCAACCTATAACCTGCAACCTGTAACCTGCAACCTCTAACATACAACATGTAACTTATAACCTGCAACCTATAACCTTTAACTTGTAACCTGTAACTTGCAACCTGTAACCTGTAACCTGTAACCTGTAACATGTAACCTCTAACCCGTTACCTGTAACCTGTAACCTATAAACTTTTACCTGTAACTCGTAACATCTAACCTCCAATATGTAACCTATAACATGTAACCTGCAACCTGTAAATTGTAACTTGTAACGTGTAACTTGTAACCTGCAACTTTCAACCTATAATTTGCAACATGTAACTTGCCACATCCAACCGATAACGTTCAACATATAACTTGGAACTAGTAACTTGCAACCTGTAACATGTAACTTGCAACCTATAACCTGCAACCTGTAACCTCCAAACTATAACCTATAACCTGTAACCTGTAACCTGTAACCGGAAACCTGAAACCTATAACATGAAACCTCTAACTTGTAACCTGCAACCTGCAACCTGTAACCTGCAACCTGCAACTTGCAACTTGTAACCTGTAACCTACAACTTGTAACTTGTAACCTACAACTTGCAACCTATAATCTGCAACATGTAACTTGCAACCTCTAACCTATAAACTGAAACCTGTAACTTGGGACTAGTAATTTGCAACTTGTAACCTGTAACCTGCAATCTGTAACCTGCAACCTGTAACCTGCAACCTATAACTGGTAACCTGTAACCTGCAACCTGCAATCGGTAACCTGCAACCTGCAATCGGTAACCTGCAACCTGCAACCAGTAACCTGCAACCTGTAACCTGTAACCTCCAACCTATAACCTGTAACCTGTAACATGTAACCTGCAACCTATGACCTATAACCTGTAACCTGTAATTTGTAACATGTAACCTGTAACTTGTAACTTGCTACTTGCAACCTACGATTTGCAACATGTAACTTGCAACCTCCACCCTGAAACCTATAACTTGTAACATGTAACCTACAACCTGAAACCTGTAACCTGCAACTTGTAACTTGTAACCTACAACCTGTAACCTGTAAACTCTAACCTATAAACTCTAACTTGTAACATGCAACATGTAACCTGCAACCTGTAAGCTTCAACCTATAACCTCCAACCTGTAACCTGCAGCTTATAACCTGTAACCTATGACCTGTAACCTGCAACATTTAACCTGCAACCTACAACTTGCAACCTACAACTTGCAACTTGCAATCTGTACCCTACAACCTGGAACCTGTAACTTGTAACCTATAACCTGTAACATGTAACTTGCAACCTGTAACCTTCAACCTGTAACCTGTACCCTGAAACCTGCAACCTGTAACCTGTAACCTGTAATATGTAACCAGTAGTAACTTGTAACTTGTAACCTGTAACCTACAACTTGTAACTTGTAACATGTAACCTGTAACTTGTAACCTGCAATTTGCAACATGTAACTTACATCCTCCAACCTATAACCTATAACCTGTAACTTGTAACCTGCAACCTATAACCTGCAACCTGTAACCTACAACCTCTAACATGCAACATGTAACCTGTAACCTGCAACCTGCAACTTATAACCTGTAACCTGTAACCTGCAACCTATAACATGTAACCTGTAACCTGCAACCTATAACATGTAACCTGTAACTTGTAACCTGCAACTTCCAACCTATAATTTGCAACATATAGCTTGCAACATCCAACCTATAACGTACAACCTGTAACTTGGAACTAGTAACTTGCAACCTATAACCTACAACCTGTAACCTGTAACCTATTACCTGTAACTTGTAACCTGTAACCGATAACCTGAAACCTGTAACGTGTAACCTGTAATCTGCAATGTGTAGCCTGTAACACGTAACCTGTAACCTGCAACCTGTAACCTGCAACCTATAACCTCTAACCTGTAACCTGCAACCTATAACCTGTAACCTATAACCTGCAACCTATAACCTGTAACCTGCAACCTATAACCTAAAACCTACAACCTGCAACCTGTACCCTGCAACCTATAACCCGGAACCTGTAACTTGTAACCTCTAACCTGTATCCGGCAACCTGCAACCTAGAACCTGTAACCTGTAACCTGTACCCTGAAACCTTCAACCTGTAACCTGTAACATGTAACCAGTAGTAACATGTAACTTGTAACCTGTAACCTACAACTTGTAACTTGTAACATGTAACTTGTAACTTGTAACCTGCAATTTGCAACATGTAACTTACATCCTCCAACCTATAACCTATAACCTATAACATGTAACCTGCAACATATAACCTGCAACCTCTAACATGCAACAAGTAACCTGTAACCTGCAACCTATAACATGTAACCTGAAACTCTAACCTGCAAGCTGTAACCTACTACCTGTAACCTGTAACCTGTAACCTGTAACCTGTAACATGTAACATGTAACATGTAACATGTAACCTTTAACTCGTTACCTGTAACCTATAACCTATTACCTGTAATTCGTAACATGTAACCTCCAACCTGTAACCTGTAACATATAACCTGCAACCTGTAAATTGTAACTTGCAACCTATAATCTGCAACATGTAACTTGTAACATCCAACCTATAATGTGCAACCTGTAACTTGGAACTAGTAACTTACAACTTGAAACCTATAACCTGCAACCTGTAACCTGCAACCCCTAACCTGTAACTCGTAACCTGTAACCTGCTACCGGTAACTTGAAACCTGTAACCTGTAACCTCTAACCTGTAACCTGGAACCTGTAACCTGCAACCTATAACCAGTAACCTGTAACCTCTAACCTTTAACCTGCAACCTATAACCTATGACCTCTAACCTATAAAATGTAACGCGTTATTTGTAACTTATAACCTGCGATCAACAACTTGCAACTTGTAACCTGGAAACTGCAACCTCTAACCTACAACCTGTAACCTGCAACCTGTAACCTGCAACCTGCAACCTGTAACCTGTAACCTGCAACCTGCAACCTTCACCCTATAACCTGCAACCTATAACCTGTAACCTATACTCTGTAACCTATAACCTATAACCTATATCCTGCAACCTGTAACCTGCAACCTGTAACCTGCAACCTGTACCCTGCAACCTGTAACCTATAACTTCTAACACGTAACATCTAACCTCCAACCTATAATCTGTAACATGTAACCTGCAACTTGTAAATTGTCACTTGTAACTTGTAACTTGTAACCTGCAACTTGCAACCTATAATCTGCAACATATAGCTTGCAACATCCAACATATAACGTGCAACCTGTAACTTGGAACTAGTAACTTGCAACCTGTAACATGTAACTTGCAACCTGTAACCTGCAACCTGTAACTTGCAACCTATAACCTGTAACCTGTAACCTGTAACTGGTAACGTAAAACTTGTAACCTGTAACCTTTAACTTGCAACCTGCAACCTGCAACCTGCAACCTGTAACTTATAACCTGCAACCTATAACCAGTAACCTGTAACCTCTAACCTTTAACCTGCAAACTATAACCTGTAACCTGCAACCTGTAACCTACAACCTGCAACCTGCAACCTGCAACGTGTACCCTGCACCCTGCAACCTAGAACTTCTATCCTGTAACCTGTAACCTGTAACCTGTAACCTATAACATGTAACTTGAACCCTGTAACCTTCAACCTGTAACCTATAACCCGCAACCTGGAACCTGGAACCTGTACCCTACAACCTGCAACCTCTAACCTGTAACCTGTAACCTGTAACCAATAACATGTAACCTGTAACTTTTAACCTGTAACCTACATGTAACCTGTAACCTACATGTAACCTATAACCTCCAACCTATAACCTATAACCTGTAACATGTAACCTGCAACCTATAGCCTACAACTTGTAATCTGCAACCTCTAACATACAACATGTAACCTATAACCTGCAACCTGCAACCTATAACCTTTAACCTGTAACCTGCAACCTGTAACTTGAAACCTATAACCTGTAACCTGTAACATGTAACCTCTAACCCGTTCCTGTAACCTGTAACGTGTAACCTGTAACCTGTAACCTATAACCTGTTACCTGTAACTCGTAACATCTAACCTCCAACATGTAACCTGTAACATGTAACCTGCAACCTGTAAATTGTAACTTGTAACGTGTCACTTGTAACCTGCAACTTGCAACCTATAATCTGCTACATGTAACTTGCAACATCCAACCGATGGCGTTCAACTTGTAACTTGGAACTAGTAACTTGCAACCTGTAACATGTAACCTGCAACCTGTAACCTACAAACTATAACCTGTAACCTGTAACCTACAACCGGAAACTTGAAACCTATAACCTATAACCTGGAACCTACAACCTGCAACCTGTAACCTGCAACCTGCAACCTGTAACCTGCAACTTGCAACTACAACTGCAACTGCAACTTATAACCTGTAACTTTTAACTTGTAACCTACAACTTGCAACCTATAATCTGCAACATGTAACTTGCAACCTCTAACCTATAAACTGAAACCTGTAACTTGGGACTAGTAATTTGAAACCTGTAACCTGTAACCTACAACCTGTAACCTGCAACCTATAACCAGTAACCTGTAACATCTAACCTTTAACCTTTAACCTACAACCTATAACCTGTAACCTGCAACCTGTAATCTACTGATGAGTCGTTATTTCTTGAACTATATTTAGTTTATTGCACTTAAATAAACCAGGGAATTGTGTTTAATTGTCTGTTATTTCCCCATTTTCCGAATTCTGCTTAATTTTGTCGGAAATTCGTATTTTCGCTAATTTGGATTTTCTAAGCTGATTAATTGCATTTTTGGGTGCAGGGAAATTTTGGAAACATCATTTGGAGCATTAGGATGTGGCGTGACACATTAAAGACTCAACATTTAGTCATTTAAATTTTAATTAAAGTTGTAATTTCGTTTTCTAGAAGTGTTAATTAGAATTAGGTGTTTTGGACCCTTTTAGGTGCAATTTTGTAAAAAACCCATGTGTAGGACATGTGGCTTTTAGCTAGGGTTTCATTAGAAGGTAGTCCCCACCAATTTTAGAGTCTTGGAAGGTCTTTAGAGGGGAGAATGCCGAGACACACTCTTGGGCTCCCATAGCCACACTTCATACTTCATGTTTTTAAACTTTTCTCTCCTAGGGTTTCATGGATGAACATGCCTTAAGGGAGCTTGCTTGGTATTTCGGTTTTGGGCCATTTTCTATGAATGAGATGCAGATTTTCTTCTTCTCTTAACTTGCTCTTGGTTGTCTTAGCTTATTGTTGGTGAAAAACCATTCATTTCTACTTCCATTTGCTTGTTGTTGATGTTGGAGCTTAAGCTTGTAAGCTTGTCTTTGCCTTTTCATGATGAATGTTGGTTTTGAGTGACCTTATATTTCGTTTTCCTCTCCTTTTCTGCTGTTCCTCACGTTTTTCTTTGCATTTTATTTGGTTGGATGATAAAAATGGAGTTCTATGTGAGTTTTGGGTTGAATAGAGTTTAACTTGATGTGTGGGTGTTGTGGTTTGGGCTCTTTCTTCTTGATTTTTGGTTTTGATGTTTGAAGCAAGGATGGAACTAGATTTTGGGGTTATTATTGTGGCTGGACAGAGCTTGAATTGGTAGCTTAATTATCATTTTAGTTTTTGCAAAGAAATTTGAAGAGAAGAGAGTTAGAACTTGGGTTGAAGGAGTTAAATTTTGTGTTTGATGTGTTTGTATGATTTTACATGTGCAAGCTTGGTTTCTAGAGCTCATTCTCGGTATTGAGAAGAGGAAGAAAGATTATGAAGGTGTGTGTTGGTGAAGAAAACGAAAATGAGTGTAGTAAGGAGAGAGAAATGCACATTTAATTTTTACCACTTTTAGCCAAGCAAAAGGAGATGCTTCTTTAAACTAAAGGAATTTTTTCCACTTTGGTTTTGTCTCTAGCATTGTTGCAGCCGAGAATTGCAAGGGGATGAGTGGTCTTTGGTGTTTATTTTTCATTTGACCTTGCTTATGTGGCACAAGGGTAGGAGAAATTGAGCACTTTTTGACTTGTGGACTTTTTGAAGCATTGTTTGCAACCATTGCATTGTAGTTCACGTTTTTTTGTGCCTTGGTGTGTACAATCACATTTTTGATGCATGGGAAGGGAGGAAAACATGGTTTTATTGTGTAATTAAGGCACATGCTTATTTCCTTGAAGAATGGTGCACATGGGATAAGAAGTCAACACATTTTGGTGGCTTATTGAAGGTGGAAATTGAAGTTTGACTTGTTGAAACATGACTCACGGCCAAGAGGTTTCCTTAGGCCATTTGGACTTTTAATTTATTTGTTAATTTCATATTGGGTCACTTAATTTACTAGAAGTAAAATAGGCTTGTTAATTTCTCTTGTTTTCACTTAGTTTAATTAGTAGGTTGAGTTGTTTTTCATCCACTTAATTTAGTGTTGCATTTTAATGGCTTTAATTGAGTTTGGATATTTATCTATTGCAGTGTTCAATTTTCTTTTTCCATTCACCATGTTGTCTATTTTGTTTAGTTTCTTTACCTTCTTGCATTTCCATTTTCCTCACTTGGTTTAGAGATAGTTTGGTCTCAATGTAGAATCGTTCGGTCATCTGTAGGACCGTTCGGTCTTCATGCTTTGTCCATTTATTTCAAGGTTTTCAATTATGTTTGGTTGTATTTAATTTCCAATTTTATTTTTAATTTCGTCATTGCATTAACAAAAAACCCTTTCACAACTCCCCCCACTTCGTGTTAGACCTAAGACTCGAACCACATTTGGTCCCTGAGAGACGACATAGGAGTCACTTCCTAGCACTATACTGCATTATTTATGCACATCAAATTTGTATGGGCCGCGACAACCCATCATCTACAACCTGTAACCTACAACCTACAACGTGTACCCTACACCCTACAAGCTAGAACTTGTATCCTGTAACTTGTAACCTGTAACTTGTAACATGTAACTTGTAACATGTAACTTGCAACCTGTAACCTTCAACCTATAACCTATAACCCGCAACCTGCATCAACTGCATGTCCTGCAAAATAGTTAAGCTTTGGTTGTAGGTACCCATTTTACTTTGGGTCCTTGATTGTCAGTTCTTGTTACATGTTCCTTTGGAATCCATACACATAATTCTTGAGGAACAACAACATGTCTATAATAACAATTTCTAACAGTATGACCAACACATCTGCAGTAAAAACATGCATTTCTAGCAGGTTTTCTTAATTCATTAAGCTTCCTAGTATTGGTTTTGTTAGAGTGACCTTTAAATCCAATTCCTTGCCTAATATTAATTCTGTTAGAGGAATTTAATACAACATCTAAATTGTCACTAGCTTGAGCAAACTTAGCTAGCTTGCTAGTCAAGTAATCAATTTTTTCAATATGTATAGGACAATTTTCACAAGCTTTTCCACAGTAACAGTTTTAATTTCAACATTTCTAGCAGACAATAAGACTTCATTTAGCTCCTTTTCTAATCTTTCATTTTCAGCAAGAAGGTTATCAGATGCCTATTTTCTGTGCAGCGCCGGGCGGTTGTCAGATGGGCCTGAGCCTATTTTCTGTGGCGCTCCTCAACTATAAATAGCCCTGTTACGATTTCATTCTCATTCTTTTGACAGAAGAGGGCGGTCAGACCTAATTCTCACTCTCTGGAGAGGATCTCTTGGATGCTTAGGCTCCTTTTCATCTTTTCTAGGGTTTGTTTTCCATATCTTCCATTATTTTCATCTTGGTTCACCATGACAATGGTGAACTAAACCCTTTTGTTGTTGGGGGAACAATATAATCTTTTGATACTCTCTTTTATTGAAACTCTTGTTTATTTATATGATTGTTATATGCGTTTATTATCAATTGTTGGGATCTGTGCTTAAAGCTTTTATCGTTTAACTCATTCGATAACTATTATTTGCCTTTATTGATACGGGGAGGTACAATAATGTCATGAACTATCCTTGGTTAAGCAATACCACCTAGGGATAGGGGGTAGGACGACCAATTGTTTTTGCTTCTGTTCAGTAATGCATTGCTAGTTGCTAGGGGAGGCTAGGGATAACAAGCCGATAATTAGTAATAGGCTCTTTTCGCCGAGGGACCGGGTTAAGGGTAGGCCAAGAAAGTTTGCATAACAATATGATAATAAAGCAATTTACAAAATAGGAGTAAATAAGAGAGAGCGGATTAGATGAAATTGTAAACCCCCAACAACTCCATTCATTCATACTCTTTTCTCGTCAACTGAATCAACGCATTGCATGTTTATTTTGTGTTTTTGCATTCCCACCTATTAATTTTTAATCACAAGTCTTACGATTTTAATTCACATGAACGATAAGGCCTTTCGAGTCTCATGGGAAGAACGATAATGGGTTATACCATTTATATTACTTGAAATGATATGGTACGCTTGCCATTCCGTTAACAAGTTTTTGGCGCCGTTGCCGGGGACTCGTGGTTTAACTTTTTCAAGTAGTGTGAATTAATTGAATTTGACTTGATTTTATGTTTATTTTTATTTTTGTTCTAATAAATGTTCTCTAGGGTTTTGTGCCTAACTTTTGCAGAATGCAGTACGGACAAGAATTTGATTATATGGGCACTCAATTCTACCAAAATAATTTCAATCACTGGTAGGAACCTCACTCATACATGGATCAAAGTCGATATGGATAAGCTGCTGAGCCATTTCATGCCTATACAAAGAAGTGCAGAATCTAATGAAATTTTTCAGAGGATTATGAATTCTGAAGTATACCATGTCAAGGGCATAAAGGAGAATAGTAAGAATGATGAATTCTTTCAACAAGACATGTATGCAAGATTTTCTTCTCATAGAAGCATGGAGGAGAAGCAACAATATCAGTGGTAGCAACAATACTCTTCACCAATTGAAACATGGGAGTATGATCAACAACTTTGTCAACAGATAGCTGATGTGACGGAACAAGTCAAAAACCTTAATGAAAAGTTCGACAAATATCTGGAGAAGTGCGATTCCAAGAGATATGAAGTTACCTTCAGGAATTTGAAGACACAAATTGAGGAGGTTGTTGATGAGGAGAAGGTAGAGAGAAAGGTGAAAGAGATAGAAGAAATAGAAACAGAGAAGGTTGTTGCTGAGAAAAAGATAGAAGAAGAAAAGATAGAGATAAAAGAGGAGAAAATAGAGGAAGAAAAAGCATAAAGGTTAAGTGAGGGAGATAAAGATGAGGAGAAAGAAAAAACAGTGGTTGAGAAAAAAAGAAAAAAGAAGAAAAAAAGAAAAAAGGAAAAAAGAAAGTGGAAGAAGGAGAAGATTGAGAAAAAGAGTAAGAGAGGAAAGAAGAATAGATCACATGAAAATTCCCTTCCTCATTCAAAAAAATATCATAGGAAGGAAAATAAGTTTAAGTACTTTATGGAGATCTTCAAGAAATTGGTGATTAAAGTTCCTATAATTGATACATGGAAACATGTGTTTGGTGTTCTCAATTTTATGAAGAAATTCAGCAGGAAGAAGAAAAAGAAAAGAATATCAAGCAAGGAGAGTATCTATCTATTTTTATTTTTCGATTTTTATTTTTATTTTTTGGCTTTTATTTTTCTGTTTTTATTTTTTATCTTTATAAAAAAAACGAAAAAAATAAAATAAAATAAAATAATATCTTTTACTGTTTTTATTTCTTTTCTTTAAAAAAAATATAAAAATATATAATATATCTTTTTCTGTTTTTTATTTTATATATTTATATATATATATATATATATAATATCTTTTTCTGTTTTTATTTTTTGTTTTTCTGTTTTTATATATAAAAAAACGAAAATTAAAAATAAAATAATATTTTTACTATTTTTATTTTTTGGGCTAATTTTGTGCTCTAGTGCAGTGTTCTTTAGTATGTGCAGGATAAAATTTGTACTAGGAGCACAAGATCATCAGGAGGCAGATAAGGAAGGAGAATTGGTTCACCAATACTCTGATGAGAAAAGTGACAAACCCAAACCTGGCACACCAAGTGAAATTCAAAAATAGGTTATGGGTTGTAAAGATTATTAAAGCACACAGAGCTTTTAAAGTTGGTGATAAGGAGAATATTAACACCTACTGATGGGTGTTTGAGCTTTACCGGGTCAAGCTAATGACGTTAAAAGAGCGTTTACTGGGAGACACCCCAGTGATCCAAGAAAAATATTTTTGTACTTTAAATTTTTAAATCTTGGTACAGGAAGGTACACCTACTGAAAGGTGTTGGAAAGATATGCACTTACTGACAAGTGCTAAGAAGGTTCGGGTCAGGCTCGTGACGTTAAACAAGCGCTACTAGGAGGCAACCTAGATTCTCTCTTTCACTTTTGCATTTTAAATTCTTAGAATAGGTTGAATTTTATTTTTAATGTTTATGCTTGGCTTGAATACTTTTATGAAGATGTTTGACTGAATAATTTGCATGATGAGCTTATTTGATGTGAATGATTATTGAGTTGCGTTGCATGTTGATATCCTATGAAACAGATGTGTGATAAATTATGATTTTGGCTATGAGGCTAAGCAGGGTGTATGAATGAATGTTGTGTGAGAAAGCATGTTGCGTGAGGTATTGAGCTCTAGAGTTTTTATTGTTGTGTGTATTGTTCACAGTAAAACATGAATAATATTGCCTTAATCTTGATGATTGATTGAATTTCATGTGAATGTCATATGATCAAGGCCATGTTTGAAAACCCTTTTCTAGCTAAATTTTCGCCCAAAATGCTTAAAAGATTATACCCTTTTTGAACCTTAGCCTTAAATAGGATGAGAACCTTTGATTTGAAATTTTTACCTTGAGTTGGGTTGAGCTTAAGTGTATGTTTTAACAAGGTTCAAGTTTGGGGTTGTATTGGGGAAATTGAAAAGCAGTTGAAAAGCATTAAGCTCAATTGTTGAAAAATAAAAATGCATGAGAAAAAGAAAAGAAAAGAAGAAAAGCATGAAGATGAGCTCAATGGAAAAGAAAAAGGAAGAAGTTGGGAAATAAGTGAGATTGGTGAGGAAGAGAGTTGTGCTTAAATGTTGAAATATTATGGTAGCTCTCTTAACTCAAGGATTTTGCTTTCCAGAAAAACTAATTTTTCTTGTAGCCCAACCTCATTACAAGCCTTGGAAAATTCCTTTTGATGGCATTTTCATGTGAAGATGTTGATTGTTTAAGATGAATGGCAATTTTACTTCATGTGACTTGTGAATAATAAAGAGTGGAGTGCCACCCTAAACACTTGAGTGATTGAGTGAAACACTTGCTTGGTGAGAATTTCTAAATTTCATGATTGCATCTTTGCTTAGTGGATTGGTCATTCATAATATGAAACATCTGTTGAGGAATATGTGAGATAACTGAATTGAGAGCATGCATGCATCTTGATTTGATTTCACTGAAGGTATGAAATTAAGTAGTTCTTGTCATGTACTTTAGTAGTGTTGAATCATTGTATGAAATAGTAGAAAGCCAAGCTCTATTTTGTTTACTATTTTGTTTTGTTTGCTTGAGGACAAACAAAGTTCTAAGTTTGGGGTTGTGATAACGGTTGAAAAACCGTTATTTTCATATGCTATTTTAGACTAAATTACTCCCTTTACTGCTTAGAATGAGCTTAGAATCAAGTAAAACTCAATAAATGAGTCAGTTGAGAGTCAAAAGTTGTTTTTAGCGATATTATGCTTGTTTTACAGCAAATCTGATGAAAGTGAAGTTTAGAGTTGAAAATGAAGGTCTTAGACTCAAGGTAAAGGAAGAAAATTGAAGAAAAAAAGAGTCTAGGAACCGCCCGGCGGCAAGGATTCACCGGCGGGCGGTCAGATGTGAGGAGGAGACACCCAGCGGTGTACGCCGGGCAGTAGACCCCTGCCGCCGGGCGGTTTTGCGATATAGGGGAAATCGCCGGGCGGTGGCGCGATTTAGGGTAAACCGTCGAGCGGCATAAGTGCAGCGCCGGGCGGTTGTGAGATGGGCCTGGGCTTATTTTCTATGGCGCTCTTCAGCTATAAATAACCCTGCTACGATTTTATTCTCATTCTTTTGACAGAAGAGGGCGGCCAGACTTAATTTTCACTCTCTGGAGAGGATCTCTTGGATGCTTAGGCTCATTTTCATCTTTTCTAGGGTTTGTTTTCCATATCTTCCATTATTTTCATCTTGGTTCGCCATGACAATGGTGAACTAAACCCTTTTGTTGTTGGGGGAACAATGTAATCTTTTAATACTCTCTTTTATTGAAACTCTTGTTTATTTATATGATTGTCATATGTGTTTATTATCAATTGTTGGGTTCTCATCTGTGCTTAAAGCTTTTATAGTTTAACTCATTCGATAACTGTTATTTGCCTTTATTGATACGGGGACGTACAATAATGTCATGAACTGGTGAGTAATTCCTTGGTTAAGCAATACCACCTAGGGATAGGGGGGTAGGACGATTAATTGTTTTTGCTTCTGTTCAATAATGCATTGCTAGTTGCTAGGGGAGGCTAGGGATAGCAAACCGGTAATTAGTAATAGGCTCTTTTCGTCGAGGGATCGGGTTAAGGGTAGGCCAACAAAGTTTGCATAACAATATGATAATAAAGCGATTTAAACAAGAGGATTAAATAAGAGAGAGCGGATTAGATGAAATTGTAAACCCCCAACAACTCCATTCATTCATACTCTTTTCTCATCAACTGAATCAACGCATTGCATGTTTATTTTGTGTTTTTGCATTCCCACCTATTAATTTTTAATCACAAGTCTTTCGATTTTAATTCACATGAACGATAAGGCCTTTCGAGTCTCATGGGAAGAACGATAATGGGTTATACCATTTATATTACTTGAAACGATATGGTATGCTTGCCATTCCGTTAACAAGTTTTTGGCGCCGTTGCCGGGGACTCGAGGTTTAACTTTTTCAAGTAGTGTGAATTAATTGAATTTGACTTGATTTTATGTTTATTTTTATTTTTGTTCTAATAAATGTTCTCTAGGGTTTTGTGCCTAACTTTTGCAAAATGCAGTACGGACAAGAATTTGATTATATGGGCACTCAATTATACCAAAATAATTTCAATCACTGGTGGGAACCTCACTCATACATGGATCAAAGTCGATATGGACAAGCTGCTGAGCCTCATTTCATGCCTATACAAATAAGTGTAGAATCTGATGAAATTTTTCAGAGGATTATGAGTTCTGAAGTATACCATGTCAAGGGCATAGAGGAGAATATTAAGAATGATGAATTCTTTCCACAAGACATGTATACAAGATTTTCTTCTCATAAAAGCATGGAGGAGAGGCAACCATATCAGTGGCAACAACAATACTCTTCACCAATTGAAACATAGGTGTATGATCAACAACTTTGTCAACAGATAGCTGGTGTGACGGAACAAGTCAAAAACCTTAATGAAAAGTTCAACAAATTTCTGGAGAAGTGCGATTCCCAGAGATATGAAGTTACCTTTAGGAATTTGGAGACACAAATTAAGGAGGTTGTTGATGAGGAGAAGGTAGAGAGAGGTGAAAGAGATAGAAGAAATAGAAACAGAGAAGGTTGTTGTTGAGAAAAAGATAGATGAAGAAAAGATAGAGATAGAAGAGGAGAAAATAGAGGAAGAAAAAGCAGAAAGGTTAAGTGAGGGAGATAAAGATGAGGAGAAAGAAAAAGCAGTGGTTGAGAAAAAAAGAAAAAAGAAGAATATTCTGAGCTAATTATTTGCATTATTAACTGCAGGGAAATTTTGGAGATACATTTTTGGACATTTGAGAGGACATAAATTCATTCAAGACTCTCCACATGGAAAATTTAGAATTAGTTATATTTTAATTTAGTAGTTTAGAATTAATAAAAATTGTAATTTAGAAGTTTAGTTTTTTTTTTTAGACAAACTTGTGCACATTAGGCCAAATTTTGGCAAAATTATGAGGGGCCCAAAGAGTAGGATGACACTTGTCACCCTAGGGTTTCTTTTAGGGTGGACCCCACCCCATTTTTGTAGGACACATGGTTCTAGGGAACCAGCAGCCGCCACTTACTCATTTTATTGTTTTCTTTTGGTTTGTGAACGGAAGAAGGAGCTTACAGACTACTCACGATGTAAGAACGTTTTAATTCTCATTTTTTTTATTCATTGAATGCAGAATGGGTAACACGTTTTTCCTGGATTTCGGATGAAACTTAGGAATACATTTTTTCTTTCTTTTCTTTTATTACGTTAATGTCATTTGAATTAGCTTTTAGAAAAATAATTAATTTAGGAAGTGAATAATGTTACAGAGGGCAAAGGGCTGCAACGTCTAGCTTATGAGGGAAGCACGCTTCCATTTTATTTCATTTCATTGCTTGGTGGGGTCCGGTTGAGATTGAAGAGGTGATTTGATGGAGATTAGGTGTATGGTGTCACGGCTGCAGCTTGATGATGGGATGTTAGCATCTTATTGTTGGCTAGTTTCTTTTATTTTACCTCCTTGATGATATTAGTAGTAGATTAGGTAGAAGGTGGTAGGTGTACGGTGCTTTAATATAGGAAAAGAGGGCAGCAGCTGTTATGTGATGAAGAAAGGGTGTACGGGAAATTTAGAAGCAAACTTGGGGTTTGAAGGAGAATGTGCCACGAATTCAGAATGGTGCAGCACATGATGATGGAAAAAAAGTAGCTCACACGGTGATTTAATTCATTTGGAGATTCCATTTCATTTTGAAGATAGTTGTAGCTGTCTCGTTAACAGGGAATTGGCCAAAAGAGCTTTGGTTCCTTTACTATTCAACTGTCTTTTCTTTGCACTATTGCCATGATTAATTACATTTAATGCTCAGCTCAATGTTGCTTCTTCAATTGATTCAAGCACTGGTAACATTTCATTTAATTCCAACCGTACGGTTTTTCTCAAGTCACAATGCAATGTGCCCTTTCCCTTTTTTTTATTCTTTTCTTAATTGATGCATTAATTTTGCTCATACCATCTGCCATTTCTCTACTGTTCACGCATGTGGTGCACCTTTGCCGTGATGAAGTTGTGTTGGTGGATGTCGTAATGTTCATTACAAGGCTTTAGCTTAATCCTTGCACTTTCATTTTATTTTTCTCTACACGCTTTCTTGCATTGGAACTTTATTCAAGTTGCACGCTTCCATGCTTCTTCCTTCATAATTGCATATTAAATTGTTGTTTCTTGTTGCATTTCTTTAGCATACAATGTATGAGTAACAAATTACCCCTAGGTTCTTTTCCTTAGTGACTTATATTTTCTTTTTGTTTTTATTTTAATTTTAGTCTTTGCTTTAATGATTTTAATTATGTTCAGTTAAGTTTGATTTTCAGTTTTAATTTAGTTCATTTTTAATCGCAAAAACCTTTCACAACCCCCCCACTTCGTGTTTGACCTGATTCTCGAACCACATTTGGTCCTTGAGAGACGACCTAGGGGTCATTTCCTAGCTATCCTGCATTTCTCATATGCAATTAAATTTCCGTGGGTTGCGACAGCCCATCAAATTTTGGCACCGTTGCCGGTGACCAACGGTTCGGTTTTAGGTCTTTGTTATGTTAGTGTGTGTTGTGTCTTGTCTTGTGTTGTGAGTGTGATGTTCTGTTTTATGTGTTCGTTACTGTGTGTTGCATTTAGGTAGCTTTAGTTGCATATTTGCATTGCATTCTTCTTTTCCCCCTTCTTTCTACATCTCTACCTATTTTGGTTATGTGGATATTGTTTCTCCTGTTTGTTACTCTGATTATGATTCTCCTGCTGATTTGTGTGTTGAGAACAATATGATTCCTCCTCCATCTCATGAGAGTGCTCCTAGGGAGCCGTTTCCACTTGGTGAGGAGGATATTCGTTGTGTTTTCAACACTGAACTGATACATTGGCTGCCTAAGTTTCATGGTCTTGCAGGTGAATGCCCACATAGACATTTGGAGGAGTTCTACACATTATGCTCTTTGATGAAACCTCCAGATGTCCCGGATGAAGACATGTTCTTAAGGGCATTTGGGCACTCATTACACGGAGCAACAAAGGATTGATGTTATTGTCTTCCTCCAGGATCCGTCACCAGTTGGGAAGATCTGAAGCATCAGTTTCTAGAGAAATTCTCCATTGTGCGGTATGGTTTTCGCGACGATCCTGGTTGGATTGATCTTAACATGGGATGGCATCGTACTCCTCAGTGTCAACATCAAGAACCACCATTCCAGACTCTTTGTATGCCTTCTTTACCTGTCCAAGAGCAACAACAGCTGCAGTTTCATGAGCCTGACCAGTCTTCATCAGCTGCGGATAGGAAGTTTGAAAGCAAGCTTGATTCTCTTGTGATTTTGGTGACACAGCTGGACCCTGTTTCTCATTATGAGCCTCAAGCTTATGCTACAAACATCTACAACAACAGGCAGTCACATCAGAAAATCAAAGGCAACAACAACAGCAAAAGGCACCTGCCAAATCTTCTACTTCTTCTGAGCCTACATTGAATGAGTTGTGGAGGCAGATGGCCGCGCAGTGCACCGAGGAACAGTCTCAATTTTTAGATGGATCACCATTTCAGGCTGTTCCAATTATTGATGATGTCAGTGCCATCCACATAGGAGATGGGGAGCAGAGCCACAAGCTTACTATTGCGCCATCTACTCTCCCACCCTCCTATCCCTCCCCTCTTGCACTTGAAGATGCAGTTGCTCATTCTGCTGTTGTTGGTGAGATGAATCATGAATCAACATAGGTTTTTTCTAAACTTGAAATTCCACCTGCTTTGCCTAAGTTGTTTATGCATTCAAATATTCTTGATTCTGCTACAGATTCACATGTTAGTGATGATTTTGACATAGAAACTATGAAAACTGAAGATGTTCTAGACTTAGGATTAAATTTTGATCTTTCACAGTTTCATGAAAATTTTAAATGTAGTTGTGAAGTTGGTTCTTGCTCTATTTGTGTTGAAATCGATTCTGTGATACAACCAGCTTCCAACTTTATGATTGGTGATACTAACTGTGAATCTGATAAAAATATTGAGGAACAGGCAGATATGAGTACCACTTTTGAGATAGGTAGACTAGCTTCACTTTCCACCACTTTAGCCACATCCAGGGAAGTGGAGGTAAACATACCTGAGATAGATTCTGTTGTTGATGATTATGCTGATGATGGGTATATTGATGATTATGATGTTGATGAGCATGCTTTTGATTTCCACTCTTTGCATGACGAGAAACAACCTTTGCCATCTTGTCTGAATGTTTATTCTCCATGCACTGAACATGAATATGATTTTGTTGTTGATACTGCTTCTAAATTTGAACTTGATTCATGTTCTGAGGGTATATCTGAGGGTCAGCTTGTTACACTAAGGTTGGGTGTTATACCTCTACATGTTATTTCTGTAGAACCACATTGCACTAACCATGTTGCAGGAGGTACACATGAGTTTAATGAACAAACACCCACAATGGAAGACAAGAGTGATAGTGTACACAAAAGCTTGAATATCAACGGGCACCAGCTGAACCCACTCATCAACAATCACTGCTTCTTAGATCCAGCTGTGGAGGACATCTCCCTGCTTGATCAAATCTGGAGACTGAAGCAATTCCTCCTCAAGACTTCTTTGTTGGATCCGGTGGTGGAAGAGATCTCCCTGAAAGTCCAAAATTGGAAACTGCCACCATGATCAGGGGAGTTTCCTTTTCCCCTCTCCTCTATTTCCCGCTTTTATTGCACTTGTCCATGATTTGTTGATTGTTATGATTTCTGATCTTATGCTTGTGTCACATTGAGGACACTGCGTAGTTTAAGTGTGCTCTATTGGGGGAGATTCTGATATTTCTTTGATTAGTTTATGTTTTCTAAATGTTAATTTTTTTTTTGTTTTCTAGGTAGTTTTTGTTTTGTCTTGTGTATAGTTTTGCATGTTTCTCTTTTTTTTGTGGACTTTGTTTAGGTTGTCAGTTTTTCCTTCACTTCATTGATACTCTGATTTGTTGGATTCCTCGCTTTTCTTTTCTTGGAAAGATGATTACGATGTTTGAGAGGTTGAATTGATTGTGACAGAATTACCCTGTGTGAGATTTGAGCCACTTGATATTCTTTCTTGTGTGTGATGTCTCTTGATTGCTTGCACATATGCCTTGGCTTGAGTCTTTTTGATAATTCTTGATTGATATGCATGTTTGGAAGTGATAAAGGCAGTTTTGTTGTTGAGCCTCTCTAGCCAGATGAGCCTACCTTGATGTGATCCCTTGATAACCCCTTTTGAGCCTATACTTTCCCCATTGGACAATCCTCAACGTGTATCCATCACTCTTCACAGGATGCCAAGCCTATCAGAGCATGCTTCACAGGTTGCCAAGCCTATCACAACAGACTTCACAGGTTGCCAAGCCTTCAGTCAAATACAACAATCTTCACAGGATGCCAAGCCTTCAAGATCAAATACAAAAGCACCTTCTTTGTGCATATGTTGATCACTCAGTGTGCGCAATTGACTCCTCAATCTGAATCTCTCTCAAGAAAGATCACCACGGTCTTCTTGGAGAATTCTTGGAGCTTCCAAAACTGAGAACTTTCTCTGAAACAGGACATTGAAAATGTTAGATCACAAAAGTCTCAGAACAATTCGTGTTCTGATCTATTTATAGTTTTCCTGTCATTCTTAGTCAAATAGCCTACTAATACAGTCGACTGAATTAAAATAGTTATAATAGACAGTCAACACAAAGGCTCCTCAGTCAACCAAATCAATGCACATTTAATACAGTTGACCCAGTCAGTCAATTCTAACTAACTTTTAAAAATATAGCCGTTGGAGCAAGTAGGCATAACTGAATTCCAAAAATAACAGCAATACAGTCGAATAGGTGTTCCACACTGTCGACTGACACTTGAAAAAACACTTTGAAATTCTTTTCATCTCAAAATCTCATCAGACACATGTTCACAAAATCTGTACAAAGATTTTAGCATAGTCGAATCCATTATTAGTGTATTCGACTGAAATAGACCTTTGTCACAACAAATATAAGTTCATAAAAGTGTTTGTGATATTTTCTTCAGAAATGTGCAGAAATAATCAAAATCATTTTATCACACATTTCAATACAAGCATGTTCCAAACATATAACACATAATCATTCATAGGAACACACATTGCAAAATAACAAAACATGTTCAACAAAAGCATTTATCAAATCAGTTTGGTATATCAGCTGAACATGTAATACTGGAACTTATGTACTGTTATTAAGCAATGTGTTGTCATCATCAAAAACCAGTTTGATATAGAGTTTATGTTGTCAACAATCTCAACAAAAATAATACCACAGATAACGGTGTTTTAAACCGTTATCACAACCCCAAATTTAAAACTTTGCTTATCCTCAAGCAAACAAAACATAACTCAGCTCTTCAGAACAATCACTGCACTCACTCAACCCTTTTTCAATCTTTTTCAAAGCAAGAGATCACTTTTATCAAGTTCAGCGTAAGATTTCAGTCAAGATGTGCAAATGTTTTTATGCATTTAACAGGTACTATCCTTAAGAATGATCAATTAACCAAGCAGAGATGCAATCAGAAATTTAGAGAACTATTCCTAAACAGAGAAAGTGTTTCACTCAAGCATTCAAAAGTGTCTCACTCACTCACAGGTGTATGGTGTGGTGTTTCTCTCTGTTGTTACAATGTCACACAAATTAATTTTTCCTTTCATTTAACCACAGTCGAACATACTCAGAAACAAGTTGTCATCACAAGGGTTTTTCATGGCTTGTAACTTGGCTGAGCTAAGAAGGAAATTGGTTTTTCTGGTCAGCAAAGTTCCTTGAGTTAAGAGAGACATTTGTGAATTCTTCTTTCAAGAACAACTTTCTTATCTTTTTCCCAACCTTCCCTTGCAGTGAGCTCTTTCTTTTTCTTCTTTGAATTTTCTTTTCTCACTTTTTCTTTTCTTTTACCTTATGTTTTTCTTTTTCTTTTGATTTCTCACTGCCCGGAGAAGTGGGTTGCCATCTGGCAACCCCAAACTTGAACCTTTATCTGCTCATTGCTTAGAGAAGTGGGTTGCCATCTGGCAACCCCAAACTTAGACCTTTATTAGTAACTCATCAAATGTTCTCAACTTAACTCAAGGCAAATATTTTTCAAAAAGGTTTTTCAAGTCATATCAGGCTCAAGGTTCAAAGGTTAGAACAAATTGTTCTCTTTTCAGTGGGCAAAAGAAATATTTTGAAGGCCAAAAGAATAAAGGATAGCAAAAGATGGCCTTGATTATATGGAACCTGCAAGCAAGTAGTTCAATCACAGAAAATTTGGGCAAAATCATTGTTAACGGAATGACAAGCGTACCATATCGTTTCAAGTAATATAAATGGTATAACCCATTATCGTTCTTCCCATGAGACTCGAAAGGCCTTATCGTTCGTGTGAATTAAAATAGTAAGACTTGTAGAGAAAAATTAATTGGTGGTGAATGCAAAAACACCAAATAAACATGCAATGCGTTGATTCAGTTGACGAGAAAAGAGTATGAATGAACGGAGTTGTTGGGGGTTTACAATTTCATCTAATCCGCTCTCTATTATTTACTCCTCTTGTTTAAATCGCTTTATTATCTAATTGTCATGCAAACTTTCTTGGTCTCCTCTTAACCCGATTCCTCGGCGAAAAGGGCCTATTACTAATTACCGGCTTGCTATCCTTAGCCTCCCCTAGTAACTAGCAACGCATTACCGAACAAAAGCAAAAAAAATTAGTCGTCCTACCCCCCTATCCCTAGGTGGTATTGCTTAACCAAGGAATTACTCACCAGTTCATGACATTACTATACGTCCCCGTATCAATAAAGACAAAGAACAGTTATCAAACGAGTTAAACGATAAAAGCTTTAAGCACAGATGAGAACCCAACAATTGATAATAAACGCATATGAAAATCATATAATTAAACAAGAGTTTCAATAAAAGAGAGTATCAAAAGATTACATTGTTCCCCAACAACAAAAGGGTTTAGTTCACCATTGTCATGGTGAACCAAGATGAAATTAATGGAAGGAATGGAAAACAAATCCTAGATAAGATGAAAAGGAGCCTAAGCATCCAAGAGATCCTCTCTAGAGAGTGAAAATTAGGTCTGACCGCCCTTCTGTCAAAAGAATGAGAATGAAATCGTAACAGGGCTATTTATAACTGAGGAGCACCACAGAAAATAGGCCCAGGCCCATCTGACAACCGCCCGGCGTCGCACTTATGCCGCCCGGTGGTTTGCCCTAAATCGCACCACCGCTCGACGGCAGGGGTCTATCGCCTGGCGTCCACTGCTGGGTGTCTCCTCCTCGCATCGGACCGGCCGACGGTGAATCCTTGTCGCCGGGCGGTTCCTAGACTCTTCTTTTCTTCAATTTTCTTCCTTTTTCTTGAGTCTAAGACCTTCATTTTCAACTCCAATCTTCACTTTTATCAGATTTGCTGCAAAAGAATGCAAAACAAGCATAATATCGCTAAAAACAGCTTTTGATTCTCAACTGACTCATTTATTGAGTTTTACTTGATTCTAAGCTCATTCTAAGCAGTAAAGGGAGTATTTTAGCCTAAAATAGCATATGAAAATAACGGTTTTTCAACCATTATCACAACCCCAAACTTAGAACTTTGCTTGTCCTCAAGCAAACAAACAAAACTAAAATAAAACGAAACTTGGCTTTCTACAATTTCATCTTATAGCTCAACAATCCTAGAGTACATGATGAGAATTACTTGATAAGTCGATATTTTATTGATTTCACTTACTTAATTGTGCTAGAATTAATCAGGGAATTGTGCTTAATTGTCCGGTATTTTCCCGTTTTTCCTAATCATGCTTAATTTGACCGGAAATTCTAATTTTAATTAATTTGAATTTTCTGAGCTAATTATTTGCATTATTATTTTCAGGGAAAATTTTGGAAACACAATTTGGGACATTTGGAGGACACCAAATAAATTCAAGACTCTCTACATAGACATTTTAGAATTAGTTGTATTTTAATTTAGTAGTTTAGACCTTTTAAACAAACACTTGTGCATATTGGGCCATTGTTGGCAAAAATATGAGGGGCCCAAATTGTAGTAGACACTTGGCACCCTAGGGTTTCTTTTGGTGGACCCCACTCTCACACTTTGGAGACACACACAGCATTTTACAGCTACAGCCGTCACACAATTTTTGGGAGGGTGCTGGAACATTGTCTTGGTGCTGGAACGTTGTCTTGGGGCTGGAAGGTGGACTCTCTCGGCTGCACATTTCTTTTGGATAACATTTTTCTTTTTCTTTGAACAATGTTTTTGGTGATGGGTATTGGTTGAAGGAAGAACATTAATTCATTCCCTTTGTGCAACACTGCAGACGTTATCAATGTGCATCTTTCTTTTATTTTCATTTCTTTTCTTTGAATGGAAGAGCAAAGGTGTGTTGTCATGTCCATATGGGTCCATTCATCTTTATATCATTTCTTTTTATTTTCTTGAGAAGGAAGAGAGTGCACAATATCATTGATTGTCAATCTTGCTTTAATTTAGTAGAAGTGTTGTCCCATCATGGTAGGTAAACTAGAGTTTTGGAAAGTCAAGGTCATTGCTTAGAAGAAGATTCACGTGTGTTGTAGTTGAATTTGAGAGAATAGCTTTATTAAATTCCTTGGAAGCAGCGGCTGCAACAGCTTTGAGGAGAGAGAATCGATCATTTTCTTTTGGCTAGGTAGAGTAGGTGAGAGTGAGTCCGTTATTGAGAGTTGCTTCATCATTTTGTTGTTTAATCAATTTGCTTTCTTGGGAAATGGAGTAAAGCTCATAGTCATTGCCTTTGTGGAGGAGATTCAACTTTGTCATTTGGTTTCCATTCAATTTGGTGCAGCACGTTTAACAATTGATGAGATGGGACCACCCTTGTACAATGCTTTTTTTTTCTTTCTTTTCATTTAATTGTTTGGGAGAAACAAATTTGGAGAATGAAGCTCACGGTGGCAGCAAGGAGAACACGTTGCCAATTTGTTTATTGAATGAAAAAATGAATTTGGAAGTTAGTGTGGAAGAGGAGTTCACAGCCAAGGGGTCTATTTTTTTTGCCATTGCAAATTTAATTTCATTTGGTAAAAGTGCTTGGTCACATGAGGTGTTAGATAAATTTATGTCTTCTTATTTTTCTTTGCTTTAAAATATTTTAAATTGCATTTTGAGTTGTTTTTCATTTGCTTAATTTACTATTGCATTTTAATTGTTTTAATTGTGTTTAGATATTTGTCTGTTGCATTGTTCATTTTAATATTTTCATGCACTTTAATGTTTTAAATCAAATTCGATTGTGTTTAATTTTTATTTTTAATTTCGTCATTGCATTCTCAAAACATTTTCAACCCCCCCCCCTTCGTGTAGACCTAAGACTCGAACCACATTTGGTCCTTGAGAGATGACCCAGGAGTCACTTCCTAGCTATACTGCATTTCTCATATGCAATCAAATTTGTGTGGGTTGCAACATCCCATCACTACTCAATTTCAGATCATCAGTGAAATCAAATCAAGATGCATGCATGTTCTCCATTCAATTTAGCTCAAAATTTTCTCAACAGATGTTACACATTATGAATGACCAATCCACTAAGCAAAGATGTAATCATGAAATTTAGAAATTCTTACCAAGCAAGTGTTTCACTCAATCACTCAAGTGTTCAGGGTAGCACTCCACTCTTTATCATTCACAAGTCACATGAAATAAAATTGCCATTCATCTTAAACAATCAACATCTCCACATGCAAATGCCATCAAAAGGACTTTTCCAAGGCTTGTAATGAGGCTGGGCTATCAAGGAAAATTGGTTTTTCTGGATCACAAAATTTTTGAATCAAGAGAGCTCATTTATCATTGAAGGTTCAAGTTCAACTCTCTTTCTTAACCAATCTCACTTGTTTCCCAACTTCTTCCCTTTCCTTTTCCATTGAGCTCATCTTCATGCTTTTCTTTTTTTTTTCTTTTTCTCATGCATTTTTCTTTTTCAACATTTGAGCTCAATGCTCTTCAACTGCTTTTCAATTTCCCCAATACAACCCCAAACTTGAACCTTGTTAAAAAAATACACTTAAGCTCAACCCAACTCAAGGTAAAAATTTCAAATCAAGGGTTCTCATCCTGTTTAAGGCTAAGGTTCAAAAAGGGTATAATCTTTTAAGCATTTTGGGCGAAAATTTGGCTATAGAAGGGTTTTCAAAAATGGCCTTGATCATATGACATTCGCATGCAATTCAATCAATCATCAAGATTAAGGCAATATTATTCATGCTTTACTGTGAACAATACATACAACAAAGAAAACTTTAGAGCTCAATACCTCACACAACATGCTTTCTCACACAAATTCATTCATACACCCTGCTTAGCATCATAATCACAATCATAATTCAACACACATCTGTTTCACAGGATATCAACATCCAACATAACTCAATTATCATCCACATCAAATCATCATCAAATAAGTTCATCACGAAATCTATTCAGTCAAACATCTTCAGAAAAGTATTTAAGCCAAGCATACACATTGAAAATAAAATTCAACCTATTCTAAGAATTTAAAATGCAAAAGTGAGAGAAAAAAAATCTAGGTTGCCTCCTAGTAGTGCTTGTTTAACGTCGCGAGCCTGACCCAAACCTGTTTAGCACTTGTCAGTAAGTGCAAATCCTTCCAACACCCATCGGTAGGTGTGCCTTCTAGTTATCCTTCAGTGGATACCAAAAGTTAGCATCCCTCAGTAGATGCTACCCAAAAATTGTTCAAAAATTTAAAAATTACATGTTCAACAGAAAAAAAATAAAAATAAAAATAAAAATTGTCTTAAATTACAAAATGTGCTTTTCAGCAAATCAACTCTTCTTCTTCACATAGGAGTCTTCATCATCCCACCGACTCAACTTTCTTCTGTCCACTTTTCGAATTGCGGTGGAATATGGCCTTCTAATTTCAACCATTCCTTCCTCTTTGAGCTTCCTGTTGACAATCCACTTCCTGTTTTTGTATCTTACAGCTACTCCCCGCGGAAATGGTTTGTCCTCTGAGTGAGCTGACTCTCCTTCATCAATCTTTTCCTCCTCAAGTGTCTGCAAAATAGTACAACTGTTAAGATGATCATTACCTGTGATGTTTTCTTCTTTTGCAACTTCTCTTCTGGCCTTTTTATATCTGGATCTTTTTCTCACTCTCATCATTTTTTTGTCTTCAGATCCGCTATAAACTAACATTTGGTCTTGATCTCTCAACACTATTCTCCCGTCATAGACACGTATCATCATCTGAGAGGCCCTCATGAATGGTCTTCACAAAATTAATGGGATTCTTCCAGCATTTACCATATCCACCACCAGAAAATCAACCAAGAACTTCAATTCCTCAATTTGAACAATTACGTTTTCCACTATACCAACTGGCTTTTTTATAGATTCGTCTGCAACTATTAGGGTAGTGTTAGCTGGTTTTAGTCTTAGCCCTCCAATCTTCTTGAAATCACTAAAGGGCATCAAATTAACACTTGATCCTGAATCGATCATGGCTCTCCCTATATCCACGTTATTGATAACACACGGAAGAGTCAAATTCTCTAGATCCTTCAATTTTTGTGGATGGTCTTTCTTCCTTGGTTTAACAAACTGTGCCTGATCTTCTTCTTCCTCATCAAGATCAATTATCTCACCAAGATAGTATTTGATCCTCTTATCATATTCAGGCATTTGTGGAAACGCTTCAGGAATGACAGTTACCCCATTAAAGATTTCACGGAATGGTTCTTGGTGACTCTCCTGTTTTCTTTCCTTTTTCTCTTCTTTCTCTTCACAATTCCTCTGCTTATTAAATTTATCATTATGAATCATCTCTTCATCTTCATCTTCACTGCTCCCAATTTCAATTATTTCCTCTACTGGCCTCCTTTTACTTCTTGTCATAACAACTTTGCACTCATCTTTGGGGTTAACATCAGTGTTAGCCTGAAACTGATTCTTCTCTGTGGTGTCAACCCTTTTAGACAGCTGCCCAATCTGCATCTTCAGTGCTCTAAAACTAGCTTGGTCACTCGCTTGTTGAGACTCATAGACTTTCAAAAATTTATCAAATCGGTCAGTTAATTCTCTGACTGTCTCTGTCAAGCTGCTCACCCGCTGCCACAAAGGTGAAGGTTGTTGCTGCCGGAAGCTTCCTACCTGCCCAGAAGAATTGTTCTGATTTTGTCTAATACTGGGGTGGTTCTTCCAACCTTGGCTAGAATTGCCTTGGTTAAAATTACCTTGCTTATACTGGAACTGGGCTCCCATATAGTTGACATCCTGCTGCATTTCCTCAGTGAAAGCGCATTGACCATTGATGTGGTCACCACCGCATAAATCGCAAAGTTGTTGAGTTTGGGAAATATTTCTTAACCCTGTTGGAAATTCAGAAAGGACCTTTGTTAGCTTGTCCAATTTTTGGTTAAGAAGATGATTTTGCGCAACCATTGCATCACTAGCAAGGAGATGCAAGACTCCTCCTTTCTGTACGCCCCTCTCACTTTGAGACACTTCATTCAGAGTCATCTCCTCGATCAAATCATAGGCTTCGTCTTTAGTCTTCCTATTTATACTGCCTTCAGCTGAGGCATCCAACTGTTTACGGAATGACAAGTGTACCATATCGTATCAAGTAATATAAATGGTATAGCCCATTATCGTTCTTCCCATGAGACTCGAAAAGCCTTATCGTTCGTGTGAATCAAAATCGTAAGACTTGTGAAAGAAAAATTAATAGTCGTGGTGAATACAAAGACAGAAAATAAACATGCAATGTGTTGATTAAATTGACTAGAAAAGAGTATGAATGAATGGAGTTGTTGGGGGTTTACAATTTCATTTAATCCTCTCTCTCTTATTTACTCCTCTTGTTTCAATTGCTTTATTATCTAATTGTTATGCAAACTTTCTTGGCTTCCCCTTAACCCGATCCCTCGGCGAAAAGGGCCTATTACTAATTATCGGCCTGCTATCCCTAGCCTCCCCTAGCAACTAGCAACGCATTACAAACAGAAGCAAAAACAATTGGTCGTCCTACTCCCATATCCCTAGGTGGTATTGCTTAACCAAGGAATTACTCACCAGTTCATGACATTACTGTACGTCCCCGTATAGATAAAGACAAAGAACAGTTATCAAATGAGTTAAACGATAAAAGCTTTAAGCACAGATGAGAACCCAACAATTGATAATAAACGCATATGAAAATCATATAATTAAACAAGAGTTTCAATAAAAGAGAGTATCAAAAGATTACATTGTTCCCCCAACAACAATAGGGTTTAGTTCACCAAGATGAAAATAATGGAAGATATGGAAAACAAACCCTAGAAAAGATGAAAAGGAGCCTAAGCATCCAAGAGATCCTCTCCAAAGAGTGAAAATTAAGTTTGGCCGCCCTCTTCTGTCAAAAGAATGAATTGGAAATCGCAACAGGGCTATTTATAACTGAGGAGTGCAACAGAAAATAGGCCCAAGCCCATCTGACAACCGCCTGGCGTCACACTTTGCCACCCGGCGGTGTACCCTAAATCGCGCCACCGCCCGACGGTTTCCCTTGTGCCGCAAAACCGCTCGGTGTCAGGGGTCTACCGCCCGGCGTCCTCTGCTGGTGTCTTCTCTTCCCGTCAGACCGCCTGACGTCAGGGGTCTGCCGCCGGGCGGTACTTAGACTCCTTTTTTCTTCAATTTTCTTCCTTTTCCTTGATTCTAGGACCTTCATTTTCTTCCCCAATCTTCACTTCCATCAGATTTGCTGCAAAACAAAGCAAAACAAGCATAATATCGCTAAAAACAGTTTTTGACTCTCAACTGACTCATTTATTGAGTTTTACTTGATTCTAAGCTCATTCTAAGCAGTAAAGGGAGTATTTTAGTCTAAAATATCATATGAAAATAACGGTTTTTCAACCGTTATCAATCATTCATGCTTCCAGAGTAACAACAATTATTTAAGAACAACTCTGAGGCTCAAAACTCACACAGGTAAGCTCACAAGTTCTCAAATTCACAAAAACAACATGCTCAGTATCTCAATCAAACTTTATCTCAAGCACCTGTCTCACAAATCTCTCATGCATCATCTCAACCTCAATCAGACACTAAAACTTTCAAAAGGCAAACTTCTCACACTAAACAGAGCACAGTTGAATCAAGGCATATCAGTTCATTCAAGCAGAGCACACAAAAATAAACACACATTAAAACCACAAATAAAAATTAAAAATTAAAAAGTAAAGGTTCAGGGCATTGGGTTGGCTCCCAGCAAGCGTTTCTTTAACGTCACTAGCTTGACCCAATAGGCTCCTGTCACATCAACCAGTTGTATGACTGTGAAGAGGCGCTCCACCTCACCACCCAAGTAGCGCTTCAGGCTGTTGGGACAAATCGGCAAGTGTACTAAGTCGCACAAGTAATATAAAATGGTAAGACCAAGTATCATATCCCAAAGGACTCTCGGCGCTAAACAGCTATGTGAAAGCAAAATTAATTAAGACTTAGAGAACGAAGATCATGGATTTGTTGTGCAAAAAGAATAAAATAAAGCAAAGTAAAAATTGATCAGTGGCAAAAGAGCACAGAGATGAACGGAGGTTGATTGATATGAGATGGTTCTATTGTTGGGGTTAGACTTCACCAAGTTCCCTCTCATGTATATAAGAATTCTTCTTTATTCATTAATGCCAACGTCCCTCACTAAAACACTTAAACCCGATCCCTCGGTAAATAAGCTTGTCCCTAGTTTCTAGTTCATATGATTCCTAGCATTCCTGGTAAAAAGATGTGAAGATCAAGAGGTTAAGACGACTAAGACTCACACCGTCATCCCTGAGCAATATAACCCTTAGGAGTAATTTAACAAGGACCTGAATTGTAAGGAACCTCCTGGCACTCATGCAACTCACAGATCATGCCATTGTATAGGTAAAATCAAATCAGAGCAGAATCAGGGCCCGATCCAGGTAAAACATGCTCAAGCGTCGCAAGGAGATCGCCTGGGCGTGAATTGAGGCTTCTGTAGGGCTTGGGCGCCAGTTTTGGGCGCCTGGGCTATGAACGTCTGCCGCCCGGGCGCCAGGTCCACCGCCCGAGCGGCGAGCGGTGATTTTTTCTCGCAAATTTTGCGCTCCTGTCGCCTGGTGCTCGCCTGGGCTTCGAGTTTTCTCCCTTCTTGATGTCTTTTTGACCCTTTTTTGAGCTCTATCTTCATGGCTCTTCATTCCTTCTTCCTATATAGCTTCAATCTTTGTTAAAACAAGGGGGAATTGTCAGAAAATAGTTAAAATCAACCTCAACTCTCTTATTCACACAATTAATTGTAAACCAATGAGTCCAAGCAAGTTTTTGAGTGAAAAAGGTTGCTTTTAGTGTTAAAATAACACCACAGATAACGATGTTTTAAACCGTTATCACAACCCCAAACTTAAAACTTTGCTTGTCCTCAAGCAAACAAAACATAACTCAGCTCTCAAGAACAATCACTGCAATGACTCAACCTTTTCCCAAAAACTTTTCAAAACAAGAAGTCACTTTCATCAAGTACAACATATGATCTTAGTCAAGATGTGCAGATGTTTCAGTGCATTTAATAGGTACTCTCCTTAAGAATGATCAATCAACCAAGCAGAGATGCAATCAGAGATTCAGAGAACTAATCCTCACCTAGGGAAAGTGTTTCACTCAAGCACTAAAAAATATATCACTCAAGCATTTAAAAGTGTCTCACTTACTCACAGGTGTATGGTGTGGTGTATCTCTCTGTTCCTACTTGTCACACAAATTAGTTTTGCCTTTCATTTAACTACAATCAAACATGCTTACAAACAAGCTGTCATCACAAGGGCTTTTTCCTGGCTTGTAACTTGGCTGGGCTAAGAAGGAAATTGGTTTTTCTGGTCAGCAAAGTTCCTTGAGTTAAGAGAGACATTTGTGAAATCTTCTTTTTAAGAACAACTCTCTTATCTTTTTGCTAGCCTTCCCTTGTAGTGAGCTCTTTCTTTTTGAATTTTCTTTTTCTCACATTTTCTTTTCTTTTTGCCATTTGCTTTACTTTTTCTTTGATTGCTCACTGCCAGAGAAGTGGGTTGCCTTCTGGCAACTCCAAACTTAGAACTTTATCATTACCTCATCAAATGTTCTCAGCTTAACTCAAGGTAAAGATTTTTCAAAAAGGTTTTTCAGGACATGCATAAGGCTCAAGGTTCAAATGTTAGAACAAATTGTTCTATTTTTAGTGGGCAAAAATATTTTGAAGGCCAAAAGAATAAAGGGATAACAAAAGATGGCCTTGATCATATGGAACCTGTAAGCAAGTAGTTCAATCACAGAAAATTTGGGCAAAATCATTCATGCTTTGAGAGTAACAACAATTATTTAAAAATAACTCTGAAGCTCAAGACTCACACAGGTAAGCTCACAAGTTCTCAAATTCAGAAAAACAACCTGCTTAGTATCTCAATCAAACTTTATCTCAAGCACCTGTCTCACAGATTTTTCATGCATCATCTCAACCTCAATCAAACACTAAAATTTTCAGAAAGCAAACTTCTCACACAAAACAGAGCACAGTTGAATCAAGGCAGATCAGTTCATTCAAACAGAGCACATAGAAATTAAGACAAAATAAAAGGAAACACACATTAATTAACAATGACAGAATTTTAGAAGTCTAAACAACCACAGCAATCAAAGTACAAAAATAGAAATCCTATTCTACGAGTGGCATCCATCAGTAGATGCCAAGTACATCTCTCATTAATCCTCCCCCTCAGAGTCATATCCCATAGCTGAGGTCCTAGCTGCGCTATCTCCACCACCTCCTTGTGTTGGGTCTGCGGGCCATGCTACTCTGGCTGCAAACTATTCTTGAGAGATGAAATGTCTCTCGGGGAAGGCAATCATTAGTGTCCTCAGTAGCTCCTGCTCCCCTCTGTAGAGAGCAGTCATCCGTGCCTCCATTAGGGACATATACATGTCCCTCATCTGAAATGGGCAACCTCATGAGCTGGTGGCGGTCCCGTGTATGCCTCTAGCTCCTATGGTGGCATCCTGGGTAGGGCCTGCCCCTCATCTATATAGTGGTAAGCAAAATAAGAGTCATCCAACTCCTTTCTTGGACTCTCTAGGGGTGGTGTAGACACATCAACACCCATCATCTCATAAAGATGGGTGATCAGAGAGGGGTGCCCCAAAGGAGTCCTGGTGTGTAAGTTGCGGGCACAACTCTTGATTTCTTCAGCAATCACTGCGCCTATGTTGATGTCACGTCCACTCAGTATGCAGTATAGGAATATAGCCCTTGGGCTGGTAATGTCAGATACATGGGAGCAGGGGAGGATGTTGGCCTGTGTGAAGGTCATCCAGTACCTAGCCACTGGAATCAAGGATGCCCTCTTGAGGTGGATAGGGGCCCCAGATCTGCTTAACTCAAAGTGTCCTCCTGGCAGGCATAAGGTTCTCTCTACATCTGCATAGTCAGCTCCCTCAGTCATGGTCTGCTCATATTGGCACATGCCTCTTTCCCAATCGGTGCCCAGAAATGTGTTGATGGTGTTGGCATCAAAGGGGATCTTCCTGCCCCTCACATAGCTAGAATATGTTTCTGGTTCACCACCCAAGGCCCTGGCATTGGTGTAGAATTCTCTCATAATGGCGGGGTTGGCTGAGGCAGGATAAGTGGTCAGGTTCAACCAGCCTCTGTTGGTGAACTCTCTCCCAAACTGAGGAGCTGAAGCAGCAATCAACCCTACTTTCCGCACCAAGAGCAGTTTCTTATTCTCCACAATTCCAAAGTACCTTGCATGGGTTGGTGTTCTAAACTGATGGGAGTGGAACCGCTCGGTTTCTTTTCTTTTGCTGCCAGCAGTTCTAGGTCTTCTAGAGCCTGAAGCCATTCCTGTGCAAAGAATCACTAATAAAGCCAAAAATTGTTGGCTATTAGTCAAGGATTTCGTGGCTCGGCTTCTCACTCTTCAGATGAAAGGAACACAGCACTGCAAGGTAAGAATCAAAGGAAGCAACAAAAAAATTGGAAATCATGCACAGCGCTGGTCGCCCGGGCGACCAATCCCACCGCCTGGGCGTCGCGCACTTCACTTGCTTTTTTTAGCCCCTTTTTATGGGGTTTCAATCGGTTAAACAGTGAAGGATAAGAGCAACATCCAATTGAGGCTAAATTCCCCTTTTAATTCGATCAATTTCATCACCACTTTGTAAACCCCCTTTTGAAAATGTGCAACTTTTTGGTATGGTTTTGATCAATGAAAGCATGGAGTTGCAACACTTACCTTGGGTGTGAGCATAGAAGAAATCGAAAGTGAAGTGGGAGTAACTTCCTTGGCGAATTGGTTGCCCAAGAGTGGAGGTCTAGGGCTTGATGGATTTTAGGAAAGGGGGGTAGTGCTTCAGGAGTGTTTGGAGGTCTATGGTGGTGGAACATTGATTGTGGGGGCTTAGGCAAGACCCTAGGAATAACAGGGGATGGATTTGGGTTGGGCTCGCTTGAGCTACAAACCTTAATTTTAAATCTGCTGTCGCCGCCGCCCGGGCGTCGCGTTCCTTTTTTTTTTCTTTTTTTAAATTAAAAATAATGAAAAAAAAAAATTACATCAAAATACTGGGTTGCCTCCCAACAAGCGCTTCTTTAACGTCACTAGCTTGACCTGGTCACCTGCATTCTTTAGTGGATGCTTTCCTATCTGCAGATCCCCGGTGTTTCACTTCATTGAGCAACTTCTTCTTTTTGTTGAATCTTTTTAGAAATTTGATATACACTGGGACCTGTTGCAGTGTCCTAATCATAGGAGCTTTAATCTTCAATTTCTTGGAGATTTTCATGAAGCGCCCAAATTATTTCTTCTTTTTCTTTTGTTGATCCTTCTTTGAGTTAGGAAGGGTTTTTTATATGAATCTACTCTTTTGTTTTCACTCTTCCCCTCTCTCTTTTTCTTCTTGGGATGCTCCTTAGGACACAAGGGGCTTTTCTCAATTTTCTTTTCTTCTCTTTCAACCCCTTTCTTTTTCTTCTTCTGGATCATTTTCTTTCAAACCTTCTTTGTCTTCTCTCTCTATTTTTATCTCTTCTTCTTTCTCTTATGCCTCATCTGGAGCTTTGTCATTTTCAATGACAACATCTTTGCACTTCTTATCAGGCTTCTCATTGTTTGTGATCTCATTCAGCATTTGACTTAAGATCTTGCACTGATCCCCAAAATTTGGTGATGAGGCTTGGATATTCTTCGGGAATGAGATAGAGTCTTGCAAGAACTGCTGGAGGGTTTCCTCAAGCTTTGTAGAGCTATCATCTTGTGGTGGAGTATTGAATAGTCCTCCAACTTGCTCATATTGATTTTGATTTGTGCTTGGGAAAGGTTCCCATCAGTAGTTGTAATCATCCTGGTAGAATTGCATCTGTTAGATCATATTGTGAGGCCAGCACAAAAATTTCTTAGAGAGGTTGTTAGCACAAATTAAAATGAATAAAACAAAAATGGAAAGTATGGATTTGAAAAAATAAAAGTGGGAAGGATAAAATAAAATCAAATAAAGCCAAAATTAATCAAGATTCACACAAATGGAATAGCTTAAACCATGAGTCCCCGACAATGACGCAAAAACTTGTTGAGACAAATCAGCAAGTGTACCGAGTCGCACAAGTAATATAAAATGGTAAGACCAAGTATTGATGAGTGAATATTTTCTTGATTTCACTTAGTTTATTGTGCTAGAATTAATCAGGGAATTGTGCTTAAATGTCCAGTATTTTCCCGTTTTTGCTAATTGTACTTAATTTGATCGAAAATTCTAATTTTAGTTAATTTGAATTATCTGAGCTAATTATTTGTATTATTAATTGCAGGAAAATTTTGGACATACATTTTGGGACATTAGGAAGGACACCAAATAAATTAAAGACTCTCCACTTGGACATTTCAAATTTAATTATATTGCAACTTAGTAGTATAGAATATTTTTAATTGAACTTATGCACAATGGGCCATTGTTGGAAAAAATATGAGGGCCCAAAATTGTAAGACACATCACCTAGGGTTTTTATTATGGGTGGATCCCACCCATTTTAGGACACACGACCTTAGAGCAAGGGGCAGCCGTCACTTACAAAAAAGGGTCCCGAGAGTTCAAATAAAAAGGCTTGGAACATTTCCTTTGCACGGTTTTTGCTGGAAACAATGGAGGAGCCGTAACTTTTTTTTCTCTGCAGATTTTAGCTTTTGGATATTTTTTGGGGTGCAAGTGCTGGAATGTCTAAGGGCACTTAGCTTGGAACCATGTTCGTTTTTTCTAATTTTGGTTGAATGAAAATGTCGCCACTCACTTTTCTTTGCTTGGATACTATGCTTATGCTTGAAGCATGTTTTCGCTATTGGATTTTGGTTGATTGAATGCACGGTCCAGCCACTACCTTCTTAGTTTTTGGAGAGAACGCTGCTTTCATTTTTATTTTGGTGCTTGATTTTATTTGGAAGAGGACACACTGATTGGTTGTTGAAGTGGATGCACATACGGTGACAAATCAATTTGGCTTTGAGAATGAGAAAAGCGCTGACTTAGTTTGTGGTGCTCACGGGTTGCGTTTATTGTTGGGAAGGATTTCTTTCTTTTTTTATCATTTGGCTACTTGGAGAAAGCTTGAGGTGTCATGAGGAGAAGCGTTTTCATTTTTCATTCCGAGAAAAGCACAATTTCTTTCTTCACAGGACTTTCACTTGGTCATTGTGCATGGCCTGGCTTGGAGAGGAGACATATGGATGATTACATAAAAGGGAAACAACACTCTATGAGCAGCGAATGCATTTGGCTTTACGAGAAAACGCTTATTTAATTTGGTTAAGCACACAACTCACTCATTTTACTTAATTTAACTGTTAGGCGTTTTTAACTTATTGTTTCAGTGATGAATTGCCTTTTCAACTCTTTAGTTTACTTGTTGTATTTTCATTTTATTTTACTATTCACGCACCTTATCATTGAATGTTTTATTCTAGTATTTTCAATTACTTTAATAACGTTTATTATGTTCGTTTGTGATAATTTAGTTGAGATGTTAGCTTAGGTTAGTCGAGTTGGTCATTAGCGATATTATAATGTTTCCTTGAGATTTTTGGACTGTAATTGTGTTTGCACTCTGACTTGGTTAATGTGAAATCTGTATTTGCACTTGCAATTGGGTATACACTTAGTTGCCTAGTTGGTGTTGAGTCTTCGCTTAATTGATGAAACTTCATGGTATAAATTGGATTTGATGTTAACATTGCGTTCGCTTAGTTCGCTTTTATGCAAACATGATTAGCCTTCGCTTAGTTGGTTAACTGTGTTGGATTAGAGGTTTCAGTCGCCGCTTTATTTTGTTGATCTGTGATTGGAAGCATAGTAATCAAGTTAATGACCAACCACTTTCATTCTATGTTTGATTTCTGTTTACATTTCTGTTTACATCTGTGTTTTAATTTAATTCATTTGCGTTCACAAACCTTTCACAACCCCCCCACTTCGTGTTTGACCTAATTCTCGAACCACATTTGGTCCTTGAGAGACGATCTAGGAGTCACTTCCTAGCCTACACTGCATTCTTTATGCACAATAAATTTGCATAGGGTGCGACACCCATCAAATTTTGGTGTCGTTGTCGGGGACCAACAGTTCGATTTTAGGTCTTTTATTGTGTTAGTGTGTGTTGTGTTTTGTCTTGTGTTGTGAGTGTGTTGTTCCATTTTGTGTGTGGTGTCATGTGTGTTGCATTTAGATAGTTGTAGTTGTATATTTTTACTGCATTCTTCTTTTCCCCCCTTCTCCCTTTCTACATGTCTACCTATTTTGGTTGTGTGAGTAAAGCTTATTCTGCCTATGATTATGATTCTCCTGCTGATTTCTGTGTTGAGAACAATATGACTCATCCTCTCATTCTTGAGAGTGCTCTTTGGGAGCCAGCTTCACTTAGTGAGGAGATGTTCATTGCGTTCTCACCCTTGGACTGATACATTTGCTGCCTAAGTTTTATGGTTCTCTAGGTGAATGCCCATATAGACATTTGGAGAGGTTCCAACCCATTTGCTCTGTAAAGAAACCTCCACATGTCCCTGATGATCACATTTTCTTAAAGGCATTCCCGCATTCAGTAGAAGAAGCAGCATGGGGATGGCTTTATTATCTTCCTCCAGAATTCAAGGCCACTAGGGAAGATCTTAAGCATTTGTTTTTGGATAGATTCTACCCTACTCAGCATCATTATGATTCATATAGCAGTGATATTGGGTGGACTGATCCTAACTTGGGATGGTATGGTACTTCACAGCATCAATATCAAGAACCACCATTCCAGAATGCTTGTATGCCTCCACCAGTCCAGGAACCACTGCAGCTGCAGTTTCATGAGCCTACCCAGTCTTCATCCGCTGTTGACAGGAATTTAGAAAGCAAGCTTGATTCTCTTTTGAGTTTGGTGACACAACTGGCGTCCAACCAGAAACCAACACCTTCATCTGCATCTATTGCACAACTGTGTGCTATATGTCCTTCCAGTGACCACTATACGGATGTCTGTCCTTCTTTGCACCACCTGGTTGCTCTTGATGCGCCTCAAGCTTATGCTCCAAACATCTACAACAACAGGTAGTCACAACAGCAAAATTAGAGGCAACAACAACAACAAGAGGCACCTACCCAACCAACTACCTAATCTTCTACTTCTTCTAAGCCTACATTGAATGAGTTGTGGGGGCAATGGCCAGGCAGTTCATTTAGGAACAGTCTCAAGCTTTAGAGGGATCATCATTTCAGACTGTTCAGATTCTTGATGATGTTAGTGCCATTCACATAGGAGATGGGGAGCAGAGTCATGAGCTTACTACTGCGCCATCTACTTTCCCACATTTCTGTGGCACCACATTGCACTAACCCTGTGTTAGGAGGTACACATGAAGTTGACCAACACACACCCACGGTGGAAGACAAGGGTGCCGGCATACATAACAGTTTGAAGATTAATAGGCACCGGCTGAACCCACTCATCAACAATAACTCCTTCTTAGATCCAGCTGTGGAGGACATCTCCCTGCTTGATCAAATTTAGAGAATGAATCAATTCCTCCTCAAGACTTCCTTGCTGACTCCAGTGGTGGAGAATATCTCCCTAACAGTCCAAAATTAGCAACTGCCACCATGACCAGGGGAGTTTTCTTTTTCCTTTTCCTCCTTTGCTCACTTTTATTGCACTTGTCCATGATCTGTTGACTATTCTGATTTATGATCTTATGCTTGTGACACATTGAGGACATTGTGTAGTTCAAGTGTGGTCTATTGGGGGAGATTCTGATTTTTCTTTGATTAGTTTATGTTTTCTACATTAAATTTTTTGTTTTCTAGGTAGTTTTTGTTTTGTCTTGTGTACAATTTTACCTGTTTCTCTTGATTTCAGGACTTTGTTTAGGTTGTAGATGCGTCTTTCACTTCATTGATACTCTGATCTGTTGAAATCCTTATTTTTCTTTGCTTGGAAGATGATTACGATGTTTGAGAGGGTGATTTGATTGTGACAGAAATACCCTGTGTGAGATTTTGAGTCACTTTATGTTCTTTCTTGTGTGTGATATGTCTCTTGATTGCTTGCACATATGCCTTCGCCTGACTCTTGTTGATGATTCTTGATTGATATGCAAGTTTGAAAGTGATAAAAGCAGTTTTGTTGTTGAGCCTCTTTAGCCAAATGAGCCTACCTTGTTTTGATCCTTTGATAAACCCACTACAAACCCTTAAAAATCACGAAAAACCCCTAAAAGCACTTATAAACCCCTAAAAATTCATTATATACCCTTAAAAACCACTAAAAACCCTAAAAACACTAATAAACCCCACAAAAACCACTATAAACCGTTAAAAACACTTAAAAGCACTTATGAACTCCTCAAAAACCACTATAAACACTTCAAAACCCTAAAAACACTGATAAACCCTTCAAAAACCACTATAAACCCATAAAAGCCACTAAAAACTAAAAACACTTATAAACCCCTCAGAAACCATTATAATCCCTTAAAAACCATTAAAAATCCCTAAAAACACTTATGAACCCCACAAAAACCACTATAAACCCACATAAACCACTAAAACCCCCTAAAAACACTTATAAACCTAATAAAAACCATTGTAAACTCCTAAAAACACCCAAAAATGCTTAAAAACACTCATAAACCCTTAAATACCACTAAAAACCCCTAAAACCACTTATAAACTCCTCAAAAACCGTTATAAATCATCAAAAACCACTCAAAACCCATGAAAACACATACAAACCTCTTAAAAACTACTATAAACCCTTAAAAACCACTAAAAACCCCAAAAAAGTACTTATAAATATCTCAAAAATCACTATGAACCATTGAAAACCACTAAAAATCCTGAAAGCACTTAAAAACCCCTCAAAAATCACTATAAACCCTTAAGAACTACTAAAAACCCCTAAACAATCTTATAAATCTCTTAAAAACCATAATAAACCCTTAAGAACCCCTACAAACTTATAAACCCCTCAAAAACCACTATAAACCCTTAAAAACCACTAAAAACCTAAAAACACTTATAATTTCCTCAAAAACAAATATAAACTCTTAAAAACCAGTAAAAATCCCTAATAACACTTATAAACCCCTTAAAAACCATTATAAACCCTTCAAAACAACTAAAAACCCCTTCAAACACTTATAAACTCATTAAGAATCACTATAAACCCTTAAAAACCACTAAAAACACTTATAAAACCCTCAAAAACAAATATAAATCCTTAAAAACCACTAAAACCCCATAAAAACACGTATAAACCCCCAAAAAACCATTATAAACCCCTAAAAATCACTATAAACAACTAAAGACACTTATAAACCCATCAAAAACCATTATAAATCCTTAAAAACGACTAGAAGCCCCTAAAAACACATATAAACCTCTCAAAAATCATTATAAACCCCTAAAAATCACTACAAACCCCTAAAGACACTTATAAACCAATAAAAAACCATTACAAACCCTTAAAAACCACTAAAACCCCTAAAGACACTTATAAACCCCTCAAAAACCATTATAAACCCTTAAAAACAACTAAAAACCTCTTAAAACACTTATAAACTCATTAAGAATCACTATAACCACTTAAAAACCGCTAAAAACATCTAAAAACACTGATAAATCCCACCAAAACCAATATAAATCCTTAAAAACCACTAAAAACCCTAAAAACACGTATAAACCCTTCAAAAACCATTATAAACCCCTAAAAATCACTAGAAACCCCTAAAGACACTTATAAACCTATCAAAAACCATTATAAATCATTAAAAACCACTAGAAGCCCCTAAAAACACATATAAATCCCTCAAAAACCATTATAAACCCCTAAAAATCACTAGAAATCCCTGAAGACACTTATAAACCCATCAAAAACCATTATAAACCCTTAAAACCCACTAAAACCCCTAAAAACCCTAAAAACACTTATAAATCCCTCAAAAACAATTATAAAGCCTTAAAAACGACTAGAAACCTCTAAACACACTTATAAACCTCTCAAAAATCACTATAAACCCTAAACTCATTTTTAAACGCTTCAAAAACCACTAAAAACCATTAAAGCCCATAAAAATCCCTTAAAAGCATTTATAATCCCTTCAAAACCCAATATAAACCCTTAAAAGCCACAAAAAACCACTAGACACACTTATAAACCCCTCAAAAACCATTATAAAACCCTAAAAACCACCAAAAATGCCTAAAAACACTTATAAACCCCTCAAAAACTATTATAAACCCATAAAAACCACTAAAAACTCCTAACATCACTTATAAACCCCTCAAAAACCGTTATAAACCCTCAAAAACCACTAAAAACCCATGAAAACACATATAAACATCTTAAAAACTATTATAAACCCTTAAAAACCACTAAAAACCCTTAAAAGGTACTTATAAATATCTCAAAAATCACTATGAACCATTGAAAACCACTAAAAACCCTGAAAGCACTTATAAACCCCTCAAAAACCACTATAAACCCTTAAGAACTACTAAAAACCCCTAAACAATCTTATAAACCTCTTAAAAACCATAATAAACCCTTAAGAACCCCTAAAAACTTATAAACCCCTCAAAAACCACTATAAACCCTTAAAAACCACTAAAAACCTAAAAACACTTATAATCCCCTCAAAAACAAATATAAACCCTTAAAAACCAGTAAAACTCCCTAATAACACTTATAAACCCCTTAAAAATCATTATAAACCCTTAAAAACAACTAAAAACCCCTTCAAACACTTATAAACCCATTAAGAATCACTATAAACCCTTAAAAACCACTAAAAACCCCTAAAAACACTTATAAAACCCTCAAAAACAAACATAAATCCTTAAAAACCGCTAAAACCCCCTAAAAACACGTATAAACCCTCAAAAAACCATTATAAACCCCTAAAAATCACTAGAAACCACTAAAGACACTTATAAACCCATCAAAAACCATTATAAACCCTTAAAAACGACTAGAAGCCCCTAAAAACACATATAAACCTCTCAAAAATCATTATAACCCCTAAAGATCACTAGAAACCCCTAAAGACACTTATAAACCAATCAAAAACCATTATAAACCCTTAAAAACCACTAAAACCCCTAAAAACACTTATAAACTCCTCAAAAACCATTATAAACCCTTAAAAACAACTAAAAACCTCTTAAAACACTTATAAACTCATTAAGAATCACTATAAACCCTTAAAAACCCCTAAAAACACTTATAAACCCCACCAAAACCAATATAAATCCTTAAAAACCACTAAAACATCCTAAAAACACGTATAAACCCTTCAAAAACCATTATAAACCCCTAAAAATCACTAGAAACCCCTAAAGACACTTATAAACTCATCAAAAACCATTATAAACCATTAAAAACCACTAGAAGCCCCTAAAAACACATATAAATCCCTCAAAAACTATTATAAACCCCTAAAAATCACTAGAAATCCCTGAAGACACTTATAAACCCATCAAAATCCATTATAAACCCTTAAAGCCCACTAAAACCCCTAAAAACACTTATAAATCCCTAAAAAACAATTATAAAGCCTTAAAAGTCACTAAAAACCTCTAAAAAAACTTATAAACCTCTCAAAAATCACTATAAACCCTAAAATCATTTTTAAACGCCTCAAATACCACTAAAAACCCTTAAAGCCCATAAAAATCCCTCAAAAGCACTTATAATCCCTTCAAAAACCAATACAAACCCTTAAAAGCCACAAAAAACCACTAAACACACTTATAAACCCCTCAAAAACAATTATAAACCCTTAAAAACCACTAAAAGCCCCTAAAAACACTTATAAACCTCTCAAAAACTAATATAAACCCTTAAAAATCTCTAAAACCGCCTAAAAACACGTAGAAACTCCTCAAAAACCATTATAAACCCCTAAAAATCGCTACAACACGTGATTCAAGTGTTAGAAAGGTTAGTCAGTCCTACACATCCCTACTGAAACAATTTTTCTTCTTTTACCAATGATTATTTTTTTCAAAAGAATATATGATATAAATTTTAAAATATAAATTTATTAAAACAATTTGCTAAATATATCATACTAAAATACTACATTACTTAAATGTGGAAAATCACCTTCGTTCAACTATTACAAAATTCAAAAACTAATATTAAAAATTATATATATCATCTTTCGTCAAATGTAAAATTTCTTCTAATGCTCAGTTATGATCTATATAGAGCATTTGTTCCATCGAGAAATTTACATCTTTGTTTAAGCTGAAATGCAACAAATGTGTTATTGTTAGTTGACCATATTTAATGTGCCACATTATATCATTAGTGAGCAAAATTTAAATAATTAATGGTAAATTAGAAATATGCAGTTAGTCAAGTTTGAATAATCAATGATGAAAAACAAGTAAGTTGGTATAATGTATCAAACTAAACAAAAATAAATAAATTTTTAATTTATGACACTATTTGAAATTAAAACTTTCAACTTATGACATTAAAAGTTTAATATATTATGAACAATATTGATTATATCAGCAAAAAATTTTAATCAAAATTTATTTTTAAACTATATTAAGTTAACCTACATTTATTTAGGTAGAGTCTATCTATGATAAAATTTATTTTGGGTAGAGTCTATCTGGGATAGAGCCTATCTGAGGTAGAGCCTATCTGGGGTAGAGCCTATCTGGGGTAGAGCCTATCTGTGGTAGAGCCTATGTGGGGTAGTGCCTATCTGGTGTAGAGCCTATCTAGGGTAGAGCCTATCTGGGGTAGTGCCTATCTGGGGTAGTGCCTATCTGGGGTAGTGCCTATCTTGGGTAGTGCCTATCTAGGGTAGTGTCTATTTGGGGTACTATCTATATGGGGTAGTATCTATCTTGGGTAGTGTATATCTGAGGTAGTGTCTATATGGGGTAGTGTCTATCTAGGGTAGTGTCTATTTAGGGTAGTATGTATCTGGGGTAGAGTCTATCTAGGGTAGAGTGTATTTGGGGTAGAGTCTATCTAGGATAGAGTCTATCTTGGGTAGTGCCTATCTAGGTAGTGCCTATCTGGATAGTGCCTATCTGGTGATTTTATCGTGGGTAATCTTATCATGGGTAGAGCCTATCTGTGGTAGAGTCTATCTATCATAAGATTAATTTTGGGTAGAGTCTATTTGGGGTAGAGCCTATCTGAGGTAGAGCCTATCTAGGGTAGAGCCTATCTGTGGTAGAGCCTATCTGTGGTAGAGCCTATCTGGGGTAGAGCCTATCTAGGGTAGAGCCTATCTAGGGTAGAGCCTATCTGGGGTAGTTCCTATCTGGGGTAGTGCCTATCTGTGTTATGTCTATCTGGGGTAGTGTCTATCTAGGGTAGTATCTATCTGGGGTAGTGTCTATATGGGGAGTGTCTATCTGGGGTAGTGTCTATCTGGGGTAGTGTCTATCCGGGGTAGAGTCTATCTTGGGTAGAGTCTATCTAGGGTAGAGCATATCTAGGGTAGAGCCTATCTGGGGTAGTGCCTATCTGGGTAGTGCCTATCTTGGGTATTGTCTATCTGGGGTAGTGTCTATCTGGGGTAGTTTCTATATGGGGTAGTGTCTATCTGGGTAGTGTCTATATGGGGAAGTGTCTATCTGGGGTAGAGCCTACATAGGATAGAGCCTATCTGGGGTAGTACCTATCTAGGGGTGCCTATCTGGGGTAGTATCTATCTGCGATAGTGTCTAACTAGGGTAGTGTCTACATGGGGTAGTGTCTATCTGTGGGGTAGAGTCTATCTGAGGTAGAGCCTATCTGGGGTAGAACCTATCTAGGGTAGAGCCTATCTGTGGTAGAGCCTATCTGGGGTAGAGCCTATCTGGGTAGTGCCTATCTTTGGTAGTGTTTATCCAGGGTAGTGTCTATCTGGGGTAGTGTCAATCTCGGGTAGTGTATGGGGTAGTGTCTATCTGGGGTAGTGTCTATATCGGGTATCGTCTATCTGGGGTAGAGTCTATCTAGAGTAGAGTCAATTTGAGGTAGAGTCTATCTGCGGTAAAGTCTATCTTGGGTAGTGCCTATCTGGGTAGAGCCTATATGGGGTAGAGCCTATCTGGGGTAGTGCCTATCTGGGGTAGTGCCTATCTAGGGTAGTATCTATCTAGGGTACTGCTTATCTGGGGTAGTGTCTATCTAGGGTAGTGTATATCGAGGGTAATGTCTATCTGGGGTAGAGAGTCTATCTCGGGTAGTGTCTATTTGGGGCAGTGCCTATCTGGAGCAGTGCCTATCTCGGACAGTGGCTATCTGGTGATTTTATCGTGGGTAATCTTATCGTGGGAAGATCCTATCTAGGGTAGAGCCTATCTATGGTAGAGCCTATCTGGGATAGTCCCTATCTAAGGTAAAGCCTATCTGCGGTAGAGCCTTCTAGGGTAGAGCCTATCTGGGGTAGTGCCTATCTGGGGTAATGTCTATCTCGGGTAATGTCTATCTAGGATAGTGTCTATCTGGGATAGTGTCTATCTGGGGTAGTGTCTATATGGGGTAGTGTCTATATGGGTAGTGTCTATCTGGGGTAGTGTCTATCTGGGGTAGAGTCTTTCTGGGGTAGAGCCTATCTGGGGTAGTGCCTATCTGGGGTAGTGCCTATATGGGTTGTGCCTATCTTGGGTAGTGTCTATCTGGCATAGTTTCTATCTAGGGTAGTGTCTATCTGGGGTAGTGTCTATCTGAGGAAGTGTCTATCTGGGTAATGTCTATGTGGGGTAGTGTCTATCTGGGATAGATTCTATCTGGGGTAGAGCCTATTTGGGGTAGAGCCTATCTAGGGTAGTTCCTATCTGGGGTAGTGCCTATCTGGGGTAGTGCCTATCTAGGGTAGTGTCTATCTGCGTTAATGTCAATATGGGGTAGTGTCTATCTGGGGTAGAGTCTATCTGGGGTAGAGTCTATCTGGGGTAGTGCCTATATGGGTTGTGCCTATCTTGGGTAGTGTCTATCTGGGATAGTTTCTATCTAGGGTAGTGTCTATCTGGGGTAGTGTCTATCTGAGGAAGTGTCTATCTAGGTAATGTCTATGTGGGGTACTGTCTATCTGGGATAGATTCTATCTGGGGTAGAGCCTATTTGGGGTAGAGCCTATCTAGGGTAGTTCCTATCTGGGGTAGTGCCTATCTGGGGTAGTGCCTATCTAGGGTAGTGTCTATCTGCGTTAATGTCAATATGGGGTAGTGTCTATATGGGGTAGAGTCTATCTGGGGTAGAGTATATCTGGGGTAGAGTCTATCTGGGGTAGAGCATATCTAGGGTAGAGCCTTTCTTTGGTAGTGTCTATCTAGGGTAGTGCCTTTCTGGGGTAGTGCCTTTCTGGGGTAGTGCCTATCTTGGGTAGCGTCTATCTGGGGTAGTGTCTATCTGGGGTAGTGTCTATCTGGGGTAGAGTCTATCTGGGGTAGAGCCTATCTGGGATAGAGCCTATCTGGGGTAGTGCCTATCTGGGATAGAGCCTATCTGGGGTAGAGCCTATCTGTGGTAAAGCCTATCGGGGTAGTGCCTATCTTGGGTAGTGTTTATCTGGGGTAGTGTCTATCTCGGGTAGTGTCTATCTCGTGTAGTGTCTATCTCGGGTAGAGTCTTTCTAGAGTGTGTCTATCTGGGGTAGCGTCTATCTGGGGTAGAGTCTATCTAGAGTAGAGTCTATTTGTGGTCTATCTTGTGTAAAGTCTATCTTGGGTAGTGCCTATCTTGGGTAGAGCCTATATGGGGTAGAGCCTACCTGGGTAGTGCCTATCTCGGGTAGTGTCTGTCTAGGGTAGTGCCTATCTAGGGTACTGCTTATCAGGGGTAGCGTCTATCTAGGGTAGTGTATATTGAGGGTAGTGTCTATCTCGGGTAGTGTCTATCGGGGGTAGTGTATAGAGTCTATCTCGGGTAGAGTCTATCTCGGGTAGTGTCTATTTGGGGCAGTGCCTATCTCGGACACTGCCTATCTGGTGATTTTATCGTGGGTAATCTTATCGTGGGAAGAGCCTATCTAGGGTAGAGCTTATCTGTGGTAGAGCCTATCTGGGATAATGCCTATCTAGGGTAGAGCCTAAATGCGGTAGAGCCTATCTGCGGTAGAGCCTTCTAGGGTACGGCCTATCTGGGGCAGTGCCTATCTGGGGTAGTGTCTATCTGGGGTAGAGGCTTTCTCGGGTAGAGCCTATCTAGGGTAGAGCCTATCTGGGGTTGTGCCTATCTGGGTTGTGCCTACCTTGGGTAGTGTCTATCTCGGATAGTGTCTATCAAGGGTAGTGTCTATCTGGGGTATTGTCTATATGGAGAAGTGTCTATCTGGGGTAGATTCTATCTGGGGTAGAGCCTATCTAGGGTAGAGCCTATCTGGGGTAGTTCCAATATGGGGTAGAGCCTATCTGGGGTAGTGCCTATCTAGGGTAGTGTCTATCTAGGGTAGTGTCTATATGGGGTAGTGTCTATCTGGGTAGTGTCTATTTGGGGTAGAGTCTATCTGGGGTAGAGTTTATCTGGGGTAGAGCATATCTAGGGTAGAGCCTATCTGGGGTAGTGTGTATCTGGGGTAGTGCCTATCTGGGGTAGTGCCTATCTTGGGTAGTGTCCATCTGGGGTAGTGTCTATCTGGGGTAGAGTCTATCTGGGGTAGAGTCTATCTGGGGTAGAGTCTATCTGGGGTAGAGTATATCTAGCGTAGAGCCTATCTGGCGTAGTGTTTATCTGGGGTAGTGCCTATCTGGGGTAGTGCCTATCTGGGGTAGTGTCTATCTGGGGTAGTGTCTATCTGGGGTAAGATCTATATGGGGTAGTGTCTATATGGGGTAGTGTCTATTTGGGAAGTGTCTATCTGGGGTAGTGTCTATCTCGGGTAGGCTCTATCTGGGGTAGAGCCTATCTGGGGTAGAGCCTATCTGGGGTAGAGCGTATCTGGGGTAGAGCCTATATGGGGTAGTGCCTATCTGGGGTAGAGCCTATCTGGGGTAGAGCCTATCTGGGGTAGAGCCTATCTGTGGTAGAGCCTATCTGGGTAGTGCCTATCGTGGGTAGTGTGTATCCAGGGTAGTGTCTATCTAGGGTAGTGTCTGTATGGGGTAGTGTCTATCTAGGGTAGTGTCTATCTGGTGTAGCGTCTATCTGGGGTAGCGTCTATCTGGGGTAGCGTCTATCTGGGGTAGAGTCTATCTAGAGTAGAGTCTATTTGAGGTTTATCTGGGGTAAAGTTTATCTTGGGTAGTGCCTATCTTGGGTAGAGCCTATCTAGGGTAAAGCCTACCTTGGTAGTGCCTATCTAGGGTAGTGCCTATATGGGGTTGTGCCTATCTCGGGTAGTATCTATCTAGGGTACTGCTTATCTGGGGTAGTGTCTATCTAGGGTAGTGTATATCGAGGGTAATGTCTATGTGGGGTAGTGTCTATCTGGGGTAGTGTATATAGTCTATCTCGGGTAGTGTGTATTTGGGGCAGTGCCTATATCGGACAGTGCCTATCTAGGGTAGTGCCTATCTGGGGTAATGTCTATCTGGGGTAATGTCTATCTGGGGTAGTGTCTATCTAGGGTAGTGTCTATCTGGGGCAATGTCTATGGGTAGTGTCTATATGGGTAATATCTATCTGGGGTAGTGTCTATCTGGGGTAGCGTCTTTCTGGGGTAGAGCCATACTAGGGTAGAGTCTATATGGGGTAGTGCCTATCTGGGGTAGTGCCTATCTGGGGTAGTGTCTATCTGGGTTAATGTCTATCTCGGGTAATGTCTATCTGGGGTAGTGTCTATATGGGGTAGTCTCTATCTTGGTAGTGTCTATCTGGGGTAGATTTTGTCTGGGGTAGAGCCTATCTAGGGTAGAGCCTATCTGGGGTAGTTCCTATCTGGGGTAGTGCCTATCTGGGGTAGTGTCTATCTGGGGTAGTGTCTATATGGGGTAGTGTCTATCTGGGTAGTGTCTATCTGGGGTAGAGTCTATCTGGGGTAGAGTCTATCTGGGGTAGAGCCTATCTTGGGTAGTGCCTATTTGGGGTAGTGCCTATCTTAGGTAGTGTGTATCTGGGGTAGTGTCTATCTGGGGTAGGGTCTATATGGGTACTGTCTATCTGGGGTAGTGTCTATCTGGGGTAGAGTCTATCTGGGGTAGAGCCTATCTAGGATAGAGCCTATCTAGGGTAGTGCCTATCTGGGGTAGTGGCTATCTGGGGTAGTATCTATCTCGGGTAGTGTCTAGCTGGGGTAGTGTCTACATGGGGTAGTGTCTATCTGTGGCGGAGAGTCTATCTGGGGTAGAGCCTATCTGGGGTTGTGTTTATCTGGGGCAGTGTCTATCTAGAGTAGTGTCTATCTTCAAATGAAATTCAAATTCAAATGAAATTCAAATGAAATTCAAATTCAAATGAAATTTAAATTCAAATAAAATTAAAATTCAAATGAAATTCAAATTCAAATGAAATTCAAATTAAAATTCAAATGAAATTCAAATACAAATGAAATTCAAATTCAAATGAAATGAAATTCAAATTCAAATGAAATTCAAATTCAAATGAAATTGAAATTCAAATGAAATTCAAATGAAATTGAAATTCAAATGAAATTTAAATTCAAATTTAAATGAAATGAAATTCAAATGAAATTCAAATTCAAATGAAATTCAAATTCAAATTCAAATTCAAATGAAATTCAAATACAAATGAAATTCAAATACAAATGAAATTCAAATTCAAATGAAATGAAATTCAAATTCAAATGAAATTCAAATTCAAATGAAATTGAAATTCAAGTGAAATTCAAATGAAATTGAAATTCAAATGATAAATTCAAATTGAAATGAAATGAAATTCAAATGAAAATAAAATTGAAATTCAAATGAAATTCAAATTCAAATGAAATTCAAATTTAAATGAAATTCAAATTCAAATGAAATTTAAATTCAAATGAATTTCAAATTCAAATGAAATGAAATTCAAGTGAAATTCAAATTCAAATTGAAATTCAAATTAAATTCAAATGAAATGAAAATCGATTCAAATTCAAATTCAAATTGCCCTAGCCCTACCAAAAAACCAAGAAAAAACGAAAAAGATTAATTGTCCTAATCAGAAATTAATTGCCCTACCAAAAAAACAAAGAAAGAACGAAGATTAATTGTCAAAAATATAACAAGAAAGAATCAAGAAGGAACGAAAATTAATTGAACAAACATTATTTGCCGGAACGTAGAATAATTTCCAAGCCCTAAGCCCTAAGCCCCAAGCCCCAAGCCCCAAGCCTCAAGCCCCAAGCCCTAAGCCCTAAGCCAACCTAACCGAACCCATCCCAACACAAACCAACTCAACCCAACCAAACCGAACCCAAGCCAAGCCAACCAAACCCAAGCCAACCGAACCCAACCCCACTAAACCCAAGCCAACCCAACCAGACCTAACCCAATCGAACCCAAGCAAACGCAATCGAACCCAACCCAACCCAATCGAACCCAACCTGAATAAACCCAAACGATGCCAACCCAACCGAACCCAATCAAACCCAATCCTATCGAACAATACTAAACCAAGCCAACCCAACCCAACCTAACCCAACCTGACCGAAATCAACCCAACCCAACCTAATCGAACATAAGCCAACTGAACCAAACCGAACCCAACCAAACCTAAATCTACCAAATCCCACCCAACCGACCTGAACACATTGAACTATACCCCCACAACACCGCATTGTACCGCACCAAATAGAACTCAACCCACCTAACCAAACTTAACCCAGCTGACCCTACCGAACGATATCGTACCCAACCGAGCCAAGCCAAACTTAGCCACACCGCACCAACTGTAACCGAACCCAACCCCACCCGTTCGAATCCAACCAACCCCACAAAACTTGATCGTACCCGACCGTACACGACTGAGCTGCACTACAACCCACCACCCCGAACCCAACCAAACCCAACCAAATAGAACCGATCCGAGCGGAGCCGAACCGAACTGAACTCAACCCAACTAGACCAAATCGAAAATAACCGAATCGAACCAAATCCAACTAAACTGAACTGAACCCACATAACCGAACCCAACCCAACCTAACACGACCCAACGTAATCCAACCCAACCCAACCCAACCAAAACAAACCCAACCCAACAAATCGAATGCAACCCAACAAAATCACACCCAACCAAACTGAATCCAATCGAACCCAATCATATTAAACCCCACACAACCAAACCCAACCCAACCAAACCCCACCCAATTGAACCCATCCCAATCGAACCCAACCGAACCGAACCTAACCACCCCGAACCGAACCCAACCGTAATCATCCCAACAAAGCCGAATCGAACCCAACCAACCCAACCGAAACCAACCCAACCCAACCGAAACCAACCCAATCCAACCGAAACCAACCAAACCCAATTGAATTCAACGCAACCCAACCCAACCAACCCAATTGAACCCAACCGAACCCAACCACACCCAACCCAACCCAACCGAAGCCTACCCAACCAAACCCCACTAACCTAACCCAACCCAACTGAACCCAACCAAAGCAAACCAAACCAACACCAACCGGATCGAACCAAATGTAATCAAAAATAATTTAACCCAATTGAACCAAACCAATCAATCCGAAATGAGACGAACCAAACTGAACAAAGCCGAACCGAACTGAGTCGAGTCTATTCGAGTTGAACTAAACCGAACCGAACCCAACCAAATCATACCGAACTTGCCAGATCTCAGCCTAACCAAGCTAGTCAACCCACTCCGAATTGATCCGAACTGATCAGAGCCAAGTCGAGCCTATTTGAACCGAAGCTGAGTCAAATCGAACAAAATAGCGACGCGTCGAGTAGAGTTCAGTGAAACCGAGTCGAGCAAAGCCGAACCTAACCAAACCGAATTGAGACGAGACGAGTCTAGCCGTCCCGACTTAAACCAAACCGAACCCAACCGAACTGAACTAAATTGAACCAAACCGAGATAAACTAAGTCGATCTAAATCGAAACGACCAAATTTAGTTGAGCCTAGGCGAGCCGAGGCGAAACGAGCTGAGCTGAACCGAGCCGAGGTGAGCTGAAACGAACCATGCCTAACTGAGCCGACGCGAATCGAACAAACTCCAACCAAGTCGGGTCGAGCCAATCTGATCTGATCCGAGTCGATTTTGTTAGATTTATTTGACGTTTTAAATGTATTTCACATATGTTAATTGAGAATGTAAATTGAGAATTTTAGTCTTAAACCACACACCCGAAACCCCAAAGCTTAGACACATAAGCACACACACACATATACCCATCCACAAACATACACAAACACACAAATATATTAACCACATACACACACATAGCAACAAACACAAACACACACACACACACACACACCCCCCAAACATAGACACACATATATTACACACACACACACAAACACACACACCCACATACATACATACAAACTTATACCCCACACACATATCACATACATAAAGACACACATACACATACACACAAATCATACATAAACACACACACACACACACTCATACATACACAAACACACGTAGCTATATAAACACAGACACAGACGCACTCACACACACACACATTACCCACACACACTCTCTCACACAAACACACAAAAACACATTCACACACACACAAACACACACATACCCACCCACCCCCACAAACACATATATTACACACACACATACAAACTTATACCCACACACACATATCACCCACATAAACACATAAACACACGCACACGCACACACATCACACACAAAAAATAGACACACAAACACACATACACATGCATGCACACACAAACACACACACGCACGCACACCCACAAATACAAACACATATATTACACACACACATATAAGCTTATACCCACACTCTCATTCACCCATACACATATATCACCCACATAAACACAAGCACACACACACAAACACATACACACACACATACACACACACACACACACTCTCTCTCAAACATGAAAACACACACACTCACACACAAATAATACACAGACGCATACAAACACACACACACGCACACACACACACTCACACATACAAATACAAAAACAAACACAAATAAAAAACATACACTCACTCACATCCAAACAAACACACACACACATATTACACACACACATATTATAAATGTTTTAGGGGGCTTTAGTGATTTTCAAGGGTTTATAGTGGCTTTTGAGGGGTTTATAAGTTATTTTAGGTGTTTTTAGTGGTTTTTAAGGGTTTATAGTTGTTTTTAATGGGTTTATAAGTGTTTTTAGGGGTTTTTAGTGGTTTTTAAGGGTTTATAGTAGTTTTAAGGGATTCATTAGTGTTTTTAAGGATTTTTAATGGTTTTTAAGGGATTATAATGATTTTTTAGGGGTTTATAAGTGTTTTTAGGTTTTTTTTAGTGGCTTTTAAGGGTTTATAGTGGTTTTTGAAGGGTTTATAAGTGTTTTTAGGGGTTTATAGTGGTTTTTGAAGTTTTTAGAAGTGTTTTTAGGGGTTTTTAATGGTTTATAGTGGTTTTTGAGAGGTTTATTAAGGTTTATAATGATTTTTTAGGGGTTTATAACTGTTTTTAGGAGTTTTTCGTGATTGTTAGTGGGTTTTGAGGGGTTTTTAAGTGTTTCTATGGGTTTTTGGTGATTTTTAAGGGTTTATACTAGTTTTTGAGGGATTTATAATATTTTTAAGGGGTTTTTGGTGGTTTGTAATTGTTTATTGTTGTTTTTTAGGGGTTTATAAGTGTTTTTCGGGGTGTTTAGTGGTTTCTAAGGGTTTATAGTGGTTTTTGTGGGGTTTTTAAGTGTTTTTAGGAATTTTTAGTGGTTTACAATGATTTTTGAGGTGTTTATAAATGTTTTTAGGGGATTTTAGTGATTTTCAAGGGTTTATAGTGGTTTTTGAGGAGTTTATAAGTATTTTTAGGTGTTTTTAGTGGTTTTTAATGGGTTTATAAGTTTTTTTAGGGGTTTATAGTGGTTTTTAAGTGTCTATAGTGGTTTTTGAGGGGTTCATAAGTGTTTTTAGGGATTTTTAATGGTTTTTAAGGGATTATAATGGTTTTTAAGGGGTTTATAAGTGTTTTTAGGTTTTTTAGTGGCTTTTATGGGTTTATATTGGTTTTTGAAGGCTTTATGAGTGTTTTTAGGGGTTTTTAAGGGTTTATAGTGGTTTTTGAGGGGTTTATAGGTTTTTTTAGGGTTTTTAGTTGTTTTTAAGGGTTTATAATGAATTTGTAGGGGTTTATAAGTGTTTTTAGGGGTTTTTCATGGTTTTTATGGGTTTATAGTGGGTTTTGAGGGGCTTATAAGTGTTTTTAGGGGTTTTTAGTGGTTTTTAAGGATTTCTACTGGTTTTTGAGGGTTTGATAAGCTTCTTAAGGGTTTTTGTGGTTTGTAATTGTTTGTAGTGGTTTTTGAGGGGTTTATAAGTGTTTTTAGGGATTTTTAATGGTTTTAAAGAATTATAATGGTTTTTGAGGGGTTTATAAGTGTTTTTAGGTTTTTTTAGTGGCTTTTAAGGGTTTATAGTGGTTTTTGAAGGGTTTATAAGTGTTTTTAGGGGTTTATAATGGTTTTTGAAGTGTGTTTTTAGGGGTTTTTAACGGTTGATAGTGGTTTTTGAGGGGTTTATTGGTTCTTTTAGGGTTTTTAGTGGGTTTTAAAGCTTTATAATGATTATTTGGGGTTTATAATTGCTTTTAGGGTTTTTCGTGGTTGTTAGTGGGTTTTGAGGAATTTTTAAGTGTTTTTATGGGTTTTTAGTGATTTTTAAGGGGTTTTTGGTAGTTTGTAATTGTTTATAGTGGTTTTTGAGGGGTTATAAGTGTTTTTTGGGGTGTTTAGTGGTTATTATTAGTTTATAGTGGTTTTTGTGGGCGTTTTAAGTGTTTTTATGGATTTTTAGTGATTTTTAGTGGTTTACAATGGTTTTTGAGGGGCTTATAAATGGTTTTAGGAGGTTTTAGAGATTTTCAAGGCTTTGTAGTGGTTTTTGAGGGGTTGATAAGTGATTTTAGGTGTTTTTAGTGGTTTTTAAGGGTTTATAGTGGTTTTTAATGAGTTTATAAGTGTTTTTAGGGGTTTAAGTAGTTTTTAAGGGTTTATAGTGGTTTTTGAGGGGTTCATAAGTGTTTTGATGGATTTTTAATGGTTTTTAAGGGATTATAATGATTTTTGAGGGTTTTATAAAGGTTTTTAGGTTTTTTAGTGGCTTTTAAGGGTTTATAGTGGTTTTTGAAGGGTTCCCAAGTGTTTCTAGGGATTTATAGTGAGTTTTGAAGTGTTTTTAGGGGTTTTTAACTGTTTAAAGTGGTTTTTGAGGGGTTTATTGGTGTTTTTAGGTTTTTTTGTGATTTTTAAAGGTTTATAACGATTTTTAGGGTTTTTTCATGATTTTTAGTGGGTTTTGAGGGGTTTTTGAGTGTTTTTATGGGTTTTTATTGATTTTTAAGGGTTTATACTAGTTTTTGAGGGGTTCATAAGGTTTTTAAGGGGTTTTTGGTGGTTTGTAATTGTTTGTAATGGTTTTTGAGAGGTTTATAAGTGTTTTTCGAGTGTTTAGTAGTTTCTAAGGGTTTATAGTGGTTTTTGTGGGGGTTTTAAGTGTTTTTATGGATTTTTAATGATTTTTAGTGGTTTACAATTGTTTTCGATGGGTTTATAAATGTTTTTATGGGGTTTTAGTGATTTTCAAGGATTTATAATAGTTTTTGAGGGGTTTATAAGTGATTTTAGGTGTTTTTAAGAGTTTACACTGGCTTTTAATGGGTTTATATGTGTTTTTAGTGGTTTTTAAGGGTGTATAGCGATTTTTGAGGGATTCATCAGTGTCTTTATGGATTTTTAATGGTTTGTAAGGAATTATAATGAGTTTTGAGGGGTTTAAAAGTGTTTTTAGGTTTTTTTAGTGGCTTTTAAAGGTTTATAGCGGTTTTTTAAAGGATTTATAAGTGTTTTTAGGGGTTTATAGTGGTTTTTGAAAGTGTTTATAAATGTTTTTAGGAATTTTTGGGGTGTTTAGTGGTTTCTAAGGGTGTGTAATGGTTTTTGTGGGGGTTTTAAGTGTTTTTATGGATTTTTAGTGGTTTACAATGGTTTTTGAGGGGTTTATAAATACTTTTAGGGGGTTTTAATGATTTTCAAGGGTTTATAGTGGTTTTTGAGGGGTTTATAAGTGATTTTAGGTGTTTTTAGTGGTTTTTAAGGGTTTATAGTGGTTTTTGGGGGGTTCATAAGTGTTTGTATGGATTTTTAATGGTTTGTAAGGGATTATAATGATTTTTGAGAGGTTTATAAGTGTTTTTAGGTTTTTTTAGTGGCTTTTAAGGGTTTATAGTGGTTTTTGAAGGGTTTATAAGTGTTTTGAGGGGTTTATAGTGGTTTTTGAAGTGTTTATAAGTGTTTTTAGGAAATTTTAACGGTTTATAATGGTTTTTGAGGGGTTTATTGGTGTTTTTAGGGTTTTTAGTGGTTTTTAAATGTTTATAATGATTTTTTAGGGGTTTATAGCTGTTTTTATGGGTTTTTCGTGGTTGTTAGTGGGTGTTGAGGGGTTTTTAAGTGTTTTTATGAGTTTTTAGTGATTTTTAAGGGTCTATACTAGTTTTTGAGGGCTTTATAAGATTTTTGAGGGGCTTTTGGTGGTTTGTAAATGTTTATAGTTGTTTTTGAGAGATTTATAAGTGTTTTCGGGGTGTTTAGTGGTTTCTAAGGGTGTATAATGGTTTTTGTGGGCGTTTAAGTGTTTTTATGGATTTTTAGTGGCTTACAATGGTTTTTGAGGGGTTTATAAATGTTTTTAGGGGGTTTTAGTGATTTGCAAGGTTTTATACTGGTTTTTGAGGGGTTTATAAGTGGTTTTAGGTGTTTTTAGTGGTTTTTAAGGGTTTATAGTGGTTTTTAATGGGTTTATATGTGGTTTTTAAGGGTTTTTAGTGGTTTTTGAGGGGTTAATAAGTGTTTTTAAGGGTTTTTAAGGGTTTATAGTGCTCTTTGAGGGGTTTATAAGTGTTTTTAGGGGTTTTTAGTGGTTTTTAAGAGGTTTATAGGTGCTTTTAGGGGTTTTTGGTGGTTTTTAAGGGTTTATATTGATTTTAAATGGGTATAAAAGTGTTTCTATGGGTTTTTAGTGATTTTTGAGGGATTTTTAAGTGTTTTTAAGGGTTTTTAACGGTTTATAGTGGGTTTTGAGGGGTTTATTGGTGTTTTTAGTGGTTTTTAAGGGTTTATAATGATTTTTTAGGAGTTTGTTAGTGTTTTTTGGTGGTTTTTAAGGGTTATAGTGTGTTTTGAGGGGTTTATAACTATTTTATGGGTTTTTTAGGGGTTTATAAGCTTTTTAAGGGGTTTTTGGTGGTTTGTAATCGATTAGAGTTATTTTTGAAGGGTTTATAGATGTTTTCAGGGGTTTTTAGTGGATTCTAAGGGTTTATAGTGGTTTTTGTGGGGTTTATAAGTGTTCTTAGGGATTATTAGTGATTTTTAGGGGTTTATAATGCTTTTTGAGGGGTTTTGGGGTTCAGGGTTTAGGGTTTAGGATCTATGGTTTAGGGTTTAGGGTTTAAGGTCTGGGGTTTGCGGTTTGGGCTTTGGGGTTTAAAGTTTAGAGTTTAGGGTTTTAGGGTTTAGGGTTTAGGGTTTTGATTTAGTTGGGTGGGGTGCGGTTCGGTTTTGATGGGATCGATTTGGTTCGTTTTGATTAGGTTTGGTTCGTTTTGATTGGGTTTGGTTCGATTGGGTTCGTTTGGTTGGGCTGGGTGGGGTGGGGTTCGCTTGGGTTGGGTTAGATTGGGTTGGGTTGGTTCAGTTCAGTTAAGATTGGTTCAGTTGGGTTAGTTTTATTTGGGTTTGGTTCGGTTGGGTTCATTTGGTTTTGGGTTGTGTTCAGTTGTGTTGGGTTGGGTTGGGTTAAGGTGGGTTCGATTGGGTTGGGTTGGGTTCAATTGGGTTCAGATTGGTTGGGTTCAGTAGGGTTTGGTTCAGGTTCGGTTGGGTTGGGTTGGGTTTTTTTCGGTTATGTTCGGTTGGTTTGATAGGGGTGGGTTTTGTTGGGTTGGGTTCGGTTGAGTTCGTTTCAGTTAGGTTGGGTTGGGTTGGGTTGCGTTAGGTTCAGTTTGGTTCGCTTCGATTCAGGTTGCTTCAGTTGGGGTCGGTTGGGTTGGATAGGGTTTGGTTGGGGTGGGTTTGGTTTGGGATGGTTCACTTGGGTTGGGTTGGGTAGGGTAGGGTTAGCTTGGGTTGGGTTGGATTGAGTTTGGTTTGGTTGGGTTGGGTTTATTTGGGTTCGTTTAGGTTCGGTTGGATTGGGACGGGTTGGGTTGTTCGGTTTGGTTGGGTTTGATTAGGTTATGCTGGGTTGGGTTAGGTTCGGTTTGGTTGGGTTCGTTTGTGTTCGGTTCGGATGGGTTGGGTTGGGATCAATTTGGTTGGGTGGGGTGCGGTTCGGTTTGGATGGGATCGGTTTGGTTCGTTTGGATTGGGTTTGGTTCGATTGGGTTCGTTTGGTTGGGCTGGGTCAAAATTTGATGGGCTGTCGCGGCCCACACAAATTTGATGTGCATAAAAGAATGCAATATAGTGTTAGGAAGTGACTCCTAGGTCGTCTCTCAAGGACCAAATGTGGTTCGAGAATTAGGTCAGACACGAAGTGGGGGGGGTTGGAAGTGTTTTTGCAAAAAAAATTAAACTAAATTAAAAATGGAAATTAAACCGAACATAATTAAAAGCATTAAAGTAAATGTAAACAAAAAACTGAACAAGAAAAACAACATGAGAACAGTAAATTGAACATTCCTAAAACAAGACATGTAAACTAATTAAAATGCACATACATAATAAAAAAACATGTTTAAGCTAAAACATAAGCTTGAAAGTAAAATTAAATGCTCAAAATATGTGATAAATTAAAGAACAAGTAAGCTTGTGGAGCTCTCCTAAAATGAAGTATGCACATCCTGTTTTCTAAAAGCAAGAAAAATGATTGTAATAAAAGAGAGCTTCTATGACCATGAGTTTGAATAAAGAAATTAATCTAATTTCCAAAAATCTGGCCGTAACACTTCTTCACCAAATATAAAGCACCGCTTCAATAAAAAAAATTTCTAGAATTCTAATCCAGCAGCATGGTTATCCAAAATCTCCAATTGAAATTAACAAAAAAAATTGAAATTAGCGCATGAACCAAAATCCATCACCACGTGAGCCCGTTTTCTAGAAGATAATCATCATTCTCACAAATTGAATAAGCGTGCTTCTTATCTAAAAGCCAAAAGAGAAAATAAAATTGTGATTCAAGATGTCCTCTGCGTGCTCTCCTGGATGTCCATGCCTCGGGATGCATTTAAACCAACAATGCCTATGTTTTTAAGTGAAGAAAAATGAAGGTAAAATTGCAAATGAAATCACCGTGCAGCTACCTATGGAAGAGAAGAAATAAATGGCATCAAAAGTAAATCCCAGCACCGCAACTTCAATCAAAAGATTAAAATCAAAAGAAAACAAATGAAAAGGCAAAGAGAAATCAGCGTGCTGCTTCCATTTCAACTAAAAATACGTAACTTTCCAATTTCAAAAACATATCATCCCTTCTCTCTAAAGGAATTAAATATCTGCTTCCTACTAAAAGATAATAACCGTGATGAATCAGCGCTTCTCCTTACAGGTAAATGAATCAGAATTTAATTGAATGAAGAAAAAAATATATGTGGAAGCGTAACCTTCTTCCAGCAACAAAGTGCATCATCATCAATCATCGTTTCTAGAAATTCCTGGTCCCATTTTTCATTCAACCACAATCCAAGATTGTCAACATGGTTCAAAGAAAAGCTATCCAAAAAAACGTTGCAAGCTGAGAGAAAAAAAATGCCGAGAATGAGCTCCCTCACTTTAAGTGACGACTGCTGGGATTTTTTTAGATCCCTAGGACCATGTGTCCTAAAATTAGGGTGGGGTCTACCCAATTGAAAAACCCTAGGTGCCATGTTATTTTTCCTATTTGGGCTCAATATGCTTTGTCTAAATTTGGCCCAATGTGCACAAGTTTGATAAAAGTTTCTAATCAATTAAGTTACAATTTAATTAAAAATGAAATGTCTAATTCTTGAGTCTTAAATTTATTTGTCTTCATCCCAATGCTCCAAAATATATCTCCAAAATTTTCCCTGCAATTAAAAATGCAAATAATTAGCTCAGAAAATTCAAATTAATTAAAATTAGAATTTTCGGTCAAATTAAGCACAATTAGGAAAAATGAGAAAATACCCGACAATTAAGCACAATTCCCTGATTAATTCTAGCACAATAAACTAAGTGAAATCAATAAAATATCGACTCATCAGTGGGGTTCGCTTGGGTTGGTTCGATTCAGTTAGGATTGGTTCAGTTGGGTAAGTTTTGTTTGGGTTTGGTTTGGTTGGGTTCCTTTGGGTTTGGGTTGTGTTCGGTTGTGTTGGGTTGGGTTGGGTTAAGGTGGGTTCGATTGGGTTGGGTTAGGTTCAATTGGGTTCATATTGGTTGGGTTTAGTTGGGTTGGTTCGGGTTCAGTTGGGTTGGGTTGGGTTTTTTTTGGTTATGTTCGGTTCGGTTCGGTTGGGTTTGATAGGGTTGGGTTTGGATAGGTTTGGTTCGGTTGAGTTCGTTTCGGTTGGGTTGGGTTAGGTTCAGCTCGATTGGATAGGGTTTGGTTTGGGATGGTTCACTTGGGTTGGGTTGCGTAGGGTTGGGTTGGATTGGGTTGGATTAAGTTTGGTTTGGTTTATTTGGGTTCATTTGGGTTCGGTTGGATTGGGTCGGGTTGGGTTGTTCAGTTTGGTTGGGTTCAATTCAGTTTGGTTGGGTTTGATTAGGTTATGTTGGGTTGGGTTAGATTCAATTGTGTTCGGTTGGGTTGGGTTCGGTTCGATTTGGTTGGGTTCGTTTGTGTTCGGTTCGGATGGGTTGGGTTGGGTTGGTTTGGGTTAGGTTGGGTTGGGTTGGGTGGAGTGTGATTCAGTTTGGATGGGATCGGTTTGGTTCATTTCGATTGAGTTTGGTTCGATTGGGTTTGTTTGGTTGGGCTGGGTGGGGTGGGGTTCGCTTGGGTTGGGTTAGGTTGGGTTTGGTTAGATTGGGTTGGGTTGGTTCGGTTCGGTTAGGATTGGTTCAGTTGGGTTAGTTTTGTTTGGGTTTGGTTCGGTTGGGTTCATTTGGGTTTGGGTTGTGTTTAGTTGCATTGGGTTGGGTTGGGTTAAGGTGGGTTGGGTTGGGTTCAATTGGGTTCAAATTGGTTAGGTTCAGGTTCGTTTGGGTTGGGTTGGGTTTTTTTCGGTTATGTTCGGTTTGGTTCAGTTGGGTTTGATAGGGTTGGGTGTGGTTGGGTTGGGTTCGGTTGAGTTCGTTTTGGTTAGGTTGGGTTGGGTTGGGTTGGGTTAGGTTTAGATTGGTTCGCTTCGATTCAAGTTGCTTCAGTTGGGGTCGGTTGGGTTGGATAGGGTTTGGTTGGGGTGGGTTTGGTTTGGGATGGTTCACTTGGGTTGGGTTGGGTAGGGTAGGGTTAGGTTGGTTTGGGTAGGGTTGGGTTGGATTGGGTTTGGTTTGGTTGGGTTGGGTTTATTTGGATTCGTTTGGGTTCGGTTGGATTTGGTCGGGTTGGGTTGTTCGGTTTGGTTGGGTTCGGTTCAGTTTGATTGGGTTAGATTCGATTGTGTTCGGTTGGGTTGGGTTAGGTTCGGTTTGGTTGGGTTCGTTTGTGTTCGGTTCGGATGGGTTGGGTTGGGTTGGAATCGATTTGGTTTGGTTTAGTTTGGTTGGGTGGGGTGTGGTTCGGTTTGGATGGGATCAGTTTGTTCGGTTGGGTTCGGTTGGGTTCAGTTGGGTTCGGGTTGTTTTAGTTGGGTTTGGTTCATGTCCAGTTCGGTTGGGTTGGGTTGGGTTCGGTCCGGTCCAACCCGGTCTGTTTCGATCTGGTACAATCCGGTCTGGTTACTCCAACCCCAACCAAACACCAACCTTACTCATCCCCAATCTAACCAAACCCGACTAGAACTAACCCGTCACGATCCCACCAAATTTGACCTAACCAAACCCACCCTAACCCACCCTAACCGAACCTAATGCACTCCAACCAAACCCAATTCAAACCAACCTAACCGAACCTAATGCACTCCAACCAAACCCAATTCAAACCAACCTAACCGAAGGGCATCCCATCCAATTCAACTTAACCTAACTCAACCCAATCCGACCCAACCTGACCCTCCTAAACAGACCCAATCCGATCCAACACAACCTAACCTAACCCACCCCAATCCCACCCAACCCATTCCAACCCAACCCCAAACCCACCCGATTCCACCCAATCTCACCCCACCTAACCCCACCCAACCTAACCTCACCCAACCCAACCCCATCCCACCCAACCTCCCCCAACCCAACCCAACCCCAACCCCATCATTCCGCTGCGATTCATTCACTTGAGGGAGCTTCAAGAAGTCAACATCGCTTCGCTTGGTGTTCTTCTCGGAGCGACATCATTTCTTCTTCCTCCTTTGTTTTCTTTTTTTTTTCCTTATCTGAAACCATAAGGCTAGAGGGGAAATAACGGCGAGTGAGAGAGAGGGCATTAAACGCCCGAAGAGAAACATAACTAGGGATTAAGGCTCAGTTTCAAGGTGAGCAATGGAAAAACGCCATGACCTACGACGAGGCCTCCATGGAGCGCAGCAAGAGCTTCTTCAACGCCTTGCACGAAAATTTGGTTTCCTTCTCAATTAGGTTTGTTTTTGCGATTCTGGTTTAGCTAACGCAGGAAGAATCGGTCGTCGTGAGTATCAATTGCTAATTGAGTAGTTATCAAAACTTGTTGGGAGTGTATTTAGAGCGCTCCAAATGGGAATCCAATCATAGCCTTTGTCCTTAAAGTAGTAAAACTTATGTAAGTAACTGCCAATGTGTTAAATATATTCCAATTTAGTCACTAAGTTGGTATTTTTTGTAGCATTTAGTAACCAATTTGATGAATTTTTCAGTACTTGAGGGACTATTTTTCATGATTTATAATTCTTGGAGTATTACTTCTATATCTTTCCTTCTTTAGGGGCCACATAGGAGAGAGAGTAATGCTCTAGGGATGAAATTTAGGGTTTATTCCAAGCTTACTATGTCTGATTGGTTGTGATTGGATTACCATGTATAAAACTACACTAGTAGTGCATATATTATTTATTCTTATGATATATGCTTTGGAAAATCCTTAGTCATATATGGCGTGTGATTTTTGAATGTAGGTGCAGTAGCTGCTTCGCTGACACCTGTTAAAAATGGCACTTCTCACAAGCAGGTGAATGCGGAATTATTGTCTATTAAGTCCCCAAAGGAGTCTCTAGTTGAAGACGGTTTTGAAAAGGATGAAAATGAGTCCATTGTTAATATTATTATTGTTGGAGCCTCTGGTTGCTAAGAAGAAGATATTTCCAACTCTCTTTGCACTTTACTATGAGGAACAGAGTTAATACTGCTATAAGCCTAATTTTTTTCTTCGACTTAGTCAACTGCCTAGATCCGACTCTTTGATAGACAACACTACAATTATTATTCTTTTAAATCCCAGTCGATTTTGGCTTGAATATACTCTAGAACCCATCAAATCTTAAATCCAAAGTTTGCCGACTGCTAACAGCCGGGAGCACCACTCAAAATCAATAACTAAGCACAAAAATGTAAGAGTTCAAGTACCTTTGTTCCCTAGTTATAGGCTTAGTTAGCAGACGACTCAATAAGCTCTTCAAATTATGAAGTATGTCGTAATTATTGTGTGGTCTTATATGATGCTTTTTGCAATTGCTTTTTGATTTTGACTCCTTCAAAATGATGTGTTCCTTTCATCAATATTGGTGAGTTATAACTGATAATGGGAATTCTTGATCATCTTCACAGTATTGTTTCTCATAGAGTGCAAACAACTTATCACTGTCTGAACAGTTTACCTTATAATCCACATTTCAATTTATGCACTATAAAGCAAGGTTATCAAACTCGTGAGTTAACTTGTTAACTCGGACGAGTTTGTGTTCTCAGTTTTGGCTTCCGATTATATATCATTATGACAACATTGGAAGAAATGACAATAGGGAGACTTGACTATTGTTATTGCTTTGTGTAGAGTCTAATGTCTGAAATCTAACTTTACAGGTGAGATGCACGTAAAGATGTTTATCTTCAGCATGGAATCTTTGATTCTCAATAGGGTGAGTAATGTTGTCGTCTCAATCTTTACTAGTCTGGGTTCAATTTGTATAGTATTTCTTCTCATGTGAATATAAAGTAGAGACCTGAATAGTGATTGGGTAAATTTGTGTTGCATCATATTTTAGTGTAGCGTCGACTGAATCCTTTATCCTATTATTACTTGTGATATTGGCATAACATATAGGACTGAAGAACTTTTCTGTTTAGATTTTACCTTGCCTCCTCTGTTCTGTACCAGACTCCCTCCCTCTAAATCATGAATTTTTTTTCTATTGTTTTAGTTGCTTGGATGCCAGAATGATGTTATGACAATAGTGGTAGTCTAATAAGTTAAACTTTTTTGGTTCAGTTGAGTATCTAGCGGTTTGTCGGCTCTCCCACCTTGGCAGCCTATGATCAAGGTCTGTTACATAAGTGAAAATAGTATGTGCATCTCAAGATAATATATGTTTTTGAAGATTTATTACATGTATGTTTGTTGTTATCAGGCTTGACTTTGATGTATTTCTGGGAAATATTCGTGGCCTGGTTTTTAGGGAACATGTCAACAAGAATATCTCCTCTCGTAAGTGCTCAAAGAAAAACATTTTCATTTGTCTTGTGTTGTCTTACACAATGTAGTTGATTCTAATTAGCAGGATGCTTTATCTTTCTAGAAGCCAAACATATAATAATTCATAAACTAGAAAATCTCTTCAACTAAGTGAAATTTGGTTGTCTCTTTTCTTGTCCAATAGTGAAATATATGTAACTAGTCTGTACTAATTACAGTTAGTATTATAGTTGTGTAAGTTTGAGTGACATCCCACCAAAAAGGAAATGGCTTGAACAATCTATTGTCCATCTGCAGTCATAGTCCATAGGTTAAATAATAGTTTATGTTCTAAAAATTCAAAAAACTTACATCCTAGAAAAATTCAAAAATGTATTAGAAATATTTTAGAGCCCTCAATTTGGTCCTCCAAAGCCATAGTAATCACATTAGTCCTTGAAAAGCTTCAATCACTACTACAAAATTAATGATAGATAACGCTGAATAGATAGCATTTTTTTAAATAAGCGTTATCTATAAATGTGAGGAACAATAAATAGCACTTATTTAAATAAGCGTTATTTATTCCTATGACAATAGATAACATTTTTTCGCTATCTATAAATAATTAATATTATTTTTTTAATTAATATTTTAAAATAGATCAGTAGATAACGTTTGTTTAAAAAAACGCTATCTATTTCAACTTAATAGATAACACTTTAAAAAAAACACTGGAAAAAAATAAATAACCCTTTTTAAAAATAACACTATCTATTTGAGCGTTTTCCCTCAACCTTCTTGCGATTTCACTAAGCTTCTTTTCACTCTCAACCAAAAAAAGAAACCCTAAATATTTACTTCCTCAAAATTTACTTAGAGAGAAATGAAAACCTTCGTTCTTCTTGGTTCTTTTTCTCGCAGATAACCCTCACCAACATCAACTTACTACGGCATTGAGGGAACTCGATTAGGATTGCATCAGATAATTCATGTCTTCATCAAAAGCAATTCCTTTTCCCCTATCGTTGTTTGTGGTGGTTTCGAGTACACGAAGACCTGAACCAAGGAATAGCTTGATGCAATGACCTATGTTCCACAATCGTCACTGCTCACAACCCTAGCAATAGTTGTTAAGGTTTTTCTCCTTCACTTATTCTCTTCAAGACTCTGGCTCCGTTGATCGTTGGAGTGACATTGTGTTAAACCTAAGGGTGTGTTCACTTGGGGTGATTGAGGGAGATGATTTGGGAGAGAGTGATTGAGCGGATTTAAGGAGATTTGAGGGTGGTTTTTTTTGTGTTTACTTGAGTGGATTTGAAGGTAAAGTTTGTGAGAATTAGTGTAGGATTTGATTGATGTGACAGTTTTAAAAAAATTGTTTAATTGGTATAAATTGATAATTACCAAAATGCTGTAGGTATTAAAGTAATATAAAATGATATTTTTTAATATTATATTTTAATTATAAATTTTTTTATTAAGAATAAAAAATTAAAAATAATTATTAAAAAAAAATTAAAATGTAATTAAATTATAATTTAAAAGTATTATCTGAGTAATTCATTCCATACTTAAAATCCTATAAATATTAAATTTGAACATTTGTGGAACCATAATAATGGACTTAAGTCTTTTTAATTTCTTAAAATTATTCTTTATCAACTAAATCTTGACTAAATCTTAATTATATTAAATAAATAATTTTTCTCCTAATATAGATAAAAAAGATTTTCCTTTATAAAAAATTAACACAATAATTAATGAAGTGAAAAATAATTAAATAGAAAAAAGATGATAAAACTGAATAATAAATTTAGTATTATTATCTAAATTAAAGAAATTCTGAACAAGATAAAAGAGTTTTTATATTCAAAGAAAACACGGTATGTATTGCATCTGAAAATCGCAACCCAAACATCTCTCTCTTGTTAATTTTCTTTCAATTTCTTTCCGGCTTGGTTGCTCCCAAATCACTTTGGGCTTTTCGGCGGGGACTTGCGTCCCAATCACACAATTTACTGCGAGGGATGGAATCCGTTGATTTTCCGACGAGGTAAGATATCGTTGAAAATTTTCTTTGGTCCGAGGGGAGGGAGGAACCTTGAAGAATTAAGATTGGTTTGACTTCAGATATGGGAAATAGGGTTTAGTTTTGATTGTGGGTTATGCTAATTTTGGGCAAGGTGTTTTGGTAGATAAAATCATGCGTTAGATCGAGTGATTCTGGGGTTGTGGTAAAGAGCAGAAACTCCATGTCTCAGAAGTAATTGCTTACAAAAAAATTAATAATCAAATATTGACGCTAAAAGTAATAAAGTCAAGAAAAGATGAATAAAGCAAATAATATATATATAAAAAAAATCATGTTAACCTAAGCTGTACTAATATTTTGTTCACATTAAATGATAATTGAAAATAAAATATGCAATGATAAAATTTCATTTGTATAAAACTTTGAAATATCGAGATTATAAAAGAAAGGGAGGTGTGGTGCCATCTCGGCATTAGAATACAATCTTGAAACGGGAAAGATTGGCAATTACGGGCATTTTTCTTATTAAACCAAAATCATTTTAAAACTTAATAACATTGGAAAACATAAACCGCATGGAGTTACAATTATATGTCAGTGTTAAGTTTCAAATTCCTCATGGTTGTGATATTTCACAACTTATTTCAAATCTTACTGCACATCTTGGAACGAAGGCTTAAGCCCATGGAGGTGGTTCAGACATGTTATTACGAGCTTGGAACAGGTACTTCATTCTATGTTATCCACCCACTCTTGTATACAAGAAAATGTAAATACAGCTGTAATACCTGTCTTCTTTCTTAACCTTTTACTTGTTATTATCTATACTTAATTAGTGTACTCGTTTTATTTCTGGCCTGAAATATTCTGTATCTTTTTTCTATCAGATTCCTATTATTATGCTTGTGGTGGAAGTACCTCAGGATGTTATTAACTCCTCAGCTCTTATGATACAGTCATTAAAACAAAACCCACATCGTAGTCCAGGTAACAATAATAATTCTGATACCATCCAGTTAGATGATTTGGCTCCGCCAAAAGGCTCCCAAATGAAATTTGATGCTTTGAAATCGAAATCAGTTCGTCTGGACATCAGCTTTAAGACCCCTTCACATACTGGACTCCAGACTACAGAAATGGTGATTTCCTAATGTCTATATGACTTTTAATTCCATAAACTAATCTTTTTTCAGTGTTTATATATGTCTTTTGTCCTATTGGAACCCTATCCATCTTGTGGTTGAAAGGACACGCAATCATATGCTTACCATATCCAAGCAAGCACACACATGTATGCTTAAGTTCAGTAAGGAAGTAACATACTTATCTGTCTAGTTCAAAATCTTGAATTTTTTTATTTATTTGATCAATAATTGCTTTCTTATTTTATTTCCAAAAGCTCAATTAGGAAGTGTGAATACTTTCTTTGAAGTTAATTGACTCAAACATGCTAGTTTGTTTCAATAATACATTTGGGTTTTTATTAAATTTTATTTTTTCATAAATTTATATATTAATCCCAAGAGGATACTTAGAGTAGGTTGTTAGGATTGCTCTGATACATAAGTAGAATGCAGAATTGGATACCTACCAGTGAAATGGTCCGCTTTAACTTTTTTAATGAGGATAAATGTAAGAAGTAGTGCAAAAAGGTTGTTGATAACTTTTTGGCAAGTATACCAAATCGTTAAAAGTAATACAGTGGATAAGTAAAGTATCGTTCTCCCAAGGGACTTGTGCAACACTTGTCAATTCTTCCTTTTATAACTCGATTAGACATCAAAACACACAAAACAATACAAGAAACACAGTTGGTGTGCCAGGAATTGGTCTTTGACTAACATTACAGTAACATCCTGGATAAAATACGTTCTCTGTTCAAGCATTCACATAAGCGTATCTTGATTTAATTCCTTAAAGCAAGTTCTAAAATTATCTATTAAATTATTAATTCCTTAATTAATTCAACACATAATTTTGCATTAAAATCAGATGTTTAGAATGACCAAAAGTACAGAAGCTATTCCTAGCATCGTTCCTTTTAGTTTCTTTTGTGATGGTTGTAGGAGAAGTAATCTGCACAATATTCGCTAAGCGCACCGAAACTGTGTGCTAAGCGAATAAACAATTTTTTTTTAAGAAATAGCAAATTTCGCTTAGCGCAACAAAGGTTGTACGCTATGTGAAACCACAACTTTTTAGAATTAATTTAGTCGCTTAGCGCACCTCAGCTGTGCACTGTGCGACCAAACCACTTCTCTATCAAATACTTTGGTCGCTGAGCACGCTTCAGCTGTGCGCTCTGCGACTGGAGCGTCACAAAAACACATTCAAGCTTCTTCCAGACCTCCTTGCAAACACAGAAACTTCAACAATTTCATACAAAAACTAAAACATAAAGATAAAAATAAAAGTAACATATAGAGAAGTAAAATAGAAGAATGAAAAACACAAACAAAGAGACAAGGAAAAAAATAAAAATTGCAGAACGTGAGCACACCAACCAAACAACAGTTCTAATATGCAGAGTGATAGAAATGGATTTCCTAAATTACCTCACTCAGATCCCTCTTGTTGCAAGATCACTTAGTACTTTCCTAAGGTGATGAATATTACTTTCCCTGTTCTCTAAGGTAAAAACACTCAAATCCCTCTTGTTGTGTCTATCTAAGCTTGACACACCTCACTCAATCCCTTGGTCTAAGAATGTATCAAAACTTGCATTAAGAACCAGAACAGTGGGGCCAAACTCACAATCCCATCCCCGGTGATATGCAAAATTTGGGTTGATTTAGCTAGTTCGGCTGTTAAAATCCCATCCCTAGGATCTTCCAACAACTAAATCATGCTCTAGGGCGTACCCCGAAACAAGCTTTAAGCACAAACCAAACCAGTGGAAAGCATAAACATCTGTAGTCACAATTGCATACATAACAACATTCAAAACGAAAAATCACAAAACAGTCTAAAAGAGTCACAAATGTTCAAATTGTCTTGTGTTTGAACACAAGTCCCCGGCAACGGTGCCAAAAACTTGATAACTTTTTGGCAAGTATACCAAATCGTTACAAGTAATACAGTGGATAAGTAAAGTATCGTTCTCCCAAGGGACTTGTGCAACACTTGTCAATTCTTCCTTTTATAACTCGATTAGACATCAAAACACACAAAACAATACAAGAAACACAGTTGGTGTGCCAGGAATTGGTCTTTGACTAACATTACAGTAATATCCTGGATAAAATACGTTCTCTGTTCAAGCATTCACATAAGCGTATCTTGATTTAATTCCTTAAAGCAAGTTTTAAAATTATCTTTTAAATTATTAATTCCTTAATTAATTCAACAGATAATTTTGCATTAAAATCAGATGTTTAGAATGACCAAAAGTACAGAAGCTATTCCTAGCATCGTTCCTTTTAGTTTCTTTTCTTACGTTTCTGGTTCTAAAAATACTTCCCAGTACAAAAGAACCTTTAAAAAGAATTATACCTCCGTATAATCTAAAGCAAGTCAAGAAAAGACCAAGAACAGAGACATATATTGCACAGAAAATTTACATTAATGTATTGTCATACAACCAATTCCAAAGAATAGAAAAACTAGCCTCTCCTAGACATCTAAAACGTACTCTTTACAACAATTCCTTGCAGAAAGTGAAGTCTTGATGTCTTGAAGGGTCTCCTGACGATCTTCTCCAGTTCTCCAGAGCGTTCTTCTATTTTTCGTGTCAGGATCTCATTTCTGTCTCCCGGTCATGTCTTTTAATGAGTCACTTAACTTCCTTAATTCGCTCAGCGCACAAATATGTTCGCTATGAGAATTAATTTAAAATTTAAGTGACTTAACTGCCATTATTCGCTGAGCGAAACTAGTCGCTAGGCGAATTTCCAAAATTTTGCCCTTTAATTTTATAATTCGCTCAGCGAAACTAGTCGCTAGGTGAATTAAATTTTCTGGCTCTGCGAATTTACACTTCCGTTCTGCGAGAATTGGCTGACAACTTCCCATTTTTACATCTTTTCCTGAACAATAAATTACGAAATAATCTATGAACTAATTACAACTTTTCATTGAGTAAAAACATGAATAATTAAAAATTTGAGATTATTTATAAGTGTAAAAATAACTCATTTTCACACTTATTAGTTGTTACCATATTTAAACAAGGTCTCAATGTATATCTTATGTTTTCCTCTTGTACTTCCATTCTGGAATATATTTTTTTTTTTTTAAATAATTCAGCTTGATATATCACAATAAATTGGATAAAGAGCATCAAATCTGAATAAAAATCCAATAGTATGAATTGTTGAAATCCACTGGTCTATCAACAAAATCAACTTTTTTAGTGAATGAATTGTGGTTCTATATTGAGCTTTGATAATGTACTTGCTCTGGTTATATCTTTTGGTTCTTTAATTTTGCCTCTTGTAGGGCAGAGCAATTTCCTGCTGCCACACCTCTTGCTCTGGTACTAAAACAATTTTTGGCTGATCGGAGCCTTGATCAATCCTACTCCGGTGGCTTAAGTTCCTACTGTTTGGTATGCACGACTCCTTATGACCAATTTTCATTTCTAAATGAATTATCCAAGTCCCTTATGTACTGTTGTGGCAAAAATTAATGTAGCTTTTTATATAGCCAATGAAGATTCTTTGATTTTATTACATTTTCAGATCTGTCAGCAACCAACATGATAATTGTTTTATAGTCTTGTTCTCGGTAGTCTAGTGATGATCTGGTGGAAAAAGTGAAAAAAAAGTTTTTTTACAGTTTCTGTAGGAATTTGTTCTATGAATTCACTTTAGTTCTGAAATAAGGGGGTGGACATTGTGTAGGAAACGGTTTAACATATCTAATTGCCTTCCTCTTAGACATGATTTGTTTTGGCAATTAAGTTTCTTGAAAAATTGTTGTCTAGATCCGCTAAAACCACACTTGTTTTAATTTTGCATGCAGGTCTTACTAATTATACGATTTCTCCAGCATGAGCATCATCTAGGCCGTTCGATCAACCAAGTAAACTCTAATCATTCTTGTTATTCAAGTCTGTATTTGTGGATAGACTTGAAGGACTTATAATACTTTTCTATGATCGTCTGAACTATGCTGAAACTAGGGTAGAATAGAATGCCACAATTTAAAGGGAATGAAAAATCATATTTTACTCTTTATTTTTCTTTTAATCAATGAGTATTTAGTATAAAAGAACCAAGCTGGGCTATGGAGGGCTGCCATTCTTGCCTCCACAGCTGTTCTTTATTTCAGATGTTTTACTGCTACTAAATAAACTTGTGTTTTTTTGGCAGAATTATGGGAGTCTTCTGATGGATTTTCTCTACTTTTTTGGGTGAGAGGACTAGACAAATATATATTTATAGTTGCTACTAGAGAGGACTTGTATAATTGTACTTTTGTTAGAATTCAATTCAATGGTTTTTTCTTTTAGGAATGTGTTTGATCCTCGGCAAATGCGAATATCAGTTCAGGGAAGTGGACTTTATATAAAGAGAGAAAGAGGTTGTAGGTAATATATAGAAACCAAGCTTTCTATCTGTAGTGTAATTATCATTCCTTTTCCTATAGCCAAATGAAAATTACCTTCTTTGCAGCATTGATCCAATTCACATAGATGATCCTCTTTTCCCAACTAATAATGTGGGGAGGAATTGCTTCCGAATTCATCAATGTATTAAGGTATTGATTACGAATAGCTTTTCCATATTTCAGTTGTCATACCTGGCATTGCTATGTCATGACGAAAAGAGAAAGAAACCTGCGATTGTTATTATGCACAAGCTGTTAAACTAAATCATTCATGTATTTTTTTGGCAATAAAGCAGTTCATAGTATGTTTATTAACCAATTAAGCTGTCCACAAATTTTTCTGCAATGATGTGCCTGAAAGGCCCAAGGATGACAAATGTACTTTGAATAACCATGTGGCATGTGTTAGTTTGTTATTTTCTTAGTGGAAATGTTTAAATGATTCTTGAAAATTGTGTTTGATGGACAAACTTGGTTGAGGTCTGTCAAGCAAGCTTTGTAAATTTACTATATAAAGTTAGCTTGTAAGGTGAGAATTGTTTAAGCATTATGATCTCAATATTAGTCATGTCTCTAGTTGATGTAAGCCCGAAGACACCCTAAAAGTTGTCTATGGCCAGCCAAGACATAATCGACAGTAAGAGATTAAGTTGCAGTATACCCACAAGGTTTGACAGAAATGACAAGTAGCTTGGACCCATTTAAGCATATGATAACCATAAGGGGGCTTGTATTTGTTCGACTCTAGTGGTTCCATTTATGATATTTTTCTGAGTGTTTTAACTTGATGAAGTTCATCAAAACTCATTGCATATTATTGACAATTTATGGTTTCATCCATGAAGTTGATCCAATCACCTAATATTGAACTAAAATAAGATTCTTGAGATTATTTATGTTTGTATGGATGGTGTTTGATATGATATTGGATGATAGGTTAGAAGGAAGGGGAGCCAAACGGTAAGGAGAAATATTTAGTATATCTAGAGCAATATTCTAGGGAAATATACGGAGAATATTTATATTAAATAAAGATATATTATAGGAAAATACACGAGGAATATTTATATTAATAAAGATATATTTTAGGGAAATATACGAGAAATATTTGTATTAAATAAAGATATATTCTAAGGAAATATACGGAAAATATTTATATTAAATAAAAATATATTCTAAGGAAATATACGGAAAATATTTATATTAAATAAAAATATATTCTAGGAAAAGATTTAGCATAAGATGGGCGAGAAATAATTAGCATAAATAAAGCAGAGTCTATTGTTAGGGTTATGTTTTGATTATTGAGTTTTGACACGCGGCTACCGTCCTGTGAGGGAGGTTATGCTCCCAAGTAGTTGAAGGAGGTTATGCTCCTAATTATTGTTTATTTTATTTATTAAGAGAATTCTATCACCATGAATAAAAGAAATTCAATTCTTTTATTATTCTTTTAGTTTACTGTGAGCATTGAGAGTTCATATACGTAACAATTGGTCCGACCTGAGAGGAGTGAAAGACATCATGGAAGGCAAAATGAATGCAATCGAAGGGAAACTGGAGAACTGTTAAACTGCTTTTTAGCCGCCTAAAACAGAACAAAATTGGTCCCCACTAATGTAATAAAGGGATGACCAAGATATCAATATGTAGACTCGACAAAATTAAGTTTTAAAATGTAGAGTTAAAATCTTGTTTTATTTACTAACTATTACTATGAAACAAGGTGGGGACATTAAAAAATGAAATAAAAAAAATTAAAAAACAAAATCTGTTTAAGAAAAGAAAGAGAATAAAGGGCAAGAAAGAAATTAAGAATCGAAACCTAAGCTAAAGTGTACAATAACTCTGTCTAATTTATACATTTTTTCCACCCTTAAGGATAAAGCATCCTAATGAGAAACTTACAAAAGAAAACATTTAGAAACTAATTGCATATAAAATCCATGTGAAGAACACTACAAAGTTAAAAATAACTGTGTTCCAAGCTATGGCTAGAGAACATGATTCTTTGAAAAATTCAGCATTCCTTTCCATCTAAAGAACAGAACAGCAAGAATCTCAATTTCTTTATTGAAGCCTAAATGTCTAGATTTTATAAGAAACAAATGCAGATACTTTAGGCAAAATCAAATCTCTCAGGAAATCCCATAAAGCTTGTTCCAAATAAAATTTGCTGCACAACAATGCAGAAGAAAATGAGTCCCAGATCTGAACTGTAACCCTCAATTACCTGACCTCTTGGGGAAATATGTATTTCCAAATAGGTTTGTCCACACAAAAACTGTTAGTCAGACTGTCATGAACTGAAAATAATTACAAGAGGAAAACAACCAGAAACAATATGATGCCTTGAGTTAGCTTCCAGGGTCCACTTAGACCCCATTTTTTATACTACCCAGATATTATTTAAAAATTCAAACTTTGATATGAAAATTGTCATGTAAGTGAGAGACAAGAGAAATTTAAAGGAGAATAATCCCTGTCTAGTAAACTTTGTTGGACTAAATCGATTACTTGAGGGACTTCTTGTTCCTTGTCCCACTTATTATAGTATAAACCAGACTACCACAACTTCAACTTTTATACCATAAAGACGAAAACTGATCTTCCTAATAAACTTTTAGCTGTCAATGCCACATTATTGGATCCTAAGTTACAGTGACACCCCATGCCTCTGGGGTCTAAAACAAACCTCCCCACTCAGAAATGGTCTATATGAGAGATTAGTGAAGAACTTGACATCAAGCTGAAGCAAAGTGATTTAAATATAATTGTTCATGATGACTGAACTTCTATTAGTATAATTAATCTCTAAGTCAAGAAATGTCCTCAAAGAATAACCTTATGACAGTTAGAACTTTGGCAGAAGAATCAACCTCTGGTTCCAATAACACAGTGTTATCAGCAAATGGAGGTGCTGAAACGCCTTCCAGAACAACCATCAACCTCTTAATCTGTCCATCAGCCCTCGATACCAAGTGGCTAAGAATATAAACCATAATGGTGAAGGCGATCCCATTTTCAATGTTTCTTCATTCTCTCTCTAACTATTGGGTTCCTCAAGAAACCAAATCTAGGGTAAATTGAAGATAAATTATTGAAGCCTAATGTGTCTTGATTCTCAGCCTATCCCCTTGGCAATAGTATTTCTGCTTAAGGTGTATAGAAGGCAATAGTATTATACAAGATGTCTGCACTAAGCAGAAGAGGTAGACAAAGGAGTGGTTCATAACAGGAGCTAGGTGCTAGAATCCACCCACTCTTGTATACAAGAAAATATTTAATATGAAGCATAAGCCGTTAGAAGGCCAACATTATTGGATTTATGAGATGAATATAATCTATTTCAGTTCACAGACTAAGACTGAATACACTGTTTGTAATAATTGGTTAGGTTTTATTGATTTGTTGGCAATGGTTTAATATATTTAAAAATTCAGTGAATACAGCCACAAAACTACTCTTTTATATGATTTCAGGAAGACTTTTATGCTGTTGTGGATTGGGCATACAAGATTGATCCTCTACGCTGTATATCAATGCATGGAATAACAGAGCGCTATCTATCTGGTCAGAAAGCTGATGCAGCAGGATTTGTACGTGATTTACTTCGTGACCTGGAGTCTCGAATATCTATGCAGTTCAATCGTGTTGGTGACTAGCACCATGAGGAACATTATTTTGTCATTGCATTTGTAAATTGAAATGCTTACCTGCTTTATTTAATTGGAAATGCTTTTGCAGTTTGTTGATGAAGCTTGCCATCAAATTGAAAGAAATGAAAAGAATGTTCGCTCAACGGGTGTCCTCCCATATATTCCCAGGTGAAATGAATTTTTTTAATTGTCCACTCCTCCAAAATAATAAGTTCTTTGTAATGATTGTAGTACAACACTTGTCTGCTACCCTTTCAGCCATTTATGCAAAGTTTGGAACATAGAAAGAGAGAAGTAGAATAATATCTCTAATGGCATGAAAGGATCTTAACATGGTATTTTTGTCTCTATTAAAAATGTTACAGTAAAATTGCTCTATTCTGATACCTACCTTTTGCAAACTGCACTGGGTTAGTTCACTTTGGGTTCCTGAAATTACATGATTTTTCAATTTTTTCTTGGAAAGTTTACTTTTCCGGTTGAGCTTACACACACACATTTGTGGTACAAGTTGGACATGAATTTTAATTTTTTAAACTGTATTAAATTTGGTGTAAGATCAATGTGTTAATTAGGTACAGTTCTATACTCAGATTGGTTAAAATCATTTCAATGGATAATGATATTTATGAGATAATGGTTTTGTTTTGGAAGCAATTAGAAGTTAGTGTTGCAATTTTTTCATTCTAGTATGTAATTATTTCAACTGTCAAGTCTCTCTTTGTGATTAATGCTAAATACTTTGTCAATTGTTTTGCATAGATTTGCAACCCTTGCAACTCGGATGGAGCAGTACATCCAGGGTCAGTCTAGGGATTTGGTTGACCAAGCATATACAAAATTTGTAAGTGATTTGATAAAAACTGTATCCAGTTTTATGATATCTTTTTATTTTTCTGACAATTCAAGCACATACTCTTTGTCCATTGATTTGATTAGCTTGGGTGGTTGTTTAATCAGTTTTGTTTCAGCTTAGAATTATATCCGTGAGAACCTGGTTTAAATAGCCATTTCCATTTGTACCTTGCTGGAATTTGGTGTGAAATTTTATTGTGCATGAGATGATCTAATTGGAGTAGGCTTGTGCCTCAATTTGTTTTAACTGTCAATCCATCATTCAGTTTTAAGAATTGATTAAAGCACCTGATATCCAATTCTGATTTGGGGGTTGAATTAATTTAGTGATTAGTTTCTGCATTGAATCACATCCAATATGAATCTAGTTCATTTTTTCATTTGAACTTACTGGATTTTGTTGAGATTTATGTGTGCAGAGCTTATGTCACATCATTAGTTGAGCAAAAATTACTGCGCAAACAGTAGCAGAAACTCCTCATGGGAGATTTGAAATTAAGGGAACTTGAACTGATTAGACTTAAGCAAGCAAGAAGCAATCATCTGAATAGGGAAGTTGTTTACTTAAATTGATTGTGTTATGGCTTGTACTTTGTTGGATTGATTGAACTGCTCTTGTTATGGTTTGTAGTTGTTTGCAATGCATGATTTATTGAATTGGTTTGAATTATCTGTGCAATGATATTGGATCAGTTTGAGAACTCAACATTGGATTCGACGAGGATTGGAAAGCTTGTGCAGCCAAGAGAATAAAAGGGAAGTTTACTGTTATGTGTTTTTTTCATTGTGCAATCTGTTTTAGCTAAGGAAATTTTAATTGAAGAATCGATGTAATTGCTTTTGTAGGAAACTGATCAGGAAAAACCAAGAGAATTGATAGCAGAAGCACCAAGTTGAGCACGAGAATTATGTCCAAGGAAGAACCAAACCGTGGGCACGTGGGCATAAAAGAATTTGGACCGTAGCAGCATAGAGCAGTAACAACATATTGATTGGGCAAAAGATAAAGTGGAGCACGTGATTTTCTGCAGAGGATCGTAGTATAGTTTTAATTTTCTTTTTAATCTGTTTGATTCATCTGAATTGTAATGGGCTTGTGTTAGCCCACTCTTAGCCTTTTTTGTTTGGTTTATTTTGGTTTGTAAAAGGCCATTTATAAAGTCTAAGTAGATTGGAAGAGTTCTTAGTACTCTTTCCAACTCTTGGGAATTTTAATTGCTTTCTTTTTAGCTTTTTAGCATAGCTAGACAGGTTAGTGTGTCTTGTTAGTCAAAGCTACAAGCCTTACTATAGGAGTGGAATTTTATCTTGCTTGTTTGCTTTTGATTTTGTGTTTCACGTTTAGGTGTGACCTTTGTCACATTAGAGTTCGTGATTTTGTCTTGCACGTAAGGGTTAATAGAGTTCGCCAAGTAAGAGTTTAGTCTTGATTGTGTGAGTTAAGTCCTTTTATTTTAAAAGTGATTTTATTTTAAAGGGTAATTAATATGTAGTTTAAGACACATTTGGCTAAAGCAAGACTTGGTATTTAAGCAATCTTTGTGATTCATCTCTCTTACCTTGAATTTGTCTAAAGTGGAAGCTTTTAATCCTTTATATTAAGAAAACATTTAGAGACAAATATGTCTTTTTATTCAAATAGGTCTTCTAGTTCATATAGGTTTTCTAGGTTAGATAGTGATGATGAAATGTTCAATCAAGCTAGGAGTCTTCCATTCTTTGGTAAAGAGATAGGTTCATTAACATACCTAGTTTGGGAAAATAGTTGGTAAATAGTCATTTTTAATTTTTTAGGATTCATTAAGTTGTTTCTAGGATTACTTAGGTACTTTCTTTCATTGCTTTTGTAAATAGAGCTCATACTAGTTTTCTTTTTCTATAATTTTGTTTTTCTTTTTCTTGTTTCAATTTTCTGCTTTAATTCCTTAGGTCATTCTTTGTTTATTGCTTCTTTAAATAGGATTTGCTTTAGGTTCTTTCCTTTCTAGGTTCTGTTTTAAGCTGTCATTAGGAATTGTTTTTCGTTTTCATCGTTCTTGATTTTATTATTAGTATTTGCATAGGTTCATAGTTACTTCTTTTCTTCTCTTCTTTTTTCTTTTTGTTGTTTTCTTTCTTAGAACTTTGGTTTAAGAGTTGTTTTAGGTTCTTTTATCCAGTCTTAGCTTGTATATGTTGTATATAGTTTAAGAGATTATGTTAGACATAGGTTCTGTTTCATACTCTCATTCATTCATTGCTAATTTAACTCATTTTTTAGTTTCATTTCATTTGAATAGAACGGTTAAATTTTAGTTTGCCTAAACTAAAATTTGAGAAAGACAAATTATGTATTGCATGTCAAAAAGGTAAACAAACCAAATCTTCATTTTCATCCAAAAGCATAATTTCTACTTCAAAACCTTTAGAACTTTTGCATATGGACTTATTTGGTCTGTCTAGAATTAAAAGTTTTGGTGGAAATTACACTTCTCTTGTAATTGTTGATGATTATACTAGATTTACTTGGACTTTCTTTTTAACTTTGAAAAGTGAGACTTTTAAAGCCTTTAAATCTTTTGCTAAACATATTCAAAATGAAAAAGATTTGAAAATCAAAACCTTGAGAAGTGATCACGGTGGTGAATTTGAGAATGAATCTTTTGAAAAATTTTGTGAAGAATATGGCATTGCACATAACTTTTAAGCACTTAGAACTTCTCAACAAAATGGTGTTGTTGAAAGGAAAAATAAATCATTAGAAGAATTAGCTAGAACGCTTATGAATGAATCTAATGTACTAAAATATTTTTGGGCTGATGCAGTTAGTACTGCTTGTTCTGTGTTGAACAGAATACTTATTAGGCCAATTCTAAAATTAACTCCCTATGAATTGTTAAATGGTAGAAAACCAAATGTGTCTCACTTGGAAGATTTTTGGATGCAAATGCTTTGTCTTGAATAATGGTAAAGATAATCTTGGTAAATTTGATGCAAAATCTGATGAAACAATTTTCCTAGGATATTTGCTGACTAGCAAAGCATATAGAGTATTCAATAGAAGAATTTTGATAATTGAAGAATCAATGCATGTTGTCTTTGATGAGATTGTGGACCTTGAGGTAAACCCTTTAGAGTCAAATAAACCTATTGCAGGTGATGAGGATTATTTAAGGGAAGCTCTTGAAGAGATGTACCTAAACGAGAACTATCCTCCAAAACTTCAAGAAACACCTCAAGCTGTTGATCCTAAAAGCTATCAACAACCAAGAGGACTCTCTTTGGACAACATCATTGGAGATATATCAAAAGGGGTAGCTACTAGACACAATCTTAATAATTTCTGTCTAATTGTAGCTTTTGTGTCTCAGATAGAACCCAAGAACATAAAGGAAGCTCTTCAAGATGATCAGTGGTGCGTTGCTATGCAAGAAGAGCTAAATCAATTTGAAAGGAATGAAGTTTGGGAACTTATTCCTAAGCAAGATGATTATCAAGTCATAGGAACAAAGTGGGTATTCAGAAACAAGCTTGATGAGGATGGAAACATCACAAAGAACAAAGCAAGACTAGTTGCTAAGGGCTATTGTCAAGAAGAAGGTATAAACTATGATGAAACATATGTCCCGGTAGCCAGGTTAGAAGCAATTAGATTATTACTTGCATATGCATCTTTGATGAAATTTAAACTGTATCAAATGGATGTGAAAAGTGCTTTTTTAAATGGTTTTATATAAGAGGAGGTGTATGTTAGTCAACCTCCTGCTTTTGAGGATTTCAAATATCCTGATCATGTTTATAAATTGAAAAAGGCCCTGTATGATCTTATACAGGTACCTAAGTCTTGGTATGAAAGATTTAGTACCTTCTTAATTGATAATGATTTTTCTAGAGGTAAGGTTGATTCAACCTTATTTATTAAGAAAGTAGGTAAAAACATCTTGATTGTGCAAGTATACGTAGATCATATTATATTTGGGTCAACTGATAATTCTTTGTGTGAAGAATTTGCACAAATAATGCAAGGTGAGTTTGAGATGTCTATGATGGGTGAACTAAATTTCTTTTTAGGCTTACAAATAAAGCAAATGAGTAGTGGAACCTTTATTTCCCAAACGAAATATTGTAGGGAAGTTCTTAAGAAATTTTGTATGGATACTTGCAAAGAGGCAAATACACCTATGGCAACTTCGTGTTATTTAGATAAGGATGAATATGGAGAAGGAGTAAATGAAACTATGTTTAGAGGTATGATAGGATCTCTGTTGTACCTAACTGCTAGTAGACCAGTATTATGCAAAGTGTATGTGTGTGTGCTAGGTACCAAGCTAATCCCAAAGAATCTCATTTGACTGCTATCAAGAGAATCTTAAAATACCTTAAAGGAACCACTTCTTTTGGACTTTGGTATCCTTCAGATGCTTCACCTAGTTCAATAGGATATTCTGATGCAGATTATGATGGCTGTAAAATTGATAGGAAAAGTACTAGTTGAACTTGTCATTTTCTAGGATGTTCTTTAGTATCTTGGCACTCAAAGAAACAAGCATGTGTAGCCTTATCTACCACTGGAGCTGAATATATTGTTGTTGGCAATTGTTGTGCCCAAATTTTGTGGATGAAACAACAATTGGAGGATTTTGATATCTTCCTTGATCATATTCCACTGAAATGTGATAATACTAGTGTTATAAATCTGACTGAGAACCCCATAATGCATTCAAGAACTAAACATATTGAGATTAGACATCATTTCTTAAGAGATCATATTCAAAAGGGAGATTGCCAAATTGAATATATTGATACTTTACATCAATTAGCTGATATTTTCACAATAGCACTACCTAAAGATAGATTTTATGAGCTTAGAAGAGAGTTAGGAGTGTTAGATATGTCTTAGGATCAAAGTTTATGAAAATTTTTCAATTTTCGTAAGATTAGCGTTTTTAATCGATTATCACAAAGTAATAATCGATTATTCAAACTCAACTCAAATCTGGAAAATTATGAACAGATAATCGATTATCCTTAGGCATAATCGATTATTGTGGAATTTCTGGTAAGTGACTCATGAACGAATAATCGATTATCACTAACAATAATTGATTATCACGCGCACAGTTCCAAAAATAGAGCCGTTGAAGAGCTCTATAACGGCCATAAACGGCTAGTTTTTCCATTTTTCTTATAAATAGCCTCCTATAATTGATTAATGGTCACTTCCTTGCATCCAAAAACTCTCAAAATCAAATTTGAAACATATTTCCTCATTTTCTCAAAAGTTCTCTCTCTTTCAAACACTTCCATGGCTGATTTCAGAAGACCTCGTAGAAGAAATGCTGGTGCTTCTTCTTCTTCTCAACCACGTCCTGCAACCATTGATGGGTGGATTTCAGATCAAGAGAAGCATGCGGACTATGTCAAATTTTGGCAAGAAAGGAGAATCATGGCGGTGAAGTATATTCGCCTTGACTTTTATCGTTTCTATGGATTTCAGTTTCTAGATCTTTTTGCTGGTCAAGGTCTCACACACTTAGTGGAGCAAAAAGGTTGCATTTATCCTGATCTCATAAGAGTTTTCTACTTCAACTTGAGATATCGAGACAGGATCATATCCACCAAGGTGAAAGGCGTCCGCATAATTTTGGATGATGACGTGTGGACTAATGTGTTGATGGTTCGGCAAGCGCACCGAATCGTTCAAGTAATAAAACTATGGTAAGACCAAGTATCGTTTTCCCAAGAGACTCGTAATACTAGAGAATTGTGCGACTAACAACTCATTTAGACTCAATAGAACAACATTCATTTACAAGCATGTGCAGAAAGATAAAATGACACATAATTACATGGTTGGACTTTGGTGTTTGAAGGCACTTAGAAATGGACTAGACTAGAAATGGTGTGAAATGACATTGCTAAGGTTAGTTTTCACCTAATTCACTCTTGTACTTACCCAATTTCACCTCTTCTCCATCAATTTACTAAAGTCAATCCACTAAAACACTTTAACCCTAATCCCTTTGGTGAAAGAGCCTAAGTTTTCCCTATTAAACTTCAATCCCTTGGAAAATCTAACAAGCAAGCCCGCATTAATGAGCTAGGATCTTAAGTCAACATGTGAATCATCTTCCATCCCTAGAATCAATGAACACAAGGACTCTTGTTTCAGTTCTAGGTTACATTTTACGTCCCCATAATCCATGAAACCCCAAAATCAAGTCATGAACATTCCTATTACAAGCTTTAAAATCGGAAACAAGAATACTAGCAATTGATAGAAAAAGCATATATATAATCAAATCATTCAACAAATACACAAGAATTCAGAGGTTACATCTATCCCTAACAAGATGGGTTTGGTTCTCCACTTCAATTGAGAACTCTAAAGCTTACAAACATGGTGGATGGAAGAAGAAATAGACCTAAAGGAAGAGGAGGAGATGTTCCCAAAAGCTCCTCACGGCCTCCATGAGCTCCAACAGTGAAATCGCACCTCCAAAGAACCAAATACCCATTTCCCTTTGCGTTTCAGGTCTAAATAGACCAGATCTGCCACATCAGCGTCGTCATCGCTCAAGCGGTAGCCTAGCGGTAGCCTTCCAGAGAGCAGAGTGCTCAGCTTCCGCCCAGCGGTACCCCAACGCCAGAAATTCCAATGACAGAGAGCCCAGTAGTGACCCAACGACATCATTCTAGAGACGTGGCGCTCAAGCGGCAGCCCAGCGACAACATTCCAAAACTCTCCTTGTTTTGTTGTTTTGCCTTCTTTTGTGGTTGTTTAAGCTCTCTAAATTAATGGAGATTCTTCCAAGCACAGTTTTAGCTACAAAATAATGGGATTAGTGATGAAATTACATTAATGTAGCCTAAAAACACTTATTAAGAAAACAAGACAAAAGAAGAGGATTAAGCAAGTTACAAGCTAGAAAGAAGTTGATTTTGCTACTAAAATTATGCTTAGATAATGGTAAGAATTAGCATTATCAAACTCCCCCAAACTTACAACTTTGCTTGTCCTCAAGCAAAAGTACTTCGCCTAGTAAACACTTCAATCACAATGGTCTAGCAACTCAAGTACATTTAAATCAAATAAACAAAATCAATCATGCTTGCTCAACTTAGAAACTACATTGAAGAGACAATTTGGTTTTAGCAAGCTAAACTTCAATCATGGTGCTCACAATTCAAAATCACAAGATAGATGCAAATGATAGATCAACAAACATGACAAGATGTTGTCATTGAATGCATGGAACCAATCCTTACCAAGGAAAGTGTTTCACTCAAACACAATGGTGTATAAGGATGTGTGTCTCACTCTCTACTATCACAATGTTACACAAATCAACTTTGCCATTCGTTTCAACAATATCAAACACATTCACAAAAAATGTTATCATCAAAAACTTGTTAACTCATTGGTAAGTGTACCAAATTGTTTTAAGTAATAAACCGGTAAGACCGGATATCGTACCCAAGAGACTCGTATACCACTTTACAATCGTATAATTAACTAACTAATTTAAGCTAAAGAATGGTTTCCTTTAATGTGAATTTGTGCAATGAAACTAAACATAATGCATAAAAGATAAAGTGAACTTCGTGAGGTCAAAACTCTTGAGAATGAAATGATTTGAGATGATATGGAATGGATATGTTGGAGAATGATTTCAACTATTACACTCCTATGCAAATGCACATCATTACTTCTTCTTCATTTAATTGTTCTTGTCAACTTGCTAAGTTACTTAAACCCAATTCCTTGGTGAGAAAGCCTAGATTCACTTATTAAATCCCAATCCCTTGGCAACCTAACAAGTTCATCCGCATTAAGAAAAGAAGTTTAAGACAACCAAAGGTCTTAGCTCTATCCCTAAACACTAATTCCTTTAGGTGTTTAGTTTAGTTCAAGATTCACACAACATTTCCCAACATTGAGCAAACCCTAAAATCATGTTATGGTTGATCAAGTCATAACAAGCATTAAGCAAAGGAAATAAGCACTAGCAAGTAATGAAAGAAGCATATTTTCATTGAAACCAAGTGCATTTACAAGTGACTTTTACAGTTTGCATCACTCTCCAACAAAAATGAACTAAGCTCTCCATAGTCATGGAGAGCTAGAGCTTAAAATGGAAGAAAATGGAGTAGATGGAGACCCAAGGAGGAAGAAAGGAGAGTTCCCACAGCCTAAAACCAGCTCCTAGAGGTCCAAAATGGTGATTCTGAGCTTCAGCCGCCAAGAAGATGGCACCCTCGTTGCATGAAAGCCTTACATAGGTCTAGGGTGTCATGTCAGCAAAAAATCGCGCTCAGCACCCTTTTTTGGGGCGCCCGGGTGCCAGGTTTTGGCAAAGTTTGTGAATTGAAGGGCGTCCAGCAGCAGTCCAGCGGTAGCCTTCCAGAGAGCAGAGCGCTCAGCTGCCGCCCAGCGGCACCCCAATGCCAAAAATTCCAATGGCAGAGAGTCCAGCGGTGACCCAGCGACAACATTCTAGAGACGTGGCGCTCAAGCGGCAGCCCAGCGACAACATTCCAAAACTCTCCTTGTTTTGCTGTTTTGCCTTCTTTCGTGGTTGTTTAAGCTCTCTAAATTGATGGAGATTCTTCAAGGCACAATTTTAGCTACAAAATAATGGATTAGTGATGAAATTACATCAATGTAGTCTAAAAACACTTATTAAGAAAAGAAGACAAGAGAAGAGGATTAAGCAAGTTACAAGCTAGAAATAAGTTGATTTTGCTACTAAAATGATGCTTAGATAATGGTAAGAATTAGCATTATCGTAATGTTGTTCAACTCACCATCTGGGATGATGTTGTAAAAGTTTATCTCGATGTTCCAGACATCAACTGATTGATGGCTTTTCAATCCTTCTTGTGTTATCCTAAACAACAGACCAACCATAGGCAACTACTTGTTGGTGGTTTCAAAGTTTAAGAAAGGATGATTCACTACTTAATTGTTTGGATTTTGTTTCCAAGAGCCACCAACCATGCCCAATGCTCTGAGCAGGATCTGCTTCTTCTGTATGGGATCTTAAATCACATACATATTGATTGGCCTGCTCTTATTGCTGACATCATGGTAAAAGCTAAGAAATATCATTCCTATCATCTTCCTTATGCTCTTCTCATCTCTAGAATCCTAGAATACAAAGGGGTTAATATGGAAGGCGAACTTGTACAAGCAATTCAAGCTATTGGCTCTGAAATTGGAGAAACCACTTTTCGCCAAATGGGATTTGTTACTCGAGGAAGTGTCATTGTTCATAAAGATGATAATCATTCCGATGTTGATGAAGATGAAGACATGGATGCTCATATGGCAGAACCAATAAGTGCTGCTACTTCTTCTAATGCTGGTCCATCCAACATACCTTCATCCTCCTCCCTTACTATGGAAGAACATTTTGCTAGATTATCTAAACAACTAGAGGATACGAGTCTTGCTCAGAAAACTCACTTTGAAGAAATTTATGAGTGGCAGCAAGCTCATGACGAATACGTGGTTGATCAATTTCTTGATCTTGATGTTCACCTGACAAATATTGAAACTCATCTGAAAATTCAACCACCTAAGATATCCCCTAGCCCTGAGTTTTAGAGTTAGGTTTCTCTATTAGTATGTTTTGATTGTTTTAATGTTGTTGATTCTATGTTATACTTTTTTTCTTTAATGTTTTTCCTTAGGATGCTAATCTATTTTTTTCCTTTATGAATAAAATGATTTCTTGTGTTTTATGCATACATTGTTTCATTGAGGGGAAGATCACATTAAGGGGGAGCTTTTTACATTGATCTTTTCGCTTATGATCAAAAAGAGGGAGAAGTATAATATAAGGGGAGAAGTATAATATAAGTTGATACAGGTATTGCTAACTTTGTTGTTGTCTGTTACCTTGTATATTTTGCAAGAAAGCCAAAGTTGTTTTTAAAACTTGAATTTTTTATCATCATCAAAAAGGGGGAGATTGTTACCAATGAGGAGCATTGGTAAATCTTCAAGTAAATGGTTTTGATGATGCTACAAGAAGTTTAACTTGAAGGAGATATTAGAAATATTTTTTTAAAAGCACCTTGTAGAATAAATGTAGTAGGAATGTCCTTAAAATATGTAAAACTTGTATTTTAGATAAAGTTCTGGAAAAATTGATTATCATGAGCAATAATCGATTATCATGAGTCTGTCCGGAATAATCGATTATCACTCCAAATAATCGATTATCACAGGTCTGTTTTTGAAAACTGCCTAAGTTATTTTGAAAAACCTATAACGGTCTTGAATAATTCATTATCACTTACAATAATCGATTATTACTAGCAGTTGGGACTTGACCTTTCATATTCAGACTAGCTGGCTATATATTGAACTTCTGAGATCTTCAGAAGTAACGTTGTTGAACAGAAAGCTTTTAGAGAATATTGTTTGTCAGAGGAAGTTCTCAAAAAGCTATAGTTTAGTTCCCTTGCTTGGTGTCGTGAATAGGAGAAGCTCGCATTTCGTGTGTCAATAGTCGGGACGGTTCTCTTCGAGTTGGCAGAGTGTTTATCTTCCGGTTCGTTCGTTGAAGGAAGATTCTATCATCATATTTTATTCACTATTGTTGTAATATGTGAAACTTATTTTTAGTGAAACTGTTAATCAGTGATTAACGACTGGACGTAGATTCTTTTGAATCGAACCAGTATAAAAATTACTTGTGTGATTTTTCTACTCCCTGCGCTCTTTACTTTTATTTGCACATCAACTGTTCGATAAATTTTCCCTTAGAAAATTTAATTTTAAAAACTGACCATTTTAATATACAAAAGTGACCGAACACGCTTTCCGCTTGTTAACTCTATTCCGTTGCATTATACTCTCTGGCTGATACCAACTAATAGGCACCCATGGCTTAAAGGCACTTGAGCGCCAGTGCACCATGACTGGTGTGCGCCTGAGCGCCCCTCCTTCTAGGTGCTTGAGCGCTAACTTTGTTGACATGACATATTTGCCCTATTTAACTCAGAGGCAAAAAGCTTTGGATCTTTTGGCACCCATACACTATTTCTCTCATTTGGAGCTCTTGGAAACAAGCTAAGAGCTGTGGGAACAATCCATCTTCTTCATTGGGTTCTCTTCCTTCTTCCATTTTCACCATTGTTGTAAGCTCAAGCTTTCAATTCATGAAGAGTTAGTTTCATTGTTGTTAGGGGATTGATGTAGCCACTAAACTCTTATGTAAACTACTGTGCCTTGAATGAATATATGTCTCTTTTATTGATTGTTAGTGTTTAATTCCTTTTCTTAATGCTTGTTGTGAAGTTGCTACCCATTGCATGACTTTAGGGTTTGCTTAATATTGGAAAATGTTGGGTAAATCTAGAACTGGATTAAACACCTAAAGGAAATAGTATCTAGAGATAAAATTAGGACCTTTGGTTGTCTAATTCTCAATTCTTAATGCAAAAATAATTGTTAGGTTTTCCAAGGGATTGGAGCCTAATGAGGAAGTCTAGGCTCTCTATATCAAGGGATTAGGTTTGAGTAAATTAGTAGATTAACATTGACATATTAATTAAGAGGAAGTGATTCTCTATACATAAGAGTGAAATAGGTGAAATCATATCCTGACAATACCATTCCATCTCATTTCTAGTCTTTTTCATTTCCAAAGTGTTTGAGTATCAAATATCACTTTTACCGTTTATACAAGTGATATTCAACTACAAGATATTCTTAAGGAAAACATTGAGAATACTCTACTTTTTTTTACTATAAGAATTCAGCAAAAGAAAGTTAAATTTAGTGTTTTTGAAAAGTGAAAATTCAACTAAATCACAAAACATTGGGATACAAGATTTGTAAAGTTAGAATCTTTTGAGTTAGTTTCTTTAGAATTAAGAGAGCATGTTACAATTAATCTAAATTTATTTTATTTCTTTTATTAATGGTAATAAAATTTTCATAATACTTTTAAAAACTATATAAATATAAACGTGTCAACACTAATTAATTTCATTTTCTTCTTGTTGCTTAATATTTTTGAAGTGCATAAATAAAAGGCTTAATATCTCTGATGGTCTCTATTTTCGTCAAGTGTGTTCACTTTGGTCACGATGTTTTTTTTTTCTGTTCAATGTTATCTTAAAGAGTGTAAATTTTGTTCAATTTGATCCTTTTTGCTAACGCCGTTTAAATCGTCAACGACAAATAGTCCAGATGTGCACAACAGTGTTAAGATGACATTTAACTACTGCCACATCACCAAAAGTAGAGTTTTGTGCAGCCTCACCCCAAAATTAGTGGGGGAAACCTTCCTGCACCTGCCGCGAGAAGAAGGAAAACGTTGCTCGCTTTGCTTCAACGAAGGATGATTTTGCGAATTGTGCAGCTCATGGTAGCATGAAGAAGACGAACTTAGTTGTGTAAGAAAGCACTCATGGTGGCCGGTGGAGGCAAGCAGCGGCGCGAAGGTTTCTTTGATTTGGGATTTTTCTGGATTTCGTTGTGGTTCTCTGTAGGTTGGAGAAGATGATGGCCCTGGAGCTTCGCACAACGGCGGCAAGGATTGTCGCACTGATGATGAAGCTCTCGATTTGAGATTAGGGTTTTGTGATTTAGGGGAGATTGCGACTTTGATGGTGGTGGCTATGGAGGTTGCGCGTGATGATTGCCATGGTTCTCTACAGGAGCGACTTCACGGCAGCATGGTGACTTTAGACGATCTCTGTGGTGGCGGTGGCGTTAGGGTTTGGTGGGCTGAAGGTTGAAGAAGATGGTGACGTGACAGTAGTTAAATGTCATCTCAACACTGTTGTACACACCTGGACTATCTGTCGTTAACGATTTAAACAACGTTAACAAAAAGGATCAAATTGAACAAAATTTACATTCTTTAAAACAGCATTGAACGAAAAAAAAACACAGAGACCAAAGTGAATGCACTTGACAAAATATGTAACTTTCCCTCCTCATTATTTTTAATTGTTAATTTTTATAACTCTGCATGCATGTCTCAAAGCAAAGAATTGAATGAATGACGCGTAAGAATAACCGAATCCATAGAGCAGATGATGGCAGCAGCTACCGAGTGTCAAGAAATGTGGCTGCCACTGGCGCTACCTGCTTCATGCAACCGCACATTTGGTCCTTCCCTATCACCAGCCATTTCTCACTCACTCATCATTTCTCTTTTTCAAAGGTTGTCTAGGTTTAACACGTGCCACCATGTTCTGACCAACATAGGAGCGAGGACAAAGTCTTATGTTATCACGGGAGTACCCGGACAACATAAATTTGATGAATATGTGTCAAAGCTAACTCAAAATACAGAAAAATAAATAAATAAATAAAGGGTATTTTTGTATATGAATTTGAAGTTCAGAACCCATGTGAATATCGTCTATGAGTCATTTATCAGCTTCTCTTCCCCTGTTTTCTGAACATATTTCAGCAAAACATCACTGTCCCTGTGAATAACATGAGATGAAAAAGAAAGAAACATAGAGAACAAAAATAAGAAATATATAAAAACAGAATGATATCCTAGAGAAGAAAGAAATTAATAAAATTATTTTTTAATTAAAAGCTAAAAATAATTATAATTTACTATATTCACAAACAGTAATTAATTATATTCGTAATTTAAGCAATATATAATTTTTCTTTTTTAAATAAATTGACTATTCTAAACTATCTCTGTTTTTCTTTCTATCCTTATTCTTGTCAGGAAAGTTTTATGTAATATCATTTTTTGTTTTATTTTTTTTTTCACTCAAAAAAAAAAAAGAAAACTATTATCATTATTTCATTCTCTCTTCCTTTACTTTCTTTTCCCTTCTAGTCCAAGCTCTCTGGACATGCTGGCAGAGGAATCACAAAAAGAACAGAGAAAAGGGTTCCTGCCCTGATCTAAACACGTAAAATTATATTATTTTATTCACCATGTTTGTTCTTCCTTTCTTACTCAATTCTTACACTATAAAAAAGAGTGAGCCTCATTTTCTAATTATAATACTATAAAATGCAAGATTCCCTCATATGCACACCATTGACAGAAATCATACCTGTCTTGTCCAGCTAACATCAACAGCCACCATTTACAGAGCTTCATCATGGTTGTCTTCTCTGAATCTTCTTCCAACTAAAGGTTCTGTTCTGAAAACTCATTGCTTACTTTGCTTCTTAGGCTATATCAATTACATACATTTTCATATCATTTTTTTTCTCTTATTTATAATAATCTTGTTCATCTCCTTAGATTGTCTAACCATGCATTAGTGTCAAACACTTGAACTGGATTGATAAACTTTTCATATCAGTTATTTACTTTCCACATTCCACATACTTTTACTCCTTTGATCTCTTAAGCTTTCCAATTTTATGGTTATGTTATAACTTATATAAACCAAGTTCTTTTCTCCATCTATTTTTTTTATTATAATTTTTGGATCTTTATTGGGATTTTTGGTTTGATGCATCTTTGATGTTATGTGTGCTGGTTGTGATTCCTCAATTTATGTGGGTTTGGTTATTGTTAGTTTGTCGGTTTTATGATTTTTCTTTTATAATAAAACTGTTCATGAATCTTCTTTTCCTTCTCCGGCTTCCCTTTCTTCTTTAAACAAGTGATGGATTGTCAAAATATTTTTCTTAAAATAATTTTTTTATACTGTATAGCTTAAAGTTTTATATACATTTGCACATTATTTTGACTTTTGAAACATGGGCTAATAAGTAGGTAAGAATTAAGACGAGCTTTATACTTAAAGTTCGGCATCCTTTGACACCAACAATGGAATAAATTCACCTGTTTTTTTGGTTGAATCGACACCAGGTTAAAGATCATGATTTCTTCATCATCACATTAGTTACATTGGCTAAACGATTAATATATAATATTCAGTGGCTCTTAAAAATATTAATTTTTAAGAAAATAATTAAAGAATATTGGTACAGTGGTAAGTGATTAATATAAAGTATTTAGTGACTGTTAAAAATATTAATTTTAAGAAAATAATTAAATAATATTTGATAACTTTTATTTTACCTTTTTGAGAGCTCAGTCTATTTCTAACAAGAAGAATATGTTGGTAATATTACTTCGGCAATTCCAAGATACTTTGCCTTGTAAAGTGCTTTTATTTCGTTTGGTACTTTGTGTGTGGAGGAGTGGTTTAGGGAGTTTGGTATACTTCTGTAGGTTGTTTCAAGTTTTAAGTCTTTATATCCTTTTAATTTTCCTTCCTACAATGTCGGTCGAAAGCTTGGTCTCTTAAATATGCGAGAATTCCAAGAAATACTATCACATAATGGTTTTAAAATTACAAACTTAGTCATATTTTCTTCTTGACTTGTACATGAAGTATAAATTTCAATGAAAATATAGTTATTTTGGTAATTTTTTTAATCACCAAATAATAGTTGTTGGTTGTCGACAAGTTTCCATCCTCTCTTCTAAATTTTATCATTAAAACAATTTCATAATTCCAATTCATGTTTTCACTTTCAAAATACATTGAAACTTATTTCCCTTTCTTTATCCTTGTTTCATATAGCTTTTTCTCCTGTTACTGTCCCCATGTGACATGTAGAAAACTAGTATATGTCTTCATTGAGAATCATAGAGTTCTACGAACATGACATGTCTTTCCCTTATATTAATCTCGTCCTATGGTCAATATTTTCCGAGAAGCAAGGTTTCGAGCTTAACTATGTCTTGGCTTCGGTCTTAACACACACCACTTAACGATGCTTTCGTCTATACCTTAGTATAGGAGTTGCGTTCATTGATAGGTAAACTAATTTAACAATTAGTAAATTTGAAGTTTCAACATTTTTAAGAAATCCTCGTTGATAACAAGAAACGTAGTTGTTGTCAGTTTTCTTATAAAATCTATATTCATATGTTTGGACTTGTTTCAATAACCTCACCACACCACAACATATCGGGCTTTGAGGTTCAATTATTTGTAATCTACAGAGACAAAATACAGTGAAGGATTTGGCTATCCTACGCATAGCAATTACAAGCATGGCATACACTGCAGTTGCTATGCCTACCTCTCCAGCTGCTACCCCTGCAACCATGGACATTGCAAAAGAGCATAATGGTCTTCGCCGCTCTCAATCCAGCAAAGAACTATGCACGAGTTCCATTATGCAGAGGTCTTATTCTGACAACCACCTATGTTGCTCCATCAATCGCATACAAGCCACATCAGTTACACCAAAACTTAAGAGCAATCTGTCAACGGGAATTTCCCCATTTCCATTTTCAGGCTCCATTCTTCCAAATTCGCTGCGTTCCTTCCTGTTTGATCCAGAAACAAGCAGGGATATAGTTGTGAAGGAGAAGGAGGTAACTATTGAGGAAAGCATGGGAGAAAGCAGCAAAGAAGAACGAGTAAATAGAGCCAACTGGGTGGAGAGACTTATGGAAATCAAGAAACATTGGCGAAATAGACTGCCAAAAGAAAGCATGGATCCAAATGTGATATGTAAGGACAATAATTACGAGGAATGCGAATGTAATGGAGATGACGGTGTTTGTGTGGTGGGTGAAGACGAAGATGAGGAGGAAGTGACATATGATCGTGACTCGTTCTCAGAATTTCTGGTTGAAGTGCCATGGTCTGATACCCAACTGTACTCTCAACTCGCTTTCCTATGCAACATGGCCTACGTAATACCTCAAATCAAGGTAAGCATTCACCAATGGTCTGATAACTTGTCAATTTCTTTTCAAGATCTGCATATTATGAGAGAGTGCGCATGTGCTTTTTCGTTTTCCTTTTTCATGTATGAATAATCGATAAAGAAACAGAAACAAACAACAACTCTTGCCAATGATTTGCAGGCTAAGGACTTGCGACGATACTACAACCTTCAATTTATAACATCTTCTTTGGAAAAGAAGGCCCAAGTGGCTAAGTTAAAAATGAAACTTGACCAGGACTCCACTCGCGTTCCTATAGACGACTCTGTAGCCTCTCAAGGTATCACAAAGAAAGGCAAAGAAAATACACAGAAGCCTCAAATCCAACTTGCCTATGATATCGCTACCTCAGCTGCCTCTTATGTTCAATTACGAGCTAAGGACCTCTTGTACCTTGCTGCTAAGTCACAAAAGAGTGAAAATGAAGAGTCTAGCCTAGGAGGAGAGTCACCTCGAGAAGAGTTGGAAGGCACTTCGCGAGGCTACAAATCAGAGGTTGCTGCGTATGTAGCAGCATCCACAATGACAGCAGTGGTTGCAGCAGGGGAGAAGGAAAAACAAGAAGCGGCAAATGAACTCCAGTCACTTCATTCCTCACCTTGTGAATGGTTTATTTGTGATGATCCCAGCAATCATACTCGATGCTTTGTGATTCAGGTCATTCCTTAATCACCCCTTTTGCTATTTTGGTTCTGTACCGTAGGGCTATACATTGTTGAAGCTTGACCCGTGAATTTTTGTTCTATGTTTCAGGGGTCAGACTCCCTGGCATCTTGGCAAGCAAACCTCTTTTTTGAGCCCACAAAATTTGAGGTGAGAATAATTCTTAATTTATGGAGATACTCATTCCTTGTTCTATATCTTGAATTTGGTAAGAAAAATACCGAATCGCTCATGATCAATTCTCTTGCAGGGCACAGATGTACTTGTTCACAGAGGAATTTATGAAGCTGCAAAAGGAATATACGAGCAATTCATGCCAGCAATAATGGATCATTTGAAGAGACACGGGGATCGTGCAAAGCTTCAATTCACCGGGCACTCCCTCGGGGGCAGTCTCTCTCTTTTGGTTCATCTGATGCTGTTGACAAACAAGGTTGTGAGTCCCTCCACTCTTCGACCAGTTGTGACTTTTGGCTCACCATTTGTATTCTGTGGAGGCCATCAAATTATCCATGAGCTAGGCCTAGACGAGAGCCACATCCACTGTGTGATGATGCATAGAGATATTGTTCCCAGGGCTTTCTCCTGCAATTACCCAAATCATGTAACTGTAGTTCTTAAGCGCTTGAACAGCTCCTTTCGCTCACATCCTTGTCTGCTGAAAAACGTAAGCATCATCATCACTCTATCAATTCTTGCATAATAGTCATTCAAAAAATCCAAATTTATGCAGGCAGGTTGCTGTTCTCAGTAGTGGGTAAAACATTCATTGATTTTCTATGCAAATTTTTCAGAAGCTGTTGTATTCACCGCTGGGTAAAATATTCATTCTCCAACCCGATGAGAAGACGTCTCCTCCACATCCTTTGCTCCCTCGAGGAAGTGCCTTCTATGCCCTGGACAATACTAAACCTGGATACTCTCCGAGTGTTCTTAGAACTTTCCTGAATCAACCACACCCTATTGACACTCTGAGTGATCCAACAGCGTATGGTTCAGAAGGTACAATTTTGAGAGACCACGATTCCAGTAACTACCTTAAAGCCGTCAATGGAGTCCTGAGGGAACATTCTAAGATTCTCCTTCGCAGAGTGAGGAGCCAAAGGATTAATCAGTTGTGGCCACTTTTGACATCGCCGTCTCCACACTCATGGAGTCATGAACAGAATTTGGAGAGATGCAGCTTGATGACAAAGGAGATAGTGACAGGGGTTTGAAAAAAAATGCTTTTCATCCGAGGTTCCCATAGATCATGATCAAATTAATTAAGATCAAGGGATTAATTAGCAAAATACATCACTTTGTTTCATGTATATTTCTAAATCCAACATAACCAGTGTATCTGTGTCTGTTACCTCATATGGGAAAACCTAGTGCATACAAATGTCCATAATTCCTATAGAAAATAGAAGAAACTTTCCCATAGATTTTTCTTGCTTAGCATCCACAAGCAAGATAATACTGGATAAATGCAAATTACCCTCCCTGGATGGAAAAAATAATATTACTATTATTCATATTATTATTATTATTATTATATAATAGTATTCCATGAAAGCTAACAGCATCTAGTATTTGACTTTAGCTCGATTCAAAAGAAAATCTAAGTGAACAACTAATAGAAATAGAAAAACCGATGATTATGCGCAGAACAATCCGTTTCTAAAATTCAACGAAGCAACACATATATCCTAATTGAGGCAGAAAAAAAATAATAAAAACCCAAAATCTGTGAATTATATAAAGCAATAACTTATTTTCTTGGCTTATGATTAAATAAGTAATATAAAAGATATTAATATTTTTTTCTGGAAAAATGTTTCACAGACGTCATCTCCAGTAGTGTTTTCAACTCATAGTAAAAACCTGTCAATTTCTTTTTCAAGAAAGACTGTAATTGAATAGAACGAAATTAAGAATTACTCTTTGTTGTAAAACTAAGGAACAAGAAGGAGTCGGAGAAATGAACATCAAGCGAATTCCAAAGCACCAAGTCGAAAATTTTGTTGACTTTACTTGTCAAGTTTCTAATTTTAAATAAAGTCCACAATGAGGCCCATTAGACACCAAAAAAGCCCATAAAGAAAAAGAAATGTTTTTATTATATTTTTCTCTTCCATTTTCAATTTTCTTCTCCCTGTTTCTTGTATATCTCTATTTCTTTCTTCGTTTCCCTGTTTCTTCTTCTTATTCTCCTCTCTCTCTCTCTCTAACCTCAGATTCTGTTCTACAACCTCTGCTTGCCAATAATTTGTCCATTTTAAACAACGATAAGGAAAGGGGAACAGCACCCTGAACTATTAATCTGCATTTCGAACCGCTTCTCTCTCCGACGCTCTGTTTTTGATCGGCGCCCATCGGATTTGATGCCACCATTGCATTTCCATTTTTACCCCCTGCGTTTCTGTCATCGCTGTTGCTACGCCCACACTCCAACTCTTCCGGAAATTGGATTCACCACTTTCCGTTAGGGTTTTAATCATCTCAGCTACTATACTGTTATTTTCAAAATATCAAGATAAAAAAAGAGAAAAAAAAATCCGTACATTTTTTATTCATTTACTTTTGTTTCGGTATTTATTGATTACTGGCTTTTGCCCTTTTTGGGATTTAGTTGATATTAGCTGTTGTGCACTGTGATGTTCTGTTTGTGTTAATTTGGAAACATACCAAGAATTGGATAAGTCTTACTCTGCTGCTCCTGTTATTGAGAGGGAACAGAATTCCCGTGTTGTGTTGTTTGTTCTGCTCTAGTTCTATCTCATTAGCAAAATTTCTACTCATGAGTTGCCTCCGTTAGTGGTGTGGTAGTGTATTATTGGGTTGGGTTTTTAGGTTTTGAGGGAACAGTTTTCAACGGGAAAGCTTAGGTTTGCATGGGCGAGCATGAGGGTTGTGGACAGCCACCAAGTGGGATGTTGCCTAATGGCTTGCTGCCCAATGAGGCCGCATCGGTGATTCGAGTGCTTGACATGGAGCGATGGTTGAAGGCTGAGGAAAGGACTGCAGAGCTAATTGCCTGCATTCAGCCGAATCCGCCCTCCGAGGAGCGCCGCCACGCAGTTGCAGATTATGTGCAGCGGCTGATCATGAAGTGCTTCCCTTGCCAGGTGGGTCTTAAATCATTTCATGTCTGCAAACTAATAAGTTCTGCCAACTTTCCAAACTAGAAATGTTTGTTTGGTCAAGAACTTCTGATTATGTATGCCACTATTTTAGCTGCATTGTCGAATGATGTGTAAAGTATTAAAGATTGCTAGCACCAAGCATGATCGTTCATGATTACAGGTGTTCACCTTTGGGTCAGTACCCCTCAAAACTTATTTACCTGATGGAGATATTGACCTGACAGCATTCAGCAAGAACCAAAATCTGAAGGATGCGTGGGCACACCAGGTTCATGACATGCTCCAGAATGAGGAAAAGGATGAAAATGCAGAGTTTCATGTCAAAGAGGTTCAGTACATCCAGGCGGAAGTAGGTTCTCTTATGTAACACAGCATTTTTAGAACTGTTTATCTGTGTGGCCGCTATATTTATAAATTATAGATAGATGAAATAAAAGATACGAGACTTTATTATGTATATCGTGAGACTTTTAGTGGTTCTGTCTGGATGTTGATTGTTGAAATACTTTTAGGGTTTATTATGAGACACAGGGTGTGAACATTTGAGTTCTTAACCAATATTGAGTTAAGTGACTTTACTAGGTAAACTGTTCCTGGCCAGAAAAACCTGCTATTTGATTACGAGTTGCCAAAATTAATATTGAACTTCCGAGTTTTTGGTTGTGATATGGTTACCATGTGTTTCTTATTAATGAAATTCAAAATGTGAGCTATAATTTTTTTGTTTTATAGTTCTTTTCATTTGCCTGGCTTTAATTTAAGTTGGTATAAGATTTTATGTTGGTTTGGCCAACTACTGGATTGTAGAATTTGTATTTTACTTGCATTTCATTTCTTCATTTTTGTAGGTGAAGATTATAAAGTGTCTTGTTGAGAATATTGTGGTGGACATTTCATTTAATCAACTTGGAGGATTGTGCACCCTTTGTTTTCTCGAGGAGGTATTTTGGTGAATTCCACTATCCTATAATTCTAATTTTATCTACATTTTTGAATGTATTTATTGGAGTTTGATGTTTTTTCTGCTGTAGGTTGATAATTTGATTAACCAAAACCATTTATTCAAGCGTAGCATTATACTTATAAAAGCCTGGTGTTACTATGAGAGTCGTATACTTGGTGCCCACCATGGACTTATCTCAACTTACGCATTAGAAACTTTGGTTCTTTACATATTTCATGTTTTCAACAATTCCTTTGCTGGTCCTCTTGAGGTAGCAATTTATATATGGTGTTATTTTATGTGTCCTTTTGGTGGTTGAGTTGACTTGGTGTCCTTGCTTTTGTAGGTGCTGTATAGGTTTTTGGAGTTCTTTAGTAAGTTTGATTGGGATAATTTCTGTGTAAGTCTATGGGGTCCTGTACCCATCAGTTCACTTCCAGATGTGACAGGTAGTTACAATCTGATTAGTTTTTTAATAATGATATAGCTCCATTGCTTATCGATTTCTTCGTTCCCCTCATCAACATTTTCCACAGCTGAACCTCCTCGGAAAGATGGTGGAGATTTATTGCTCAGCAAGTTATTTCTTGATGCCTGCAGTTCAGTTTATGCTGTTTTCCCTGCTGGCCAAGAAAATCAGGGGCAACCATTTACTTCCAAGCATTTCAATGTTATTGATCCTTTGCGTGTCAACAATAACCTTGGGCGTAGTGTCAGCAAAGGTTTGTTAGGCTGAAATTTTGGATACAGTTCATTTTTCAAAGTGTATAACTTTCTCGTATGATAACTCTTAAGTTTGCTTTTATATGTGCCTGATTCTGTTACTGGGAGCATGTATATATTATAAGGTTGGAGGAATCAGTTAGGATACATTGAAGCTATTGTTCCCCTCTTTGAATGAGCATGCTTGCTCATTTAAGACTTAAGTATTTTTCTCTTAACTATTGAACTACACTGTATTTTATCTCATTATACTGCATGATTAAAATTATGCAAAAGTTACGCATGCTGTGTAATATATAGCTAGAATAATTATTTTATTGATATTATTAGTTTATAGATTCCCCGAACCATCTGTCTGATTTGATTATGGCTAATACTTGCATTTATGATCTGCATGAACCAGGAAATTTCTTTAGAATTCGCAGTGCTTTTGCATTTGGGGCCAAAAGGCTTGCTAGATTGCTTGATTGCCCTAAGGAGGATTTGTTTTTAGAAGTTAATCAATTCTTTATGAACACTTGGGTCAGACATGGAACTGGGCAGCGACCTGATGCTTTGAGCCATGACTTATGGCGTTTGACATCATCTAGTCATGACCAATCACACGGGTCTGACAATCTCCAGAAAAATAACAATAAAACTGAGAATACCTGTAATCATGAATTTCAAGTTAAAGGGGTGCATGCTTCACAGAGTGTTCTATCTCAACACAGTATATTGTCCTCTAAAAGTTTATCTAAGAGTAGTGGTGATTCTAAAGCTAACCAAAATAATGCAAGGAATTTTGATCAGGTCAAAAGGGAAGCTAACTGCAATCAAGGTGCTCGGGTTGATAAAGGACAGAGAAATGCTAAACCAAGTAACGCATTCAGTGATGTCCCAGGAAGACTTTTATTTGCAAGAACATGTTCTAGTCCTGAGTTGACAGACTCTTATGGTGAAATTCCTAGGCAAGGAAGACATGCAAAAGCCCCAGAAAGTGGGAAAGGACCAGCATCCTCTGCAACGTTGGAGAATAGTCACAGGAAGCATCTTGATTCTGACATGCCTGCTAGTTATGCTGTTAGAATTGATGATTCATCTGGTAGGAAAATAATATCACATCAGGTTCTTGACAGCAGTGCTGATTCAAACAATGGCTCAAATAGTTATGATAATGAATCTGGCCACGGCATTGTGGGTGAAGAGTTTGCTTCTTTTTCTGGAGTAGGTGGAACACATATGATGCATCAGGAGGAGCAGGACCTTTTGAACATGATGACATCACCCGCAACTGAAGGTTTCAGTGCTCAGAATCAAATACCAGTGAATTTAGCTCCAGGTCACATACCACTTCCACTTTCCCCTTCCATTCTTGCATCAATGGGATATGCTCATAGGAACATGGGTAACATTCCCTTAATTGAGTCCTTCAACTGGGGTACTAATGTGCAATTTCCCCAAGGTTTAGTCCCTTCCCCCTGGACTCCATATTTTCCTGGCATAGGATTGACCTCAAATCCTGAAGATTTAATCGAAACTGGTAATGAGAATTTCAATTCTGTTGAAATGAGTCCAGCAGAAGCTGATAAAGATTTCTGGCATGAGCAAGAAAGGGCTGGTGCTAGGGGGATTGACGTGGATAATGGTAATTTTGAAATGGTTCCAGATGATAAGCGACAGTCAACTTCTGGTGGTTATAACTTTATACCATCATCTCATGTTGGCAGCTCTAGTAATTCTGCCATACTTCATCCAACATTTACTAAAGAAAATCGAGTTTCTACAAGAGAAGAGCACATTGATAGTCCTAAATATCAAGATCGCCGAGGAAATGGTGCATATTTTGATGAAAGAATTGCAAATTCTTGGTTGCCCAGTGAACCATCCTCAAGCTCATTCAGGAGTAAGACGTCTTCAGAAAGCTCTTGGGAGGGACCATCTGCCAAATCTTCAAAATCAACTAGGGAAAAAAGAGGGAAGAAAAATACTTCCTCAGTGCCATCAGCTGCTTATGGTAAGGGCAAGAATGTCTCAGATATTTCCTCTAATGTTGTGGATGATGAAAACAAACAACGGGCACCTCTGTCAACTACAGCATCTGATAGAAGCACTGGGCTGCTCGCAGTTGCTCCTGTGCATGTTCCAAGGCAACCGGTGTCCGGTTCTGAAGTGGTTCGGACAAGTGGATCAGATTCTGTGTTACCCATGGCTCCAGTGCTTATAAGTCATGGTTCTCGCCAAAGAACAGGGGATAATTCTGGGGTTGTTCCATTGGCGTTCTATCCCACAGGGCCACCAGTACCATTTGTTACCATGCTTCCATTATATAATTTTCCCACTACTCAATCTTCTCACACACCAACAAGCAATTTCCATGTGGAAGATGCAGATAACAATGACCGTGGTCAGAGTTTTGATCCATCTGAAGTGCATGATCTGCCTGAGGTGTTGAGCTCTTCCAATTCTATGGGAAGAGCTGCTATTGACACAGTAGAGCCCAAGCTTGACATTCTTAATGGTGACTTTGTTAGCCATTGGAAAAATTTGCAGTATGGGCGAATTTGTCAAAATTCACGCCAACCTGATTCCGTTAACTATCCTTCATCTGTTGTGGTACCTCCTGTTTATTTGCAGAGTCGTTTTCCATGGGATGGTCCTGGAAGACCACAGTCAGCTAATGTGAATCTTTTCACTCAGCTTATGAACTATGGGCCACACCTAGTGCCTGTTGCTCCTCTCCATTCAGTTTCCAACAGACCAGCCAATATTTACCAACGATTCATAGATGACATACCACGGCATCGAAGTGGGACAGGAACCTACCTGCCAAATCCTGTAAGATTATTTTCTTATCCAACTTGGTACTTTATGGTGTATACTGTAATTTGTTTTCTTACTAAAGTAAAACTTACAAGTGTGACAATATGTCTGTCTTCTTCGATAAAGTGATGATTCTATTGCTAAGCCTAAGGTTAATCTGCTTCTAGGACTGCTTATTTTACCTTCTTTCCTAATTTATTTCAGAAGGTTTCTGTTCGGGATAGACATTCTACAAGCACCAGAAGGGGTAATAACAACTATGACAGAAGTGATCAGCATGGTGAGAGAGAAGGGAATTGGAATGTTAACTCAAAGTCGAGAACAAGTGGGCGCAGCCACTACCGTAGTCAAGCTGAGAGATCTAGCTCAAGGCCGGAAAAGTTGCCAACGGGTGAGAGCCATTCTGAAAGATCATGGGGTTCACATAGACCTGATTCTTTTGTTTCACACCAGAGTGGGCCTGTCCAGTTAAATACCTCTCAGAACAGTCTATCAAATTTGGCTTATGGAATGTACTCTCTACCGGGCTTGCGCCCCAGTGGGATATCATCAAATGGACCAACAATTCCACCTGTTGTAATGTGGTATTCATACGATCATAATGCTGGCTACGGCACACCAGCAGAACAGCTCGAATTTGGAACTCTAGGACCTATGGGTTTCCCTGGTGTCAATGAAGTATCACTGATCAATGAGGGAAGCCAATCTGGTGGAGCTTTTGAGGAACAAAGGTTTAATGGTGGCACTGCCCAACAATCGTCACCTGATCAACCTGCTTCACCCAAGTTCCGAAGGTTGTAATTTTGTGTCTCAGCTATCACTTTTTAGGAGAATAATAGATGTGTGTTGCAGCTTGCCACATTGAATTAGTTATATTATTTTTAGGATGGTTTGTATCCCAGTGCCTAATCTTTTAATCCTATCATTTATCCATAACATGTTTTCACTATTTACTTGAAATTTCCCTGTTCAGGAAGTGACTTGTTTATTTAAAACTTTTTGTGGTGGTTCTTAGTATACTTCAATTGGACTCCTTTTTTTATGGTATCTGAATTTTATGATTTTTTTGACAGGGGGCTTTGATTCTATTGCCAGATCAGTGGTCAGGTGGAATCATTAACCTAAAGAGGAGGAGGTTTATCTTCCCTCGCATATCAAGGCAGCCAGGCGGGGAATGAGTGGGGAAAACTTTTATGTAAAACCCACCTATTTTCATTCAACGGGTTCTTTTTTGCACCCCACACTTCAAAAGCGGATTACTTTTGCTCTTCCTCTGAATCTCGTTTCTCGAGAATGCCCCTCGTTTATGCCCTGCCTCTTGTACACTTACAGGTGATCAACCCACCTTGTTTACATTTTTTCATCGAAGATTTTAATTTTGTTTAGGATGAGGAACAGTAGTAGTAAAGATGATGCAATACTCGGTGATTAGTTTTCATTTAAGGTTTGGACATGCTTCAGAAATATCACAAAAACTGGGTTAGGTTCAGAATTCAGAAATATCACCGTGTTAGCAGTTTTGTCAGCTTCTCATACAGTGTTGTAGTGTAGGTCCTCCCTCTGGTAGATAGTCTTTAACTTTTGAAAAGTATTAACTGTGTAACAATAACAATATGAAAATGATATTAGATGTCATTTTTATCTGGCCTCTCGCCCTTTCTTTATGAAGAAGCCTATCACTCAAGTTGGAAGATGGGGAAATCAGTTCAACTATGCTATATGTAACAGAATTATCCCGACGGCAAAAATGTAAAAATTTGAATAAGCTTAATATTTTTTTGGTGACTTAGCACAATTTCAACGGCATTATACTCACATCCTTCGAAGTTTAACATACTTTTCTCGATACACGTCCCTCCATTACTCTACGAACCTACCTTAATTAATGCAAACCCCTCCTGATTTGTTATACATCTATATACATTAAGTAAATAGGATCTCGGAGAGTGAGAGCAACTTATGTTTACAATCATCATTACTTATTTTCATCTGCATGTGGCCTGTCTGGTGCTTAAGATTTTGATTTATGCTGAATATCCATTTCATGTAAAACTCGTAACATTAGTAATCTACTGGTTCCACGATTAAAGTTTACCATTATTGTGCATCCATTCAACCTTCAGAATCTGAGAATTGGATCTTGTGATTTCTAAGTTGTCCCAGTCAATATGTACCGGACTATGGTGGCATCTGTCAAATTGGATGTCCTTATACCATAGCCATAATGTAAATGTCCACTCTGTTGCTAGTGGTCACAACCACAACAACACTGTCTGCTATCATGTAATCACGGCAAATTTAATAAAACTATTGCCCTATTGCAGGTTGAAGCTAGGAAGTGTCGCAAGACCATCTAAACCAAAATTCATATTACAAATCACAGTAACGTTAAAACTAAGATAACATTGAAAATATTTATTTTTCTTCTCTGCACACTTTTATTCTTAGATAATGTATGTAAATAATAACATAAATACACAAAGGAAAATAATTGAAAAATAAGTGGTGATTTTAATGTTGTTACTATTTAAGTAGTTTACAGTATTACTATAAACCCTAAATAACTCATAATTAATCATGGATGTTTATAATCGACTTCGAGCTCAATTACGACACCACCATATACTCAATTTAGCATCATATCTATAAAATATTTGGACTATGGCTTCCATAATTATTAACTGCATCTCCACAATATTAGAAAAAGATTCAAATATCCTTCACCGCCATACAAGTGCCACCGCTTCCACCAGTCACCGCCTCAGTGCTGCTGTAGAGGGAGTTGCAGAGGAGGAATACCAGAAAAGAAGTTCGAAACATATTTCATGTGTCTCGGAAAACTCTTCAAAAATTTTGTTCCAAAAATATTGTTCGGAAAATTTCAAAAAGTGTTTTGAATTTTGTTTTTAGAAAATAAATTTGTTATTTTGAAAATTTGAGGAAGTGCGTAAAGAAATTTTGATGAAACAATAAAGCTAAATATTTTATGTTACATCGTATATAAAGCGCCATATGTAAACTACTATTTTTTTTGGATTTTTGCTTTCTGCACCCATGATTACTAGCTGTACTCCCATACTAACAATAAAAGTCTTCTTTTTTGGATCACAATCTTGTTGCTACTACAATGCACTCCCGTGTTTTCTTCCTACACCATTGATATGATATAATGACCATATTAATCTTAACAAAATAATTAATAAAAATCTATATTATTTTTTAATCCAAAAATATATTTTGAAGTGTACAATCTAAAATGCACTATTTTTTAAAATATATTCTATTTTTTTTTTCAAATTACATAATCCAATTTTAGAAAATAATACATTCCGAATTACATAATCTATAAGTAAAAATTGTATGCACTACGTTTTCGATTCTACAGTTCAATATTATTTCTTTTTAATATTATTTAACATTCCAAAATTTGGAATACATTTTTTAGAAATACTCTAAAATTCATAATTTAAAATGTTAAATAATATTAAAATGAAATAATGAACAATCTATAATCTAACACCAAAACTTTTAATTTTCAAATTATATAATTCAAAAACTTTTCAAATCACTCTACCGGAGATTTCTTCAGCAAAATTGCTCCAGAAGAGATAGAGGTGAAAAGGTGTTGTAGTGGCCTAGCCTAAGTCTATTGGGCCTGGGCCAAGGTGTAAAAGTGGGTAAAATCAAATGAAATTTTATTTGTGAAGAACTTTCCGAAAAGTGTAAAAATCTAAATTCTCTTCATTTCCAAAAAGTGCACTGCTAATTCTAATTTTCATTCTAGAACGAAAATAAGTTGCCATAAAAAGAAATGGTCTAATATAGGTTACATATTTCAGAGATCCTTTTTATTGTATTTTTTAAAGGAAGTTGCTATTTTCGTCACCTCTTGTATTTTCTGAACCTGATTTTCTAGGTAAGACTACAGATATTAGAATTAATATTTAATAATATAGTTCAACAAGAAATGCGATGTTGTGTATTATTTTTTTCCATTACATTCAATGAATTGAAATTTTGCATGTGTGGAAGAGTGATGACTTGACTCTTCTCACATGGTGGACTTGGTCTTAGAAAGCTTATCTCCCTCTCTTTCTTCGTTCTTTCTCATTCTCTTTATCTTTTCACAGCCACATCAATAAAAGCACAATCATTCCCTCTCTCAACTCTGAACTCTCCCTGCTCCATCCAAGGCTACAACCTATTACTGCATTTAATGAAACATTCCATTTTTAAGGTTGTTGTTTCATCCTTCTGTCAAAAAAAAAAAACAGACAACTTTTATTATCTATCTTTCCACTTTAGAAATTTCTTGGGTTTTTCTCATGTTGATGTTTAGCTTCCTCTCATGTGAGTTTGGTGTTTTACGTGCCCAGTAAATAATAATAAAAAACTTATTGTTCATTTTTTATATATTTGTTTGATCTAGTTCTTTGTTTCTCCTTTTTGTTCTTCTTCTTCATCATTAGTCGTTTGATGTTGGTAAAGTTCTCTTAAAAAAATAGGGTGTCCTTTTGTAAGGCTATTTATATATTTACAACAGTCATTTCTGACCTGGTCGAGGTTGGTTGTTATGGCCGTACTTGATTTTGGAGATTGACTTGACTTATTTGTTTATATCCAAGTCGTTGGTGGCTTCACTTTTATAACTTTAATTAAATGATATTAATATTGCTTTAACGATGAACCATTGACCCTTGCCTTCTGTATCACACTACTTTTAGCTTGAGGGAATAAGTTTCAAATTTGATGCTGGATTTTGCAGGTCTGAATAATCTTCTGTTTCTGTAAAGCTTGAGGGAGAACGAAAACTGCTGAAGTAGAGCCTAATCATGAATGGAAAAGGACATAGATTTGTGAGGTTCGGCTGTTCAGTCCTGGTTTTGCAGCATATTTGTCTTGTTTAAATTTTAGTGCTCTTGGTACACACCTTGTGAACCACTTCTGCTTCATCTATTTTTAATTTCATTATGCTTCATTCAGCTACTTATTTTCTTTAAAAATAGGATCATCTGCCTCAAAAAATAATAAAATTTAACTATTTTAACAGATGCAGTTCTATAATACATGATAGATTGACCCCAAACTGTGCAATTAATAGTCCAAATTACCATACTGCAGCTGTGGTTCTCCAAGTTGGGTTATTGCCAATTTTAGATCAATAACAAGATTAGATAACTGTATAGGTGGTTTCTCTATGTTCTCTGTTTTTATCAAGTAAAAGGAACCATAGCACCAGTAGCCTCTGGTGATGAGATTTGATGATGATATCATTTTGATATTGGAGTATGTTGTAGTCAAACACAACCATTGAGGGGGTCCATTTGGAAACTTGATCATGATTCTTATGATATTTGTAACAGTTGGAAGCTTATTTGTAATTGTTGGAAGCTAAGGAATAAATATCTGATGCATGATTAAGTTAAAATTCCTCTCCATCCAGGTTTGAAGATTGGAAATCGGAGTCATCTTTTAGCATAGAGCAAAACGATCACAAAAGAAGACCAAGTGTGATTGAAGTTTTGAAGAGTATAGGAAGAAGGGTTGAGGGTAGTTCAGAGAAGATGAAGAACTTGAGAAGAGTTTCAGCTGTTCATCCCTTAAGTGATGGACAGAAAAAGCTGCCACCTAGGAAGAAAATTCTTGATCCACAGAGTTCAATGCTTCAGAAATGGAACAAAATCTTTGTAATTTCGTGTGTGTTGGCAGTCTCTGTGGACCCGTTCTTCTTTTACATTCCAGTGATTGATAATGAGCAAAAATGCCTTAATTTGAGTGGGTCATTGCAGATCACTGCCAGTGTTTTTCGCACCTTCTTTGATCTATTCTACATTCTTCGCATAATCTTTCAGTTTAAGACGGGGTTTATTCCCCCTTCTTCTCGTGTTTTTGGAAGGGGTGAGCTCGTTGATGATCCTGTGGCTATAACGAAAAGATACTTAACTTCATACTTCATCATCGACATTCTATCAATTATTCCACTTCCACAGGTATCTTTCTGGTTCTTATATTTATTTATGTATATATGGATAAGAAGGCAAAATAAGACATTATGTGTCCAGTAACCTATGTCATTTCGGTTTATGTGAAAAACATACTTATTTTATGTTGTGTTTAACGTTTAGGTGATTGTTTTAGCCATACATCCAAACATGAAAACAGATCCATTTGTAGCAAAGGATTTGTTGAAGTATTCTGTATTAATCCAGTATGTGCCAAGGCTTCTGCGGATCCATCCACTGTTCAAAGAAGTAACTAGAACTTCTGGCATATTGACTGAGACAGCAGGGGCTGGAGCTGCTTATAATCTTTTTCTTTATATGCTAGCAAGTCATGTAAGCTAACTTTTATTGCTTATTCAAATCCAGTTTATGCATGTTCTTATATAGTCACCATGTTGAGTTCATGATGACCAAATACATGTGGTTTATCAGGTAGTTGGAGCTTTCTGGTATTTGCTCTCAGTAGAGTCAGAGCTGCGTTGCTGGCGCAGACAGGTGAAGGGTGTAGACTTGAGTTGTAGAAACCGCACCCCAGAAAAAATTTCAGCTCTCAATCAAACTTGTTCTTTGGTGGATCCTGAAGATATCAAAGACCGAGAAAGCTACAACTTTGGAATCTTTTTTGATGCTTTACATTCAGGTGTGGTAAAATCAACCACAGATTTTCCTGAGAAGTTCTTCTACTGCTTTTGGTGGGGTTTGCGCAATTTAAGGTTGGTCAAATCTTCTTGTTCTTGCTTTTCATATAAATGAAAATGCCACGTACTTGTATCATGAAGTGTAGAACTTCTACATAGTTTTTTTCGTAATATTTCTACAAATTTATTTTTAGTGTATGTAAACATCTTATAAAGGAAAAGTGGGTGCAAATTTATTTGAAGACGGGGCCGAAAGCTTACCAATATAATTTTGTCATCTTTTGCAGTTCTCTTGGACAAGATCTCAAGACAAGCACTTATGTGCCAGAGATTATATTTGCAATCTTCATTGCCATCTTTGGATTAGTTTTATTCTCGTTACTTATTGGAAACATGCAGGTAATTCATTGTCTGCGAAAAAGTAGTTTTTGAAAATTTTACTTTATGATGAGAAGTTGTTAACCACAAATTCTCCCATTACTGTGTTGAATATCGTTACAGAAATATTTGCAATCTACAACTGTTAGAGTGGAGGAGATGAGAGTGAAGAGACAGGACGCAGAACAGTGGATGTCTCACCGTATGCTACCTGAGAACTTGAAGGAAAGAATTAGACAGTATGAACAGTATCAATGGCAAGAAAATAGGGGTGTTGAGGAGGAGGCATTGATTCGTAACCTTCCTAAAGATCTCAGAAGGGACATAAAGCGTCACCTTTGTCTATCTTTGGTTATAAAGGTGATTATCATCCATAATCATGTCTCCCCACATAATTTTTTTTTATCTGACTTTTGTGTAATGAACATTTTCATGTTCTTATTGATTTAGGTGCCAATGTTTGAGAAAATGGATGAGCAGTTGTTGGATGCAATTTGCACTAGACTGAAGCCAGTCCTTTATACTGAGAAGAGCCAAATTTTTCGTGAAGGAGACCCAGTTGATGAGATGCTTTTCATTATGCGTGGAAAAGTCTCTACTGTGACGACAAATGGTGGAAGAACTGGTTTCTTCAACTCCTTGTTTCTGGAAGCTGGTGCATTCTGCGGAGAGGAGCTTCTGACATGGGCCTTGGATCCTAACTCCTCCTCGAATCTTCCCATTTCAACTAGGACAGTGGAAACCATATCAGAAGTTGAAGCCTTTGCTCTCATGGCGGATGATTTGAAGCTTGTTGCCTCCCAATTTCGCCGCCTTAGTAGCAAGCAGCTCCAACACGCTTTCAGGCAAGAATTCGTAGTTTATATCAGATTATTAAATTTTTAGCAATAACAGCAGAAAAAAAAAAAAATGTGACAACAAACAACCTTAAGTGTTTTACATTAGAGCTCACATATGGGATCATGGAAAAGATCTTAGAATACAATATGTTCTCTTATCTTTTTAAGAAAAGAGCTTCATAACCTCATCAATTCTGCAATAACCTTGTTTTCCATGCAGGTTCTATTCCTCACAGTGGAAGACATGGGCTGCATGTTTCATACAAGCAGCTTGGCGTCGATACTGGAAAAAGAAGGCTGAGAGGTCTTTGCACGTAGAAGAAGACAAGCTACAAGATGCTTTGACAAATGATGACGGCGCTACTCTGAGCCTTGGCGCAACGATATATGCATCAAGGTTTGCTGCCAATGCACTGCGAAACCTGAGAGAAAACAACAGACAGAATAGAATGCAACAGAGACTACTGCCTCTGCTACCTCCAAAGCCAGCCGAGCCAGACTTCACTTCTCTGAAACACTAACTTGGATATAGGAGTAAGGACATGTTATCCATACTGCATAGCTGTTGTGTGTGCATATTTTGGGAGGGTTGCTTAAGAATTCATTCAATAAATTAATGTATATGTCGTCGCCAAAGGCTTTCACATGATGTATTTAAATTTAACAATATCTATGCAGAATACAAACAAGATGATTGAATTACAATTTTTTAAATAGCAGATCTCGTCATTTCAAAATACAACCTTATCCATAATGCATATTCTAGTCTTGAATTTTGTAAACTATGCTGATTATTTTCAGACATGTATAGTTCCTTCGTTATTCATTTGATCATTTTGTAAGAAAGTTTATGTCATTATTTTTCCTTTTCAAGTGGTTAGTCATAGGAAAACTTATCTATAATATTCTTATATTAAAACAAATATAAAGATTAATTAGATCAACTTTAATTAACATGTCAGCGCTTGTGCAGTGGAGGAAGCTGCATTTATTCTTATTCAGAATAGTTGACAAAGCAATATTTTTATTTATTCATGGTTCAGTACAAGCTCATTATCAATTTATTTTTCTACTCCTTTTATAATATATTGATATGATAATCTTGCACTTGCAGCAACCCAAATGAACCTCACATGATAAAGATTGCTCTGCATACCAAAAATAAAAAGTAGTCATCATCATTTTTCCTGTCATGGTCAAAGTTAAGTTGGAAGCATAATAAAAAATTGAATTTGAAAAAGAGCAGAGAAGCTTACTTTGTGCAATCAGTTTTGTCGTCAATAGGAGGAAGAGTAACAGAGAGTCCACACTCTTTGGGAACTAGAGGTATACGTTGGGGATCATAATCTCCAATAGCTGTCAATCCTTGCTTGAGGCACAGACATATAGCTTCTCTATTTTCGTGGCTTCCAGCCTCACCATTCAGGGACTTGATACCTTGACAACACTCCTCGGAGGGGTGCTTTGTGTTTGATTTGAGGAAACTAACACAAGGTGTAACATCCTCAATAACTGTGGGGCATTTTATGGAAGCCTGAGCTTCACATCCAGTAATTAGGAGAATGACAATGGATACGATAGCTGCTCTTGACATTTTCATTGTTAAAGACACAACACCTTTAAAGATAGTTGGGACTGAACTGTTTTTAGTACAGGATCAAATGTCATACATATATATACACACATATATATATATATATATAGATTGAGAGATTGTGCAGTTCTTTGTTTGTTCTGTCTACTTGCAATGCATGCAAACTTCATGAGTGAATAAAAGTGAACCATACTTGTGTAGTTAATTGTGTACTGTGAGCGAAATGATAGGAAGAACGGATTGCCTTTACAAGTTGTTGGCTGTATAAATGTCATTCAAAGGGTGTGATATATCAAGCATTGCATATGAGATTTAATATCAAAGGCTTCTTATATAAAAATAAAATTTCTGATATTATATATACACACACTAATCTTAAACTTGTGCCTACCACGAGGTGATGTTTGTTTTTATTTGTGTATTTTTTTTTTTAAGTTAGTAAATATATATTATATTAAAAGAAATTTATAGGTTAATAAAATAAATAATAAATGTTTTTAGAAAATATAAAGTTTAGATGATGCAGAAAAAAATGTAAGGAGTAGATGATATAAGAATACAAATTTTAGACTATAAAATAAAATTAAAAAAGTAGACAATGTAAAAATACAAAAGTTACATGTAAAAAAATGTAAAGAGTAAATTTTTTAATAAACTTGAAAAAACATATAAAATAGATTCGATAAAAATAAAAAATAGATGATGAAAAATGGAAAGAGTAGATGGTCTAACACTACAAAAGGATATACCATGTAGAAAAAATATAAAAAGTATAGATTTTGTAAAATTACAAAGATTACACGATAAAAAAAAATATAAATAGCAGACAATTTAAAATTACAAATGAGAGACCATGAAGAAAATGTAAAGAGAAACATAAAAAGGTTAGATGACAGAAAAATGTAGAAAGAAGTGTTGAGAAAAGAAGTTAATATTGTTTTGATTATGATACATAGTCCTAAGGTTTAAAGAGAGACAAAGAAGTTATTGGAAGACTTATAATTTTTTGTTTATAATGTTATACTTCTGTAATATATTTGGGAAACCTTATAATGTTAGTTACAGTGTTTTAGGTTAAGAATAGAAAGTCATAAATAACAATACTAGATCACTTGAGAAAAATATTTTTTTAAAATATACATTAATAATATATTATTACTTATAATAATTTATTATTGGAAAAAAAAATTAAAAAATACAGTAATAATTTATTATCACTTATAGTTGAAATGTAAAAAAAAATGTTTAAGAAACACAAGAAGAATAATTGATTGTGACTTGCAATAATAGATTATTTATGATAATTATGACTTGATTTTTCATATTTTTAATTTAATTTTGAAAGTAACTTTTAAAAATGAAAGTGAGAGTTCTCCTTACTAAATACATGAGCTAGATTGAAAAAATTAGTTTTATCACAACCTTTGGGAAAATTTTAGTGTGTGTAGAGGGTCTAAATTTTATTGTGTGTAATCTTAGGTGATAAGATGTTGTTAAGTAAAGTTGGTCATTCTTTGTATGATTCAAAGAAAGTGTTTATTTCTTATAACTTTAAGGAATACATTTCTTCATGTATTGTGTGAGTCAAGAGAGGTGTCTTCATCTTTTATGAGACTCAAGTATTCATCTCTTGTGACATTAATAAAGGTGTTTTGTTTTCTTTCCTAAATTGTTCTTTTAGTGTTTAGTTAATTTCTCATTTAAGAGTGATTAACAATCTTACTGAATAACTTTTTATCTATATCAATATAAAATTACTTGTACAATTTTTTCTTTTTATACTCTCTTTATTTATCTGTTGATATTATAAAGGAAATGTTTTTTATTATAACTCAAATTTTAAAAGAAAAAATTTAAAATACAAACTTTTATTAAAAAATCAATTTAATCCCTATAATCTTAACTTATAGATGATTTAAAAGTACAAATGATAGACCATATAAAATATAGAACATAATATCTATAATCAATAAAGATAAAAATGTGCATATTTGTAACTCACAAATATTTAAAATTTTAAATTACAAAAAAAAGTTGATCTTTAACACGAAAAAAGAGTTTAATCCAAATTCATAATTTTAATAAATAAAAAAAGTTCAAACAAATATAAAATTTATATTCTTAAATCAAAGTAAGATCGTGCAAAGCATCTACATTAACTTGGTGAGTCTCCTGATTTGTGAAACATGATACATTGTTATAATAATCCAGAATATTATATATAATCCTTTAATAAAAAAATGTTATCAAACTCATTAACAATAACATCTTTTGCAAACCAATTTCATAGTTATGTATCCTCTTTTAAAAAATGTTGTTAAATCGTTATGCACAAATGTGTGATTTTCTTATAAAACAAAACTTTTAGTTTTTAAAAATTTTAATACCTAAATTTTAATTATCTATAGCTAAGATGCAGAAACAATATGAAGTATATAAAAGAAATTGAAGAAGATGGTAAGAGAAAAAAATGAAATTGAAAACTCAGAAAAAATGAAAATCGAGAAAAAAAAAGAAGAGAAAAAAGGTAGCAAATGATATTAAATGGATCAACATCGAAGGTATGTTCTTTTTGCACAGAATCATTACTCAGACAGATTTAGTTAAATATATTGGTCATCCCGCAAATATACTCTGCCAGTAAATTTGCACAAACAAACACCGCAAAGTTATGTGAACAATGATTGAGAAAAAATGCTTAATCTTCGATCAATGCGAAGTTTTATAACACATTGTGACTGCATATGAACTTCTTGTTATAAAAGATTTAAATACACGAATGAAGAGTACAATCTTCAAAAACTTAGATATATGAGAGAATCTACAACATTAATTAATTTATTAATTCAATGATTATTTTAATGTACAACACATTCTCAGTTACTTTATGTTCATACACTTTGCATTCATTTTGAAAATGTTCCTGCTGAAATGGAACGAGAACAATCGTCTGAGTGAATGTTCTGTGTGTCGAATGTCTTTCTTGTTCCATGCTTTGACTGACCGATTGGTGTAGAGGGGTAACATGCAGAATACACTCTGATGCTTAAGTCAGAAATTTTTTCTGTAGGCCTTTCGATAATTACCATTAAGGAAATAGGTGAGTTTATCTCGAAATTGAATCCCTGTTTATCGAGTTCATAAGAATGATTAATTTATTTACCTCTTAATGATCATTAATATCTATCTTAACTAGCCATTAGTAGCCTATACCGTATTTATTGCATTTTAACTACACTCAAAGGTTGTCGGGACCGAGCGGCATAAATGTTTTTTCCTGTATGTTGATCGCTCGGTTCTCTAAAGTCGTATGACATTGTACCTGATCGGTCAGCTATGAGCCCATAGTAACATGGGTCCCCCAAGCACTAGAAAAATCTTAGATACTGCGTAAGGTTTAAAAGTCTTCACCGATTGTCAGACTCTAGGATTTCACTTAGAATGTTCCTTAGGTCAAAAATTAAGTTGAGAGTTACAAAAACGTTCCTCACCGAACGGTGGACACTAGGAGTTTAGTTGGAACGTTCCCTAGGTCCAAAATACTAAGGTGAGAGCTACGAAAGTGTTCCTCACTATATGGTTGACATTAAGTTCACTTAGAACGCTCCCTAGGTCCATAATGCTATGGTGAGAGCTACAAAAAGTGTTCCTCACCCAACAGTGGACACTAGGAGTTCACTTGGAACGTTCCTTAAGTCTAAAAGACTCAGGTGAGAGATACGAAAGCGTTCCTCGGCGAGCAGTGAACACTAGGAGTTCACTCGGCGTTTCTCACTAAGCAATAGGGGATTGAACCTTCCTGTGGAAGATATTTTTTTCTCACAAAAATGTGTGTTAAATAAAATATTGAATAATTTATTTTTATAATGATAAGCCCTTCGAACCCGGTATTGATCCGAAGTAACGATGTCGAGACCGAGCGCTCGTCTAGCTCCTTATAGTTTCATGGGGATGTCATTCGGTCCCACGGTGGGCGTCAAAATATTTTGAAATGGGATGAGAACAATCGCCTGAGTGAATTTCCTGTGTGTCGAACGTCCTCCTTGCTCCATGCTCTGACTAACCGATCGGTGTAAGGGGGTGATATGCAAAATACACTTCGACACTCAAGTCAAAATTTTTCTCATGCCTTTCGATAATTCCATTAAGGAAAAAGGTGAGTTTACCTTGAAATTGGATTCCTATTTATAGAGTTCACAAGAATCTGACCAATTAATTTACCTATTAAGTCATAAATATTTGTCTTAACTAGCCATCAGTCGGCGTTACCATATTTATTACGCTTTAGCTACACTCAACGGTTGTTGGGACCGAACAGTAGAGATGTTTTTTCCTACATGTTGACTGTTCGATTCTCTAGAGTCGTATAACATCGTACCTGATTGGTAGGCTATGAACCCATGGTACCAGGTAGCAACTTGATATTAAATGGATCAACATTGAAGGTATGTTCTTTTTGCACAAAATCATTATTCAGACGGATATAGTTAAACAGATTGGCCATCCCGCAAATCTACTCCGCCAGTAAATTTGCACAAACAAACACCCCAAAGTTATGTGAACAATCACTAAAAAAGTGGTTAGTTTTCAATCAATGTGAAGCTTTATAACACATTGTGACTGCATATAAACTTTTTTAGCCAATTGTTAAAAAAGATTTAAATAAGAAGATACAATCTTAAAAAACTTAGATATACGAGGGAATCTACAACACTTAATTTATTGACCATAACACTAAGTCAATGATCGTTTTAATGTATAACACATTCTCAGTTACTTTACATTCTCAGTTACTTTACGTTACGTTCATATTAACAAATATGGATGACGGAAATATGAACTCCAAGATTAATTTTGCAAATTCTAGATAAAAAGAAAATGTTAATGAAAGACATGAACATTAAGTCCATAAATGTTGCACAATGTTCACAAGCAAAAGAAAGAATATTTACACCATTTTTTTTTCTTTTTTAAAATTTTATCATATAGTAATTATTTTTTATATTCAAATAATTACTGTATAAAAAACTATTTTTAATTTTGTTTTTTATAACTATTTTTTAAATTCAATTAATTATTTATAATAAAAAAGTTATATGTATGACTCGAGAAAAATTAGAAATATTTATAAATAATATTTGTATGAATTTATTATAGTTTAAATGTATTGGATGAATGTATATAATATCATATTAGTGATTGTTAATTTTATAACGTGAGCTATCAAAGGAGTTGAAAAATGATATATAATATAATTTTACACTTATGTGGATATAATGAATATATATATTTGAGGGTATTGAAATGTTTGGATATTATTGTATAAAATAAACATTCTTTGATATTAAATATAATTACTTAAATATTTAGTGTTATATATAAAAGAAAAATATGATTATCATAAATATTTAGTGTTATGACAATTACTCTCTAATTGTTTCAATATATATTTATGGCATACATTATTATTATTATTATTATTATATACATGTATATATCTATTTTATGTATAAAAAATTAAATTTAAGTATTAGAGAATTAGTTGCATTAAGGTATATCTATTATATTAAAACCAAATATAAGAAAATAAAAATGTATGAGTTATGATAATAGTAATAAGTTTGAATATGAGATTTTAGAAATTTTAATAATTAAAAGAAATGTATATAAATGTTGTAAATTATTTTAATTAAAAGATAAAATGGTTTGGTATTTAAATTTAAAAGGTTTATTTTATTTTAAAAAATATTTTTGGATATTATTATATATTATATATTTTAATTTGAAAGGTATTTTAGATAGATTAGGATCTCTTCTTGGCATTTTAAAAACAGATTAAAAAAATATATTATATAGAGTGGTTTTTAAAAAATTAAAAAGGAAATCAAATCAGGTTTTAGATTTAAAAATCGACTGAACATAGTTAGGAAGAATGGGAGATTTCAAAGTTAATTTAAAATAAAAATGGGACGAATCGTTTTGAATATAGGAAATATTGTTTTGACAAAGAAATTAAAAGAGGACCAAATCCTAAACTGGAACATTAGATTATACAAATTATTTATTTCTTTAATTATTAATTAATAAAAAATATTTTATGTTTAATAACTTTATACTAAAAGAAAGTGGAAACCTACGTGTTTTTTCACTGCTATTTATATTCTTAATATATCTAGAATATCTATATTGATTTATTCATATCTTTAAAATATTTATTAATATAGTATTTATTCACTTAATTATTTTGTTCTTCTGCAATTCCTTTAAATTTTTTATTGTGGAAACTCCTTTACAAGTAAATCTCTTTTTGTATCTTTTCGAAATTCAGAATTTTTTCACAAGAAGGCAACAATTGGGATATTGAGAACCTCCTACTCCAGAGTCTATCCAATTACAGTAAGATTAGGAAGAAATAGAAGATAAATCACTATATAATATTTCATTTATATATCGTATGTTTAATATTTAATATATTATAAAAAAATTCCAACATCAAAAACACTCAACTATATTTAGTTGAGGGGTTATTGAATCTCTCGTCTCTTATCTGTCTCTGGATCTGTTCTTCCCAATTTCACCAAACCCTAATTTTCTAAATCCTCCAATTTCTAGGTTTGGAATTCAAGAATGGAGCAGCAGGACAGCAAGATGTACAACCTGTTCGTGAAACACTTAGATGGAAAAACCCTAACCCTCTTATTTCCCTCTCCGATCATCTACGTGAGTTTCATCAAGGATCGCCTTTTCGAACTCACTGGAATTCCCGTGCAGCACCAGCGCCTCGTCACCGGCTTCCGACACCTCAACGACGTAATCCAATGCTCCCCGGAAGATGGCAACATGTTCCCGTCCGTGCGGCTGCTGCTGCGTCTCAAAGGCGGAAAGGGAGGCTTTGGGTCGCTTCTTCGTGGTGCCGCGACGAAGGCCGGGCAGAAAAAGACCAACAATTTCGACGCCTGTCGGGACATGAGTGGTCGGAGGCTGAGGCACGTCAACGCCGAGAAGAGGTTAGAGGAGTGGAAGGCCGGAGAAGAGGAGAGAAGGCTCGAGAAGGTGGCGGAGGAGTTTCTCAAGAAGCAAATGAAGAAGAGTAAGGGTAAGGGAAAGGCTCAAGGGGATGGTGAAGCTCACAAATACGTGGAGAAATATCGGGAGGAATCTGAACGTTGCGTTGCGGAGGTTGCCTTGTCCGTTAAGGAGGCTCTCACTGCCAAACGCAAGATCCCTTCACAACCCCAACACGATGCCAAGAAGTTGAAGATATGGTAAGTTGACTCACTATGTGTTGTGTTGTTGTTTGTTAATTTATTATATGTAGTTCCCTCTGATGATTGTTTGGCCTTTGTGTGTTATTGATATTTGCATTTGTGTTTGCAGGATGGGGAAGAGGAAATTGAACGAAAGTGATAGTGATTATAGTGATGATTCTGATGTAGAGGGGGAAATGGAGAAATCAGATTTATTGAATGATCACAATGAGTCTGATTCAACTAAGGCTGAGGGCAGTCTGGGTTCGGTGGCTGGCGGAGGAGGCGCCTCTGGTTCCGCCTCGTGTGAAAGTGGCTCTGAGGAAGAGAAGGAAACTGTTGTACAAGGAAATGTGGGATTTGTTGGGTTGCTGAGTGATGAAAGTATTCAGCCAATGGACGAGCCTGTGATAAGCAATGATGCTACTGCAATGCGAAATGAGTCAGTGGTGTCTGCACTTATTGTGGAAGAAAATGGACATCAGGATTGCCATGGAGGTGTGTCTGTTAAGTTTGATGGTGCTGTGAATCAGGTCTCAAATATTACAGGCTCTGAAACTGTGGCCGCTGGCGACTCTAATAATGATATGGAAATTGATGGATCACTTGAGCATGAAGCAGCAGTCAATGAAGAGAGCTCGCCAAGCACTAGTGTTCCCGCAATGGATGAGCCCCTTAATTTTGATTCCTTTAATTCCTCTTCCGAACTAGAGGTGTGTTTTCAGTAGAATTCTGTACTTGTGTGGTACCCTTCGCTATTTTTTAATTATATTCTGCTTCATTAACATGTCGAATTGGATTTGAAGGCGAAGAAATCCATTATTCTAGTTTAGAAATAAATAGATAAGACATTAATGATAAATTGGTAAAACAATTTATTTCTATGATCTTATTAAACATGCATTCTTATTTTACCTTAAAAATGGCTTAAATTTGACTAGAAATATGTCATTATGTTGAGGCTTAGCTGGAACTTTAGTCTTATGAATATAGTACAAAGTAAGAAAGAAGTATTTTAAAGAGAGCTTTCAAATGCAAGTCTGTTTTAGGTGTTATGACTTGTTGCGGACCCAGTAAAAATTCCTTTGGTACTAGGTTGACTGGTTAGTTATAAGATTAGAGGACCCTCTGACTTGTACATTGTTGTAATCAAAGCATTATGTACTATTGGAGGAGGTGGTATAAATAAATCCACCCAGACCCCTTTTTTATTGTTATTAAATTTACTGTAATCAGTTTAGTTTGTTAGAATATTTATTATGGTTATATTGTGTTTAGGCTTGTTAGAATATTTATCATGGTTATATTGTTTTTAGAGTTATCCTGTTTATATTATATATAGAATGAGCATGAGAAGATCCTTCAAGCCTTCAAAGTTTAGTGTTTTTCAATTACACTCTAACATTAGTTGAAGGTGGTTTAAGAATGTGAATTATAGTAGTGGTCTGTCGTGAATTGAGGGATGATTCCAATTTTTTTAGCAATGTTTTTATATTTGTAGAAAAATTAGAAAAAATGTATGTTTGGTTTGATATTGGTTCTGAATCAATTATCAACATTCAAGATAAAGTTTTCATATAAGTTTCCATTGTTTACATCTGAAATGTGCGAGGCTCTCTAAACATATATTCTTGACAGGTTATTGGCTTGGAAAGGTTGAAGTGTGAACTGCAGTCGCGTGGGTTAAAATGTGGAGGTACTTTGAAGGAGCGGGCTGCCAGACTGTTTCTTCTAAAATCTACCCCTCTGGATAAACTTCCAAAGAAGCTGCTCGCTAAGAAGTAAAGAGTGTTTCGAGATGGCAGTTACTTTTTTGTACAGTATTTAGTAACTATTTGCACTACTTAGGTGTCAAGTGTATCCTCTGACTTTGGGATCTGACTGATGCATGCCTTTTTATGTTCGTTTTAGTGTTTGTCGTGAGCGGCATTTTATGTACTAATAATACCTTTTACCAGCGACTATGAACCATGTCGAGTTTTCTTTTTTTATTTTATATTATCATAAAACGTTATCATTAATGGATGAATATTACTTTTCCTATTTTTTCAATAATATTACAGTCCATGTTATATAATAAGTTCAGAACCTCCCACCATTCAAGTCTTCCGAATATTGATGTCCATGTAACTATCATCGATCAAGGGTCACTGAAAGGCAAATAATATTGTGTAATGAAAATGTGGAATTAGCAAAATTAGAAAACCAAATGCCATTGTTTTGTCAACTTAGCACACTCAGCATATTGGGCAATTGTTCAAAACCGCAGATGATACCAAATAATCATTTCACTTATTCTTCAGGTTCAACGAAGATAGAATTTTAACTTGGTCTCCGCATTTAATATTTTTATTTTACCTTTAAATATATTTAGAACTAAAAGAATATAAACAAATTATATGTTAAAAATAATAGTACTTCAACGCCATTCTTCCTTTCAATGTACTCATCATAGAACTCCAACGTGGCAATAAGACTAGATCTATGTCATTGCATCCAACACTCCCTTTGAAAAGATACGGCTGATAGCAAATACTAGAAGTTAGAAAAGCATGTGATAATCTCCTTTCATCATCACTAACAAAGTCAGAAAAATGCGAATATAATTAAGTTTCAATGACACTCCTTTGAAGGGTGTGATCTAATAAACCCACCGGTGGTGGTGTAGGAAAAAATGCGTAGATTTGCATTTAATAATTCGGAATGTATTTTAGGCATATATCAGGATTTTAATTTTATATCATCATACCAGATTAGAAAATGAATTTTTAAAATCTAACTCAACTTCATAAGATCGGCTTATAAAATGAGGTTTGCACCCCACTTATATATTATAATTTGACCTTATCTTTAGTCGATGTGAGACTTCTAATACAATCCATTTATGCCGAAATATAAACATCTCGAGCGTGATAATATAAATTGGGCGGTCCAATAATGGTCCAACAACAGGTGGAACAAAAATATCTCAGAAATAAGAATAAATATCTCTAGGATAAGCTCCGACTATGGTTCTGATACCATGTTAGAAAGTGGAAATTTCATGTCGACTAGAGATAAGACCCAATTATAATATATAAATGAGGTGCAAATCTTACTTTAAAAGCCGGTTTTTAACAAGGTATCAAAGTCATGATTGGAGCCTATCCTAGGAATGTGTTATAAGTCCTACATCGACTGGATATAATCTAAAGTCCACTTTTGAATAGAAGTGAAATATAATTTATATTTGAGATAGATTATTAAAATTTATATTCAAGGTTATACAGTAGAGTATGTAATTTTGTATTATAGACAGTATGAAATATGCTTGAATTCACAATGCATTATTCTCAGACAAAAATTCTCACTGCATCCCCATGAATGACACCATTCTGAGAGTGATTAAAGACTTCTTCAGTTATTTATTTCTTGTTTACATTTCTTACGCGGAACATTTATCACCTATACGATATATGTATTCGAAGTAAACAAGGCACAACAATCAATGATCACTGGACATAGCTAGAACTGTAGAGGGAGAGTTGCGGCAAAGAGGGCATGTGGTGTTGATGCGAAGCCATTCATCGATGCAGTGAGCATGGTAGCAATGTGCGCATTCAGGAATACATCTTATAGTGTCTTTGGTTTTATACTCTGACAGACATATGGTGCAACATCCCTCATTGGGTCCTGGCACTCTTCGGCTCTCCCCTAACTCCAGTTTCTGATACGACTCGATTGTAGACTCATCCAGACCCATCCTGACGGTGGCAGATTCCGGTATTTCAGTAGCTGCAGACCTCTGTGCTGCAGCAATTCTCGCTGTGTTGCCTATTCTGTACCTGAAGGTGGCGTAGCATGTCATTGCAATGGCACACACGATAGCTGGTCCAACGATGGATAATGTGATGATTCCAAAAACTCGAAGACCATGTTCTTGACGTCCTGAAAATTCAAAGACATCAGTTCTTTGAAAATCTATAGCATCACTGTCGGCTAAAGATTTTGTTATCTTGTTTGAATGAAACCAAATTAACTCTTCAATGTCGTGTTTTTATCCTGTGCTAGGGCAAATATAATAAGGTAATATTCATGGCTTTTATTTCACTTTATGTAGGTATTCGTGTATCACATCGGTGACGACAGAGAAACATCTAAATTTTCGTTCTACCCCTATCCCACACTTATAAAATATAAATTTTTGCTTTAAAATATAAAATAATTTAATATAAATAACCTAGAAAAATAAAATAATACTTTTAAGTAACTGTCAAATAGGTCTACAAAGCTCAAAAGGTGTTCATAAATTATTTTTTTACAATTTTGTCATCAATTATGAAAATCTTAGAAACCTCACGTCTTAATAATGTTTTATTTATATTTTAGCGTTTTTAGTTTTCAAAGGACAGCTTTCTATATTTTTCCATTTGAAGTCCTTAAATAATTTCATTATATATATATATATATATATATATATATATATATATATATATATATATTAATCATATTTTATATATATCTGTAAGAAATTTATTTGATAAGTAAATCCTTTAAATAAATAGTATAATCACAGAGTAATTTTTGATCCCTTAGCCATTTGCATTAGAATATGATTGATGACTTTCAATTTGCAAGCAAACCACGACTCCAGGATGATTTTAATGCATTCTTTTATTAATTAAGTCTCAACTAGCAAACAAGCTATTAAAGTCAAAGGATGTACCGAAAAAATAAATCATATGATAACGTACGTTGACTTTACTAATTTTTCTTTCAATTTATGGTACTAAGAACACGAAGCAAACTTATGGCCCACCAAACAATGGCATCTCCATTCATAACACAACAAATCAATAACATAGCTCCTTTTGTTTCTCTTAGTACTTTAAACAGTTTGGATTACCAAGTTTCTAACAATGGCATCTCTCCATTTTGCTTTTTTATCTCTATATAGAATAATATATATATAAATAAAACTGTCTTCACTGTATTGGATAAAAGGAAATAGCATTCAATTTAAAAATCATAAAAAAAAAGCTTAAAAAATAAATAAAATGAATTTGAGGGAGTATTTACCAGTTTGGTCATCAAAGAAACAACCAACTTGATCACTGTTTATGTTCTCATCAAATCCACACAGAGCTTGTTGTGATTCGCAATATCTACAGTCAGGTGAATACCATGTTAATAGAAGATCTCCACGAAGGAGATCATCTCTGAGATTTTCCTGGTATGCAACTGGAAATGATAGTTTCTTTACAACATGGCAAGACTCGGGCAATGAAGTGAAGTTCAGTGAAGGAATAGCTGAGACAAAAGACGTTGAATTGCTAAGACAGTCAATGGGAATGAACTGCGACCCTGTGTGGCGAGTTGGGCAGCTTAAGAGGGTGTAGTTCCGGAGTGAAGTGACAGTGAAGGGAGAAGCTGAAAGGTTGAAGCTTAGAAGACGTTTTGGAAGGCAATCATCTGGGTCGTACACTTGCATCTGTTGTCTGATGTAGTTAATGTTGCGGACAAAGAACTTTCCCATGTAAGGAAGTGTTATAACAGTTTTGCTATCATTGGAACAAGTTAGTTTGAAACCAGGATAGCCACAATAAGGATGTTGCTGACCTTCTATTTGGAAGGGAAAACGAATAAGGATGTTGTTGTCGCTGCACCAAGAATAATATTGGCAATCAGATGATGCATATGCGACAGCAAAAGGTATGAAGCAGTGGAACAGGACCTTCAAGAAGTTCATTTGCTTTGCAGGAGAAGAAATCTGGTGTGGGAAAGAACCAAACAATATTCAAGTTAAAAACGAAGGGCCTGAAAGTCAAATGATATTATATATGGTATATAGTAGTGTAACAAAGATGTGGAATTATGACTGACTCAAGGCAATTCGCCATATGCAGAATCACTGCAATATAATAATTATTGGTGTTGTGTCATGTCAGCCCTCAGCATATTAGTTAGACAATAACAACAAGTCTTAAATCATCCTTGAATTATTCTTCAGACTTGTATTAGTTTACTGCGTTTAGATAATCCAGTTTCGATGATATTGATCACAGAATTCATAGGAGTTTAGTTGTCTTGCTGGTGCAACCTTGATGGTTGGTTGATAAGTTTATTGAAAAGTGCCATATAATTTAACTACGAAAACTGATGTAAAAATGAGTTATTTTTACACTTATAAATTATCTTAATTTTATAATTATTTATGTTATTACTAAGTGAAAAGTTGTAATAGGAAATAGATTGTTAAGTCAGAAAAAGATGTATAAATTGGAATCTATCAGCCAATTCTCACAGAGTGCAAGGAAAAATTCGCAGAATCAAAAGAAATTCGCACAGTGCACCAGCTCCTGTGCGCTGAGCGAATAATAACAGTTGAAGAAAAACAAATTTTGAAATTCGCATAGCGCACACATACTTGTGCACTGAGCGAATTAAGGAAGTTAAGTGTCTCTTAAAAGACGTGACAGAAAGGTAGAAAACATCTCCTAACACGAAAAATAGAAAAATGCTCTAGAGAACTGGAGAAGACCATCAGGAGACCCTTCAAGACATCAAGACTTCACTTTATGCAATGAATTGTTGTAAAGAGTACGTTTTAGATGTCTAGGAGAGACTAATTTTTCTGTTCATTGGAATTGGTTGTATAAGGATACATTAATATAAATCTCCTGTGCAATATATGTCTATGTTCTTGTTCTTTTCTTGACTTGCTTTAGATTATACGGAAGTATAATTCTTTTTAAAGGTTTTTTTGTACTGGGAAGTATTTTTAGAACCAGAAACTTAAGAAAAGAAACTAAAAGTGACTATGCTACGAATAGCTTCTGTACTTTTGGTCATTCTAAACATTTGATTTTAATGCAAAATTATCTCTTGAATTAATTAAGGAATTAATAATTTAATAGATAATTTTAGAACTTACTTTAAGGAATTAAATCAAGATACGTTTATGTTAATGCTTGAATAAAGAACGTATTTTATACAGGATGTTACTGTAATGTTAGTCAAAGACCAATTTTTGGCACACCAACTGTTTTATAAAATACCAGAAATAGTTTCTTGTTTTGTGTATTTGATGTCTAATTGAGTTATAAAAGGAAGAATTGTCATGTGTTGCACAAGTCAGTCCCCTTTGGAGAACTATATTTTACTTATCACTGTATTACTTGTAGATTTGGTATACTTGCCAAAAAGTTATCAATATTTTATAGATTAATTTCTTTCAAAAACTTAAAATAAATGTAGCTTCTATATTATTATATTTTATTGCTAATTTTTTTAAGAAAATAAAAAATGAAAAAGTTAAATGAAAATTATTTATCTCAATTAAGCATTGCTCATGTATTCTTTTGCATCAATTATAACTGGTTTATTAATTAATGTTCGTTACCATTTGTTAATTTGGATTTAAAAAGATGATTAGGATCTAACCTCTTATGTTATTTTTTTCATTTGTTGATTTTTTAGGATCGAGGAACCGCACGCTTTCCACAACTTTTTTCATTTTGGCACCTTCTGTTGATTCTTGAAGAAGAATCTTCAAATTATTGCATTTGACAGGTTGAGCCTATTAAAATTATCAATTATGGTTATTGTATATATTTTTCTCAATCTTTGACTTTTTTTTTAATCACTTGTTTAAAATTGTTAGATGTGATTTATATTTTTTTAAATTCTGAAAAAATTAATAAGATAATTTGAATTATAGAAAAATATTTTGACTACCAAAGTATAGAATATGGTTTTACACAAAACCTAATTATATCCTTAAATATGTTTATAATTCCAACATTTTTATTTGCTCTGTCCATTATATATTTTTATCTCTCATCATTGAGATTCCTAAATAGGATTTTCTCTTTTGTATTTGTGTCTCATTTTCTTCGTAAGGGTATGCACAGGTTTTTCTTCTTTTTCCTTTACTTTCTCTCACTCATTTTGTCTCTCGTTTTTGCAGGTTTGTCACTCTTCATGGGAGGTCTTCTCTCGTGTCTTGCTTGCTAACCAGTGCGTCTTGCTCCCAGTTCCAAAGCACAGTCTCAGGTATCTCTTTTTCTCTTATTTTCTTTCACATATGTATCGTAACTTGTTCTAATACAGCTATAAAATAGCATGAAAAATTCCTATTTAATGTTAGGAAACACTAAAAAGATAGAAGATTTTGAATAGTACATATGTAATCATTAAAATTCTCACATCGACTAGAAATAATGTCAATTTATAATATATAGTAAAATATAAACTTTATCTTACAAATCAATTTTATGAAATTAAATTAAACTTAAAAACTACTTTATAATATAGTATCAAAATTATGATTATAGTTTATTTTAACTATATTTCTTAAATTTTCTAGTTCAGCATATTTTCATCTAAGGTTGGCACTAATTTGTAGTTTTTTTCTCCAAAAAAATCTTATCAAAACAAAACTTGTGTGACAAAAATATGCAATGTAAACATTCTACAAAACAAATATACAGTAATAAAAGTTACTGCAAAAAAATTTGACTCAAAAATAATTCCTATATACTTTTCATAAATTTTACAAAATTATAACTAATAGTAAAAACTAAATTTTTATTTCATCTTACGCTTAGTTTCTTGTCAAACTATATTAAGTAAATAACATAACCAATTAAAATTATCAGTTTTTATGCTGAAACAACAACATTGTCAAAACAACATTGTCTTGAGTGCTCTTGAACTATTTTTAGAGACATTGGTTGAAGAGATTCAATGTTTTTAAGAAATCAAGAGTAAAAGAAAGATCAATCAGGAATCTGCACTTGTCTTCTTTATAATATTTACAATTGTGGTGCATCAGGTCTTCTGTGTATTATGTGATTCTTAATTTTGAATTCTCTTCCAACTAAAATTGTTAAAGGATGATTGAATGTAGATTCTTATAAAGTCAAACCAGTATAAATCTTGTGTTTTATTCTTGTTTTATTCTTTCTTATTGGATTGTTAAATATTTGAAGTGTAAAGATCCTTTGAAAATGAACTTTAACACCTAATTTTTTTTAAAGAACATTAAAAAGTGTTTTCAAACCAATTGGTCCTCTCTTGGATTAAGATATATTATCTTTTATTTTAATATTTATTACCACAAAAGAACATCAATTTAAGAATATTAAGTATATATATTAGCACATAGTTTCATAAATCATCATTAAAAATTTCACTATTATAACTTGAAATAATTTCCATTGATTAACAACCTAACATTTTATTGAATTTCAACACACTCATTTATAAACTTATGAACTCTTTAGTTAATTTTCAAATTTCATAATTGAAGAAAGAAAAACCCTAAAACACGCTAACATTTTTTTTTTATCAACATGCAACATTTTTTATCAAACCAATTATTTAACAATAGTTGCTCAACATTCTAGCTCATTCTTAAAAAAAATACCTACTAGCTAAAATGCTACATGCAGCACAAAGATGAAAATCCAATTCTAATTCAATTATAATAGTTAACAGGAATAACTTTACTAACCTAAAACAAGTCTTGAAATATAAGAATTTACAAAAGAAACAAGAAAAATTTAATCACTTTTTACAACTAACCAAACTAAAAGTAGAATTCAAGTTAAAGCAAAAGATATTTAAAAGAGTTTTAGAGTAAAAAAAACATTTTTAATTGAAAAAAAAATATCTGTTACAGTTATGTTTTTTATATCAGTATAAAATTACATAATTAGATAATTATAAAATTATGCATTATAATTTAATCATTTATATTTTATATTTTTTAATTTTATAATTTTCAATTTTATAATTTCATTATTTTATATTTTCATAATTTCACGTTCCATAATTTCATAATTTTTAATTTTATAGTTTTTATTACCTATTTTTCTAATTTTATAACTTTTTAACTTTATATTTGTTTATTCTATAATTACATAACCATATAATTTTGTAATTTTTTATTTTTGTAACTTTATAATTAAATAATTTTTATTTTGTATTTTATAATTTTATATTTTTAATTTAATTTAAAAAAAAATTTCGTTATCTACAGTAAATATTTAAGAGTGATTTTCTCCTTTACACATATTTAATTAAAAAGTTTTAAAATTTTAAACAGTCAATATATCACCCAAAATTAATAGAAATTCAATTGAAAATTTTCTAATTTATTCCAAACTCAAAACATAATTAAGTGGAAATTTTTTAACAAATGTGCATTAATAACAATTTTGTTTTATTTAGTACATAGTGTTCTAAAATATTTGCAATAAAATTGCTTATTTTTTTAATAATGTTCTAAAATACACCTTAATTTAAATTTAATTTTTTTATTTAACTATGTTAAAATTAATTCACCACGAAAAAAACTAGATTGAATTGAGTCTATTAATATGGATAGATTTGGTTTTAAAAAATGATTTAATCAAATTATTTCTTGTGCACTCCTACATTATCATAAGAGATAATTAAATAATTACATAAATTTTTTAATTGATTAATTTGATTGTAATTTTTTATAAAAATTTTTTAGATCTTTTTTATTAAAATGTTGACGTTGTTGGCTGATGAAATATTTTCTTAAGAATTAGTTGTGCTTATCAACCTATAGGGTTTATATTAACAAAAATCATCTTGATTACATGACCACAATATCAGAAGCTGCCAATTATCAAATCTGATTTCTGACAGCTAAATCTCAGCCCTTCCTGCCTTATCACACTACTCTTATCTTTCCTTTCTATTTATCTTTTCTTGCATCTAGACTCAATCACCAATTTACACTCATTTCCACCGTCTATCAACTTCTTTCACTCTTCCAACTTCCACACTAAATTTCAATTACTCATCCACTTCTACTGGTGAATTTCTAGTTCTTCATTTATTCTCTCTTCTTTTTCCTTTCTCTTTTTCTCCACCATTTCTCTTTTTCCTCGTCACAGTTTCAATGGCACCAAGATACAGTCGCTCAAAGGGCAAAGGAGAGAAGAAGAAGAGAGAAGAAAAGGGTAACAAATTCCTTAACTCAATGCTTATCGTACTTAAAGGCGTTTCAATAGGGATAAGAGAACATCTTTCTTTAACCAGTATCATGATAATACCAAATGTAGAAATTATGAAATTAAAAGTACAAAAGAGTTGAATTTATCACGATAATGTCAGATTGACTGACTTAACAGTTTCTTCTTGCAATTCTGCAGTTCTTCCTGTTCTAATGGATATCACTGTTAATCTGCCCGATGAAACACATGTTGTTCTCAAGGTTCGCTTTTTTTTTTTTTATCTGTGAACAGATTATAACTTCTAATTAGTAATATGAGATGATTAACAAATTCAATGTTTGCTTTCTGATATTTGTCATGTCGAGTAGTTTATTTTGGTATACTGTCTATTGGCGGCCACCTTCTGTCTCTTTTGTTACCACAGTGATAGACATGTTTTATATAAGTTAGAAAGTAATCTTCAGGGTGAAAAGAGAATAGAACTAGCAAATAAAGGAATCAGAGAATTAAGAGGAAGAAAAATGATTCTTAATCTTATCATGAATGTCCTACATATAGGAAAAGAATACAGAATGAAAAGAAAGCTTAACAGAAAAAATAGAACTGGTATTAACTATATAAGAAACTAACAGATTTTAACAAAACTGATTCTGATTTAACAGAGATGTATATACTCTGAGATACATCAATCTTGCTAATGTTGAACTAGATACTTAATTTATTATAATAAACCCAAAAGCTTGATGAACTAGATACTTTCCATGAACATGTTAATTTGTGTCTGGAAGGAATAGAAGCGTGTGGTACTAAGTTGTTATTTAGAGGATGACAAGGTTTACACATTGACGGAAGAAAAGAGGTTCTAACTGAAACCAAAATGACTTCTAGATAAGTTGTAGCGTACAAGTAATTGATTTGAATATAAGATCTGAGATAGCTTTCACCACTTTATTGATTCTATTTCTTATGTTTCTGGTAAAATTTTGCATAATACTTGTTGGAAGGGACTGATTGTTTTTGTGAAACAGGGGATTTCAATGGACAAAATAATTGATGTTCGTAGACTTTTATCAGTGAATACAGAGACTTGTTATATCACCAATTTTTCCCTATCTCATGAGGTAAATTTTGCACAATATTAATTATTTATTTTAAGCATTTTATTGTAGTAATCTTGACTCTGGGACATTTATTTTCTTTCTTTACAAAAATAAATAATTAAACTGTTGCTAACATGAGTTCAATTAAGGTAATTGTGGATGAGAGAATTTATTTGTGAATTATTAAAAAATATTAATGTTATACAAGAGAATATATAGTAAATGATAATCTTGTCTTATACAATTTTATTTCACATTTATTTTCAACATTCTTTTATTTTATTTTATTTTATTTTATTTTTTTACTAACATTATAAGCCGAAAATATAGATTAGATAGTACATAAAATTACAAAACACCTCAGTATTATAGTGATAAATTAAAAAAATAATCAAGCTAGGAAGGAGTTTGGTAAACCAAAATTAAGCTTGAATTATTGTTGTCTTTTGAGCTAGTTTAAGTTTTACTGCGTGTTTTTGCTCATATTTTTTAAATTAATTAAAACACCTCCTTGATAGTATGATTAATTACACAAATTGCCATATTAAAAATTATTAGATCTTGTAATTACTATTTTAAAATTATGCTTATACATAAATCATTAAATTAATAATGTATTAAAATTAACTTATTATCATTAATTTAATATGCGCGCATTTCGTTGTAAAACTTTTGTAATACTGTCCAGTACAAAATTTTAAATTTATGATACACATAAATTAAACCTTTTAATTATAAGGAATTTATTATTTTGTTTTTAGTATGAACTTTCATAAAGAAAGTAAAAAGAATCCTCCTAATTAGTATTAGTGTGTTAGCTAGATCCTCTTTTTTTATGTAAGTATTTTTGGCGAATTATAGTTTCTATTTTTATTTCATTGGAGTTGTAAGTATGATATTTTATTATTTCTACAAACAACTTTTTATAAAAGAAAATAATGAAGATCACGGCTCTTTAATATAGCTTTATTATAAACAAAATAAAAAATATATTGAAGTAATATGCTTTTTTGTTATATTTTAAATATTTCTTAACGAAGGTTATGTATAAATAAAAGGTGAGAGGACCGCAATTAAAGGACACGGTGGACGTGTTCGCACTCAAGCCATGCGTCCTCACTTTAATTGAAGGTATTTTTTAAATTCTTTTTACATTAACCTATAGATTATTTTAATTAATAAGAAATAAATTAATTAAAAACTGTACACGCCGTGATCTCTTTTGCAGAGGATTATGACGAAGATAGAGCAGTGGCTCACGTCAGACGGCTACTGGACATCGTGGCCTGCACGACGTACTTCGGCCACTCGTCGGCGGCGAAGAATGCGAACTCTCACGCGCCGCTGCCCGCGGCGGTTTCGGTTGACGGAGATTGCGAGATAAGCCACTCGTGCCCTAGGCTCGGTAGCTTCTACGAGTTTTTCTCTCTTTCGCATCTCACTCCTCCTTTCCAATGTACAATCCTTTCACTTCCTTTGAGTTTCTTTTCTTCGTTTCCTTGTCTAAAACTCCTGAGTTCGCGACAGATATAAAGAAAACAGTGAGACGACGAGTTCCGGAGATATTGGAGGCGGATCATCTCTTCTCCTTTGATGTAAATATATTTACGCATTCGTAATTTTTTTTACTTTTTCGAGTGAGAATTTAGAAACAATGAAATCTCTTCGTTTATGCTTATTAGGTGAAGCTATGTAACGGGAAAGTAGTGCATGTTGAAGCTTGCAGAAATGGATTTTGCAGTGTTGGAAAGCAGCTGATATTTAGTCATAACCTTGTTGATTTGTTAACACGGCTTAGTAGAGCTTTTGCTACTGTTAGTTTTCATGCCTCTACGTAAATGTTTACTTTGGATAGGGTTTAAGCTAGTTCTAACTTCGGTTAGTTTTACGAATTTCTTTTCTCAATTTCAGGCTTATGATGATCTATTAAAAGCATTTTCAGAACGTAATAAGGTACCGGACACCTTTTTTATTTTGTTTTTCTATTCACAATGTTTATTACTTACTATAACTAGTGCTTGGAAGTACCGTAGAACAGTTTAATATCTAATTTCATGTGCTTACTTGTGCTCTGTCACTTCCCATTTCCTTTTGTCCCTTCAGTTTGGGAATCTCCCTTACGGCTTCAGAGCCAACACATGGCTTGTTCCTCCTGCAGTGGTGCAATCACCGTCAGTTTTCCCTCCCCTTCCCGTGGAGGATAAAAACTGGAGAGGAAATGGTGGCGGTCTAGGAAGGGATGGGAAATTTGATTTGATTCCTTGGGCCAAGGAGTTTTCATTTATTGCATTTATGCCTTGCAAGACAGCAGAAGAAAGGCAAATTCGTGATAGAAAAGCATTCCTTCTCCACACCTTATTTATTGATGTTGCCATTTTGAGAGCTATTAAGGCTGTTAAACATGTAATGGGAGAGTCCGATGTACACAGTTCTATTACAGAAAATGGTATTCATTTCACCGAGAGAGTAGGTGACTTGAGTATCAAAGTCACGAAGGATGCGTCTGTCGCTAACTGCAAGGTTGATTCGAAAATTGATGGAGTTGAAGCTACTGGAATAAATCAAAAGGATCTAATAGAGAGAAATCTACTGAAAGGAATTACTGCTGATGAGAATACTGCAGCCCATGTATGATAACTTTTACATAGAAAGAGTGGTTGTAGTTCCTTAAAGCTGTTTCTTTGCCATCATATAACTGATAAACACTCCACATTCTGCATGCAGGACATTACCACTTTAGGTGTTGTTGTTGTAAGATACTGTGGTTATTTGGTTTCCGTGAAAGTTGAGGGGGGAGAAAATGAAAATGTCAACTCTTCATCTTATCAAAGTATTGAATTGTTTGGTCAGCCAGATGGTGGTGCCAATGCACTCAACATTAACAGGTACTCCTTCTAAACTCAAATATATGTGAAAAAAAAACCATATATAGTGAACCAAAAATATAAACAAATCTTAATTAATTTAACCCTATTTAATGATATCATCCCCAAAACCCCGGTTATTTTAGTGGGTTGTATTTTCACAGTTGGGAACAAATCTTTTTTAAAATGAATTTAGTAAAATTTAATGATGTTAATTTTCTGAATTAGTTTTTTTACTATTGGCTTATATATGAGCCTAGGGCAGTATTTTCTACCCAATGAATGTAGTAGTTTCACTACTTTACATTATGCTCGTGTGCTCATAAACTGTGCACTCTCTCTCCAGTTTGTGTATTATGGTTTGTAATTTTATTAGCTGGATCTACAACCTGAGTGAGAATTGTATTTATGAATAAGATCTAACCATGGATTTGATGTTTTTTGTTAGATATAAGATTGTAACATTTGAATCTAATTCAGTGTTTTTAAAGTTATCCTGTGTCTATAAAGACTGACACACATCAATAGAATGGTGTGCCTGACATTTTTCAAACACAAACCAGGACACTTGTCCATACACCTTGGACACATGTTGGACAGCCATCTCTACTGTGTCACAACTTATTTAACTTTTTCCGAGAACCTCCAAAACACAGGCTAAGAGAGCGAGCTGGCCTTGCTTTGGCTAAACATTATCATAAAGAATGATCATTATTTAAAAAGAGTCTTATATTATCAATGTTGTGAGACTCCATAGTTTTTGAGAAACAATATCATAGACTTCACTGATTGTTTTAAGAGATATGATTTATCTTCTTATTGTGGGATCCTTTTTGTAAAGATTGCATTGTGAAAGAAACCTTCTTAGTTACTGTTGTATGAAAATTGTAAAGCTTAACAACTTTGTTTTCAGAAGGTAATGGATATAAATATTGATTCTAATTAATTTAGACTTTTGTCTTATTGAGTGTGTGTGTGTGTCTTATATTTTGGACATTAGTTGTGTCCTGTTGTTTGTGTTAGAGTCGGTGCTTCATAGGGTGGGATGTGTGATTGAAAAAGTTTCATTGGGGGTTTCTTTTGATGAAATTCGTAAGCTTGATTTGGTTATTTATTCTGCTATTTCTTTTTCTTCTGTATTTGGAGGAATTTTTATTGTTGATAATTTTCATTTTTGGAGCTACTCTTCAGTTCTCTAGCTTGTCTGTTTTTATTTTTTGGCTTTTGTTACATTTACAACTTTCTTTGGTTGATCCATTGATCTAATTCTTATTTATCAACAACTACAAGATCTTTGGGCCTGTAATTATTTTTCCTTTTTTGCAGTTTAAGACTACTTCTCAACTCAGCACAGTCAGAGAAGAATAGACGCAATCAGATGCAAATGCATGAGACTGAAGAGCTTGGAGTTTCTCAAGCTTTTGTGGAGAGGCTTATTAAAGAAAGCCTTTCTAAGCTTGAGGAAGAGGAATATGGTGTGGACAATTTCATAAGATGGGAACTTGGAGCATGCTGGATACAACATTTGCAAGACCACAATAGCGAAAAAGATAAAAAACCATTGTTGGATAAGGCTGAGAATGAAACGAAAGCTGAGGGGCTAGGGAAACCCTTCAAAGCCCTCAAGAATAATAAAAATAAATCTGATCGAAGTAGTGTGAAACTGGCATCTGAAAACTCCAAATCTCATGTGGCATGTGTTAATGGAGAGCCTGAAAGTGCTTTGGTGCCCTCAGTTGAATCCACACATGAAACAGCAGAAGCAAAAAATGAACTTTTGCTAAAGGGATTGCTATCTGAAGCAGCTTTTACTCGGTTAAAAGAATCAGGAACTGGACTTCACAGCAAGGTATTTTCTTCAAGGTCTAACAAAGTATCTCTAAAATTTCCAGTATTTGAACTTAACTGTTACATTAAAAATCTGACCTAAATTGATTTGTTTTATCATCAGTCCATGGAAGACCTCATTGACTTGTCAAAAAAATATTACGTGGATGTTGCTCTCCCAAAGCTGGTAATGTTATGATTTTGTTTGCCTAGTTTCTGAAAAGGCATTCTAATTGATAAGATTATGATCATCCCCTTTCTAGTAGTAGTAGCAACAACAACAACAATAATAATTATATGCAATACAGGTTGCAGATTTTGGCTCGTTGGAACTCTCTCCTGTTGATGGTCGCACCTTAACTGATTTTATGCATACTAGGGGTCTACGTATGCATTCTCTTGGACATGTTGTTAGTGCTCTAAACTTGTTTTCTTACTTTGTGTAGTTGTAATAAATAGTTTCTGCATTTTTCATGTGGACCAAAAGCAGATCTCTTATGGCCCTCTTTATGGTCGAATACTTTCTGCATTTTTCATAAGAACTTATAGTTTGAGTATTTGGTTAACATCTTTCATGATATAAATACTACTCTAATTCTGAATATATGACTATGAAGCGCACTTGGCGATCAGATTTCTTCACTATTATATAGGGGTGCATATATAGACCCAGGCCCACCAACCTTCATGTATAATGGACTCTTTCTTTCTTAATCCATATGATTATATTCGATCTACCGGCCCGATCTCTTAAACATGTTAGCTTTACAGGTTTAATCCATGTATTTTTGGACCACTCCACGGCTTTCAAACTTAGCGTTTTAGACAAAGAAGTTGAGTTTATTAAATTTCAATTTAGTTTTACAGATAGTAGTTTGATAGATAAATTGCTAGATATTAGTCTGATAGATGATACTTTTAGAAAATGAAAAAAATTAAATAGTTTTTATTTATTAGTAGAATTTTTCATTTTTATGGATCACTATTTAGGCCTGCCGACTGGTCCATTTTATATTTGGGCTATTGCGAATTAGATATGGACCCAGAAGAGAAGATTGAAATGGATTTATCCGGACCATTTAAAAAGCATGTTTTGTGGACTGGGTATTAACCAGGCCGGAGCAGTCTTCTCACTCACCCCTATTTGCTCATTCTTTTGACATCCAGATTTCTTCTCCCAATTATGTACTGCTTTAATTTCCAGCCTTGTTGTACTGTCTACCTCTATTCTTACCTCTAATCTTTTGGAGGTTTTTATTTTCAAAGGCTAAAAGAAAAGAGGAAGGATTTTATGTGTTATGGTTAGATTTGTATTGGCCTTTTCATGTTTCATGACGTTTACCTCTTATTTTTCTTTTCATAGGTCAAGCTTTCCGAAAAACTATCACATGTACAGTCACTTTGTATTCATGAGATGATTGTTCGAGCTTTCAAGCATATCCTGCGGGCAGTGATTGCAGTTGTTGACAAGGAAATAATGGCGACATCCATTGCTGCTACATTGAATTTACTGCTTGGTGTTCCTGAAGATAGAGAGTCAGATAAATCATGCAAAATCCACCCTCTTGTATGGAAATGGCTAGAGGTGTTTCTGAAGAAGCGATTTGATTGGGATCTTAGCAGCTTGAATTACAGTAATGTGAGGAAGTTTGCGATTTTGCGTGGCTTATGTCATAAGGTACTGGAAGTAGGCTATGGAATATGCAGTATCTGTTGCATTTTAGTTTGCATAGCAATGGAGTCGTACATTTTTGTCCTTTTCATATTTTCATTTAGTAGGATTCTTTGGCTATATTTATGATTCACTATGATAATTTCATGCTGAGCACCCAAGCTACTTAAGTAGTCTACTGATCATTCCACTTAGACTCCTTATAATACCGTAGTCACTATCAGATTGCAGGTTTAATTTGTGATCATGAAATAGAGTGTATAGGTTGGCTGGATTTTCTACGGGTGGTCATCACTTTGAAGTTAAAATATCCTCTAATAATTATTTGCCTGGAAGGCATGTTTGCACAATCGTAATGTGTTGGTGTCCACACTGTTTTAAACTTTTACCCTTAGATTTCTCTCCATATCATCCACTACTCTCTTTCAGATTCCCACGTCATATTAAGTATATTAAAATGTTAAAAGATGATTTTAAAAAGTAAAAGTAATCTTTTTTTCCAAAGAAAAAGGCAAAAAGCCAGGCAGTGCATATCTTTGAAATTGCTTATAAGGATGTTCATGAATCATAATGGTTTCCCTATATGCATGTGTGTATATTGGTAATTAATTAGGTACAGTATGTACACATGTTCGGTCTTACACTATTCTATATATTGTACTTCTTATGGTTATCAATTAAAAATGACATTTAAGTTGTTTCTTAATTGACATATTTTTTGCTGCCACCTTTCATGTTAGGTTGGCATTGAGCTTGTTCCAAGGGATCTTGATATGAATTCTTCAATTCCCTTCCAGAAATCTGACATTGTCAGCTTGGTTCCAGTTCACAAGGTAATAACATAAACAAGACCATTGTATGATGTCTTGTCTAATGGTTTGGAAATTTACTGATTGATCCAAACTTTGTAAACTATACATCTTTTGCAGCAAGCAGCATGTTCATCTGCAGATGGCAGGCAGCTATTAGAGTCATCAAAAACAGCTTTAGACAAGGGAAAGCTCGAAGATGCTGTTGCCTATGGAACAAAGGTATCTCTATCTTCAGTGCCCTTTGTCAGGAAATTCTATTAACCTCTGACAAAATTTACTTCAACAGTAATGCCTTTTCGTATGATAACTGCTATAATTTGTTGGTGACAGGCTCTTGCTAGACTTGTAGCTGTTTGTGGCCCCTATCATCGGATGACAGCAGGAGCATACAGCTTACTTGCTGTAGTCTTATATCACACTGGAGACTTCAATCAGGTCTTGTTTGTTGTCATTCTGTTTTGGTTTCGAGACATGTTGCATTAGAAAGCAAAGAAGCATATATAGCCTAGATATACAGTCAAAAAAAATAACATCCAATCATTTTAGTGTGCAGTTTTTCACTGTGTTGACTATTGTTCAATGTTAAATATGTAATCTAAGTTTTTTTTTTTTTTTTTTTTTGTCGTCGTCTTTGAATTCAATTCCAATTCTTTGAACTGTTTATTCCAACCACAGGCTACAATTTATCAACAAAAAGCTCTGGATATTAACGAGAGAGAGCTAGGTCTGGATCATCCAGATACTATGAAGAGTTATGGAGATCTTGCAGTTTTCTACTACAGACTTCAACATACAGAGCTAGCTCTGAAGTATGTTTTGTTCTTGCAGTGGTGATGCATAACTGTACACGGACTTCTCATAATTAAAATTTCCCTTGGTTTTTCTTACCTTATATGACTAAACATTAATGTATTAATTCAAAATAATAATTTATTAGATAACAGAAAATACATTACATAGACAGGAAAGGAAAGGATGTTCTATCCATCTTTGGTGTACTGGAAAAATTATGAGGGAAAATAGAGAGGAATGTATTACTTGTAAACAGATTAAATTGTTCTAGCCCTGGGTACAGAGCTGTTTGCAATAGGAAAATAGGGAAAAGACTAACAAGAAATGTCTAGGTGTTCAACAGGCCTTGTCTTCCAAGGCCCCAGTTCTGAAGTTCTAGCCCTCACCCCTCTCCATGATTTCCTACACTTAGATTCTTTCTCCACACAACCAACTCACATTCCTTCTCTACTGCCAGATTTGCAGTTGGCAAGTGTACCACAACTCCCTCTCCTTACATATTACAGACACCTTAGTCAACTTGGCTTCAGGTTCTCATCACTACCTAATTTGGCTGTCTAGTCTGATATTCTTAACAGAATAAGATTAATGATAACCAGTTTAAAATAGTGGCTGTGGATTTAGAAAATTGAGTGTTAGCTCAATACTTATGATGATTTCTTTTATTTGTTTACTGATTTTGAATGTTAATACAGACATGTAGACACGTTTGGCTTTGGCTTTGGGTTCTTATCACTGCCTACTTGGGTCGTCTAGTCTGATGTTCTTCACAAAATATGATTAATGATAACCAGTTTAAAATAGTTGGTGTGGATTTACAATGTTCAATTTTTATGATGATTTATTAATTTGTTTACTGATTGGATCTGCAACTGTTATCAACCAGGTATGTAAAGCGGGCATTATATCTTCTGCATCTAACGTGTGGTCCATCTCATCCAAACACTGCTGCAACATACATTAATGTGGCTATGATGGAGGAAGGGCTTGGTAATGTAAATGTGGCTCTTAGGTATCTTCACAAAGCTCTAAAGTGCAACCAAAGATTACTTGGTCCAGATCATATTCAGGTTTTATGTTCATTTTGTTTCTTGTCTTTGCCAAGTTTGTTTAATTTTTTGAGATCCTTGATGTAAAATGTAATATTTGAATTCTTGGATGAATTGATAAAACGTGCATTCTAAAAGGTGGACTCTATTAATGAGGATAAAACTTAGGAATTATAAAACAAATTCTGTACAGCAATTAGTTCCACTACTTATATAAATTCATCTGAACTTCCAAAATAATGAGTTCACATCTCTTTATTTTAATCTGTATATTCTTGGAATTTTAATTCTGTGCAGACTGCTGCGAGTTATCATGCAATAGCAATAGCACTCTCATTGATGGAAGCATATCCTCTGAGTGTACAGCATGAGCAAACAACATTGCAAATTCTGCGGGCAAAACTTGGTCCAGATGACTTGCGGACCCAGGTATAAATAACAAAAGAACCCAATAATTCAGAAGAAGAGGAAATAACAATAATTCACAACTTTGAAGTTGGTAGAGTGATCTGACGTAGTTGTATATGTATTGGAAAACCACCTTAAACAGAACTAGGTTTGGGCAGTTCTCAATTTACAAGTATGCTTTGTAGACCTGGGTTAGATCCTAAGTCCATATTTTAAGATTTTGAGTAGTTTGTATGTCAATTAAAATATTCGTATTTATCATTCTCATTAAACTAATAGTTCATTTAGTAAGTTCCCCATTACTGGTCTTGCAATGAATCAGTACACTTTTCCATAATCCAAAGATTTTTGTTAAAATGTCAGGATGCTGCTGCTTGGCTTGAGTATTTTGAGTCCAAGGCTTTAGAACAACAAGAAGCTGCACGGAATGGTACTCAAAAGCCAGATACATCTATTGCTAGCAAGGGCCATCTAAGGTATAATAAAACTGCCTGGGATGTATGGGTCGAGTACTTTTATAGCCATTACTCATGCATTGTTGTAATTTAATCAAGTACTAGTAGCTGTTACTTGTGCATAGGTTTCTTTTAATAGATCTCACAGGTAACGATGAAAATAGGTAAGGTGGCTAACGAGGGCCAGTGGCCCAGCCCCCATTATGCCAAGTCCAGAACTGCTTACTAACGAAGTTAGGCCAACACTTTTTAAAATTTCTATTTAGTTAAAATGTCAGGGTTTTGACCATTTCAAAAGCTGTTTGTGCCAAACAGAATGATCTTATTAAGTAAATATAAGGGTTAAATACGTTTTTGGTCCCTTAACTTTTAGTGAAAATTGAAATTAGTCCCTCTTCAAAACTTTGGTCTAATTTAGTCTCCAAACTTTAGAAACTTATGAATTTAGTTCTTTTAACCAAATTTTGTTAACTTTAATTGATGTTTCAAACACATTTATCAGTTAACATTGAAGCAAAGATGTGTCAAACAGTGTAAACAACATAAATGCTATCATGAAACGCGCTTAAAACATCAATTAAAGTTAACAAAATTTCGTTAAAAGGACTAAATTCATACCTTTCTAAAGTTGGGGGACTAAATTAGACCAAAGTTTTGAAGAGGGACCAATTCCAATTTTCACTAAAAGTTAAGGGACCAAAAACATATTTAACCCTAAATATAAATATTATAATAATAATATTATTGTTATTATTATAGTATTTAACTTTTATTGTAATCTGTTAGGTTCTCTTAATCAAGAACCTAAGATAACACCAGAAATGCACACTAAAACAATCACCTCTAAACTGTATATCCTCACTTTATTGCAAAGGAATCAGAAATGTCACGTATACAGGGACTCAGAGAGCATAACCTCTCCCCACAGAACTCCGAGAGTTCTAACAGAATGAATAATATTCCAAAAAACTCCCCACAACAACCACTAATCCCCCCTTTTATATCACTTACTAACTAATTCCCCCTTTTTATCACTTACTAACAGCTCTAACAGAAAACTATTCCTAACTGCCTTGGCAGTTAGGCTCTGTAACTTTACCCCTTCTCCTATATACAATCAACTCCCTAACATAATCTTTCTACATTATATACGATTTATTCAATTAAGAGACTCAGGCCAGTTGACCCACCAAACATAGGTCCATAAACCTATTTAGAAGTAGGTTTGTGGGCCTGTAAAATAGATTTTCTACATAGACTTTTAAGGCTTTTCTTCCTGCACCCCCATAATTTCTTACTGCATCCCTATAAATTTAAAATGACCATTCTACCCTTCATAAATGTGACTTTGGGATTACTTGTTAGAAATCTTCCTGAACAAGCTTTCTGGAATTTTCAGAGAAAAATTTCCAGACCATATGAAATGCATTCCAGAACAAGCTTTTTGGAACATATGAGATGCTTTCAGGAAGAAAAAGGCCTTTTTGATAGACTTGTAGGTCAGATTAGGCTTGAATCCTCCAAGAAAGGCCTATATCAAGTAAAAGGCCAAGCTTGGACCTTAGATCTGGAAGTGGTCAGGCCTATTAAGGGCAACCCATTTCCACTCCTAGTTATGGGAGAATTTCTGTCAAGTTTTGGTTTGGAGATTATAATATGTAATTTTATTGGAAATATTTGATATTTCTAATGACTATTGATACAAGCTTTTGTTGTTCTCTTGGTCTTGACTGTCTTCATTTTACAATTCTTTGAATCATCGGCAAGATGTTCATTTTAATTGGATGAAATTCCAATTCTGAAATGTAGATAATTAGATTGATATAGAACCTGATATGGGCATGAACACTGCAACAGAGCAAAATTTTTGAAGGGTTTCAGGTGTTTATTGAAGTTTGGGGTATCAGATTCCAGTGTATGTCTAGCACAAACATGATTCCTTTTTTTCTTAAATGTTTATTGGTAGTGTGTCAAAATATCCCATTAACCTCTTCAAATTTGGAATCTGACATATGTTGTATATCTATCATACATTCAAACATAAAATTTTACCCCAACTCATTATATTTCCATGGAATTTTTCAGTGTGTCAGACTTGCTTGACTACATTAATCCAAGTCATGATCCTAAAGGGAGAAATATTGCACTAAGGAAAAGAAGCCAGATAGCAAAGGTATGATGCAGATTTACCGATCTTGATATTTTTAACTTTTTAGTTTGAGATCTTGGTTAGAAGTATACAGAACAGTTTTCTGATTTCTGATTGTTACTGATATACATTTTCTGATATTGCTAAAATGTTTGCATAGGTTACTTTCTTAACACCGTTGTACAATGTGTTAACTGAAAAAACATGAATAAACTTCAGGACTAATTCGGTCAATAGTTAGAAGAAAACTGCATTGAAGGAATCAGATACCTAATAGAGCCTCTTTTCTATTTTTCCCTTTAATGTTGAACTGTTACTGCATGGGCCATAAAGTAACAGTTTTTACTTCATGAAAATATTTTAAATTGTTGTGGAAACTGCCTACTTGTGGTGTTTCTTGTACGTATTTTCATAATATTAATTTCACAAAGAAATATTTAGCAGATGAGGATGGAATCCTGCCAGAACATTGGCTCAGCAAGTTCTGATGAGTCTTGGAAAGAAACTCCAAGAGAGACTTCAGATGAAGTGATACACATACCTGGAGCAGGTGTTGATGTAGATACTGATCTGGAGACCAACTCAGCACCTGATTCAGAACAGCCCATTTTAGAAAAGACCTCGGATGAAAAACAAGTTTCTGTTGAAATCTTGTCTGAAGCACATGCTGATGGTGAGGATGGATGGCAACCAGTTCAACGGCCAAGATCATCTGGTTCATATGGCCAGCGGCTGAAGCAAAGACGAGCAACAATTGGTAAAGTTTATCATCAGAAAAAGAAAATGGAATCCGGCATAGACTATACCTATGGGAAGAGTTGTGAACAGAACAGTAGATGTTATATTCTGAAGAAGAGAACAATATCCCATGGGGTTTATGCTGATGATCATACTGTAAACATATCCCAAGGAACTAAATTTGGAAGGAAAATGGTCAAAGCTGCTACATACAGGGTGAAGTCCGTGTCTGCATCTGATAACACTACTGTAAAGGATTCATCAGAAATTGGTGATAAACTAATCAGTTCTTACTCACAAGTTGGTTCACTTTCAGCATCAAATGATAATAGTACTCTTAAGACTTCTATAATTAGTATTGGGAAATCTCCTTCGTACAAAGAAGTGGCGGTGGCTCCTCCTGGGACAATTTCCAAGTTGCAAGTCTATAATCCTCAAAGTAATTTTCCTGTTTTTGGCGTGGGAAAACATGAAGAGGAAGATCTTAAAATTCATGCAAATTCTGAACCAACCCTGGAAGAGGTAAAAAATACATTAAAAGAGAAGGACAAAATTTCTGTGTCAGATTCTTTGGATTTAAATCATACTAATGATCCTGAGAGGAAACAAACACAGTTTACTGATTCTGTTCAAGAAAAATTGGAGAGTGCTGAAGGGGTTGATTCTGTGGATGTTGAGGTTCATGAAGCAGTTGATAATATCATAATGATTGATGCAGTGGAGGATCCTGTGGATTCTCATAAACTTGACGTTGACACTAGCAACTCTGACTGTTTTGAACTCCCTAATCATACTACTACCATCTCACAAGACGGTGAAGATTTAAGAGTCAGTGTTTCTCCATCAAGTCAGGGTGATTCCCAGGGCATCCCATATAAGAAGTTATCTGCATCTGCAGCTCCATTCAATCCGGCACCAGGCATTGCACGAGCTGCACCAGTTCCTTCTGTTCCCGGTGCTGTTCCGCCAATTGGGCCCTGGCCAGTAAATATGAATGTTCACCATGGACCTGCTACCATGTTACCAGCAGTTACCCAAATGTGTTCCTCTCCTCACCATGCATACCCATCACCTCCACCTACACCAAACATGATACAACCATTGCCATTCATGTATCCTCCTTATACTCAGCCTCAATCAATACCATCCAACAATTTTCCAGTTACTAGCAGCGCATTTCATGTCAATCAGTTCGCATGGCAATGTAATATGAACTCAACTGTATCTAATTTTGGTCCCAATGGAGTATGGCCTGGTTGTCATCCGGTGGAATTTCCTCCTCTGGCACCTAGCATCAAACCAATCCCTGATCCCATTTTGGAGCCACAAAAACAGTGTCATGTTTCAAAAAGTTCAAGCTCCGCTTTTGTTCTGCCGGAGGGCTTTACTAATGATGGTGGATATAAGAAAGAGGGGCAACCTTTAGAATCAGAGACTAGCGAGGGTGAAGTGGGTAGAGTTCACGCAGAAAGTGTGAAAGAAAATGGGAATCCTAATTTTCATGGGTTTGAAAATGCTGGGGACAAACCCAATAATGACATTGGCTTGAATAAGATCAGCAGAAATGAAAAGAACCTAGATGGTGAGAAAACGTTCAGTATTTTGATTAGGGGAAGAAGAAACCGGAAGCAGACACTAAGAATGCCAATAAGTTTGCTAACTAGACCCAGTAGCTCACAGTCATTCAAGGTTACTTATAACCGCGTTGTCAGAGGAAGTGATGTACCCAAGTCCATCAACTTGTCTTCTAGAAGAGACTGTACAGCTACTGCTTAACCCAAAGTCTCTTTGTTGTTACTAATAAACTATAGCAGAATTACTGCCAATAAAGAAGAGATATCTCGCAATTTCACGTGCAAAAGGAGATGTGGTTTTCGATCATTTATGGAACTCAATCACAATTTCCTTGCAGCTAACTATGTATCTGCCTTGCCAAGGGAAGTTTCTGTGAGTATTCTACTTTCCTGCAGAAATTTAACTTCTGGAAAAGTTAATACAATGTTGTATAATTTATTTATTCTGTCCATTGCCCCCAAACAACACGTGCTCTAAAAACAATGCATCATTTATTGTTTGAAGAAAATATAGTTGCACCAGTGAAGCCTCTTACGTCATGGAACTAAGATTTGACCTTGACTGAAAGATCAGGAGGGTTATTTTTCCAACAACATCTGGAGCTATTTTATTGATTCCGTTGTCCCAGCTAGTCGCAGTTTATCATCCAGAATGACTAGGGTGCATTATTTGATGATTAGTTGGGACTTGGAAATGTTCTTGTGAATCAAAATCTTATTGAAGTTGCTGCAAACAGCAGCCAATAGTTATCTTTGTTCAGCCGGGTCATCAGTTGTGGGGTCGCAGAGGCACCTTGACCGTGGAAAACATTTTTCAAGTTAGGCAATTTTGACATGCTGAATTACAGGATTAAAGATCGTGTCTAATTTTCCTTTTGTTACATCATTGGCAATAGTTTTGTTAATTAATTTGGTTCTTTTGTATATACTTCCTTGGAGTAATTTCCCGTGTATTGGTGGTTCTCTTTTTCTGTTTGACTTGATATCTTTTTTTGGTTACATTTGGAATTTCTATTAATGAAAGATCACTGTGATACAATTGAGTAGAAGTATGAACTATATCTGACTACAATTTTTGTGCGCGCATGAGCATATTTCTTTTGATCTACATGCACTTATCATGTACAGTTAGCTACATTATTTGTACTTCAGTTAAAGTATAACAAGAAAATAAGCTATACTAGAATGTATTTAATGGAATAACCGAATTGCGGCAGCAACATTTATTTTGATTAACATCTGTTAATTTTTTTCTTACTGAAAAAGGGCAAGAAAATATACACTGGTTAAGGAATCAATATATTGATTAGCATTTTCTTTCAATTTTACAAAAGCAAAGGGTTGATGAATATTACTTAGATGGGATTGAGTTTTGTATAGGGAACAAGTACTGCTATCATAAATGATAATGTTCCACGGACATCCTAACAAGTGTCTACACCTGAAGAGAAAAAGGATAGAGTAGGAACAGATATGGTAGATGAGCGATATGAGATGATAAGCAGAGTGATAAATAAAAGAGGTATTAATCGAGTGTTCAAAAAATATTAATCTATCAATTTTAAGGTCATTTATAGCGAGTTATTTATTGCCAAGGTGTCAATTTCTAATTTTCCTGCCAATCCATTGTTGATTTTTTAGGCATCCAGCTGGGACTGCAGCAAACCCTATACCTGCCTGTTTGAAGAAGAGATTGCAAACTCGTGTTCTTGGAAAATCGACGGCTTGAAGGTTTCCTATTTCTAACAAAAGCGATACCTGTGCTACGGAAATATGTCCTCATTTAATCAAAAGATGATCATTCACCAAACTCTGATCCTTAAATTTCAACACATTTTCACAGAATAATAACAGAATATAAATGTAAACGTGGGCATCATACTCCTGATCATGAAGACCCAATGAAGAAGCAAAAAAGGTTTAATCTCAAGTAACAGGTTCAGTTCAGGAAGAAGACAAACATTAGGATTGTCCATCTTGGCAAACGTCTAGGTGGCTAAAATATCTATCTACACCAAGAAAGCTCCACATCTCAGTTCACATGTAGTAGGGTGAATGAGGTCTAGTCTGAAGTGGCTGAATGCGACAATTGACAACTTGTACAAGTGCAAACAAAACTGGGAGCAAACACATTCACCCTGGTTCAAGAAAGTATAACGCATAAAAGATAAGCTACAACTGATAAGCTGGCTCTTCAGCATAAATTTCAGTAAACAGATGAAGTAGTATGAAACAAGGGAAAAGGGCACGTACCTTTAGCAAGATTGGTTGGAAAGTTTGCTTCTCCAACTGGGTCCATTTGGAAAGTGTGAGGAAGAGAACGCTTTTGTGACCTTTTTAAATACGCCATTACTTCGAGAACGATAACTGCCACAAGTATAATGCTCACAAGGAATCCATAGCTTATCTTCCAACCATTCCCTGCACCCGCAGCTCGCATCCCCAACACTATATTCAAGGCTGCAAAGAAAAGAGCCATTCTTCCAAACCAACTGTGATACAAATTCCAAATGTTTCTAAACTTGGAATCCTTGTCTGGCCTCAAGAAAAATGCCAATATCTGAACCCACAGCTTAAAATGTCAGTTCAATTTGTACATTAGATGGAAAGCATATATCTCAAGCATCAAGCTAAATATTATGCAAGTTAAAAATTGGAGTACTGTCTCTGTCTCTCTGCATAAGACTTAACTAATTTAAAGACCTTCTTTACTAATTAATACACTTTTAAAAATATTGTTAATTTAGTTAAGGGCCTCATAGTAATAGGTAGAGGACTGAACATTGAATGTGATAGACGATATGAGTCAGTGGCAGACCTGAAGAATACTTAAGACAAGAACAAATATGCCTATGCCTCTGTGAGCTGGTATGTGAACATGCACACTTCTATAGAGTTGTAATCCAAGAAGGACTGTGGCAAGACCAAACGCAAATCCCACGAATTGAATGACTGAATGGAGATAAAACCATAGGGGATCCTTGTGCCTGAAGTACCTAGCAATAATTGCCCCCACAGGCAGGATTAGGCCCCACCCTAACACACCCACTATTCCATGGCTTTTTCTTATCTGAATCAACCAATTGGATACCGGGCCCGTAGAACCTGCCATAACAATTATCATTGTCAAATTTCTTTTCTGGAAATTTTCTATCATACAGTATACGCTACGCAAGTTACATCACGTCATATGAAAAAGAGATTTGAATAAACCGTAATTCCAGTTTATGAATGTTGTCCAGTTTGGATCCTAAAAGTAGAATTTTAGGGTTAAAAAAATGGACTTGTTAGGCTTTATTCAAATGCTTATGCAACAATATAGAATAATTAATTATGAAGTAAATTGGCATGTCTGGTTTTGCATACCTGAAGAAAAATCGAATATAACCGCTGTTTTGTCTTCATGTTTTGATAGATGATGGTTCAGTGGACGTTTAGTACTGAAAGCCAATAAAATCGGTTGCTTCCCAAATGGAGTTGTCGCTTGTAGCTGAAACGCTACGTAAATTTCAGCTCCATTTGTTGCCACTGCAGCTGGTACATTATTCAGAGGCAGTTCACCTTTGTCTACAATTACTTCTGATTGCCTTCTACCCCTTAGATAAAATTGCTTGACTTTTGCATGACCATGTTTGTTAACCCATCCTACCATCGCACTGGAACCAGCCATCATGCCATCTCTTGAAAATCCAATTCCCACCCATCCAACTGTGTAGGGTGCAGATAATATGATAGTTGTTGTGTCACCTGTCTTGGTGTACTGCAACGCAAATTAAAGGCAAATAAACAATCATGACATTCAAATTATAAGAAATCAATAATTTGAATGATCATAGTATACAAGTTTCAACAACTGTACAGTTTCTTGAGATAAAAAGAACAAGTAAATTAGTAGATCCTACAACCATGCATTAGAATTCTAGTTCAGCTTTAACTTACCCTTAATTCGTATGAATGCCAAACAGGTTTGCAAATGGTAGAGGATATATTCTGATATGGTGGAGGGAGGAAAATCTGATAATTCGTGTTCTTGCAGTCACCTTCTGATACAATACTGTTACTTCCAGTGTCATCAGCTGACGTTACGATCTTGAAGTTCAAAACAAAATTCAGAATACACATTCCGACAATAGAACGCCATATCTGAGTCCAAGATCTTAGCTTTGCCATTCATAGACTGGATCCAAGGCTACAACAATTGTGGTTACCAAGATAAAAAATAAGAGAGGAAATATGAATATGAGGGTCTAACAAGACAGTTGAGAGGTGTTAGTCTCTTGCGTTTGAAGGTTCGAATTTGGTTGTTGGCTTGGTGGGTGGGGATAGTAGTTGGTACCGAGAGGTAATCATCACCCCCTTCTATTCTTGAGAACACTACGTTCAACTGCATTCTTTGATAGGATTGGAGCTTTTTACTCGCATTTCTATCAGCAGTATATTCTAAATTTCAAATTTCTATGCAACTTAACTTTTGTATAGTTATCTTATCTGGGGAAGATGGAGGCAAGGCTTTGCTTCAGAAAAAAGACAAAACAGAAAAAATATAACACTATTTAGAAAAATAGGAAGAAAAAGGAATTAAAAGGGTGAAGCAAGTTACCAAATAGCTCAAAAAGATCTGCTGTGCTGCCAATTAGTGGAGCAACTTGAAACTGGCCAAATTTGATGTAGATTGATAAACCTATTATTGACTTTTAGAATGGGGAATGGATCATTGGTTTTTACTAGGATACGAGGGATGTAAAGACATATTTACATTCGGACATGGGTTGTCGTCCTTATAGTGATATTCTCTATATATTATCTCTCAACATTCTTCAATTATTCATTCTCGTTTTGGATTTTGTGTACTGGGTTGCCGAGGACAAAATTTGTGTAAGATACTATTTATGTGTTTCTTTTAGTTAAGACTTCATAGGCAGGGGTTTGAGGCAAACGATGAACAAATAAACATGATGGTAATTTCTGATGCCTTTGCTGATGATTTAATGAAAGCTAGTAGGGGATAAAAGAAAACATACAAAACGGAGAATGAGTTTAATGAGGAAGCTGCAATGTTGATTCCACAACATGTCAATCTGGGGAACCCTGAAAATATGCTCCTCACCACTTTCCTCGTCAAACTTGGCATTACTCTTACCCATTTTTCTGCTACTACCGTCTCTGACCCCACCCCAGCTCTCTAATCAGTTTCATCATTCTTCCATACCTTTACCTATACGATGCTTTAGAGATCTAACTGCTAATTTCTCATCCTTCCTTTTTACATATAACCCACCCTTTTGTTTTCTCAACCAAATTTCTTGCCACCAGTGCAGATCTCATAGTGTTGAGATTTAGCAAGTTGAGCAACCTTGCATGGTTTTCATCTTTGCAATCAACTAAAGAGAAATCAAATTTTCATAATATGGCAATGTTTGATGGATCTTCAGTTCTAGATTCTACTTGGTCCTTTAGATCCGACTTCCTAATAACTTATTTTGACTCTACAAAAAGGAACATGATGGAAAGGTGAATACAAATTGAAGGAAATCAAGGTAAGCCATTGTAGTACATGTTGCGGACCATTCCATGACGAATACTAATCAAGATGATCAACAAACTGAAAATGTAGACAGATTATTTTATAGAAAACTTTGAAGTAATTAAAAAGGGATGCAAGGGAAGGTAAATGCAAAAGTCAGAAATAGATGTTTGTTTTGGGATCGAACTCTTGATATTGTCTTGCATGTGACCAGTTCCGGTACTTGTTTTATGTTTTTTCTTTCTCCAACGTTTGACGTCTGTCTCATAATAAGAATGAGTTTAAGTGTTTGTTAAGAATGGGATTACGCATAAACCGTAGTCAACACTGGGTAGGGCCTAACATGGGGGATTTTGGTCCATTCTCATGCTAATTTTGTTACTATTACATATATAAGCATCACACTCTTCATGTCAGTAGAATCAGTTTGACTTGAGAAATTTGAGCTTCTCCCATTCCGTATAAATAAATCTGTCTCTGGGAAATAACTTTAAGTATGATTTTGATACATTATTAAGTTTAAATTTGAAGTAATTTTTCTGGAGTGAACTCCTCCTCTAAAGTGCTCATTGCATGTGAATAATTTAGAGTATGACGCCTCGTTTAAACTGTCAATGATAATAAATATAATTCAAATTAGAAACAAAATCATTAAAGTATTGTATTACCATCCCAGAAAGACAATTTGTACAACAATTTCAAACCTTCACATACTGGTTCGACATTTGATGTCTTATAAAAATAACAGTTTATAAAAGATAATCAAAACATATTAAGGGAAGGGACACAGGGGGTGTAGCTCATATGGTAGAGCGCTCGCTTTGCATGCGAGAGGCACAGGGTTCGATTCCCTGCACCTCCATATTTTTTCTTTCTTTCCATAAAAAATTAATTCAAACGTGACCATATAAATAATAGTGATTTTCAGAATAAAGCTTGCAATATAGGTAATTAATTCATCTTCTTAAATTTCATTGCTTTTTGTAGAAGAATTATATTTTAGGGCTCTTTTCGTTAGTACATTATTTGAATCCTGCATGGACAACTTAAAACAGATTTCATCTGTATTTAAATGTAAACAAAAATTCTTCTTAAATATAAACAATCTTTACCTGAGTAATCGATATGTAATCTTATTTTTTTTAAAAAAATACTTATTTAAATCTGACATCATTCTATTTAATTATATGATCAAGTATTATATAAACTGTTTTATTTTATGAAGCAATAAATTCTAAAAATTAAGTTTTTTTACTCCCATTTAAGAAGACATTTACAGCATCAATATGGGCATTTACTACTAACACACCATGTCTTAATAAGTCTTTCTCTGGGTCCATGGGTGAATTGAGAAAATCTGTAAAAATTGTTTCAATGTTCATGATGATGTTATAAATGTTTTCTCAAATAAGAATAAAGAAATCCAGATTTCCTAGTTGATGTATTTAGAATTTATCGTTTCATAAAATAGAAAATTTATATAATATTTGATCATATAATTAGGAAGATGTTCAAATTTAAATATAAATATTTTTTAAACTAATAATATTACATATCGGTTAGTCAGGTAAAAATTGTTCATATTTAAACACAGATTAAATATGTTTTAAACTGTTTCATGCAAGATTTAAAATAATGTTTGGAACAATATTTACAAACTGATCTCAATTCATGCGAGGAAAACTCATTGAGTCATGGTATGTTAGTAGTCATATGAAAGGATAACATAAGAACATGTTTTCCATAACTATTACGAGTTGCAACTATGTGATTGGTGTAAGAATAATTGGACAAGTTGTCCATTGACATGTACATATTTCATTGGCTGGTTTGTGCTGTCGGGAGGTTACCAATTCCTGAAGAAATAAGAAACTACAAGTAATCTCTAGTTCCTCTTGGAAAGTCAACTACTGTTTCATAGTGGTCAATACATGTAGCTAAAAAACATGTTTTTTTTTTTTTTTCTTTTGCTTTAATATCCTTATTACCCGAACAATCTGACACAAATTGTTCTCCCTTTTGGAATATGATTTATCTTATTTACTTAATTTATTATGTTTTTTAATGTATATCTGAGTTAAAGCTTAATATAGCATTCGTTATGAGGAAAGGAATATACCAAATTTGTCCATTGAATAAATCATAGGAGAAGGAGATGAAAAGAAAGAGAAAAGGGTACCCTACACTGCAGGCTTTCTTATCCCCCTAAAAACGCATTTTTCAAGTTTCCTCCGATGCTGTTCCTGCAAAGATGATGAACAAGAACCAATATGTTTTCTTCTTTCCTTCCATAACTCTCTGCAATGCTGACTGAACTGTCAAATCATACAAACTCCAACTCATGGACTCTCTCCTCTCTCTAACACCCACACGCCCACCATTCCATTGCACTCGTCCCTTCACCTCCCTCACTCTCTTCGCGCCCCCTCCACACAGAAAATTTGCTCAAACTGTAAAAAAGGTGAGTGCTTTGCAGAACGGAGGGTTGGGCGTGGCTCTGCTCAGCAGCATCACCGCCAACGCCAAGCTTCGGATTAGTCCCTTCGTCGCCACGTTGGCGGCAAACCCCACCTTTGTTTCGGGGCTGCTAGCGTGGCTCATAGCCCAGTCCGTTAAGGTGTTGCTCAATTTCTTCTTCGACAGGAAATGGGATTTCAGGCTCCTCTTTGCGTCCGGGGGAATGCCCTCTTCGCACTCTGCCCTCTGCACCGCCCTCACCACCTCCGTCGCTATCTGTCACGGCGTCGCCGATTCCCTCTTTCCGGTGTGTTTGGGATTCAGTCTTATTGTCATGTATGATGCTATTGGCGTTAGGAGACATGCTGGCATGCAAGCTCAGGTAACTGCCTCTGACTATTTCCTGTTTGATAACTATTTAGTTAGCCTTTTGGGTCTGCCGATTCCGGTTCTCAAGGACTGCATAAGAACTTACTTGTTTAATAAGGTTAAAACGAGAATTTTTTGTTATAGATTTGTTTAGGCATAAGATAAGTATTTTCTCTCCTATAAGTATTTATAAAAATGTCTATGTCAAACAAGCATTAGCTGTTTTAGTATGTTGATAGTTTTAAGCATCTGTAGATTTTCTTTGAGAACTGAATGGGTGGGGCTGTCTCGCAATGTGGTTGGGTGAAGAATAATGACTGGGTTGTGCTGAATTGGTGTTTTAAGTTTTTGGTATTTTATCAGTACAAACAAAAGTAAAAAAATGTATCTCTTGGCCACTGAAAGAGGTTATCGATTTCCCAAGTGGCGATTGTTTATCACTGGGAATGTTGGTTAGTAATTTATGGAACTGTTTTTCACTGTTCAGTAAAGGGAAGAAAACAGTCAGAATGGGAATGAAACTGGAAGTTATTTGTAGCATCATACGAGAGCTTCCAATTCTCCCGCGGGAATACAGTTCACACACCTGGGAATGAAAACAAAGTAATGGAAGATGAAAATTATAGGTTCCCAAGTTGATATTTTCTGGAATAGCTTTACATAGCCAGAAACAAATTCAGTTTTTGGAACATGATTGAATTACTACAAATTAGGGGGGGGCAGCAAAGAGAGACGACAAAAACATAGTACTGAAATTTATTGCGTGTTCGGTGGCCCATAGACTCACATCAATTCAGAGGCAGAGAATACCGAATTGCTGTTGGCAAATTGATGTGAACTTGAGATAAAATTTGATTCATTATCCAAACACATACTTAGAAACCCACTTCATACTACGAAGATTGATGGCATACTCGATGATATTAAGCGTCCCAACCCAATACATGGCAGTATTTGGCCCTTGCTTGTAAACAACGGCCAAAGTCACATTCGATTTTCCCCTGCTTCATTATTCATAGTGCAGACAAACACTTTGGTACATTCCACAGCGCAAGTTTGGTCTTCAGATGTGATTCAGGAAGGACCAAATTAGCAAACACCTGTCCAAACACAAACTTAGTGGATTCAAATGCATATATATTATGTTCACGTCAAAGACATTATCCTTTAGTGTACCTATATTTTCTGTGGAAATGGAACTTTAATTTTAAGGGCTGAAAGAATTGACTTATGGATTTACGAATATTTGGTTTGCTGCTGTCTTGGACTCTTGGTGAATGTTAACCTGACGTTTTAGAGGATTTTGTAGCCCAAAACTAAGCTTAGATCACTGCAGTCTAGCTAGATTTTGTTATGCCACCAAAAATAGTTGATTCTCCATTAATGTTTGCTCTTCCAAGTTGTATGCTGTTGACTTTTTAAGAGTACCACTATAATGTTATTTACTATTTTTACCGGAATTGCAAACGAGCTAAAAGAATGGTAAAGTCGTCTAGTCTCACAAACTTGACATTTTGTAAGAGTTTATTTTATATAAAAAAAATATTAAAAGAATTTTGCCTGTCAAACATTAATGGAGAATCAATATTAGAATCATGATTTTGTGCTATTGCCTGTGCAAATTTACCCAAGTTTACACCAAAACAATTTTGCATGCCAGTGGATAGGTGTGAACTCATCCACTCGTATGATTTTACAGGTTTGAAATCCATGCTCCCAAGTCATCAATTATCATATATGCATCTTTTGTCATTTGCATTCCATATTTGTTCTATGACAATCAGCTATTGTAGTTTTAAGCATTCCTTGTTGAAGTTCATTGAAAATGGCAAAGATCTCGAAGACATCACTTGTTCATTTTTGAGTCAGCATACTCCAATGTGTTTTTATCGCTATTGTTGGTCAATATAGAAGGATATCTAACTTAAGTGGAGAACTATGTTCTCATTGTTCATTATCTATGTAGTAATTTGATCGTGTTTACCTTATGCTTTGGAAGAAAATCTTTGACTAGAAATTGTGTGGGTCCACACAGGTGCTTAATTTGATAGTGGCTGACCTGTTTCAAGGGCATCCAATGAGTGAAAGGAAGCTCAAGGAACTTCTTGGTCACACTCCATCTCAAGTCTTTGCTGGTGCTCTGCTTGGCTTTTTAGTGGCTTGTTTCTGCTGTCAAGCTTGTGTTGTGGGAGCTTAGGTGATTCCATTGCCAGTTTTGGTCAAACTCTATTGATATCATTGTTTGCCCCGATGTTACCTTCTGCTATATGACATGACCTTCTTAATCACTTCACTGTATCTAAAGACAAAATAAAACTTCAGTAGATGTAAATGAGATTTTTTTTTTTTCCTTCAGTTTCTTACACTTGAAGGCTCACCATTGAATTTCCAAATGGAATAAAATCCTTGAGACATCGACCTTGCACCCCTTCTTGAATGTTTTACCTTCCTACTTTATGCATAAAACCCTCTTAAAAGTCTTGGGAGCAAATTTATAACTTAGTCTACTTCAAGCATTGTGGAGCCATGACAAGGAATTCTTACTTATTTAGTTAAAAAGAAGAGTTTATATCAGTTAAAAAGCCTTTAGAGAGTTGACATATTTAAGTAATTGATAATAATAATAATAATAATAATAATGTCGTTATACACTAACATTATAAGATAATGCATTATGATAGTACGTTGAACTATCTTTGTTTTGTGCTTGTTTGTTCATATGTCTTGCTGTCCGAAGTTCATTTGATAAAATAAGCAAACGAAAAATGAGTCAGCAAATGGTCGAATTGCAGATTGAAGGTGACGCCCATCTACATGTTCCTCCTCTTGCACAACTCTATCCAAAGACAGAAAGTTGGAAATTAACAAATCAATTTACTGCGAATTCTGACACACTTTAATAGGCCCACTTGACCTAATTTTTCACGTCAGATAGAAGTCATTAGTTGTAATTTTTACAATTTTTAACGTATTTGATGTGAGTCCTTTCATTTTTAATCTATTTTCAAGCATGTAATTATTAATTTCCGACAGATTAGTATTTGCAAGCACCACAAGTACACCGCGTATTTTACATGAACTCGTGAAGAATCAATTCCATATAGCGTACAAAATATTAAAGTTTAGAGTTGAGCTAATATTGAAGACGCATTTTAGTTTCAAAAGTTTAAAAGTAATTATATCCAAATTATTTCTAATGGAATGGATCTTATTATTCTTTGAAGTTTGGCGTGGAATTATTGAAATAAATTATACCTTAAAATATTACTGAAATACATTTTTGTATTGCATAATTTTTGACTACCCTACAATTTCTCCACTACATTTTGTGTATTATCGGTGAAATATTACCGACGAACTTTGGACCATCGGTAAAAGTGAGTTATCAACAATCAAAAAGAGCATTATCGATAGTCATGGTGAAAGAGCATTACTGACGACCAAAAAGAGAATTAACAGAGGTGTATGACCTTCGGTAAGAGGCTTGATCCATTAACCTAAGTGATTAGGAGTATTCATGGAGGTCCTCCCCAATTTCGTCAAACAGAAAACCCTATCCTACCTCCCTCTCGTCCCATTCTCTCCCTCACCCTTCTGTTTCACTCCTTCTCGTCCCATCGTGCTTCCTATTATCTTCCTCTCCGTTCTGTTTCGTGTTTCTCTCCCTCTCCTTGTCCCTTCTGTTCAGTGGCATTGTGTGGCTAGGGTTCTTCGTGCTATTTTGGGTGTTGCGGCTGGGGTGGTGGTTGGTGGCTGTGCGCGTGAGGTTGTTGCAGTGGCAGGGGTGATTCGTGGTCGTTGACGTCAGGAGGTCGGTGTGGTGAAGCCCAAGGTTGGTTGTTGTGTTGAGAGATCGTGGTGTAAAGAGGCTTCTATCGAATTGGGTGTTCTCGAGTGCGAGATAAGTTCTCTGGTTTAGAAGGCGACCTTAATAAATTGATTGTCCTGTTCTTCCCTAATTGTGTGCAATGTGTTCTGTGGTGTATATGATTGTATATGATCTTCCCTCACCAAAGATGTATGTTACTACATTGATATGTTTTGATTCTTCATTATAGCTATCAATGTTGTTAATTAAGTTCCTCTAAAATAATGTTAATATCATGCAAGAAAAAAGTAGAATTTAACCTATGTAGATACTTGTAAGGTCTGATATGGGGAATTTGAGACCTTTCCTTTAGTCGAATTGTTTGATCGTGTCTTCTATAGGGTTGTAATCCTTGTGGCTCTTGTAAAGTATAGTCATATTCTGCCAAAACTGCCTTTGTCACAGCAAAAAATTGTTTTGTTTCCTTGCACTCAACATGCAATGAATAATATTTCATTAGGAAACCTTACCTTGATTACGAATGGCTTTCATAATATAGCTGAGAGAAATTGTTGTTCTTATTAGATCTAAATCTCCCCCTTCAACATGTGAAATTCATCCCCCACTATAATCTTTAAAGTGAGTTCTCTAAAATTGGCTCGTATTTCTCCCAGCCCCGACAACCATGCAAATCCCAATACCACATCCACACCTCTTAGAAAAAAACATGAAAGTCTTGTTGAATATTGAGACCTTACACTTCCAACTATAATTGAGGGTAGATCCCTACACATTGCAATTTTCTCCCATCGCCCACTGTTGTTTGCTCGTCAAGTGCACCGAATCGTTTCAAGTAATAAAACCGGCAAGACTGGATATCGTTTCCCAAGAGAACTGTTTGATTTACTGATTGTGATAATTTTACCGATTTTAGCTTCAAATTATGAGTATTAACGAGTTTTACAGTCTAATTCAAATTAGAATCAAAATTAAAGTTTGTACAACAAAGTTCAAGTTCAAGTTTCACTGGAATTATGATTCAAATTCCAAACTCAGTTCTACTTTCCATTAACAGATTCATCATAATTAAGCATCAGCAGTAATGGTTCACTGACATCCAATATCTCAGATGACAATTTCTAAATCATCAAACCAAAGTTACTAATTCCTTAGTAAATTCAGAATTCAAATTTGCATTAGGTGCAGTGCTTAAGATGGTAAAAAGCTTCCAATTTTATGTCTAAAACTGAATTATTTAAACTGTTCTAGCTATGTCCACGGTTTCATGCAATTTTCCAAAGTTTTCACCGTTCAAATGACTCAGATTTCCATCTTAGGTGTTAAAATCAAGCATAGAACACAAAACTCATCATGAATCATGTATTTAACAGAGAAGTTTACAAGAGATTCGAAACTTTACTCATAACTCCAGTGAAATGGAGTTTTAATTACACATAGCCATCAAGAAAGCAAGAAGAAGTGATTTGGATGGATGAAATGGAGTGGAAATGGCCTTCTTGCACCTTGGCGGCACCTGGACTTGAGCTCTGGAGCTTATGGTTCGCTTCCACGAAGAAGAACTCCCCTTATTTTCTATTTTCGGACCTTTTAATGAGATCTGAAATAAAGTCAACGGCTTGAGCGAACTGCTTTTCTCGCTGGAGCGAGCAGCATTAGTCGCTGGAGCGATCGCACGCTCGCTGGAGCGACCGCACGCTCGCTGGAGCGAGCGCCTCCTTTGGCTCCAGCGAGGAAACCTTGTTTCTGGCTGGCTGGAGCGCCTGGTGCGTGACAGCTTCTTCTTTCTTCTTCTTTTGGCTTTATTTACACTGCAAAAATCATCATAAAAACAATCAAACCCACTTATAAACATTTTTAAACAATATTTACATCAATTCATGGGACTTTATTGCTATTTTTCACACAAAAGAGACAATTATAAGTGCGTTTATTTAGATAAATATCGCACTTATCACCCACTTCTACAATATACATAGAAGTTGTAGCCAATTCTAGCCCGTGTTGCCTCACTATTTTAGCATAAATAAAGTTATAAGAGTCTCCACAATCAATAAGAACCATGACTATGGTGTTACCAATCTTGCCCTACAACTTCAATGTCTTCATTGATTTCTGCCTCATCCTTCCCTTTAGTTTGGTTTCCCTCTACATATCCTTTCTCCCCTTCGGCCAACACTTTAAACAAACTTTAAACAATTGGTCATGAGATTGTTGCTTTAAGCTTTAGAGCTTCAGTTAACCTTCCCTCCGACCCAACTATGACCCTTCACCTGTCGTCCTAAAGCAACCCACATCAATCCAATCCACTCCAGTCCAGTCCAACCACCTGCACATCAACGGGATGACGAAAACCATTCTTATAATGACTATGTAGATTATTAGTCTTGTTATTATTCAGCATAGTTGTTATAACATTATGATTTTGCTAGATTACATTTTCGCATGTATTTCAAACATATACTTTGTTGGTGTAGATCATATTGTTTTGTGTTTTATGTTTCATATTTGCTTTTACAAATACAAGTTCTTAAATTTGAACAATACAAATTTTGTCATATTGTTTATTCCATAAGTGATTGGACTATTATGGGATGTATAGGTTTGTCCATGATTTGAAAATGTTATGCAGGTTTGTATGTGTTGTGAACATTTTATGCAGGTTTGGGTAGTTGGATAACAAATTCAAATTGAACTCAATTCTGCTTGACTGTTTTCAACGAATCTACCAACGACCTTTTCCTTAAGTAATTATCGACGGCCTTTTCCTTCGATAATTACTGACAGCCTTTTCCTTCGACAATTACCATGACCTGCGATACTGAAGGTTAGAGGTCGTTGGTAATGGTTACCAACAAAGGATTTATCGATGAATATTTGGTCGTTGGTAATTCATCAAAAATATAATATTACCGACAGATTTTGGCGGTTTTCGACGGATTAAGTCCGTCAGTCATTCCTTTTTTTTTGTAGTTCCTACCTTCATCAAGAATATGTGCTTACATAGAGTGACTCAAAAGTCTATTCAATAGATGAATGTATTGGTTCAGATTATCACTTATATTGACTCTTATTGCAAACATTTAGTAAATCATTTTGATATTATTAAGAAGACAAAAGTAATGTTATGTTGCAGAGGAAACCCTACTTATGCACCCTAGATTCTATAGAATTCGATTATGTATTACTAGTAAATTGTTTGTCCTTTATATTGATTGACTTCTCTTTTCAGTCTTTATTTATTTGTTACTCTTAATTTATACTTCCCAAAATTTGTTTGTTTCATATAAACACATATAAAAGTGCTTTTCTAGGAGGGAGAAAAAAGAAAACAAAACCAAACAAGAACATATTAAAATATTGGGAAAGTGGTGATATAATTTCACTTCTTTTTTTAATTTCTTTGTAAAACAATGTGAATAAAATATCAAATAAAATTTTCCATAAAATCTTTGTTAAGTGTTTTTTTATGCAGACAAATGCAAAATGGTATGAATTCATATATAAGTTAATTATTTTTTCCTGTGTGATGTGTAACAAAGAAAGGTGAGAAGTGAAAGACAAAAAAGTAAAATAAATGCTTAAAAGAAAAATTAAGTGTGGGATTATGCATGACAAAAACGAGTTAATTTGGTTTGTTTAAATCTGACATATTAACTTGTTTAAAAAATGGATTAAGTTGAATTAAGTTGGGTTAGGTTAGACTGGTTTATCAATTGAAAACAAATTAAAATTTACAATCCAGTGTGTTGAGTTTCTAGTTAATGGGTTGGTTTGCCAATTTTGATTATTATTTTTTTGTCATCAAATCTAATATACATGAAAATTTATATGAAAATAGATTGAAAGGGGTTGTTGAGTTATCGAATTTATGAAATGTTAGATTATATTAATAAAGTCGGACAATAAGATGTAAGTTTCAAATTTTTTAATAAAGTTGAAGTTAGTTTATTGGCAAGTATACCAAATCGTTACAAGTAATACAGTGGATAAGTAAAGTATCGTTCTCCCAAGCGACTTGTGCAACACATGATAATTCTTCCTTTTACAACTCAATTAGACATCAAAATACATAAAACAATAAAAGAAGCTATTTTTGGTATTTTATCAAACTGTTGGTGTGCCAAGAATTTATTTTTAAAAGAAACTTCGTTGGAATTGGGTTTCATGAATCAGATGAATATAAAACTCCGTTCAATGTTTCATTATTTCATTCAAACATTCACATCAAGGCATACTAGTCCTAATCCCTTAGCAACTAGTAAGACTAGTTCTAAATTAATATATCAAACTGTTAATCCCTTAGTCAATTTAACTTACAATTTGCATTAAGTTCGATGCTAAGAATGACCAAATTATTGAGTCTATCCCTAGATCCCAAATCACTTAGGTGCTCTATCTATGTCCATGTTCAAATTTACTTTCTAGTAATCAGAGACACTCAAATAACATTGTATTTTCATACAATAATAATAAATTCAAGAAAGAGCATATGATATATTGAACAGAAAAATTACATCACAGTGAGTTCATTACATCCAATCCCAACGAAAGAGAAATTTAACTACTCTTAGTCATCTAGAACTTACACATTTGAAGTAATCCCTTGCAAAAATGGTGTCTTAATGCCTTGAAGTAGTCTCCTGAAGTTCCTGAGATGTTTTCGTTTCTTCCCTTTTTTCGGAACTTCTGTCTGCAGTTTCTTTCTGTCTATTTCCCACTTAAAAGCCAATTGAAAATAACTAATTCGCTAAGCGCATAACTCTTCGTGTGCTAAGCGAATATTCAACTGCAATATCTTTAGTTGTCTGGTGCACTAAGTGAATAAAATAAATATTAGCTGAGCGAATTAATTTTTGGCTTAGCGAGAAACATCCCAGAGCACTCCACTTCAATGTATAAATTCATGTACAACTTTTCTACTTCTAATTACACTTTTTCAATAAGGAAAATACATTCATTTCATTAATAATTACGAATTTGAATTAATTAATAAATCTGAAAACATGAATTTTTCATATTTATCAATTGAGTTGTTAGGTTGATCCGACTTGATTTACATTTTGACTTGAATCATAAACTTATGAAACTCTTATACTTAATGAATTAGATTGATTTGAACTTCTAAGTTATCAAACTTAATCAACCAAATTGATTTGATCTTCCAAATTGATAATTTTCATCAGTATTTTTTAATTGCATTCATAAATTGTTTTGTTAGACTTGGACCTTATTATCATATATACTGAGGGCGAGTGAGTACATTATAATAAGGGAAAACGTTTAGAAACCTTGGTTGCTACATTTAAGCACCTTCATTTTATTACTGAAATTAGGCAACGAATTATTTATTTTTAAATACGTATAAGTAGAAACAAATACAAACACAAAAGAACCTGCTTTCATTTCAACCCTCCAACGCATATCCACGTCAGATTACTCTATCAACGCGTCCATTGTTGGTTGGTTACGCCATGTCACTGTAAAGTCACTCACCAACCTTATTCCATTTTCTTCTTCTTAGCTGTATACATACGTGTACGTCTACGTATCAAAGCACATTTTTAGTTGATGCCCACTTTTTTCTTTCGTCAAAAAACCTTTGTACTCCGTATAGTATACCAGGCAGCTACACGCGTTTATACGATATTTTATCTCTCTCTCCCCTTCGCTTTCTCCTTCTGTCAGAGTCAACAGCAACCCATTTCTGAATAATTGAGTTCGTAATTCATAATCACCACTTCTTCCTGCCTTCAATTCAAACTACAATTCAATAACCCGTTGCGTCTTTTTGTTAGCTCCCTTTTGATGTTGTTAATGAAGAGCCTGTGATCTCCGCTCTCGTTTTGATAATCTTCTGGGTGGTAAGAATCCGCCCTCTTTCTCTTTCTGTTTTGAGCTTTTCTTCGCTGGTTCAGATTTACACCATTTGGGATTTGTTCCCCTTTAAGAAATATTAGGGTTCTGAGATGAGGAAATGGAATTAGTACATTGGGGTTTGAATCTTTTTATCTTTTCCTTCAAAAGATCTTACCATGTTTTAAAAATTTGTTGTTTGAGCTTGCTTATTGGCCTGGGCAGGAGTGTGAATTCTTAATATCAGTTCGGGTAGCCTGTTGTACAAAAACTGGCAATGTTTTTGTGAATATTTTAGGGTTTTAGTTGTGCAGGTCTTAGTTTTTAGCTTGATCTGTTCTGTATTCATTCTCTTGTTCAATACCCATAGTGAAAATGTCTTCAGCCGGTGTCAGTACTCTTAGCGTGGTTCCCTCTGAGCCATTGTTGTCACCAAAGGCATTCCCTTTCCCATCACACTTGTCTTTGGAAGATAAATCCATTTTCATATACCTCTCCTTTTCGGGTTCGTTGACTCCAATCCGTGTTATGGAGTGGGATACCATTAGGTCTGTGAAATTCAAAATCCAAAGGTGTGAAAGCCTTCCATTTTTAACAAACAAGCAGAAGTTGGTTTATGCTGGCCGAGAACTCGCGCGGAGTGATTCTCTGCTCAAGGACTATGGAGTGACTGATGGGAATGTCTTGCATTTGATAATCAAACTGTCAGATCTTCAGGTCATCAATGTGAAAACTTCTTCCGGGAAGGAGTTCTCGTTTCAGGTTGAAAGAGGTCGAGATGTTAGATTCATAAAGCGGCGAATTGCAAAAAGAGAGAAACAGTTTGATGATCCTGAGGAACAGGAGCTTGTGTGCAATGGGGAAAGGCTTGATGACCAGAGGCTTATTGATGACATCTGCTGCAAGCATAATGATGCTGTGCTACATCTTTTCGTGAGAAAAAAGAATGTTAAAATTCAGAGGAGACCCCTTGAGTTGTCCATCTTAGCAACAGATTTGACTGATGAGAAAAAGAACGATGTCAATGGAAAAACATGCAGGAGGAATTATGATGTTGGTATAGAAGATACTTGTAGAAAACCTCCCGACAGAGATTTCTTTTTGGAGCCAGTTATTATTAACCCTAAAATTGAATTAGCTTCATCTATTAGGAATATGGTGAATTCTACATATGATGGACTTGACAGTGGAAAATATCCAATCAGATCTGCAGAGGGTACAGGAGGAGCTTACTTTATGCTTGATTCAGTGGGGCAAAAGTATGTGTCTGTTTTTAAGCCTATTGACGAAGAACCAATGGCGGTGAATAACCCTCGAGGTCTTCCATTGTCATTAGATGGTGAAGGCTTAAAAAAGGGTACAAGGGTTGGTCAAGGTGCATTCAGGGAAGTTGCAGCCTATGTTCTAGATCATCCATTGAGTGGGCGCCGCAAATTATTTGGTGATGAGACGGGCTTTGCAGGTGTCCCTCCAACATTGATGATCAAGTGCTTACATAAAGCATTTAACTATCCTAGAGAGTTGACTCCTAAGATAGGTTCCTTGCAAATGTTCACAGAAAATAATGGAAGTTGTGAAGATATGGGCCCTGGGGCTTTCCCAGTAAAGGAAGTACATAAAATTTCTGTTCTGGACATAAGACTGGCAAATGCAGATCGGCATGCTGGGAATATTTTGATCAGCAAAGAGAAAAGCAACAACCAGTCTGTTCTGATTCCAATTGATCATGGATACTGCTTGCCTACAAGCGTAAGCATCTTATTTTATGATCTTTTGTTGTGTTTAGTGCATGTAGTTATACTTCTATATTCTTATATTTTCCCTGTCTTTCCCTTGAAAACATATTTCTATATTGCATTAATTGACCTATTTGTCAATACAACAGTTTGAAGATTGTACCTTTGAGTGGCTTTACTGGCCCCAAGCTTGCCAGCCATACTCCCCAGAAACTATTGACTACATAAAGTCACTGGATGCTGAAGAAGATATTTCCCTTTTAAAATTTCACGGATGGGATCTGCCGGTTGAATGTGCTCGCACTCTTAGGATCTCAACCATGCTTTTGAAGAAAGGGACACAAAGAGGGTTGACCCCCTTTACCATTGGAAGCATGATGTGCAGGGAATCCTTGAACAAGGAATCTGTGATTGAAGAAATAGTTCAAGAAGCACTGGATTCTGTTCTTCCTGGCACAAGTGAAGCTACATTGCTGGATGCTGTTTCCCAAATCATGGATCTGCGCCTCGATGAGATTGTCAGATCTCGTTTATAATAGCATGCATTTCTGCAAATAGTAGCAGCGGGTACATACTTTGTGCATATGTTCACGTACATATGTAAAGCTCAAATAGTTGGTTTTTTAGTTCTTGACAAAGGAAGTCTATTTTCTTTGGTTCGAATGTAAAACCGTTCTTAGCTTAACTTCTTAGGTTTTATTGTTTGGTAGTTTCCTGCCGTTAACAAATTCTTTCAAGTTTCTTGTTGATTCCTTTATTAAATTTGAATTTTAAGGATAGCAGACAACCCGTCTTCATTTGAATTGCAGTGTAACATTCTTTGTCCTGTAATGTGTTGTCTTGTTTCAACTGCAAGGGTTGTGCTTGTTAGGAGTGTGAAAAATGAAGTCTTTTTTTTTTTTTTTCTTTTCCTACGGTTTTTGGATACGGTATAATTAAGTTTGTGTTGTTATTTTCTATCTAACCGTGTGTATGGACTGTGTGGACATTGGTTATTGTCTTTAAAAACATTTAGAATTCTCAATAACTTTTCACAAAATGTAAATTTTATTAATCAAATAATCGAATTGAAAATTGTCACGAAATATTTTTCATCTGCTGAGTTTCAAATGTTTCAAAAATTAAATCATTATTCACTACACTAAATTAATGTAGTATTCTGGTTAAAAAAATTATACATAAATATATAGCTGTTTTTTATAGGCACATGAATGAATATACAGATGTTTAACGCTTTGCGTTACAATTATGATGACAAAAATATTTGGGTTTGCAGTTAAAATTTTGTTGTGAAGAGTTTGTATTTACTGTTAATAGGTTCGGATATTATATTACCTACGTGGATATTATATTACCTATGTTAAATAAATGAAATTATATTTTTATTCTTATGAGGTTTAAATTGATGATGAGGTTTTATTCAATTTTTTTTGCTAATAATATTTAAAAAATATCCTTAATTAATTAAAGATATTTTAAAAAATAAAAATGAAAATTTTATTACTAATATTTGTATATAAATGTAAGAGTTATCTTTTTTTTGTCCGTAATATTTAAGAAAACACCATCAGTTAATTAAATATTTACATATAAATGTAAAAGTTATTTCTAATATGTTGTAACCTTTGTATTCTGATTTCAAAGCGAGGTTGTTGGTTATTTTGTTCTCAATTGCGTCACGATAATGTTATAACTCATTTATTTTTTACTTCAAAATGTTATCCTTTAATACTTGAAACTTGTTTTATTTTTATGTGAAATTATTGTCATTAAATAATTATTTTAAGACTTAATTATAGTTTTGCTACTATTTATTATCTTCACTTATTGTATTGTAATTTGGACCTCATTTCAAAACTCATAAAATAATTATTTTAAGTATTCACATGTATCTAACACGGATTGAAAAAAATCTATAAATTTGTTTTGTAAATATCCACATATAATGATTTTTTTAATATGGATCAAATAGCAGATAAACATTATTTATATTCGACAGGATCCGTCGTCATTTCTTATAATTCCTTATAATCATATGCCATGTATGTAAACAAATAAATTAGTTAATTTACACAACTTTATTTGGTGTATCTAATGCATAGTATAGTATCAGCTAGTCTTTTTCATTTTTAATATATACTTTAATTTGAGCACGGCTTCTAAGCTCTCTTTTACACCGTGCTAATCGCAATCAAAAAAATCCCAGAGGTTGTTAAGGGATTTATGAACGCATAGCTAGAATCAGATTTGCACAATAATTGCTCAAATTAAAGGGATACCTTGAATTAAGAGTATCAAATGCCTAATGCAATCGACGTTACCATGACACTTGTTTTAGCTTAAAATAAAATAATGCTGTTTTTCAAAGTCGTATTTTCCAGCAGCCGTTTTTCAATGTAATAGTTATTTATTTATTTTCACTATATAATATATAGTGGATGTGCGGACTAATATTATTATTTCTTTGCAAATTTTGTAACCTTTGTGCCTAAAGTATAATTCCAAAGCACATTGATTCTGAAAAGTAAAAACCCCTTTCAATACTTTTATAAAAATCTCAAGTGATTATTAGCATATCATACACGCAGAGACCAAATATCTGACAAGTACATTGGTTAGAACTTTGTTTGTTTTTTTTTTTATTATTTTGTTTGGAAGTTGAAATTGCCATAAACATTCAGCAGTGAAAGATTAAGACTTGTCAAATTATCTACAGAAAGAAAAAGCATTAAAGAGAATATGCAACAACCTAGCTACAGAGGTTGGGTATGCACACTCCACCTTCAGGGTTTTGCTGTTCTTTCCATATCCTTCCTGTTACTCGTAGCTTCAACTCTTTCCTGTCTCCACCTGAGAAGAAAAGCGCCATGTTCCGGTAAATGATGAGACCATCATGACTGTCTCTCACTTTCTTATGACTATCTCTAATGCTTCTTGGACTTCCCTCAAAAGTTAGTTTTCGTCCATTTCCACCCACCTCCAGACTGTAGCTGTAGTTTCTCGCCTCTCTTTCGTCACCCATGAATCGGAGGAATGCCATGTACACCGGAGCCATGCCAAGCTGGAAGGCCTCAAAATGGAGGCAAAAATATTGCCCAAAACAATGGAAAACCTAACACAAACAAATATGAGTTAACCAAACAATATGGATGGGACTTCAATAAGTACAAAATGCAGTTGTTCTTGTGCATGGAATCAAGGAATATCACACCAAGTTCTAAAGAAACACATGCAGAATTTTTTAAAGATACCGTTAGCATCCATGTAGCATTTTCCACTTCCATGGGATTAGACTTTACATAGCGATGGTTGAAAGTGCATCCAGAATGCATATCAACCCTGTGGTCATCCCTTAAATGAGCAACAAGGCATGGAATATCCCCGACCACAGAACAGTCAGACCCGGCATAAGGACAGTTATATGGTCTGAAGTTACAAATAGCCTCATGTTTGAGTTTGCTGTAATAAGGAAATATCTCTGGACACCCAAGAGAGATATATCTACATGGCAGCTCAAGTGATTCTGCTATCTTCTCTAATGCCAAACATCTTATATCTCCGAGCTCCTGCCTGCAAGTTGGGCATCGGTTGTGTACCCTTGTCTTGCAAGTTGAACAAAGCGTGTGCCCGTTGTGGCACTGCATAGTAAAATTTGTTTCAAGAATTAATCGCTGTTTTGTTAGCATCATTATTCAACTATATCTAGTTATCTATACAAGAACTTGGGAAGAAGGTTTCAATATACTGAAAGAATAATATAACCAAAATGCACAAGACAATGCTATGTACAGTATGCTCATTATCTTCCTCACATTATAATGACAGAACTTAAGATAACACAAGATTTGATTTAATGAAGGGAATTCATTGCTTTAGATACTGAATTTACTAACACCTGTTCTCTCTGCAAAAACAGAAAGTACCACCTGGTCCTTTTATTTTTTTCCATTCAGTCAATTTTTACTATAAATTAATAACTGCATATTTGGATGTGTGTTGTAATATCTCAAACAAACACCTGGGTGACACCCGCGTTTGTGCATAAAAATTAGATTTGGATGTTATTCACCAAAATCAAGATTGCTCTAATAATACTATATTAGTATGTGTGTAAACAACTTAATTTAAGCACTTATTTAACACCTATTATTAAAGTGGCTATAATAGAACAAAAAACACGGTTAAACTATTTTCATACAAGTTATAAGGTAAGAGGTTTTTATATCCTACCCACGAAAACTTATGAAGATATTGTCACAAGATAGGTCCGAATAAGCTCCTCAAAAGCACCTTGAATTTACCTCGACCCAAAAGCTTGTTCAAGGTGGAAGGATTGCCCAAGTCTTGCAAGGTGACACTTTAATGAGCAAGGTGGAAGGATTGCCCAAAAGCATGTTCAAAACTAGACATTTTGGAGCTTTAAGTTTGCAAGATAAGACATTTGTTGAGTTCACTTTCAATGACTTAACTCACTTTCAAGGGAGGTTTGGTCTAAAATTTTACTATAAACTTACTTTTGGGATAAAAAATTCCCAACCATAAATCATTTCACTTAAAACTCAACCAAATCAATTTTAGAAGATTAAAACAATCCAAAGGTCAAGTTCGTAAACATTCATCTAAAACAATAAACTAGAATGGAATGTTCTCACAGCAATGTAGTTGCTTAACAATTCAAGTGATGGACTTCAATGGCATGCCAAAGAGTAAAAGAAAGATTTAATATTTCCCTTCCTTCTTGCCAGATACGTATCTAATTCTCCTTTGGGCTACAACAGTACCACCCCAAAGGAAAAGCTTAAACAAGGATTAAATTACTTGTGATAACTTCCGTAATAAAATTATAGAACTTGTCACTTCAACTATATGACTATACATCCGAATTAAAGGTCAGGGTTCCTGACCTATTAGCGGCATCCAACAACTTTAATCATGGAGATATCAATCACTTATAACTCATAACTCATCACAATAATACTCATTTTAGGATATTGTAGCAAAACCAATTATGAACAATCATGTGATTCATGTCAATATACGAGAAACGACAGATAACTAAACTCCCAAATTCCAATTATAAATTACAAACAGGAAGGAGAGAAGACATCAAACTAACAGTACAATAGAATTCTAAGTCAATTACTATGATGAGCAATGCTAACAACAATCCTCTCTTTAACATATTAAAATTAGTTATCTTTAAAATAGGTAACCTCTTAAAGCAAGCAGTGGCTTTCTAAAGAATAGACCAATATCCAATAATAAAAAATGTGTTGGTAGCATATTTTTTACTGCAATGTGCATAGAAGGAATAAACTATGACACATACCAACAAAAAAGGATTCTCTGGGATAGTGACTTAGAACAGACATAACAAACAAGCCCATTAAGCCACAAACCCTGTACACCTTGTTTTTCTCTTCAATTCAAGCCTTTCCAACATCCTTATCTGCTCAATCAACTAAGTTCACTCGATTGATCAAGAGACAATGATCAAAGTCCTGCCTACTCAAGAATAAGAAGTTATACAGCCTAATAACTGATGCAGCTAAGTTTCTTCTCTTATTTTTGAATCGCTGATATACGAAGGTACACAAGAGAAAGTTTACACCTGACGATAATGATTATGCCCTTTTTATAGCCATATATTTTCACATCATACCTTCTGTAAGTCTAAAAAATTGACCTGAGTAGGCCTAGATGAAAACTAAAAAAGAACATCGGTTCTCAAATTCTGCCATCTACATCACCAATCCTAAAGGCACCGTAAGCAAACAAGAAAAAAGAGGTAAAAAGGAACTCAGAACCTCAGAAAAGAAAAACTAGCCAGATAGAATCTTTGATCAAAGTAACCCATCATAGTAACCAAATCTTCAACCCTCATTTGCGGAATCATACAAACTGAAATTACAGCAAAATATGAGATCTACGCATTAAAAGGGGGGAAAAGTTCCCAACAACAATTGCACATGGCCTTGATCGAAAGACTGTGCTATCACAAAACAATCCAAACCCCCCATACTGGACATGCCCATTAAAAAAAAAAAAAAAAAAACCTCTTTTATAGGACCAAATGAGAAAAGGAAAGTAAATATGGGCATCAACAAATCGCATAGACAGAACGTATAAGGAAAGAAACAAAGTACCACCAAATCAAGTAATTTTTGGAAGCAAACCCAAAAGGCAAAATGGATCAGATAAGAGACCTGATGAATTGGAGGGTACATGGAGTTGGTGCAGACAGGGCATTCAAGAAGGTCGTGGACACTGGTAGTGGTGGGGCCATTGTTATGCAGCTTCGAGATTGAAGAAAACTGATGAGGATGTTCATCATCCTCCATCATAGTCATCGAAGACACAGTGCTGCTCTCAATGCTACTGGATTCCATTCTCTCGCTCATAACACAAACACCAACACGCTTAATTCGTAGCCATCCGAATCATATGTGAGTTGTGACGGTTGAGCTTCAGCAGCTGGGTGGTTGTGTGTGTTTTTTAAGACAAGAAGAAGGGGGGAAAAGAAGCTGTCTGCTTGCAAAAATTGATGCTTTTCTTCGGTTCCTTGGTCTTCTAAGACAACATAGAAGTGTTACAAGATATGGGTGTCCGAATCCTGAGGACCCTTTGATCAAAATCAAACGGTTTTCAGGATTCCCCAAGGAAAACCAGGACGAGAGAAGACAATAAAGAGATCGAGATGGAGAAGGAGAATAACGTAGAGGTTGGAGAATGATGAGAGAGAATAATGTAGATCAAGTGATGTGCTTATTTATTTTACTTATTTATTATTTAAGGCAGGTAAATGAGAAACCTTTTTTAACCACAATCTTTCGCTGTGCCACGCCACAGTCAATGTAAATTCATTTAACAACACACCATTCTTCTGTCTTCTCCTTATGTGACACTCAGACTGCAAACTGTACAAATTTATTTACAGCACTCACTTTTTAAGGTAGTTTTTTATACACACCAAATTAAAGATTAAAATAAAATACCATCATCAAATAAATATTATAAAGCGACATATCTCAATAAATAAGTTGAAGTGATCTCAGAATATAATCTTGAATAATAAAATTCCACGGATATTATATGCATTTTATTTTAAAAAAAGAACATAAAACTACTTTTTACATCTAATTATTTTGAGCAGATAATCCTAATCCATAAACGAAGATCTTTCTATCGGAACATTAACATTAAAAAATTAAAAATACACTCAAACTACCGGGGTGACTGTTCTGAATTCTTTTAAAATCAAATAATCGTAACACGATATAAATGAATCGTTTTTTGAAAAGGAAAACTATAAATTTTCCTAAAATCCAAAAAAAAGTAAAATACCTCACAGAAAACACTAGTGAATTTGACAGTTAAGTGAAACTTTATAATGATGAATAATGAATTGTGTTACTGTTATATCAGTTTGTTTTGTTGAGTTATTATGGGATGAAGAAAGAGGTGTCGTAATTTGAAACATGACAGACATAGTTAATACGATGAGGGAGTTAATGGGGTCGTTTAGAAGTGGTCTGATCTGATAGTGAGCACCATTGAAGGGAGCGCAAATTGATTTGAATGATTGAGAAAAGGGGGTCTACAGCTTTGTGTAGAATGGATGGATATACCAATGGTCCACTATGCCACTATCAATTATTTTGGCGTGGATGCCACACTTGTCTTCAGAGTCTAAAATATTTAGTTTCTTAGTTGCCTCTTCAAACTATTGCTTCTTTTTTATACTATTGCTTTCTGGACTTAATTGTCTTTAGTCATACCATTGCGTAATTTGAGGACACTCTTAAGACACGTATACCTTGTGGATCTTCTTTCAACAATTTACAACAATATTTTTGGCCACTTGCGGGGAAAATGTTTACTTATTTCTATATTTCTAGGTTTACACAGTTACACTTGTTGATAAGATGATAATTTAATTATTAGTAGCTACTTCTGATCATGACATATTTTTCCCTTTCATTTTCAGTAACCGTCCACATAATTACTTCCTTCTTCTTCTCTTATACTTTCTATCGTGCGTATCTTCTCTTCTTTGTAAATCTTTCCACGTTTTCTTTTTCCTTGACTTTTACTGTTAAGGAGTGTTTCATATGGCAAGTAGAAACTAAGGAAAAAAGAAATTAAATAACTTGTTTTGAAATAAGTTTAACATTTACAAAGTTATATGTATAAATTAAAAATCTACGAGTAAATTCTAAACGACATCGAGATTTTCCTATGTTGCTGCTCTCATCTTACCACGCATGTAATTAAAATTAATGAGTAACACTGCTAGATCTTTTCCTTCAGTGGGGGTTATTAGATATTACTATAATGAAGACAACAGAAGAAAGTCATAATATCAATTCGACTTTAGGAAAGTCATGCATAATAATGGGGTTTGTTGGGTTAAATATGATGGTAAGAAGAAAACGCTTTCCAATGAAAGATTAGGGCGAATAATGTCACAGAAAACAAACAATCTGAAGTAACTTTTTTTCCCTTTGTTTACCCGTAAGGTTCACTGTGCGACAAGGTAGAACAAGAATCATGGTGTGTGAATCAGTGCACTATTATAATATTAGGATTGCATGAAGATACTTAGTTGCTCAAACGTATCGGTAGTAGTTCCCTGACTTTTCTGAGCCGATTCCCGTCGTGCGTTCATCATCCCAACCTATGAAGGTTTGCAATAAAATATTAGCATATGTCCCTCTGCTCAACGCAAATTCACCGTGCCTAAAGATATGATAAAAAGTATTACATTTTTTTTCACATTTTTCCCAAGTGGTTGTGTAGTGTACTGACAAAAGTTTCCCTCGCGAGCCACAAGTGATAACCATACAAAGAACAATTGACAGCAAAAGTTCAGGTTTGGTGCCAAAAAATGGGGCAAGAGGAATATTCTTTTTCTAGTTCCCAGTGAGGCAGTGACTCTTCTCCACCTTCGTACTCCCTTTATTTTGAAATCATAAAATAAAAAATAAAAACCCTCTTACTGATGAAAGCAACACCTGAGGATACACGTCTAGGTGTTTGAGTAAGCTGAAAATTTTCCACATCATGCGGGATTGTACTTTTCTCAATAATATTTTCTCGTCGAGGGAATAAATACTTCGCTTAATAGCCATGAAGGTCCACCACCAGCAGCGACAACTCAGACCACTTATCCGACAGGTCAACTGATATTCTTTAATGGCAATGGGAACCATTTATGACACATTTCTGGTAGCTAAAACATCACACAAGGCATTCCAAGATTTCTTCCGGGTTCCAACTGGTGTGTTTCAACACCACAATTTAATTTACTCACCGATAGAAATCCACAGTCAATTTGTATCTATGTGATTTTGAAATTTAGTATCAATAATAGTAATATTTAATGGATTGAAGACTTGTTACAAAGCAGTGATGGTGCTAATAAATACAAGTGAAGTTTAGTCTGGCGTGATTGTCGAACATGTAATCCTCTGGCATCTACCGTTATGACAAACGATTTTACAGAAAATGACCGAAATAAATTTAAAAATATAAAACACGAGAACTGACCAAGCAACTGCTTCAATTTATCCCTTTGCAGCCAAGCTGGTCCTTATAACTCTGTCTACAAAGAATAGATGTAGTTTGTTTTGTTTTATTTTACTTACTAACCAGCCCCATGATTAACAGGCATGGCCTTGCCCAAAATCTGAAGTATGGTTCGGACTTCAGAGTAATCAGACAAGCTTAACAAAGATTCTGCCCAGTTTACCATTGATTTGGGAACGCTTCTCTATATTTGGTATCCTCACTTGCCACATGCTGCCTATCTGAAGTAACCCTTGCACGCGAACTTAAAAGCTTCTCGGCTATTCTATCTTTTGATGTTACTTTCTTTCGCAGCATAGAAGCAAGACTTTGTTTCTTGTCTTTGCCAGATAGTTTATCTTCATTAGTTAACTCCCCATCTACTCCAAGCGTGGCTGATCGTGAAGTAGAAGCCAAAGCAGCATCCCGTAAAACAGCTTCATTGTGTTCCCTAATTTTTGCTAGTTTTGCACGTTTCAGTGACTGTTTATCAATTTCTCTCTTCTTTGCCCCCTCTTGGTCTCTCTCACGAATATTTTTCACTGCTTGTTTGGCTAACTGCTCCACTAGATCAGTGCCTAAATCCATTTTCACGTCTTCTGAAGAGCTCTGGCTGAGTGGCGTCCCTTTGTCATCTCGAGGAATGATAGGTCCGTGAAATGGACAAAGTTTCATATCTCTTCTCTGGCACAATCCTCCTTTTTTCAAAGGAGCCAGGCATGGTTGGATTTCAACTTTCTTTTCTTCATAAGGCATTGCGTGAACATTCAGTTCGGCAACTTTATCTGCTGGAATAACAGCATCAGCATCCACCCTACCCCAGTGACTATCAAGCTCCAAACCCCGCTGGTTAGCCATGAAAACCCTGTTTGAACCCCAATTATCCAAGTAAGAACTCCATCGTACCACAGGAGCTTCGGCTATAAGTTTACTCCTCTCAGGGTCTGACTCAACTTCATGTCCCTGATGACGCAGGCTGTCAGTTTCAGAGCCATTAGACCCGTTACTGTGCAAACCATGATTTCCATTATTCATTTTATGGGCATCAAGATGTTTATTTTTATCATTGGGTATGCTAGATGAGCTTTCCATAGATACAACGTTATCCTCCTCCCAAAAATCTTCCTCGTCATGTTTTGATGAGTTTACGAGCAAACAACCAGCCTCTTCACATTTACTTTTAACTGATTTTAGACGATTTCGGATATCAATGAACTCTTTCAAAATGGAATCTCTGAATCTATTGTCGGCTACTTCGACTCTTACTAAAACAGAAATCCACTCTTGGATAGTAATCAAGTGCTTTGCCACCAGAAGTTTGTATAGCTCCCTCAATGTATCAAAAACCACTGTGTTATCACTGTTCTCATAAACCTTCTCCCCTTCTTTTAATGCTTCAAGACGAAGCTGCTGCAGCTCCAAAGAATGAAAGTCACCGTGTTCGTCGCTGTCCAATATATCATCTGACACACGCTCCTCCTGTTTTGCATGCAAAATGTCCAAACACTCATCAATCTCATCCATCGTAGATAAAATCCCTGCCATTATTGAAGATGAATTCTCTTTCAAAGATTCATACTTGCTCAGTAAAATCTCCTTTGACCTCCTCTCCCTTTCCATTCTCTCCTGCCGAACCCGCTCCACGTTAGCTTGTATGTTAGGAAATTGGAGCCTGAGTGTATTCTTCAGATAATCATAACCCAATCTGAGCTGTCTGTAATGAACCCCAAACGACACATTCCACTTCTCCAAAAATTCAATGGCCTTAGAACGTAAAACAGTCGCAACAGCTGGTGGAGCAGGAAGAGGCACGTTTCGCCTGAATCCAACACTCAAACTCAGCAACTGATCCATGTTCTCAACAACAAGGGTCCTAAAAAGCTTTGAACGCATGAAGAGTTCGTCAATTATTAGAAGCGCAAGGTACCGGACCTGCAACACATATCTGTCAAAGTCAATCTGAGGAATTTTTGCTGTAGATGACAGTTGGAATCTGAAAGTTAAAACAAGGGTTGAGCTAATGAATGAGGTTTGTCAGCAGATCAATAAAACGAATGGGATTTCATCGCCTTATCACCTTTAGCATCAAACCTAGCAGGAAGAACATAATAGTCCATTTTCTCTAAGGAATTGTCATTTTTGTTGTTTAGCAGATGTATGAATTTGTATCAACTTAGCCCCTTGCTTGTTGATGAATTGTATTTTCATTCAAAATGAAATTTATCGATGCATGTTCAATTAACCCTAACTGGAAACCGGGAGAAAGGGAAGCGAAACCCCAATAAATATAGGTCCAAAAGGAATAGTACCTGAGCGTGGTCGCGCTTCATGAGATCCATGAGGGTTACGGTTGCTACGCGGAGCTCCGAATCGGAATATCGAACCACCGTTTTAATGGCCTTAAGGAGACGGGGATCGACCTCCTGCGCGGTGGAGTTGGTGGCCTTCTCAATCAAAGATATCACCTTCGTTCCCTTTCCGTGTCCTCCTTCCTCCGTACCCATCGAGTCCCAATCTCAAATTCACTGTTCAGTTCCGTATATATCTGAATTTGAAAAAACCCTAATTTATATATGTCGCGATCTTCCACCTTTTCTGGGATTGGCTTGCGCGCTACGTCGTCGAGGCCTCGAAAGTTCTGTTCGATGAAACGGCTGTCGTTTCAGAAATGTTCACAATATATGTCGCACCTGCATGTTATTGGTAATCTTAAATTGAATTTAACATGATGCTTAAACAATTAGATCATCACTGAGCAAGTGAAACACCAATTATAGTTTGTTAAATTTGTATTGATTAAATTTTAATTTACATATCCGGACCAAAAATGAAGTAACTGCTATGTTCACTAACAAAGTTATACCATATAATTAACCATTTTAATAATTTAATTGATTTGTTTAATAAGAATGTATATTGCTTTATTCACTTTAGTTACTACAAAATACAATGAATGTAACAATTTGTTTCCTTGAATTAAAAAACGAAAAAATAAATAAAATTTGAAAGGAAATGAATAAACGTTATAATGTTACGTTGCATTGGTATAGACAGAAAAACTTTTCCTTATTTTTAATTTGGTTTGTATGAGTTTCTCTTGTAAATTAATTTATTGCAATTCCAAAAGTATTTTCTTAACATATTATTGTTATATGCATGTTGTAGTAATTTTTATTTCGGTTAGTATTAGTAATTATCTACGGGGATATGATTTTTCTAATTTTTAGCCGATGACACATATTATGTGACATTTTTTAAAATTTTATGACACTTAATCTAATAAGGTAAGATTTTATTTTGAGGTAGAGATACCACTTCTTTATTTTTCTTTAGGTATCTTTAGTTGTAAGATGATGTTTGAAATTGATAAAATTATTTCATGACTATTTGTAATTTATTTAAGTATATTACTAAATTGTTTGAAGAATTGGTAACTTTTAGCTTAGAAACCCATAATTTATTTCAAAATTTGATTGGAATGTTATATTTGTTTATAACAATGAAACAATGTTTTGTTTTTATCACATTTTAGTTTTTGTTATGTGTAGTTTGCTTGAAATTAATAACGGGAGTTAATTTAATGTAATCTAAAAATGCATTATTTATTGAAAGGATATGTTTAGAGGTAATTTATCTGTATAGTAGTGGAAGTGAGCTTTATTTCTCATTAACATATTATTTTTTTGTTGATTTTAGGGTTATATGTGGTTCGGTTGAATCATAATAGTCTTTTTGGTTAGAAAAAAAAAATTATATGTAATGATATTTTAATCTACATAGCTAATAATAATAATAATAATAATAATATATATATATATATATATATATATATATATATATGAATATGATTTATGCCTTGTGAACTCATGTGTTTAGTGTTGTTATGTGGTTATGTAATGCTACAAGATGTTCTTCATGAAAGTCAATTTTGGTTTGATCAAACATGTGATATAATGTGGTTGAAGACTTAGTTTGTATTAATAAATATTTGATCAATCTAGTTTATTATTTTTACTTAGCTTAAAATTAAAGGAATATGCATAACTACGTTCTCCTTCAACTTGTACATTAGATAATTTATTAATTAGAGTACTTAAAATATAATCGATGTAACCTTATTTGGATCTTAAATAAATTTTTCCACATAAGTTACATAGTCATAGATGTAAAACTAACTAACCATGAAAACATGTCTAATTTGGTAGGATTAACCTTCCAAATACAACTTGAAAGTTCAATTTTATATGCAAATCATGATATAGAAAATTTACTAACTTGAGAGTTCAATTAATAGGCCTTTAGATCATTAATTTAAATCATCTAACATTACTTAAAGCATTATTTTTTTTTTCAAGGTGTTTTGCCATAGCAAACTCAATAAAACTTTTAATTTGAACATTGTAATGTTGGTTTATACTTTTATTTAATTGCCTGTGTGTTTTTGCAAGTTAATGTTTAAAGGTGTTGTTATTTTATAGTTATACAGTATTATATGATATTGTTATAAGGAAGTTTTAAATTGTAGTATGGTTGAGTATATACAAGTTATTTGAATAGTTGATGACTTTTTGATGAAATTATAAGTATATAAGAATATATTATGTACTATATTAAAGGAAGGGTAATCATGGTTTGGAAAACTTCAATCAAACGTAATGTATGTAAAAATGTAAGTGTGTATCATTATGTGATTATGTTGTGATTTTGTCCATAGGTTTTTCAAGGAATATAATGAATCAGGAAGGTTAAAATAGTACAAACAAGAGTAACAAAACTATCTTAGAGTGTCTTTAACATAGTTTTATAAATATAATAATCATTTTGTACGTATAAGCCTCAACGTATAAATATAATACCATGCTTATGTGGACGAACTAGAAACATAATATATGAAAATATTGATTATAAATTAAAGAATTAAAAACATTCTTACAAGTCATTAAAAACTAATACCGGAATTCAGAATTTGAGATTTTCAAAACCAAAAAAACCTAAAACTGTTGTAGGTGGCGTTCAGTTCCCTCAAAAAAGGCGCTTGAGCGTCAAACCACTGTAAAAAGGGCGTTAGGTGGGCACTTAGGGGTGCCTTGACGCTGCACCAGGTTGAAAAACACTTTTATTCTAACTTTGGTGACCCTCTATACAAGTTTAAATGGTTCCTACAACCTCTTAGGCACTGAGAAACCTCAAAAAGCACACATCTAACTCAAATTGACCACACCAAACCTAAAGTATCCCTTCTAGACTACCTAAACTCACATATACTACTTTCTACAACAAAACAACAAAATAAAGGTTTAGACAAGTCCTAAATGACTGCATTATAGATCCCAAATTGTTAACTTTATCCCAAACTCTCATTATTCCACACCTCAAATTTTGCACTTTAACACAACCCAAAACATCAAAATTGAACTACCCTTATTTCTAAATTAGATTTCTACCCAAACATACTCCTAATAGATTTCAAATGCTCCCCTAATATACCTCAAAATATCATATTACCAGTTCCACTCATTTATTACAACTTTAACTATTAAAACCATTATAATATTCGTAGATTTTCAACTTATTATTTTGTAAACTTCACCACCAATTTTCAACATCCATACCAAACCTTAACTTACCATTCATAAGAGTCACATCATCAAATTTTGTATCACACCATAAATTAATTATACAACACTTAAAAAGACACACATTTCAAATAAATTAACACTAACATAATTATTGAAATCATGATTAAATCAAATTAACGTACATACAACTACCAACACACCTCACAAACTCAAATCAAAGTTAAACAACTAGCTTCCATTACTTTACTCTGACAACGGGTCTCTAAAACTCTGATCCCCTTACTTAGAGTCCAAGGAAAGAAACGCTAACAAAATGTCGAATTGAGAACGGAACGAATCCTTAGGACCTCAGAGAGACAAGAAATTAGGAAAAGATAACTAAAGACACGTGCGACAAAGATCACTATGCATGATCTCAAACTAAGAATGAAAGGGAAAAAAGGATCTTAAACTTACTTGCTCTATTTTAGAAATTGATCGGATAGGAACGTGCACCTTGTTGTCGTGGTCATTTAGATACCTCCTGAATGTTAAAGAGATGACTCGGGAATTAAAACTCTTAGAGAGAAGATAGAGAACTCTAAAAAAGTGTTTTCTAGATAGATAGTACATTTTAAAATAATGAAACTAGAGGTATCAAAACGGGTCATCCGGCCTGACCCACCATGGATTGGTCACTTAGTGAGCCAACCTAATCCGGCTCATTTATTAGCGAGTCAGAAAAATTCGAACTCGGCCCAACCCATCACGGGTCGGTGGGTAAACTGGTTGACTCATTAGCTCACTTAAATTACAATTTTTTTCTAAATAAAAAAATTACAAACTTTCTATAATTCAAATCTAAACAAATTTCACTTCCAACATGGGTGTTTAATTAATTTTAAAAATAGGAAACTTAAATAATTTTTTCAAGCAAAAAATAAATAATTTTTTTTATAAAATTAAAATTAAATTTTAATAAAATAAAATTAGGTAGGTGGATTAGTAGGGCCCCGACCCACCACGGGTTCAACCCGCATGAGCCAAGTTTAAATCCGACCCCCATAAAAAAATTACAATTTTTTCAAATCCAACCCGACCCAAACCCATGGTGGGCTAGATTGGTCCGCGGATTATGATCCATTTTAACAGCTCTAAATGAAACTTGTTCACAACAAAACTATTTATAAATAAACCATTTAATATTAAAATAACCGAATCTTACTATTTTTAAGCTACCACCACTTCTAAAATATCATTTTTTGATATTTTACATTGTGGAAATGTTATAATGTTTGTTTTCTTTTTTATTTGTTTTTACGTAAACTTTTATAATATAAAATAATAATGTAACTAATATAAAACGATAAATAATTTTATTATTTTAGTTGAGAATGTGTACCATTGAATATTATAGTTACTTATATTAATATGGTGACAAACGATAATTCTTTTATTGTTATCATGACATGAAATTTATATGAAAAATGAAACACATTGTTATTATTCAATATGATTTTGGATTAAATTAATAAAAATTATTTATCTTTTTTAATCTTGATATCATTTTATATTGATTACAAAAATTTATATTTATAACATATGGAGACATAAACAAGATGATAGAGCACTAAAACATTAAGGTCACCAAATGAATGGAAAAATAAATAATAAAAATTCATATTATATATATATATATATTAAGTAATAAATAGATAAAATAATAATAATTTGACAAACAAATAGTTAAACTTATGATAAATGTGAAATGTGAAACTTAAGTAACCCCGAAATAAATTATAGCAAATCATTTAATAATCTGGTTTGCTAGGATTGAAAAATAAATTAAATTCCATTATTCATTTAAATGATTGAATGATAATGTGACTTCATTTATTTATCTTTTCTATTAAACTAAAGTGTGTCTTTAATATATGCCTTAAAAGTTTTACATTCATTATATATAAAATTAATTTGTAATATATAAATCGATGTGAACTCTATTCTACAAATAATTTTATAATATTAATTAAATTTAAAATTTACTTTTTAATATGTTATCAAAGTAGTATGTCACCTCTTATCCTAGTAAAAATATTATTTATTATATTGATTGCACCGTCTTTTATCATAGTTATTATTTAATCTTATACACAGTAAATATATGATTTAATGTCTCGGTAGGTTCCTATTTTCATCTAGAATCTCAATTAGGTCTCTTTCTTTTTCGACGTATCAATTGGGTCCTTTTTTTGTAAAATTGAAGTAATTAGAGGTCTGCCGTCAAATTTTACAAATGGCCATTAATTTTGGATTACGTGGCATGGTCAATCAGTTCATTAATCTCACGTGGCATTGAAAATGAGTTTTATATTAAAAGTTTAGATTACAATGTGGGCAAAATCAGATTTTAGGAAGGGCAAAGTGGGCAGAACGAGTTCTGTGTTTCATTCGTTAAAGATCTGGTTTTTATATTGTTAATTAATATCTTAAGCATTTATGTCCCTCATCCAAACTTTTCTGATGTTCCATCTTCTTGCTGTGAGCGAAAGGTGTGTTAGATTGAACTTAAAAAAAACCAACCTTGTTTCTGTCCATGAATATCAAGTCATAAGTCTTACCATCTCAGGGACACTTGAAATCAAGTTATCTGATAAGCAATTTGCATGAATGATGGGACCCCTTCCAGTACTTATATCTCCAGTTCTCATCTCACCGTTGCTATTAGAGTTAACAAAGTAAACAACTCCTTTGAACATCCATTCCCCACTTTCCTTACAATAAAAATCTTCAAATAGTTCATCGCACAACACACACAAGCATTGGTTTTCATCTGCTACAACCATAACATCCTCTTGACTTTTGTCTGCTTCATTACAGATGAATTACAGATGCTGCTTTAGGACACCAGTACAAGAACATACAAGCGCTGGCATGGTTAACTCAGCACAAGCCCCTTGGTTTAAATAAATTTGTAGAGAAAACAATGTGAAACGCAGAGAATCAAATCCCTAATTCCCATATGAATCAATCTGCAGATGAATCAAATCCACTTTCCCAGATGAATCAAATCCGTAATTCCCTGATGAATCAATCTGCGGAGAAAACAGATGAATCAAATCCCTAATTCCAATTTAAAAAAAAAAAACCTAATCTGAAACAGCAACCAAGAATGTGATCCCACCACCTACGAGAACGACCACTGAGATGCTAAAACAAATCCTCCCTCTTTGCACCACGGATCGGACCAACCAACGTCCTTGTGCAGTTGCCGCAACCTTGTTGCACCATCGATTTGTTATCGTCGCACCTCCGTTGCGCCTCCACAAGGTCTTTGCCTCTGCTTGAAAACACAAAATATTCTTGCTCCCAACGTTGAGTCCGTTCGCGTCAAAAGAGAAAGGAAAGAAGCTTCAAACTTCTAGAGTTTTGCGTTTAACTGGAATAGAAAAAGAAAGGAACCTAATTGAGATTCAGAACGAAAATAAAGACTCACTGAGACATTAAACCTTTTATATATATATATATATATATATATAAAGAATATATATTGAAAATCTCACATAAACTATAATTTAATTCATAATATGTAAATATACAAATAGATACAACCATTATCTTATATTTTACTTTTGTAAATTTAAGTTAAAATTTTAATTTATTTTTTTTAAGAAAATGATATTGTTATGAATCTGATAGAAAGACTATCCCTAGGAAAAGAAGAAAGTTTTTACTGAGAAAGCATATCTAAAGTGGGAGATAGGATAGTGGAATTTGTGGAGGCAGAGATAGGTTGGTTGAGCTTGCACATGCATCATTGTGATTTTCAAAAGCAAAGTGGTGCGTGTTAGTGCCATCTCCACTTTTTAGTTCCTCTTTAACAGCTAGACTCCATACATCCATAAATTTCGAAAACAACCAATTACTTCTGTGTTTCCAAAGTTACAGTACCCACCTCCTAACATTTCACATATTTCTTCAATTTCTCTTTTGTCTCCTACCTCTTAATTTTCAACCATGAGCTGGTTCATGCTAGCGGTGCATATTCTTGACCTACTCTCTTCTTGTCGCATGTGCAATATGGGCAACAAAACAACAATTGCAATATCATGTGCTTCTTCACCCATTAATCAATCATCTCACGGACAATGGACACCTCTTTACCGCTTTTCATAACACCCTCAACACATTCCACGTGTTAGCCTCATACATAATTAGCTTAGCTGCTACAGCACCTGGAGAAAACATTCCAAATTTACAATATATACACTTTTGAGGAACTCATTTTTCCTTGTCCTAAATTTATTATTATAAAAAAAATAAATTTATCAAAAATATAATCAAATAATAATGTAAAACTTACACTATTTATTACATAACTGGTTCTCTCTTAATAAAAAAATAATAATAAACCTTGCTAATAACAAACAAACATGTCACGATAGTACGGAACCTCAAAATAAGAAGATGACAGACCTTCCGTACGTGTTTGTAGACATAATTTGATTCATATGGGAGATTCTATATCGATCAATTTTGTGGATGTAGTTTGGTGTATCAATAATTGAGATGATAATTTTATGAATAGAATAGAAGGGATGCATTTTCAATTTCAAGAATAATTGTAAAAGGGTTCAACGAATCGAAGTTAGATCCGCAACAGGCGCTTCATCTATCATGGAAACAGAAATTAATCGCAATGAACGCAGCACAGGTGGAAGTGTATATATGATCGAGGATCGGTGAAATGGCAAAATATCTTATAGCTTTTGCATTCATAGGTGGAGTTTTTACCACAACAAAGGACGAGTATCACCAATAGGTACTCATCTATCTATTACACCAGCAGCAATTGAAAGATTAAATTCTGCCAAATTGAAGTACTTGTTGTATTTAATTGGAAAATTAAAAACACAATACGCGACAACTTAAGGGTAAAAAGAAACCAGAACAGAAACATTCTCATTTTGTTCCTCTTCCAGATCTAGATTGAGATCTCGCTTTCATTTTCTAATCTAACCTTTTTTTTTTTATAACTTAAATAAATTATAAAAAAGACGATGCCAGTAATTCATATTAATAATTAGAAAACACCGGGAATTATTTGTTTCCCGTTACCACGACTCAAACGCAACCTCTCGGAGCAAACCCGACCCGAGAACCCGCCAGGTCGTATGATACCCGGAATCCTTGTTGCTGTATGTTACCAATTATGGACAAACCGCTCATGGTTCCCGCAAAAGCGAAGCAGAAGCTCCCGCTATTATCCACTGGAATCAAGTAATTCGTCGCCGGTAGTGACACATCGGCACCGCGGAAATGCAGCACCACAGTCGGCACTTTCACTTCTGTGAGCCCAGACAGATCGAAACACGTGTCGAAGAGGGAGAACTCCGGTGCTCGCTTCAGGCGAGAGGCTCCGACGCGGAACGCGTCCCGGAGAGCAATGTAAGCGGGTCGGGTCAAGCGGGTGACGGATGTGCCCGAGTCGATGATGACTCCGCCGTTCCCGGCGGCGTCTAAGCGGAATAGCGAAGCGGATAAGCCGCGCACCGGCGTGCCACCAACACTGATCCCGAGGAGCTCCACGTAGTAGAAGGTGTCGAGCTTGGGGTTCTTGAGGAGAGGAGTGAACCGCGCAGTTCGGGAAACAGCGGAATTTCCAAAGACAACAGAGGATGGTTTGGCCGAGGCTGAACGGTCCACGAGGCAGTAAGAGAACTTCTGGTTGAACCGGCGTCCTGTCTGTACAGGAAAAGATAACCTGCCCCGACCCAGACCCAATAAACCAGCAGCGCCTATGAAGAGTCCTTCGTTGTCGTGGCCACAGCCGAGCGCGACGCGGGTGACTCTTGTCTTTCGAAACGTCAGTGTCTCGGTGGAAAAATCTCCAAATGTGAAGGAACCGTCGCCGTAGGAAACCTGGTACTGGCAAACCTTGTTCTTGTTACAGCCGGGAGAGTCTAACCTGCGGCAGAGAGGGGCTCCACAGGGGATTCCGGCGTAAGTACGGGATTTGCTGGGGTCAAAAACAGGGTCGGTTTGGGAATAGCATTTGCGGCAGGGGGCGCATTGGAGCCAAACGACGTCACTTCCGGTGTCCAAGACCATGTAGACGTACCTAGCGGGAGTACCCACGCCTATGCGGGTGAAGTACTCGCCGCTTCCTTGTGCTAGACCGGATATGATGGAGCTGCTGAAACCAGAGCCGGATCTGCCCGCGTGGCTGCTGTTGAGGGCCGCGAGTGTGAGTAGGGATTCGACTCTTTTGGCGTCGCGTTTGAGCCTGAGGTGGAAGAGCTGCTCCGGGGTTTTATCGGAGGAGAGTGCATCTATGTGGTGCAGGTTAAGGGAGAGAGCATCTTCCGGGTCGGGTTCTGCAAGGGCTTCGGCTTCGGGCCATGAGAGAGTGGGTGGGTGGGGGAGGGAGTGGAGAGTTAAGGTTTGGGTTTGGAGTTGGAATGGGAGGGTTGCGGCGGCTGAGAGAGAGAGGGCGAGGGCGAGAGACAGGAAGAGAAGGCCATTTGTGGTTTTCTTCTTCCCTTCCATGGTTGCAGTTTGCGAGTGAGAGAGCGCAGTGATTGTTGAAGAGAATAAATAAATAAATAATGAAGAGGCGGTGGCTGCTGTCACCATGGTTGTTACTGTTACAAACTGTAAATAGTGACGCAGTTAATTATGAGGATGGTTGGGTTGGGTGGACCATCTTCATCCTTTCTTTCCAAATCTATTATTATGTTCTCCTGCTAAGCTACTACACTACACAAATCAGGTTTCTTCACACTCATTTCTCAATGTTACTCTAATAATTTACAGACTTTACTTTCCACTTCCTCCTCAAAATGAGTTTATAATATCTTTTATTTAATGTCAGTAAAAAAAATTAATATATCTTTAACAAATATCGTTCACGTGGTATTTAAAATATTAAAAATTTGGTTGGAAAAAACCTTTTTATATTATTAGACATTAAATTCAAGGAGATTAAAATCATATTTTTAATAGATGTCGGATTATTTGAGCATCGATGTTAAAATATCAAAAAAATTCACTTAAAAATATTAAAAAGTTCTTTCTTATTTAAAAATATTAGACGTTTAAGGAAAGTCGATATATTTTATTAGATGTCGGATTATTGAAAAATTCAAATGTTAAAACTGAGAATTGGATTTTATTATGGATTTTATTGATAATTGTTCCAAAAGATTTGTTTTGTTAGACCCATTATCATTCCCAAGTACTTAAACAGAACTTTCATAGCATTACAATTCAATTTTTCAAAAAATGCATGTACTATACTATTGTGTATTCCCAAAACCCTAACCTTATTTTAGTGGAAGTTAATCCTAACCCTAAAGTTAACCTTGATTTTACCCTATTTTTATTTCTGTATGGAGTTGTGTTCTAATTGTATAATTTACCATTCCAGAAAGACCATGTGTCACTATTAAAAACAGGAAAGGTGTTATGAAGTCACCTTGTTTCAGTCCTCTTAATAGATTAAATTAACATTATTTATCAAGACTGAGATAAAAGTTGACTGTAAACAATCCTTATTTCAACTTATCATTACTCCACTTTTTTTTTTCCTTTGATCTCGGTAAGCAATCCTCTCCCTAATATAAATGCAGATTGATCTATTACTTTATATTCTTCGATCTATTAGCTAGGATTTTTTATATTATCTTGTACATGCATCCTACTAAAGAGGTCTATAGTCATTTAAGCCAATGGGGGTCACTACTTTAGGAACTAAGCTGACGAAGGATGCATTGCTTCCCTTTGTTATAATACCATTTTTGTAGAAATCTTGGACAACCTCTATGATATGCTTATGTATGACATCCCAATATTTCTTGATAAAGATGAAGTTAAATCTATCTGTTACCACATTCCTATGCTGCCTCTTTAACTTCATTTTCATCAAACCCATGGATTAACATATTATTATCCTCCTCTGTTATTTGTTGGAAGTGAATGTTATTAACATATTATTTACAATTTCAGTTTCCTCACTCCATTGTCCTAACACTTCCAACCCTTTGATATTATTCGTGAGTGATCTCTAGTGTAGTATATAATTGTTCATTCCAATGAGAAGTTAGTAGGATCAAGTTTAGGGGAAAGAGGTTACTGGGAAAACCTAGGAATGCTGAAGTAAAACCTACCATGGAAAAATAATGAATGTGGAAAGCTGAATAAAATAGAAAGTATTCGATGAAATGGTTATACAAATTATTATAACACTAATAAACCAAACAAATATTTAGTATATATTAGTTTGGACAAATAAAGTGTCATTTTAAAGTTAAATTTTGTATTTGGAGAATGGTAAGAAATAGATTACTAGCAATAACAAAAACATAATGATAAAGAGAAATCCATTATAAATTACATCTAATTTGAACGGTCGGTTTTGTTTTTCAAGATTAGATTCTATTCAACATGTTATATGTTATAGGCTTTTGAATTTTTTTTATGGACATTAGAAAAAGTTTGTATTTTTTATGTAGAATAGATTATCTTATATTCATTCAGTAGTGTAGTTGTCACAATTTTTGTATTTCAAAAATATTGTTCTATGAAAAACAATAATTGTGAAGGGTGTTAGGGGTTAAGTATACATACGAGTTGATAAAAGAGGTATTAATTGTAAAACATTAATATTTGCATGTCAGTTTTCGTTAGAGCACTATATAAATCTTTTGATTGATTAATATGGTGAAAAAACATAATTGTTGAGAGAAAATAGGAAATCAATGTAAATGAAAGGTTTGCATAAATATATAAAATGCAAGGATTATATGCTTTACATCATGCATAAATATATTAGTAATATTCATGCCAACAATAAGAAAGAAAACGGAAAGAAATCGAGTTTATGTGGATTATTTTCTCTTTCAATATGCAGCAACCAAAAAACGTAAGTGTAAGTACTAGTTGAACTTGTTTATCAATTATTACTTTATATTTATTTTTATTTTGTCTTTCATAAATTTAATTATAGAAATGAACAATATTTGTGAATAAAAAGATAAAATGTGATTAAAAAAGTAACATATATGCATATACATATCTTGAACGTGGTTGGTGAAGGAATGTAAAGACAAGTTTGAAAATGTAAATAATTAGTTGTACATATTGTTGTTGTTGAGATATTTGTTGCATTGAAACCATACCAGAAAAACTATGTTGCATTGAAGCCATACCAAACAAAGTGAAGCAAAAGTCATCATTATTAGCCTATATTAAGAGCTTAACAATTTAAATAAAGTGTTTTTCATTGCACAAACACCTCTATGATGAATTTAATATGCAATGCAGCATATGACTTACTTTACAAGTAAAGTTCAATATTTAATTGAAAGAGTCAGGGATTGGGTTGCCAAGAAATTGAGTGCAATTAATGTATTTAATTTATGCAAAAATTGGAAGCATAATTATTCTTACAAGTTCTTCATGATCTGTTTGTCTGATAATATTTACCATTTTAATAAAACTTTTTAAAGTTGTCATCAACAAAAATGTCTTGTTAACTAAATTATAATCCGTGGACCACAACACTAAGGAAAATCATGCTCCAAGGTTTCTAGGGTTGACCCATTAATGTCTGGTTGGTGATTAAATGTCGAAAATTCCACCAATTATTCTCATAATGTCACATGGATTGTGATTTATAATCTAGAAGCATATTTGTCTATTATATTAAAAAAAGAATATCTTGCTATAATATAGAATAGGTTATTAATAGTGTAGAAACCTAATGTTACTGTTTTGCTACAGATATAAAAATAGGTATAAGTAAACCCATATGCATTCTGAATCTTCCATCTTTCACTACAATTCGTGATTATTCTCTTAATCTAATGGATAAAATGAGTTTAGACTTATAAAAACTTAAACAATCGCAAACACAATGGATGATAACCTTTTTGCATGTGAAATAAAAACTTGAGTAAAGTTCATTTAATTTCCCAATAACATTCATAATGTATTATATATTGTTATTTAAAGATTAACCCTGTTTAGCTCTGTAGGATTAGTATTGATTAGAATCTCTCCTGTGTTATGTCAATATACTAAACCTATTACTTATTTAGATTTCATTCTTAACCTGTCATCACAAATATTTTTATAAAATTTATACATAATTTTTTCTTAGATTAATAAATACAAATATTTTCTGAAAACGTAATTATTACGTGATGTTAAAGAGACACATTATTAATATTATATCAGTTTATGTTTTATTTATTAAGAGATAATCAGAGAAAAAAAAAAGCATTTGCTTTTTCTGAGACATTTTATTTATTAGCAATCAAGTCCGAGACACTTGTTATCTTTCCAATTTACTCTTTTATTTAATATTGCTATCCAACTCTTATCCAAAGTTGATTTGCATTTTATGGACATTTCAGAACATGGGCCATCCATGATTCATCCACCTACCATCTCAAAATAAATCTACAAAATAAAATATTATATCTTCACTCAATCAAGGACTAAATAGTAAAGTCTATGTCACCGTCTTCTTAAAATTATTGTTTTCATGCTCCAAGATTCTCGTGACTTTCTTATTCCTAATTTCACCAATTATCTGAAGATTTTATTTACACACTTCTTCTTTTTTTCATTTACTTTATAAAATAAATGATATTTTTATTTTTCAATTCATTACTTTAAAAAATACATTATGTAATTTTATTATATTATTTTAGAATTGGATATGAAAAATATCATTTATAAAAAAGTAATGTTTGTGCATACATTGAATATTTTTTATTTAAAAGTTATTTGGGCTTTAAGTTAGGCTACCAGACCCATAAGGCTAAGGTCAGCAAAGCTTTAGGAGAGGGGACTTCTCCCTATTCTGACTCATTTTCACAGAAGTCATTCTCTCTCTCTAAAATTTTCTTGCCTTAAACTCTCCTCTACCTTCTCTCTAGATTTCTGGAAAATTTAACCGTTCAAACTTGATTCTAAAGGTGTTCAAGCGTTGTAGAGAGCTTCCTTTCTACCGAACATTTTCTTCTTTCCAATTGGTGAGTCATTTTTCCCCTTTTCTCCACTATTTCTAGCATCAAGGGCATGCAACTTTCCTGGTTTCATGTTTCTCATGCGTTTTTCCATCTATTTCCTGCCTATCTGAGTTCTAAGGGTTGTGTTCTATCACCTCTTTGGTGATTTGTAGGTTCTGTGAGTTCACTGATGTGTGGGTATTGTTAAAACATTTTCCAATTAGCTGTGCTTTGAAAAATCCAGGTAAGGAGAGCTAATTATTTTGTTTGAAATTATTTTATAAAATATATGCATGTTGAATTCTGAATTTGGTGCTTTGAATTGAACTGTTATGTATCTGTTGTGTATGAACTGGTCTGTACAAATGTTGAACCTGATTGTTGCTTGTGTTGTGTTTTGCTGTAATTTGGACTATTAGGAGATGTAAGGGGAGCAACTAGATTAATGGTTAATAGAAAGTTAGTAGGGTAAGTTTAAGAAATTAGAATAGGGTAATGATTACATGGAAAGTCTTTTACTGGACACCAAAAGTTTTGGTGGAAATAATATAAAATATTCTTTTAAATGGATGAAGTTTCAACTTACCTTTGTCATTGCAAGTGAAAGTGGCATATGTGGTGCATTATCTTTTGCTTTTCTTTTCATTAAAATATTGTAGTTAAATGATATATTAAAATAGCATTTTCTCTTATTTTCAAAGTCACAACAGAAAGCTTAATATGCTACTGTTTCTGTTTTCTTTAATTAGTATTTTGTGATTTTTCTCTTTGGATTAACAATATATAATATTTTATATATATATATTAGTATATATTAGTTTAATATAATATAGGTATTTATATAATTATGTAGGTTATTATATTTTATTAATATAATATAGTTTTATATATAATAATAAGTTCGTGTAATATAGTATTATAATATTATAATATGAATGTTGGTTTAATATAAATTAAAAATGTTTCTGCAATGGTCTAATAGAAAATTTATAATAGAAGTATAATTTAATATAACTATTATAATATAGCTAAAGGAAACATGACTTTATATCTGCGCAGGGTTTAGGCATTGGAAATAAATTGTAAAAGATTATGGTATTGATTAACTTAGATTAAATTAGGAAGTAGTTATTTTTATAATTTGTGATTGGTGAGTAAGGTATTGTTGAGATTATGTATATGTTGATTGTGACAAAAAGTATATGATTACAAAGTGATGAAAGTACGATCCAAGTGATAAACTATGTTCCATCTGTGTAAAATCTTTTGGTGAGATTCTTAGTGTTCTTTCTTCTCATGTAGAGAGGACTGAACCATGTGGTGAGGAGTAGTAGGAGGTCTTAGTCTTGGAGGCTTCCATCATGCTCCAAGGCGCAGAACAAACTAACCTTGTGAGTGTGGCAGGGCGGGGGAGCCCAAGGCGGGGGAGCCTAAGTATCACAAGCCACCACGGGTGCATGACCCGCCATAGCTCGACTATCATTCTAAAGTTTAGACGAGTCAAGTCTAGAAGATAACATGTTAGGATCTATGTTGTATATATTGCCTTGCTTGTATATACTTTACTTGGGTTGAATCTAGTATGTTCATGTTGGTATAATTGCATGCTTTTTGTATAATTAGTTCACCCTTGCTTGCTTGTGTTTGTGTCATGTTTGCGTTGTTTTCTTTTGCGATGATCATCCACTTGGATGGGAGCAGATGACGAGGAGGTTACTTTGGAAACAACTCTTGATGGGGATGACAGTGCTGCAGTCTAGTCCACCAGGCTTCACTTGATTAGCCTTTTATTTTGAATAACTTATCATGTTCTAAGTTTTAATTCCTTGTATTTTCCAGGGAGGAACTTTAGTACTTCATTTTCAAATTCTAAAGATGACTGTAATCCTTTAATTAACTATCATTCTACTCCTAACTGCTTTCTAGTATTATTCATGATGACGTCTTAATTATGTATGCCCTTTCTATATAATTGGGATGTCACACAAAGTATTTTGATACCACATAACATTATAACTAAATCCTTTTCTAATTTCTTTAATGAATGATAATAATATTATTTTTTATAGCACTATACATAGCTCAAAAAAATTTCATCTGGATTAAACATATACATAATAATAAATATATAAATTTTATTAAGATATAAAGTAAAAGTTAATTAATTTAAACTAATATTTTTTCCTTTTCAAAATTGACGTTTTCCATAAATATTCTAACTTTAACTAGTACAATAAAATATTCTAGATAATCATTTAAATTTTGAAAATCCAATTCATACTAACATTATACAACAGTGAATTCATAATATATCAAAATTTACTTTTCCAAATATATGTATTGCCTTTACTTTTAAACAATGCATAAAAATAGTTGAAACCCGTGATTCAACTTGGCTTACCACGGGTTTGAGCCGGATTAGGTTGGAAAAAATTGTAAAATTTTTTATGCGAGTCAATTTTGATCCGGCTCGCTAAGAACTCGGTTCATCCGAGTTAAACATGTGGTGAATTTTTGAAATAGCGGCGTCTTTTGAATAACGTAGTAACACATTCTCTATTTGCTAGCTGCCTCCCAGAAATAGCGGCGTCTTTTGAATTTCTTTTGATCGTTTCAACTCAAAAACGACCATGGGTTGTTGTCTAGTTTTTGTTTCACCGTGATTTTTCCCTCTTGCGGATGAAAAATGGAACTAAGCAACCACCCAAGTTCGGTTTTGCGTTGAAGGGACTATAAGAAATTCAAAAGACGCAAGTTGTTTTTTTGGGAAAACTAGCAAAAGGAGTCTGTGGTACTAGGCTATCCAAGACGGGAACAAAACTGCACTAAAACACAACCACTGTATTAGACGTCGGTTAATGTGCACACCGACGTCTATAGCACCTCTTAGACGTCAGTCAGTAATGTTCGAAGTTTTTAGTGCCTCGTAGACGTCGGTTAATGCGTTGTTCGACGTCTATATAGTGCCTTTAGACGTCCAGTTAAACCAGAACCGACGTTTATTGACGTCGGTCTCTGGTACTAACTAACGTTATTATAGACGTCTGTGGTTAGAATGTCGGACGTTCCATTAACGTCACCGATTTAGACATCAGTTTATTAATAGACGTTAAAAGCTCAAAATAACCAACGTTAAACAGCGTTTTTGCACTAGTGTAACTAGAATATAAGATTCCATAGTTTAGTGGTTAACACATATGACTCTGAATTCAGATGCTATTGGTCTTTTTCTACTTTTCTTATATTTTTAAGATACACAAAACTAGTTAGAACAAAAGGTTCCATGGTCTAGTGGTTAGGACATTGGACTCTGAATCCAGTAACCCGAGTTCAAATCTCGGTGGAACCTTTTTCTTTTAATGTAATTTTTTTTTAGTTTTAGGACATTATTATTTATTTTTTTTTATATTCATCCTTCCCCTCACACACACAACATATATCAGGGACTTGAATCACCAATATGATCAGAGATTGATTTTGTAATTTGTTTTACTTTTACTGGTATGGAATCAGAAATTCAAAGAAAAATAGAGGAAACAGTGTTGGACATACTGAACAAATCCAACATGGAAGAAGCCACTGAGTTCGGCATACGACTCGCTGCCTCGGAGAGACTCGGTATCGACCTCTCGGACTCCATCAGTAAACACTTTGTTAGAAGCATAGTTGAGTCGTATCTTCTCTCCATTATGGCCAATGGAAAGGCGGAGAAGAAGGAAAATGTAGTCAGTGTCGATGAGGAGACGGAGGTGGTGAAACTGAAGAGGGAAGATCCTGAACGTATTATTTGTCATGTAAGTTCTCCTTCCTCCAGATTCAATAAAACCCTAAAACGTCTGTTTCTTTTTGTTAGGGTGCACCCTATGGTTTAAGACTGAGTAATTGGTGAAGAGCAGAAATCCAATTTGTACAAATTTAAGAATGGTATTTAATTTATGTTTGATTGGTCTAGCTGTCGAATAGGAGGAACGTATCCGTGAAAGCATTCAAAGGGACGTCACTAGTCTCAATTAGGGAGTTCTATATGAAAGATGGAAAACTACTTCCTGGTTGTAAAGGTGATTACATAATCTATTCTTTGCTAATGTGAATTTGCTGTTCCCTGCTTTATATAATGCTTCTTCACACTGTAAATTTTGCTGGAATTTTAAATTTTGTGTTTGTATGTTCGCCATGGTTAGTAGTTTTTTTCAAGTTAATCCTACTATAGTGCAAAAACCACTGTGTTTTTGTCTTGCTAGCCTAGGGTAAGATTTTAGTTTGAATATTATTCAAAAAAATGACAAAAAAAATCAGTTTTTATGAGTCTTTCGAGAAAGAATCGCTACTAAGAGACATCATTAATGAAAGACAACATCATAGACGTGAACCTAATTCACATAAGGGATTGAAACTACATTCAACTCGGTTAAGAGGATGGGTTTATCCCTACAGTCTTTTTATTTTGCAAAATAGCTCAGGTATGAACAACATTAGAATATCTTTTTCCAAATAATCAATTAAGTTCATTATTAGTGCACAGAGATACCAATAGCACTATACCCAACACTATATTCCTTTTAGGTGATATTGACGTAAAGAAAGCCACTATGACAAAATGAGGAGAGTCCATCACTTGTTCTTGAAAAGTTTGCAGAGGAGGCCAAAAATCACATTAAAAGAAATAATATTAAAGAATCTCATGGTCACTGTCTGATGACCTTGAGATTTTACATTTTAATGTCTGATGAGTCAAAACTATTATTCTCGTCCTAGTTGTTTTTTGTATTTTACTAGGTGCTACATGCATAAATTAGAGGATTTGAGTTGGGGTCTGAGTTAGCTTTAGAGGATCATTACTTGAGTTTATGTGGCTCTGTTCTGCTGAGAACTTGGTGACTCTGTCTCGCTGAGAACTTGGTTAATCTGAATTTTGAAACTAAACATGTCCCTTTTCCTGTATATGATTTTAGGTATTAGTTTACCTTCTGAGCAATGGTCAATCTTCAAGGAGAGTGTTCCTGCAATAGAAGAAGCTATCTTAAAGATGGAAGGAAGGATGAGGTGAGTATGCAATGCTGACATGTGAGCAATGTGATAGTATGACAGGTTATGACTTCCAATGATATTGATCATATAGGTATTGAAATGTGATGCAGTGGAAATTGCTGAGTGCATATGCTCAGAATTATTTTTTTTGTATTCTCTTGGTATATTACCAACTATGAATTTCTGATATTCTTTATTGTAAGTTTAGTTGGAGAAATTTGTGTTCTTTTTTTCTGGAAGGAAAACATGTTGGTAGGTGTTTAGTGATGCAGATAAATGTATGGTAAAAATTGTTTTTTAACTGCAGTAAAAACATTTAAATGTAGATCGGAGCTTAATGGTAAGCAACATGAAGATGAGTCAAAATCGGTTGCTGCGGCTGCTCCTCTTGAGCCTGTTGTCCCTGTTCCTCCACTTGAGCCTATAGTCCCTATTGAAGTTGTCCGTTTTGATGGGAAGAATTTCCATTTCTGGGCTCAGCAGATGAAATCACTATTGAAACAATTAAAGATTGAACATGTACTAATTGAACCATGCCCGAGTGCTGCATTAGGGGAAGGTGCAAAGGCTGAAGACATTGCTGCAGCCAAGGCTGCAGAAAGGAGATGGTTAAATGATGATGTAGTGTGTTGCCGCAATATCTTGAGCCATTTATCTGATCCTCTTTTCAACCAGTATGTGAACAGAAAAATGAGCAGCAAGGAATTATGGGAAGAGCTAAAAATGGTTTATCTGTATGAGGAATTTGGAACCAAGAGATCTCAAGTGAAAAAGTATATTGAATTTCAGATAGTTGATGAAAAAACAGTGATTGAGCAAGTCCGAGACCTAAATGGCATTGCAGATTCTATTGCTGCTTCTGGAATATTCATTGACGATAACTTTCATGTTAGTGTCATCATTTCAAAGCTTCCACCATCCTGGAAGAACTTCTGCATCAGGTTATTGCGTGAGGAATATTTACCTTTCTGGAAGTTAATGGAATGTATACAGGTAGAGGAAGAATTTCGGTGTGGAGTACAACGAGGGGGTGAACATTCTTACAGTATGGGATTTCAACCGGGCAGTAGAGGTGGTGGACAGAGGAGCGTTGACTATAAGCCACCAGGAATCCGGAGGAATAGGCCAGAAATCAATGCCAGGAGCTTATCCTGTAATGTATGTGGCAAGAGGGGACATCTTTCAAAAAATTGTTGGAGAAGAAGTGACAGGCAAACTAATGAAAGGAGAGCAGAAGATGATGTCAGCACATCTACCACAGAAGTTGATACTCAGGCTTCTATTCCTACCGAGTAAGTTTGTACGAAAACATGCATTGTATTTTGACCAGAAGTATATAAATCTACTTTTTTAGGGCAAGCGAGTTTGATATTTGTGACATGGAAGTGTCTTTGAATTATAGTAGTTGGTATAGTCTCTCCTTTTTATTTTTTTAATATAGCAACTTCATTCAGCCTCAGATACCCCTTGATGATTTTAATTTGCTCAAACTACTGATTAATTGATTTAGTGACCTCCGTGATAGGACTCTACCAATTTTGAATTAGTAACAAATTTATTGTGCGCTCTAACAATTTTGAACTATTCTGTAGCAAATTGATTCTGGACGATAGTGTGGGGTTGTGTAATTGCCGTGGACAAAAGTATCAAATGACTTTGGGTATGAAATTTGTAAATTATTTCTTGTCTTTTAGAAATAATTCTCATGTCAACTGAAAAAAAAAAGAAGCTTTTTTCTTAATTTAATTTCAGAATAAAAAAAAAATCTTACTTTCTTTTTATGGAAAGAACTATATCATAATCAATAACATCAAAATTGGAATTTTTAAAAGTTCCACTTATGTAAATCTTACCAACACTGGCTTAATTTGTAGCAGTGTCTCAACTGAGCTGCACCAAAGAGTAAAAGGTCTAGAATGATGATAGCAATATTAGGATTGAAGATAGATTTAAGTGAAACATAAATTGTGGGTAAAGGTGGTGTAGATTATTTTTTTTGGGGAACCATTTTGTGTGACGTTTTGCTGTGCACCAAAATTGAAAGAAAGTCCCACATTTTGAAAACACCTGTTGGTCGTTCGCAGGAGCAAAATTGAAAGAAAGTCCCACGTGTGGCATCATATTAATCAGAAAACAATTTGGAATTGGAAGATAAGACTTATGCATATAAGAATTCGGATGTGCTCATGTAACACATTCAATTTCCAAGTAGAAGTGCTCAGCAAGTTGCACCATTGAAATATAGAAGCTAAACTATCCAAGGTTTCTCCTAACTGAAATTGAAAATCAGATGTAAGCAAGCATAGCTACTTTAGGTTACAGAAAGAAGTTCACTGTATCGTTTCTATTTATGCATACATATCTAGTTTCTTTTGGGCATATTCCTAGTGAACTAAGGGCCACAAAATTAGTAGCTGATACACAATTAAATGTGGTTAGTTAGTTGTTAACATGTCCTGCAAAATAACTTTTCAGGTTCGCCTACTGAATATTCCCTTTTCTGTAATCTAATAATTGCTGCTCTCTGTGCTTATCTGCACCTAGTTTAGCTGTTTCCCAATTCAGCTTCCTCACTGCCTCTTCAGTTTCAATGTAGTTTGGAGGTACACCAGATCCTCCAGAAATTAAAGGAAACTTCACTTCTACATCTTTCCTGCAGCAGGAGTGTTGTGAGAAACGTGATAAAGCCAAAAAAGTATATATCCAAAGTGAGATGAAAGCAAGAGAAAGAAAAGAGTGCTTTAACCAAGAAAAGAAATAAATGGTCATATTACAAGTCAGATGAGGAAAAAAAAAGAAAGTCTTAATAAAGTAGTTCTAGCTGCAAGCATTGGTTTGGGAATTATTCAACTGCTCATCTTTTTTTCTGATTAACATATAACTATATAGACCACTGAATAATGGTCAAAGTTTAGAAAAAAATAATACTTGTCAGCCATCATATATATTTCATGAATGCATAATTTCGTCAGGAGACTTGATTATTTCTTATTAATGTAACTATGTATTAGATGATGATAACACCTTTGAATAGCATTACTTGTGATCATAATCATGGTTATCAAACTCTCGAGTTAACTCTTAAACTCTTACGAGTTTACGTTCTCAGACATGGCTTCCGAGTTAACTCGGGAGTAAACTCTTTTCTGCGTAAACTCGGTAGAATTGATTATGAAATCGGTAATATGGTGTAGAATCGCGAGTTTGGAGCGATTCTGTGAGCTTGAAAAGGGGAAAAATTAAGAAAAACAAGGTTGTTTGGTCTTTTTTTATTATATGTTTATTGAAATACATCAAAATTAATAATAATAATCCAAGTATTTATGTTTTACAATATTTATTTTTATGAACAATATATCTATAAATTTTATTTATTTAAAGTTATATAATTTTGTAGACTTATTTGAATTAAGATATTATTTATATAATATTTTTCATCTAAAGTAAACTCGAGTAAACTCTTACGAGTTTACGAGTTACATTTACGAGTCGAGTTTATTCGACGTTCACGAGTTTACATAAACTCGCGAGTTTGATAACCTTGATCATAATGGAAAAACATGGTTGTACCATAGGAGCTAGACGATCCTATATAATAACCTACACTAAATGGGACGGGTCTGGAGAAGGAAAAAGAGCTAAGCAGTGAAGGAATGTGACAAGAAACAGAGAGGTCCGGCCACAAGTTTTCTCTATGAAGATTGATATTAAGATATTACTAATCTCAAACTCATCTCAAAAACTATAAATACAGGTCAAAAGTTAAAGATTGATGATCGCATTTATTATGCATTTAATACCATTGTTCTAAAACTCTGTGAAACAATTTGCTAACTTAAGCATCGAGGATCCTTTGAGAGATATCTTTCCAAAGGGGAAAGTGAAAACGAACACAAAAGAAATTGTGAAAATGTTTGAAATAATTTCCCGAAACAATGGTTAAACTTACTTACCTATATCATAATATGTATGTTCTTGCCCAACGGAATGTGAAAAAAAAAAAACTCAAACTGGAATCTTACAAAAAAAAAATGTTGCCTGCTATTTATTATAGCTTTCCTTCTAAATTTAAAAAAAAAAATACACTTTCCCCTCGAAACTTATCCATTTGGTAACCATAGCAGTTCCCCAATTAAAAGTGTCAGGTACACGAGCTTTTTTTTCGGTAGTTTGTAGCATTTTTTAAACGCCACAGAAATAACTTTTTTCTTTTGCACTTTACCAACCATAAGTAAGTTCTTTAAATGCACGTTACTAACCTGAAGTAACGTTCTTTAAAACGCTCGTTTCAAATTTTCAACATTTATTCCTAGTTTGCCCTTTAAACATTTATTAAATCTTCTTTTTAAGTTTTTTCTTTATAAGACACGATTTTATTATTTTTAATTCTTATTACACGGTAAAAGTTTCTTATTTGGAATAGTTACAATGATAGACAATAAGTTTATTATTATCACCAAGATACTTTTTATTTTTATAATTATTATATATATTATCTTTATGTTATATTTTTTTTTTATCTTTTAGTTTGTTATTATTTGTTATTTGTATTATGAGCTTAGTAAATACTTTTTTTATTATAAATAAAAAATTATATATTCAATATAAGTTAGATTAATCTCATGTCTAATTTTTCATTATATCCAATAATAATATATAATTATTTCAAGTTTTATATCAGTTATAATATTCTTTTACTATTTCAGGATTGTAGTTCAACACATCAAAATTGAAAGATGGTATATTTTTAGATATCTTCGTATTACACTATGCATTTTAACTCTATTTTTACTTTATGATTTGAACAGAAATACTGCAAGATATAGTACGAGTTTAATGATAAATAGACAATATGAAAAATATTGACAATTGAAAACAATACATATATAACTAAAATAATTTATCTATAAATTAAAATATTATACTGGTTTAAAAATAATTTAAAATTAAAACTAGGACCACCCTCAAAATATATTTTACCATTAAAAATAAAATTTTATCTCAAATATAATACAAACATGTCCAATTATGTAATTTACTTTTATAAGCTCGTTTAACTAATTATTTCGTCAAATACTTATATTTTAGTATGCTAACCTGAAATTTTTTTAACTACCATCTAGTTTTGCCAAATATTGCTCATAACATACAAGGGAAAAAAACATTTTTCATTAAGTAGAACATTTAAAAACTGGTGTGATATATTTTTTGGGATAAATTAGATTTTAGTCCCTAAAGAAAATGAATTTCTTCTCTATCTCAAACTTCAATACATTTTGGTTACCAAACTTCAATACATTTATTTTTGTTCCCTGTCAATCCAAGTATGTTTCTGATTTATGTTCTAAAAGAGATGTATTCTATTATAAAAGGGATTGAGAATTGCTGTGATTATGAAACGGTTTATTGCTCATTAATTATTGATTTGTGTGATTGATAATCTAACAAAATAAAATTCTTCTAGGTTCCTGAAATGAGCAAAATTGAACTACAAAAATATTTATCCTAAACCAAAAGGAAATATTAACTATCATAAGAAGGGTATAAAATAAAAGGAGAATCATCTAAATCAAAGATGTAAAAGAAAGGGGAAGCTTAATTTGACACTAACCTGCTACCAAGAGCAAACATGCCACTTCTCTTAATCATCCCACCATCCAATGACAAAGCTCCTTCATGAATGCATGGGAGAGCAAGCAGCATTTCTTTCCGGCTTTTATATATTTGTAGCCGAGAAAAAAGTCCATAAAATAGTGTTTCTCTAAGACCATACCCAATCTCAGTAACAAAAGATAAATGTTTTGAGTCCAAATGGATCATGTTCACTGCATAATCCACAAACCCAGCTGGGCATTCCCCATTAGGTAATCTTGGCTTTGGAAGAGCCAACTTCTTTTGTGGATCATCAGCTACCAACCCTCCAACAAAGGGCCTACAATAACAACAACCATAACATTGCTTTAAAAGGTATGAGCAAAGAGGTTCACATTCCTTCTAAATTATGCATGTAGAGATTTTTGTTTTTTAAGGTAAAAGTCACTTGTTAATGTCTGATTTTATTTGCTTATATTCTTCCTTCCCTTCTACTTTTACCACCAAGCCAATTCTATATCCCCTATGAATGTATAGAGTTGGATACTGCATGTGAGTTTTTCACATATTATTAAGACAATAATAGACAAAAAGACCTTGCACATGGCACACAAAATTAACCATAAATAGGATCTTTATGTCTGTCTCCCTTTATATGAACCTATGCTGCTAAAAAAATGTCACAAGAGGAGCTAAATTTACATATTTGTCAAACTTGCCTTAAATCTGCAAGAGATATGACAGAAAACCTGCCATTAATTCTCTTCCCAATTGAAGACCCTATGCCATACAATCCAGCATTACAGTTTATCAAGCCCTCATTATCATACTTCTCCAGTGCATTAATGCCTTCATAGGAACTGCAGACAATAGCAAGCATTGTCTCCAAGCCCAAAAACTCAGAAAGGATCCTGTATTTAGTCAAAATCGAAAGTTTTTTTAGTTAAATAGTTGTAATAGATGCTTCTTTCTCTAGTTCTAAGATTCAGACCAGTACCAGTGTGCTTGGAAATTTCATATCAGTATTAATGAGTGTATTTAAAGAAGAATGAGACTCATGTTCTAAAATCTGAAAATTAAATAAGACTACAAGAGATATTGTCTGTTGTAAACAGATGGGTGTTAAAAATTTCAAAATAAAATGAAATAAATTATATTAACCTGCTTAGATTATCGCTCTCAACTTTGCCAAGGGTTGCAACAACTCCCACAACGTCCTTTGTTAATGTTAAACCCGATATCTGAGCATTACATTTTATCCAACTAAAAACACCAGCAGCAGAGTTTTCTTTCTTCAGTATCTGTTCCATTGTTTCCTCTTCAGTATGAAAGGCACCATTTCCACTATCTGATGTAATTACATTATTTGAATGGTACTTTGCAAGTCTCACTAAAAATTTCATTAGCAAAAAACATTGGAGTGAGTTAAATTTGAAAAACTTGATTAAAGTGGCTCTCTCAACTAATGAGTAACGATACGATGCAGTATTATGTAAAATTCTAATTACTCCCCACATACCCCTACTTTTCCCTAGGGAAACAAGTAAAATAAAAACCAGAATAGATTTCTAGACATACCTTGCAAGTCCAATATTGATTCAGCTAACTGGTTTGATTGAGAATCAATGAACTTAAGGTTATCTTCGTGCTGTTTGATAATCTTAGATCTCTCTCTGATGTCACCGTTTAGATTCAGCTGAAACAGCAAAAGAAAATGACGTGGAAAAATTTTAACACCATAAAACAATTAAGCTACATAGAAATTTAACATGAAATCATCAACAACACTTGGTTCAACCACTGCCAGATTCTCAAAAAAGATTATATTCAGTCACGGGTTCTTCATGGGACTTTTAGTACTCAATCAAATAACAAAATGAAGGTCCTGCAATCAAAGGGTTTTTACTGCAATAAACTGTAATAAAAAAATCATTCATAAAAAAATGGTACAAAGACCCTAGGATATCCTTAACTGGGATCGAGTATCTTGGTTTACTTCAATCAATAGAAGAGCCATGCCCCCAAATCAAATCATGATTTGTGTCACCAACAAAAGGTTTCAAAAAGCAGTACTTATAAAAACAGTACCTTTCAGAGTTTTCACAACCATAGTTGCAGCCAATTAACCTCAACATTTTTAGAACTTTTCACAACTGTAATTATGGATGAACAGCCCACAACCTCAAGGTTTTTGGAGTTTATGCGCCGTAATTGCAGTGAGTTAAATAGGATCTATTCACACAGAGTTCTCTTATAATTCAATAGATCGCGAAGAACCGGTAACCACCATTCGTACGAACCGAAATTGGGTCTCGCAAAATCCCTCATTATGCAGGAATTTAAAGAATCTCAACCTATGATTTAAAAATTGAGGACTAAAATGGACTAAACTCCAAATTTTGCTGGACCTGAACAATAAATACTGAGCTTGCTGCACATCCTTTAAACTGCAAAAAATTAACCTTGGTAGGAAGTTTTAAACTTTCACATTAGCTTCGTCCATGTTAAGATTTAGCTCATGCAAATAACAGAAAAATTACAGCATAAGATATTGCATAGCAGAAAAGGTAGAATGGTAGGAAAAAGAACCTCACCGTGTGGTTAAGCTGAGACATAATGGAACCCTGTCGTTGTGTTGTGATGACTATCTCTGTGTGTATGCTCTCTGCTTTCTTTCAAGTCAAATTCCCAAACTTTGATATTTTCAATCGTTAAATACCAAAATACAAAACCAAAACATAGCAGTCAGCAGTGGTACTTTCGTCATTTTGTTAAAGTTCTCTGACATCTGAACCCTACATACATCTGATGCTTTAAATACTTAACACAACACAGTTCAGAATTCAAGGTTTTATCGCTCTAAATCTTTAACGTTAGTTTCGCCTGCCAACATTTTCATTTACTTTTTAAAATTAAATAACATTTTTCTCATTATTATAATGATATCTTTTGTAATTTTATACTACTGTTTAATTTTTTCTTCTGATTTATGTTAAATCAACAACAACTACATTTAATAGTTATACATTGTATAATAATAAATGACGTGGGTTAATTAAGATTAGCCCGTTGACAAAAGTAAATGAATATAAATATATGACACGAGTAATGAATACAACTTCAAAACATATTTATTTATTTTCTTGAATATGATCAAAGTAAAATTATTCAAAATATATAATTGAATAAAATTTATAAAAATAATCATGATAATAGGAGAAAAAAGTATTTAAGTCGACCTAATTTCAAAATAAGCATTCATAATCTTTCTACACCTAAACATATACCCTCAAAAAGACACAAACCAACAATTTAAGATTCATGGCTTTTCAACAATTGCTGTTGGAGCTTAGGTCATTCCAAGTTTCTTCAAGTGCATCAAACAAAAAAACATAAAAAACACAACATTCTTAAAAATTCTATTTTGTCTCCAATTTAGTTTTTTTTTTCTACCACTAATTCAATTGTCTTGATTAAAAGAAAATGTTATTGATATTTAAATAGCTAGCTTGTGCTCTGATCTTTTGTTTGTTTGGATTTTCATTCCTTAGATCTTGAATCACAAAAAGTGAGAGAGATTACTTTGTTGCCAAATTTTTGTGTTTGTTTAAGATTCTTTTTTAGTATATGTTCCTTATAAATTGATATTGGAATTATGCGATAATTATTGGATAAATATTTGTCATTCTAAGTTTATTTGATTAATTTAAAAAAAAAAATAGAAATATGACTGGTGTGATAACCCGAAATCTTGAACTAAATAGATACAACAAACTCGTTAATTTGCTACAAAACATTATAGAATATTTTTATCAACCGTTTTACATTTAAAATGTTACTTAAGTGATATTTCTACGAAAATCTCTCTCTCTCTCTCTCTCTCTCTCTCTCTCTATATATATATATATATATATATATATATATATATATATATATATATATATATATATATATATATATATATAATTCATAAACCAAAATAATAAAGTGTATACATACTTGTTCAACTGAATAAGCTGATTCTAATTATAAAGAATGTCAAATTTATTATTTTTATTTCAAAAGTTGTTATTATTTTTTTTTTCATATAGACTCCATAACAAAAATTAAGATGTAATCATGAAGCCTTTTTATAAATTTGTAAATGTTGAATTTATGCCAACAAAACCTATAGTGAGATGAGCTAGGATAATTTATTCTCCAAAATATTTATAACTGTTTATTATTTAAAGCTATAAATTGAGAAAAAAATCACAAATATGATGCAAAACCTAAAAATTTATTATTTTAAAATTTCAATTAATAAAAATGTGTTAAATAAGATATTTCTGACACTTGTGGTTTATAACAATAGGGAAATCCATCACAACAAAAGGATGCTAGTCATTCGCCAAAAGTTCACTAAATCGTTCTTTTAGTAACAAAGTAAATGTTTGGGCTTGTTGGCTTCATCATCCAATAGAGGGCATCTTCTTCCTGCACCTCTGTATATTTCCTCCTGCAACCTCATATAAAATATTATCATTTTATCCTTTTAGATTAAAAAAATCTTAAAGTCAGAAGTCACTTTTTTCTTTAAAAGTATTTTGTAAACAAAAAATAACTTCTAAATTATTTAACTCGAAAGTCAAATGATTTTTAGATTAAGTAATTTAGAAGCATTTTTTTTCTTAAATATTTTTATTTTCTAAATTATGCAATTTTAAAAATTTTAAAATTAATTGATCCAGAAATTTGTTTTAACTTTAAAGATAATCCAAAAGCGATAAAATGGAAAACTTCTTTTATGTGGGGTGCAAGAACAAGCATACGGAGGTGTAGTAAAAAACTGCCCCAATTGAGCCATACAAGGAGTAGTTTTACTGGCCATAGTTCATTAGACTTGATAAATTTCTTCTTACACCCTATGTTTTCTTCCTGCACCCTGATGTTTTCATCCTTCACCCCATAGCTTCTAACCCCTGTTGAAAATAATAGAAAACGACAGTTTTAGATTTTTTTTCCGTGTTTTATCGAAAGGGGTAACAAAATCATTTCACAAAAACATCAGGATACAGGAAGAAAATCCCTTAAGACTTTTTTATTATTATTAACAATTATTTTCTTGATATTTAAGTTCATGTTTAATTAATTTCTACAAAATTGCTTTACTGTTTATAAGACACTGCTTGTCTAATTGCTTTGGATAGAAGTTGATGGTGCCTAGAAAATATCTGCGATTACGAATGTTTTAGAGAATTTCGACAATGATATTTTCCTACACAAGAGACTTTTTTGAGAGATAGTAACAAAAAGAAGATGAACGAGTGGGCTAAGTTAGGTGGTAGCTATCCCAAAAATGAAAAGGATGAAAATTAAGAAACACATGTGAGTATGTTCCTCGTTTAAATCGTCATAGTAGTGAGGATTATTTTGATTATATAAATAAGTGGTAGTGACATGCATTCACCATTGAATTTGAAGCAACCATGGATGGATGGGCAGCCTAACGTGTGGTTTTGTGAAGGAGCTAATCAAGTCAATCATACCCACTTTCCTTCCTCTTATGGAATCAAACAGTTGATATCTTTGTTTTTGGATGGATATGGATCCCACACTTTGCTTTTAATGTGGATATGCATGCAGAAAAAAAGGACATATAAATAAGTGGTTATCTCAGTGACCACCACCACACATGGCATGTTTCCTACTTCAGATTTTATTACACAAAACCAACCCCACATCCCATCCACACACTAATCCTTCACCACCCCCAAAGAGAAAGGACAAGGATGCTTTAAACATTCAAGATTATAATCATCATCCAAACTGGAATAAAGGCTATGTTGCTGCCACTTGAGGTATGGGCAACGACCAACTTCAGCTAAGACCACTGCCTTTTCGATCCTTATTTCCTCGTATTTTCACTTTTTTCAGGTACGTAACAGTAACAACAACAATACTATGCATGTTTCAGCTCCCCATGTCTTGTTCCTAGGACCAGATACATTTTATATGCAAAGTTTTTATTATGATAATATATGTAATCCACTTTCAACTGCACTTATGTATATATATGTGTTAAACTTGGACAGTGTTACTCATTATAATTAGTTATTAAAGTTTGTCTTCTACTTCTTGTTTTATATTAATGAGTGCAATGTCATATACCAGTATTAAATTTACAATTTATAATTCTTTTGTATTATGATAACTGTAATTTTAGAAGTGTGTGTAGAATAGACATGCTAAAAGTTTGTCAAAATATATATCAGATATGTGAGAGGATAGAAGATAGGTGTTGCTACCAAAGTTATATCATATGGCAATGACATGTCTAAATAGAAAAACAGTCATTGACACTAGAAGATCAACAGGTATAAGGAAGAAAAATCTTTTTCCAAGCCCACAATTATATCAATACACTGGTTATTATGCTAATCTCTGCATAATTGACAGTATATATAGACAGTTTTAATCACATCCAATCATTTTACATATCGTATAAAACAGTTTAAATATTTATTTCTTTTTTCATTATCTGATATATCTTTTTCAAAACCCAAATCATGAGGGAGCATGACACTCCAAAAGAGATCAAACTTTTCTTAGAAAACTAAGAGAAATTTTAAAGGGGCATAGATACATGAATGGCCAAGAAATAACATTTCACCCACCAAATGCAGAATATAAGCTCTTTGTAAATGGCTGCAACTGCTCATTACTATCTTATTAGTGAAGCCATGTGTCAGCAAAATGTTCATATGGCCACTTCATTTTTACTCTAACCCCTCTTAGATCTTGAAGGGCTGCTGGATTTACTCTCAAAAGACAAAAGAAAATCAGATATTTACAACTCTGTGATGCAGTAGCAGTAAAACATGTTACTGTGACAAAGTTGACTACTTGGGTGGCTACACTTGAGTTGTCTCCTTCTATATATCTCATGTGATTACCGACAAGATTTGGAGACAACACTTGTGTTTCTTAAAAAAAATACATGAAAATTTTCCAGATCAATGTGGCTCTAAATTTTGTATCTCAACAGATACTGTTTGAAGGAATATTCAACATTTAATTTGTTTTCCGATAATACGAGGAACTTAATATGTGTTTTTGAGATTAAAAATATAGTAAAATCTCACAATATAATAAGTTAAAATACATTTGGAGAGAGAGAGAAAGAAACAACTGATCCGGATGAAATATCTATTACAAGATGTGAATGCTAATGATATATGTAAGTTTAACTTATTAACAAGGTTAATTTTTAACTCTTACTTCAGCATAAAACTTATAACAATATTATTTCAATGCAGACTAAAATTATTTATACTTTTTAAAAAATAATAATAATAATCCTGTAAAAGATTATAAACTATTGAAGAGGAAAATAGATTATATGATACTGTAATATTTTATCTTTCTACAATAAAAATTATATATTTTTTAACGTAAAAAATTATATTATGTTGTTTACGTATCTAAGTTTTATTAACTTAAAAAAAAAAAAAAAAACTTAAAGAGAAAGCACACATTTCTTAACTTATTAAAAATATTCATATTGACAGAAGTAGCCAAAATTCATAATAAATATAAACAAAAACGTGAATAGATATCTAGAATAATAAATATATTTAGGGCCTAAAATATTAATAAAGATAAATTTAAATAAATAAAGAATAAAAAATTCTTAAACGACAACTTATATCATTGGAAATGAAGTTTATCCATTATTATTTCTTTAACTCATTAAAAAACTTTATTCTTTAACAACTTTCAAAGACCTTATAAAGAAGTAGATAAGAAGATCTTTAAACACTTTATTCTTTCTTTTAACTCTTTCAAAAACTAAAAGATAACAATGTGAGAATCAAGTGTAGTCATTTAGATTGTTGATTGAGGTAGTTCTAGATTGAGACTGTTTTGCTAAGAGAAGATGATATTGTTGTAAGTTTTGATACTTAAATTATTAGAAACTTTTATGGCAAATTTTGAAAGTGTATAAAAAATGTTTTGTTTATTGTCATGTTATCTCCAAATAAGGATAATTAACTTTGGTATCTGCTTCAAGTGGAGTTTGAATTGGATATATTAAAAGTGAGGTGAAATTTTTATTACATCATCTATCCAATTATGAATATGCATGTGCTTGTTTAATTTTCACTAATTTTGATTTAATTATAATATGTACATTAATACATGCACTTGTGGATGATGGGAGAGATGATTCTAAGAACAGTCTAAGTTACATGTGTTTCTTGGACTACTGTGTGTGTCCACCAATGTAACTAAATTAAATTAGATTAGTATAAGTATTTTAGTTATTTCTTTGTTTGTAATTTTTATTTAGATTTGTTAGAAACAAACTTTTTTGGTAAAAAAGCATTCATAATTTAATTTTCTGCAGAATTATATTTTTTTAAAATTACAAAAAATAAATATCTTACAGCGTTCATAAATATATAAAAATTTAAAATAATATATTATATTGTAGTACAATAAAAATATATTAACTAATTTTTATAGTAATATTTCATGAAACATTATTATAACAACATTAGTTGAAAATGTAATGTGAACTTATTTGATAAAAAAATAAATTAAATATTTAAATTATATAAATATTATTGAGTAATATTTTAATATTTAAAAATAAAAATATTAATGTTTAAATAATTATAATAAGAAATTTTTATAAAAATATAAATAAGAAAATGATTATTGTTTGTAAAGTATGGGTTAGTATTTCTTCAATTCCACCTAACTCACAAATTGAGTATGCCTATAATCTCATAAGTTTCAATCCATTTTTATAGTTTAATATATCAATTTGAAGTCCCTAATTAATCAATGTTTTTTAAAAATAAAATTAAAAACAGAATGACAAATATAAACAGATTTTAAGCCCCTGCCCCATGTACAAACCTTGGAAAGAACATAACTGTTCTTTTTATAATCAATTTTCCTTTATTTATTATTTGTTTTTTATTTTTTTCTAAGTTGCAAGTATCAATCACTTTAGAAAGGGAACACATGCACCACATGATTGTTCTCATTGCAGAACTCATTAGTAAAAGTAACTTAGCACGTGAACATTTTCTACAATATCAAATTTCAAAACAGGGACACCGACACCTATGATGCAGGACCACTCAACACACTGCTATGCTATGTGCTAGTACTCTTATTTTTGCAGAACGGCACCTGTGTTTTTGTATATTTTATTTCCTGTCCTGGAATATCAATAAAATAAATAGGACAAGTTTAGCCTCCCTGTTTTTTTTCTTTTCTTCCTAGCTAGCCTTTTAGCCTAATGTTCCTTTCTGCATGAATTAGAAACACCTCAATTTCCATAGAAAGGTAATAATAACAAAGGAACGGTCAAGAATTTAAGAGCAGTACCAATATGGCAATACCTTTCTTCCTTTTCATGTGCATCAAATATTCGGACTCATTTGGTTGCAGATAAAGTGAACAGGAAACAAAATCAAACAAATTATATGCAACTTGTACCACAAAATACAATCCACTCATTTTGCATAAATGTTCAGTTTCTTATCTCTACACTGCCACTAGTCAACCAAGTAATGAAAGCTCACCTTATTATTATTTATTACAATAAATAGAAGTATGTCCTCGTGCAGATTGCAAAGACATCTATCTAGGAAACTGAATAAAGCATAACCAAAACTCCAAACAACTTTACTTGAATACTTATGAAGGGAAAAACAACATAAAACATACACAATAAAAAAGATTTACAATTATATGTCTCTCTAATAAGAAATAACACATGTAAACAATATAAAAATTAAAATAAACAAAATAAAAAAATTATCTAATACTCTCCCCTCTTGAGCAAGGGACAAGAGTGAAAAACAAAACCTTAAAAACATGATTTCAGATAAACAAACTCTTTATCCATAACAACTAGATTGGTTTACTAAATAAAATAATTGACATAGCAGGAACAATATTTCTGATGTGTATACACTATAGACAAAACATAAAATGGCTGCCTACATGGTTAATGGGGAGCTATTACTCTACTACTCTAGTTCCCACCGCTTTTACTTTTAGATCCTCCCGGTGTAACAAAAATTTCTGAGGAAGCTTTAGAAATTGGTTTTTCTCTATGTATGAATCCCTATTGCCTATGCTAAACTGCAGTTCCTTTGTTATCCAACTGATGACAATGGATGCAATGGGTTGGATTCTGGTGGGGAAAAAACAGCAATCAACTTGTCCTTTGTAAGTTGTTCGGATCCTTGGGACTTAATTACAAATGTGTGGAGAACAGTGTCATTTGCGGCAGCAAGTTTTGATTCTACAACACTGATTTGTGCCTCGCTGAGTGTTTGAATTACTTTGGAAACAGGGTGAGTATCAAAAGGGCAACTCACCTTTACAGTTACCTCATCTTGAGCTGCTTGAATATCCACATCAGGAGCTTCTTTCTCTTGATTTTTATTTTCAGATCTTGAGTAAGCATCCAAAACTGATCCATCTTTCGAGGTGCTTCCAAATCTCTCTCTTTCAGCCTCCATGATTTTGACCTTCGCCTGAAGCTCATTGATGTAGGCAATGGCATCGCCCAACAACGAAGCTTTGTCCATTTTGGAGATATTAGGGACTACAGATCTCAATGCATAGAACCTTTGGTTGAGCTTCTCACGTCTCTGCCTCTCGGCTTCCACATGATTCAGGGGTTCTTCCCTTCCATTGGCAGGCTTCCTACCCCGTTTCCTGGGCTTCCTTTCATCCAAAACACTGGCCTGCTCCTCCTTGCAAGAGGCCTCAACATCAGAAAGCTCTGAATCACCAACAACCGGTCTCACATGAGAGGGCCTAGAAGTTGCTCCGGTAAAGTCAATTTGCATTTGCACCTGCCTTTGAGGTTGATAGCCGTTGCCAAGCCTAAAATCCTGTCTAGCACCATTAGGCAACTCCGCTACAACACTGCTGGTGGATGCCCTGGAAGCAAAAATCTCAACAGGACCAGCCTGTCTCACACCTGAATTCACTGCCCAACCTGGAACATGAAGACCATTCATTGCATTGGGATTGTTGTTAAGGTTATTCCCATTGGGGAGGGCATGGCCTACCCAAGGCCTGTTATCCTCCATTTTTCTAACAGCAAGTTTCTCTCTGAAATGGGTCCGATTGCCAGCTGAGTTTGCAAAAAGCTTGGGAACATCTACCTTACTACCGTCCCCAATTGCCAAACCTGTATAAACGGCATTCGCACTGGTGCTCACGTTCACCCCAGGGTAGGGCGGACACTGCGTGGAGAACACAGATTTAATGGCCTGCACGAGTTCAAAACTCTCTGCTAACACTCTCACGGAACCCAGCTCCACCACTCCCAAATCAGTAGGGATCATAACGATGGTCTGAATTCCGGCAGATTTAACCAAGGAAGACCGCACGCAGTAATCAGACACAGATTTCAGCCACAAATGCTTCCCGGAAACGAAGCACTTACCTGGGCCCCCATGCCCGCGGGGGAAAGAGAAGTACATGGAAGCAAGGAAGAACATCTCCGTGTCGGTCACGTGGTCGAGGCCAAAGGCGTAATTGTCCTCATCCGATCCTCCAAAAGTAGTGTGCAGCTTCTGCAGCACCCCCTTCCTCATCCTCTGCTGCATCTCCTCGTCCACGCGAAGAAGCCTCAGCTTTCCTCTCACCGCACCCTCCTCTTCCTCGTTGGGCTCCCTGCAGCACCCGTCTCCCCAACCCAGAACCCAATCACCGGATTTCGACTGCGAGAGCTGCCAGAAAATAGCGTAGTTCCAACTGAAATTTGAGTCGTTGGGACGCTCCACCAGATCCGAGAGCTTGTTCTGAAGTCCCTCGTCGCTCCCAACCGCGATTAAAACACTCTCATTCGACACCGAGTTTGTCGTTAAGAACTCCAGAGCTAGACCACCCAGAACAGCTCCAACAACGGCCTTCTCCTCCTCGTTCCACGCCACGCGCCCTGACCCCGCGTCAACCTTCATCTCCTGAACAAATTAAAAACACCACCCACCAACCAATTATCTCAAGTTTTAAACCCCTTAATCGAACACCAGAAACCTCTTTTAATGACCGAAATGCAACTGTTTATCCACTTCCATCTCATGAAGGTGCTCTCAGATCTTTCAGATTTGGGCTTCGCCGACCAAAGCTAAAATAAAAACAGAGAGACGAAGATAGAAACAAGAAGTGGAATTTACTTATGAGGCTAAGCTGGGAAAGGGAGACAAAACTGGACGAGAAAGGAAAGTTGTGGAGGGGAAACACACATTCGGAAAAAACTGCGAGTGGAAGGAAACAAAAGGAGAGACAAGAAGGGATGTCACCACCGAATGAAAAGAAAAGGGCGTTTTGTTGCTTGGTTCTTAAACGGAATATGAAAAATTGGAGAAAGGAAGAAGGAAGAGAAAGCAAGGTACGAGGGTAGAGAAGGAGAAACACACAAGAAGAGAGAGAATTGAAAGATGCAGGTTACACTCTGCTATAGCCTCTACAACTTCTAACTGCAAAACGTTAAACTATGGTTAGGTCAACCTACCTTTCTCACTTTACCACAGTTAGTGCGCAACAATTATCATACCATGCCTCCTGTCCTCTCCTCCCTTTTCTTCTTATTATTAATTAATTGGAACATATTATAAAATTTTCTTATCCACGTTCTTTATTCATTTATCCACGTTTGATTGAAAAGAAAGCATTTAAACACGGGTATGTATTTTATATTTGACGGCATAAGAATCATTAAGCAAACATTATTTTAGCGTGTATATATATATATATATATATATATTATTATGCATGTTTATTGTATAATAAGATGAAAATATTTTTTTTTACAGACTCTTTTACATATATATATAAACTAAGGTTTAAAGCTCTTTTTTGTCCCAATTTTAGTTGGGAAAATTCATTTTGATTCCTGTGTTGATTTTGTGTTTAATTTGGTCTTAAAGAACGAATTTAATGTTTAATTTGGTCCTTTTCAGTAATTACGTTAAAATTTTTAACGGTAACGTGTCCAGATTGCAGAGTGAGGTGTCATTTCTTTGCTGACTGGGAGTCCTTTTTAGGCGTTAGAATTTTTTAAATTGAATTTCTTAATCAGGGTTTTTATTTTGGGAATAAATTGAAGATGGTGGATTCTAAGTTAGGGTTTTTATTTCCCAATCTTCTTCCCAGTTTTACTACAATTCTGAAGGATGGCAACCTGAGACAGAAGCATCTATCTCAAGCTTTCAACAATCCCACCTTCCCAAGAAAATGATAAACCCACAAAAGTGTAAAGAGTAAGAGAGATGAAGAAACGGGAAACCCTAGAAAAAAGCATCTTTATCAATGGGCTAAGCCGAAATTCCAGCCTCACATCTTCAGGATTTCTGGGTTTTTTGCAGGTACCATTGCGAGGAGACGAACTCGCAAGATTGAACAACGGCTCAATTTAGGATTCCATGGAAATTGGGACTTTCTGATTTATGGGTTTGCAGGTGATGAAGATGAATGTGCGAGATGATGGAGGTTCTGCTTGTGCCGCTATGCAGATTTCTCTGATCAAGATGTGATGTAGATGGAGGTTGCAAGGCTAACGACGGAGCTTCTTGAAGATGGCCATGGAAGATTCTCTATCGCAATGAAGATGGTGAGGGCACAATTTTGGTGGCGCTTTATGAAGGACAACGGCGATGCTAGGTGGCTGATGGCAAGGTGGGTAAGGTTTTGCCCAGTAGTGGTGGAGGTTGTAGGGGAAGAAGAAGAAGAACGAGGAGGTTGTTAAGATCCAATGAAGAAGAAAACTATGGACCAGTGAAAAAGATATAAAAAAAATCAAAATAACTTTAAATGTCACTGACCACTCCATGTCACCCAATAAATGACACCTCACTCAGTTGCACATCTGGACACGTTGCGGTTAAGAATTTTGACGGAGTTACTGAAAAGGACCAAATTGAACATTAAATTCGTTCTTTGGGACCAAATTGAACACAAAATCAACACAAGAACCAAAACGAATTTTTCCAACCAAAATTGGGACCAAAAAGAGCTTTTAACTATAAAATAATGATACATAAGTTATTTTAAAAAATTGTTAAAAAAGTTAAAATATTATTATCTTAATAAAGATAGAATAATTAATAACATATTTTTAATTTTAAAAAATGCATGACGTAGTTAAATCTTTACATCTAATTCCAATAATTGATCTAAATGATAATAAATTTAAGTTTAACCTAATTTTATAAAATCAATTTATTAAGTTTATCTGTAATTGATTTGAGATTTTTAAAATCCACTATGTCATTCCAAATGAGCAATTGCAAAAGATGAGATAAAAATGCCTCTAGATCATTGTAGGGGTATGTTATTGGTCAAGTATTCTACTTACAAATAGTATTGAACAAAATTAACTAAACCTCCAATTAACTATACTACATTATACCAAAAATACTCAATTGGTTAGACTAAAAATTTAACAATACTATTTTATAGTTTAGTTTTAAATAATCGAACGTCTAAAGTTGTAGTACAATTAATTACTCAATAACTTAAAACTATATCGCTTTATACTTTCTACTATTTCAAAAGTCTATAAATTGCAATTTAGTTTGGTTGTCGCCTCAACCAAACTTTGGTTACAGGTGACTCGGCTGAATTAGACCAATTTTTTATTGGAACCAACTTAACCGAATTCGATCGATATTTGGTTCGGAGTCGACTTTATCGAATTCAATCCATTTTTGGTTATAGTCAACTCAACTGATTTTTGGCCAAAACCGATTTGGCAAAACTTTGTAGGGAAAAACATGATTATTTTTTGTCATGACCGACATTGCCAAATTCAATGACTGACTCAGTGGAATTTGATTGACTTTTGATCAAAACTGACTTGATCGAGTTTCAACTATGGTAGTCTCGATCGATTTTCGACAGGGATCGACTCTACCGAATTTGGCCAAATTTTTATCGGGACTGACTCTACCAAGTTTTGGCTATGGTCGTCCCAAAAATTTTTGCTAGATTTTCAACCAAGATTGGCTTGCCAAATTTCAATCGGAATCGACTTAACCGAGTTTCAACCATTACTATCTCGACCGATTTTCGATAGTGGTTGTTCAGGTTGAATTCGATTGATTTTTAGTAAGGATCGACTAATTCAAACTCAGTTGAATTTTTGTCAAGACAGACTCAACTTAGTTCTGAATTTTTATCAAACTCACCTCGATAAATTCAGTTAAATTTTGGCCTGAGCCTACCTCAACATTTTGGTAGAGCTCGTCTTAAACTTTGGTCCAACTTGATTGTCTCGACCTTTGCCCTGACATGATCAACGTGAATCATCGCAACATATGGCTCAATCCAGCCAGTTTAGAATTTAGATCCTAGTTACCCTGTCACGAATTTAGGTCCTAGTTTCTCCTTCGAGTCTTTAATTCTATAATATTTGTCTCGACATTATATCTAATTTAATTCATCTTAAACTTTAACTTGATCCATCTTAAATTTAGATTAAGTTGATCTCATTTAGTCTAATCAAACTTATATCGATTTTTGCCATATTTCAACATGTTTCAAAATTATATTATGTTTCAAAATAAAATAAAATAAAATAAAATGTAATTTAATTAATAAACAATTCAATTGAATTTGTCTCAACTAATTTAAATTCAATTCATCATACAAACAACTTTTTATTCAGTACAAGTTTTAATTTTACAATTCAACTCAGTTTATTTTGTTCATAAATGCCTACAAACATGCAAGAAAGGTCAAGTATTGCTTTTCGTTTATAAAATAAATCAAGTTTAGTTTTCTTCTCCCATACAAGTCCTTAAAGAAAACAAATATTCAAACAAGATTTGTACCCTTTATTTTATTTTAACTGTTCCCAATAAAATAGACTGAGATTGATGGGCTTGGATTCTCTGTTTTTGTGGAAGACAATTTCTCCAGGTGTTATTAAATCCATAAAATATCATAATAAAGTTTTCTTATGTATTATTGAAAAAGAACTAAACCTGTGTAACTCACATTAGTAAAATCCAACTAAAGAGTTTATTTCTTTTAACAAAAGTTGTTTTGTAAGTCTAATATTGGGTCAGAAGCCAACCCATCATTTTATATTGTTGTGAAGTTTTGTAACAATAAAAACTTACTACTGATTTTTGTTATCTTTTGTTTTTTTTGTTTTTAATTTCAGTCATCTTCTCTTTCTTTGATGGGGCTGTTACTATTATACTGTGTAAAGACAAATGTGATCACCAAGAAAGTAAAAGCGGTTTTGACCAAGTGCTGCGTGCTGTTTGCAAACCTTAATTAATCAAAAGAAAAACACAACCAAACCCTTAAAACATTAATTTATCAAACCATGATGTCAAAAGTTAAACAAAAGATGATTCCTAGGAAATTGAACATATTTTGAGTTCTTTAGAACTCGTAAGATAAAAACACAAAACACATTATACCTCATGGCGGTTCTAATTTGAGTGGAACAAAAGGCTACAAAAGCTAAAGGTGACCCAAAACTGAAGTTGTTGATGCCATTTTTCTTTTCATATTTAATTCTCATATACTTTGGAGTTAAGTACTGAAACAGTTTATCTTGATGGAGACCCCTATTGACCCTGCTTTTTCTTTCTTGTTGAGAAAAAATACTATTGCCTTTGAATTTTAAGAGTTAAAGAAATATTAAATATTTGTTTGTGTTTACAAATTTATTTATAATATGTTAGTGAAAATATGAAATTTGTGTCTCAAAAATTAAACTGAAATTGAAATGAAATTCTCAACTAAATAAAGAAGTTGTAATTTATAGAATCAAATTATTCAATTTTTAGAACTATAAAAGATTAATCAGCGCCCAATTAATAATTTATTGGTTGTGTATTTAAAATGGAGTGCATATTTGTTCACCTAACAGCTTCTGGGAAAAAGTTATTCAGTCAGAAAAATATAAAATATTAAAATAAATTTGATGATTTCAGTAAAGAAATTGTACAAATAGTTAGAGATTAAACTAATATGATTTTAGAATTTAGTTTAATCAGCGTATAAGCAATCAAAGAATCTTGTAAAATATGTGAGCTTATTTTAAAAGTTTTACCAATGATTTTAAATGGATCATGGATGTAAACTCTTTAAGGTACATGTAAAAAAAAAAAATTCCACCAATAATTTTGAAAATACATCTAACGTACTGTAATTTGGAAAGAGCACTGCAAGTTTTTACTTAAATATGGAATGATTTTCTTTTAAAACAGTAAGGAAGTATCATATAAGAAAAAGTAAAAAAAAAAATGTTTTTTTTAAAGAAGCATGGTTAGACAAGTGGGAAACGGTTAAAAAAATCACATGTGATTTTGGCAGATACTTGGAGGCTTTGATTGCAACAAGATACACTAAGATGAGATGCATTGGTGGCGCGTGAAATGAACGGTGTGCGGTGCCAGCCAGCTGGAGCGTCACGCAAACAGTGAGCTTACAACAACACGTTTCCAAACATCACACGCGTTCCACGTGCCTATTTTAGAAGTGACCTCTCCACGTGTCTCGATCTAGGTCATTCATCTTTGGGTTTGAAGGTGATAAGTCGTGTGGTCCCACTCATGAAAGGCACGTGAAGGGGATCGGACCTGAGTGGATGAAGCACGTGAAGTGCATTTAAACCTCTCTGAATTGAATAATAAGAAAGAAAGAGAAAGAAAGGGAATATTGGTAACACAAGAGTGGCGTGTGCATTAAAGTTACGTTACGTGCCTTCCCACTTCGCAATGCAAACCGCCGCTTCATCCAATAATACCCTCCCTCATCATCCTCTTCTCTCCAACACTTTCTAAATATTAACAGCTAAAATTGTATTGTTCTTGTATTTTCCATTTCTTGTGATGTCATTTATAATGATTTCTTTCTTGAAATATTTCATAAATAATTTCTTTGGTCTCTCACTGTTTTTTATTACCTACAGAATTTTTTTAAATCATATTTTTTATTTTAAAAAAATTTTGATTGTAAATTTGTTTAATTTATTTTTACTTTAAATAAACCATTTCTAATATACTAATTTTCATTGAAATCTCTAGAATAAAAGAACTTACTAGATTTAATTATTTTCAAGTAAAAAAATCTCACTAAAAATACTCTATTGTGTTAATATTATTACCTTAAACTAAAAATACATATTTACATTTTAATAGCTATTAAAGTAAATTATTTTTTTCTTTATTGTCTCAGATTTTTTTTCTCAATTTATTTGAATATATATATATATATATATATATATATATTAATGCGTAATGCTAAAAAACTATTTTTATAAATGTTTTAAAAGATAAAACATCAAGAAGTACCATCATAATTTTATTTTAATTATAATTGTCACTATCTCATAATAATTATAGTTTAAAAACAAAATTAAATGTATTACTTTTTAAAGTGTAGAGAAAGAGTTAATTTTAAAATAAATTATGAATAAAAAAATACAGTTCGTCTGAAAAAGGATGGAAGAACTATTACTTTCACGCAATAAAAAAAATTATCACTACTATCATATATTCACGTTGAATGACAATATATTGTTTTATTTTAATTAAAAAATATTATCTGACTTTTTTAATTTATAATAATGAATTTCAAATTTATTTTTAATTAATTATTTTTGAAAATAATATTCAAATTAAAAGTAAATATATTTTTGGAATAATAACATTACACAGGATTGAGTTTGTTAGATTTACTTTAATAAAAGGATACAAAAATGGATCCAATAGTGAGACAAGTTTCCAATACAACTAGCCCATTAAGCCCAATAGGTACAGGCTTCAATTAAAAGTCTTCTACCTAATTGGCCCGTTCCAAATGGGAGTTACTCCCTGTACCTCCTCAGTTCCAACCCCCACCCCCCAATTTTTTTGGACTTTTTTTTAAATACAAAATTAATCTTTATGTTTTTTTTTATTTTTATCGTTTTAGTCCTATTTAACCTACCCTACAATAACCCCCCTCTTTTACAGTCTCAAAACACACAGACAGATTCCTCTTCGTATTCCCACCCCCACCCCACCAAAGCTTTGAAACCTCCTCCTCCAAACGCTCTGCAACTCTCACTCTCCAATTCCTCTCTGTTTGTGCGGCTGTTGTGTGGTGCGGTTGTGGTTGCTGCGCAGAGGGTGCTGGTGTGGTGGGAGAATTCGTGGAAAAAAAGCGTAAAGATGAAAACATGAAGATAAAAAAAAAAGGAATAAATAGGTTATGTGGGGGTGGGGGTTGGAATTGGGGAGGTGCACGGAGTAACTCCCGTTCCAAATTTGAAATTTTAAACATGTAAAAGGAAATCCAATACAAGATAGTTTAGCAAGGCATTTTTACGGTTTTACAATTTTGTTTTTTCAAAATATTTGAGATAGGAAAAAAAAATATTATGTCTCAAAACACACAGGAGGGATAAATGGTTTTGAAAGTGTTAATGCCCTCTGATATTTTAAGCTCTTCCATTTCTGATAATGCCCTGTGCAACTCATCAAGCTCACTCTACTCTCCTCCATTTTTACTTCACCATAACTCACAATTGAACTGTTCAATTGGTGATCAGAAAATCCCTAAGTCATCCTGAAATTGAGAACTCCTGTCATCACCGATCAGTTTCTGTTCTACTCCGCTAAGTCACTTTTTCCCTAAATCCATTCTCACGTTTTCTTTTTCTTGGTCCTGCATCCTCCCTTTTCACTTTCAATATCTAACCAACCCATTTTGATCAGAAGATTCCTAGACCATCCAAGCTTCAGGAGCAACACTTTTATCGGATCAATTTTTTGTTTTCATATGGTAAGTGTTCCTTTCCCTCTCCTATCCAAATTAGGGTAGTGATTATGCAATGGTCCTATTGCATGTGAGTGATTTAGGTTTTTCCCCAATGTTTAGCTCAAATATTGTTCTAAAAACAAATTTACATCTCCAATTGGGGATTTATAGGTGTTGTCAACTTCCTAGGGTGCAAGGTGCCTATCAAGATAATCTTGTGAGCTGTGAATTTGCAAGGTAAGGGAAGCTTAGGTCCTTATTTGCTTATAAAACTGATGGTGTATGAATTGGGGTTCCTGTTTTGGGTTGTGGAACGATGTATGTGAGTGTGGTGTGATGAGACATGTACTGTTGAACTTTGCTTGAATTTGGATGAAGGGTATGTAAAACAGTTTTGATGATTGTATTGATGTTTGAATTGGAAATTTATGATTTTGCTCATCTGTACCTGTGTTGATTTTGAACTGTCATGATCTATGTAATGGGCTGTTTAAGGACCGGTAGTGATTCGCTGAAATGTTTATATTAGATGTGTATATTGGGAAATCAAGTTAGATAGATTAACAGGAGATAGTCAAGTACATTGTTAGAGTTTCTAGGACCTATGAAGGAAGTGAGGTAGTCCAAATTTGAATCAGGAGCTCCGGTGTGTGTTAGCCAACTTAGATATCATAAACAAGTCAGTTCTGATATGTTAGAGGAGTCTACACGGTTAAAACTAGTTTCAAATAGGTAAATTTAGAAATTTGTCTTAGATTGAAGAAATTGAAGATTTAGAACATAAATCTACACTAAATCATTAGATAATGTAGTTAGAAAGTGTGGGAATTGATTAGGCAAGTTTAATTAATCGTATAGATCAATATAAGAGTGTTAAAAACTCATCAAAGTGTCTCAGATGCACCAAAATCAGAAAAATAAGGTTGCTGTCAAATACTGATAATAATCGATTATTCTAAGTTCTGACTAGAATAATCGATTATTACATATAATAATCGATTATTGTCGTCGGAAAATCATTCAGAACAGTTTTTGGTGGTTTTCAGGGTTCCAGATATCATTTTTGGACGTTCTTTAGTTCTTCTTGGGGGTTTTTTGACCCTTATAGAACTGTTGGTGATGGTTTCAAAGTCATTTTCCTTGTCTAAGTATGAGTTCACTGGGTTTTGTGTTGTTTAGTGGTCCTTTTAGAACTATTATTGTCTGGTAGTGTATATGGAATGATTTCATACAATTTTTGATGACTTGTTGGGTTGTTTATGGTCTTTTAAAGTGTAATTAATATTATATATATGTTGTATGCAATGTAAAAGTGAAAAGTATGGTTATTGCACGTAATTCCATGATCCTTAAGGGAGGTTACATGGTGGTCCCCTGTAGTTTGTTGTGATTGACCGTATGAATGACCGGAGTGTCCTTATGGGGTTTATCCTAACATTCTAATGACCATCCATGCTCAAGTAAAGAGTGATGAGTCATGTGGTGAGAATAGCAGGATGTCTTAGTCTTAGGTGCTTCTAGTATGACCCAAGGTGAGTGATAACAGACTTACAATTATGTGTGTGGTAAGGGTGAAACCCATGACAATGACTTTGCAAAGTAGTAGAGGCCACCACAAGTGCACAAACCCCTGGAACTTGACATTTCATAGTAGTCCGGATGGTCAAATCACGTGGTCGGTAATTGGTGTCAACAAAATGTGTTCGGTCTTAGTCTGTATTGTGTTATGGTCTTGATATGCTGTGTGTGTGTGATTGTATAACATGATAGTTAGTTCCATTTAATGTATAATCTGATAGAATGTTTATTTGCTTGCTTGTGTGCATACTCTTAAGTATATGTTAGTTTGAATTTAGACTTATATTGCATGCTTTTCAACCTAGCTTACCCTTGCATTATGTGTGTTGTATGTGTTTGCCTTCCCCCTTGCGATGATTATCCAATCTTTTGGATGTGAGCAGTAGCTGATGATGTGCCCTTGGGCAAGTACTGGAGAATGAAGAAGGTGAACCGCTTAGTGCTTAGGATCATTCTTAGTTGACTTATCTATTTTGAAATACAGCATTTGTAAATAAAATTTTAAATTTATGGTCAATTTTGGATGATTGTAAACTTATAACTTTATTTTTATTCTTAAACTGTTCTATCATATTATAATGCTTAATCATTCGAAAAATTTAATATAATTTTTGGATGTTATAAAATTAGTTAATTTCTAAATTAAAATTTAAAAAACTTAATATTTATACAGTAAAACTTGAATAAAGTATTTTATTTAAAAATTAATTTTAATTCTTTCCTTGGACCAGTCAAAGTTCTATAAAGAAAGAATGCCGACAAAAAAGTAGTAGGGATAACTGAGAAGATGAACCTCCATGCGAACAATAACAAGGATGAATTTTTATTCGCGAAACATGAGGTTTAGTTTCTGGGAGATGTGACTACCAAAGACGATGATGCAAATTAAATGGAAGTCACGGAGATTATCAAATTAAATCACTTTTATCATGTATATCGTAATTTATACCAAGTCTATATTACTTTAGTGTATTCACAAAATTTTAATACTTTATATTACTTTAATATATTAAAAAATATTAATTATAACATCATGGCAGTGTCAGCATAATATCATCATGTATATATTTCTTCAAAAATATAAAGGAGTTACTACTACAAATTATAAGAATTTATTTTCTAACATAAAAAAAAACGTGACTTTTATTTCTAATAACACATTTATATTGCGCAATTTTATCTAAAGGTTGCCATAAAAAAACCGTGAATTACTTTACTTGGTAAAACACACTATTTATTTTGTGACCATATATTAATATATTTAAGAAACTTTCGTAATCTTGTGATGATTATAATACATTTCTGGATTAGTACATAAAATGTTACGGTCAACAGAAGCTATAGTTACATAATACTGGTTCATTTTTTTGTTATTTAAACTATTATTTTATATGATTTTGAAATTGAATTTTTACTTTACAATTAAGTCTCAAATACTTGCTTATGCTAATAAAATACTACTTTATGAACCATTTTATTTTATTCTATACAGTTTTCATATTTAATATTTGTAACTGTTTTTTCTTTGACACCCAAGACTATTTGCTAACTCCATATTTTGTTGATGCAGATATTATATACTACTTATGTGATGCATAATAACATCATGTTGAAGTCATAACGATAATGTTATTATATTATTATTTTTGTTGAACAAGAGTGAAAAATAATAAAACAATTAAAAAATATATGTTTAGGATTGGGACATATATGTATCTTTTTTAAGTAAAACACACACACACACACATATATATATATATATATATATATATATATATATATATATATATATATATATATATATATATATATATATATATATATATATATATATATATAAAATCTCAAAATAGATTTTGACAATTAATTTAGTATATGTTGTTGTCAATATTTTTCAGTTAAGAATGGGGCAAATTGTTTGGTTTAAAACAAAACTCAAAAAATCAAACATCCAATCAAATATCAAATTTGTTTATTCATGGGACTATAAGACCGAAAGTAAATTTAATATTAAATTAAATTAATTAATTATATTTCGCTTTACATTGTATTTCAACTTGTGAATTGCTTTTTTTTTTTGAAAAATATTTGCAATGAATATGATGAGAAAGGTCACGAGTTTCCTTAAAAGAATTTAAGCAGGACATAAAGTTTAATGAAACCTGTTATCTTAAATAATTATGATATTATTTTACACAAATTTGCAAACCTCTCAATATATATTTATTTTTCACGAATATTCTGACATTACATTCAACATTTTCCACACACAGGAAAACTAAGCCCTAGAATTTATTACATGTTTGAGTATAATTATTCTCATCACTAATATGCATATTTATTTGAATTGTTATTATATTTGATATTTTATTAGTTTAGAAATGATAGATAATTTAGTGGTATTTCATTATTAACAAGTATGTGTGGGTGAATAACTAGTATATAATTTGAAGGGTTTCCATCAGGTAGTTGTTTGATGAAAGAAGATTTGATGTTTTGAGAAAGACGTATGAAGACACAATTCTTCAACATTTCAATAATTGACAACACAATTCTAAATGAACCCTACTTTTAAGAAGTTACTTTGATATGTTCCAATAATATTTTAGAATTGAACAATATATATATATATATATATATATATATATATATATATATATATATATATATATATATATATATATTATGTTAAAGATCACAAAACTAAGAAGTACTTACAAGAAAGTAGAATATAAGATAAGAAAAAAAAAATAAGAAAGTAAATAATAGTGTCTATATTTATTATGATGAGGACTTGACCTAAATAATTAGACACACTCAATATCATTAAGGAAAGACATGATAAACATTACGAAAAAGGAGTCACTATTCACTTTCGTGCATCATCCTAATGTTAACATGAAGGTCTCCTAAATCAAATATTATGTAAGGTATCAACTAAAGATTCCCTAAAAGAAGGTCTCAAGTTCAAAGTTAAAAATAAGGAAAACAAGTCTCTAATATTTATATTAATAATAGTACAAAGAAAAGAAATAAACAAGATAGTAAAAAATGAACTTGACCACCTTACCACATGCCAACACTCTTAGGGAGAAAGCAACGTGAAGAGTTATTTTAATATAAACTTTTTAAAAGTGTGTAAACTAAGTTGGGTTTAATTAAGCTTTTATTATATTACAAGTTTAAATATTTTTAATTAAGATTCTACTATATTTTTTAATCTCTTGAGTGTTAATTTTTTTATATTTTTCGATTAAATTTTTATCATTTAATTTTTTTCTTTGAGGACGTTGTTATTTTTGTCCTTTTCTCTCATCTTATTTTTTTATTATATTTAAAAAAATTATAGTTTAGTATAACTAATATAAAATAATTTGTGTTTAATATAAAATCGCAACTGACTTTTATTATTTTCACTAAAAATGTATCGTACAAGAGATACCATACGTATGAATTAAGGTAACAATAATAGTTCTTTAGTTAATGTAGGTGTTGATATGAAAAGCATAATAGAACATGACAATCTTATCATCCAACATAATAATTTCAATTAAAGTAATAAAAGTCATTTATTATTTTACATTATTTATATTGCCACTTTATATTAATCAAACAATATCATATTTTCTAATACTTTAATATATGAGGTTTTTTTTTAAGGGGGAGGTAAAGAGAGATTAGGTATGAATGTATTGTGAATAAGCTTATATAAGATATCATGAAATTACTTCCAACCAACAACATTGAGTTTTTTTTTTTTTTTTATATATAATTATCATCTTTTTCATTTTTATCCAATGTGTAACTTTCAACTCACCTTAAATTCTTAACAATATCTCTCAAGTGTGTCTCTCCATATTGGGATACCTCCCTCTCAAGGGAGTATCTAATGGTAACCATTTCTCTGTATCTACAACGGGACACACTTTCTTAAAATGAAAAACTTTTGATACAACCCTTAAACTTAAGGTCTTTCATCTACTTTAGGAACAAATTTATATAAGAAACCATGATACAACTTTCAAACCAAAAACCTTGAGGCAATAGGTTTATAGATCTTTCTACTTATACAATTGTAATCTTTCTCATTTTTATCAAATATGTGACTTCCAACTCACTTTAAACTCTTAACAATAAGTGAGAACTAAGCTTGGAGCTTACTTTTTATGTTATAAAATAAGCCAAATGTTTCCTTAGGAATACATCCTAAAATCTTTTCATTTTCATTCCTTTTATGCTTTATTGCTTGAGAGAAGAATTAAGAGAGAAGATCACTATAAGAAAAAAAGTGTGTTCCAAGTTTGAAAAAAATAATTTTTTTCTTAGAACAAACCTCTATAATAAATGTAGTATATAGTACCATGAAGTCATTCTATCAACAACAAAAATTCTCTTAAATAAATCTTGATTTATTTTATCTTAACTTAATAAAAAACTATTTTGTTTTTCTGTTATCCTAAAAACCACAAAGGACCTATGTACACACACTTCTCACTACTCCGAGCTCTGCCATGAGCTTCCAAGATTGGACATTATATAATGTACCAAAACCTTGATTATGTTGCTTCCTGATGATGTTGATACAAATGACTTTTGAAGTTCTACAACCACAAGGCTTCAAAATAATTCTACAGATCAAGAATGGAGGTAATTTATTGGCTTCAGCGTTCAATCTTTCCTTTTCCACAACAATGCTCCTTGCATGGTTCAAATAGTCTTTTTGGTTGACCCTTACAATTTTCTTTAAGTTGATCTGTGTTAAGCTTTTTGTTTCAAGTGTGCACCAACTTAACAGTGTCTTAATTAGGTCGTTTTAAAAAGAGTTATTAACAACTTTAATAATTTGTCATGTATTATTATCAATGTCATGTTACGGGACAATACTATGTATTAATATTAGTACTAAATATTATTGTCTTAATTTCAATTTAATCTCAATGTTTCTGGAATTCAATTTTGCCGCAACATTTTTTAAAATAGAACAATATTATCATTCTCAATCAAATTTATTATTTGTATAAATGTTATACTGATATTTTTTTTATTAAAATTAATTTTTTATTGTATTATATTATTATGTATATTTTTAACCAATTTTTAATCATGTTTTTGTAATAAATCTTAATTTAAATATTAGTATAACATTTATGTAAATAATAAATTTGATCTTAATTAAAAGATCATCAATTTATTATTTGTATGAATGTTACTGATTAATTTATTTTTATAAAAAAATATGAATTAAATATATATTAATTTTAAATATTTTTTTAGAAACATTTATAATTAATTAGTTTTAATCTCATAGAAAATATGATTAATAATATATATAATATGTTAAAAAGTCATTTTTAATAAAATATCACTACAACATTTAAATAAATAATAAATTCGATCAATTTAGAGATAAACAATATTGTTTTATTTTGAAAAAATTTAAAACTAAATTAATAAAATATATCAAAATTAAATTGAAATTAAGACAATAATATTTAATAGAATGTGACCTTGTACTGCAACAAAATTTTTAATTTTTTTTTTTTTGAAAAACAATAAAAATTAAAAAGGCAATTATATCAACTTAAATAATTAAGATTTTCTTCTTTTATTTTTTAAGAAATTCAATCCCGATTAAAAGTATCCAGTCGGCCAAACAATTCCAGCCCCTCATTAAATAGGGAAGACTATTTTACGCATTGATGGTAGTTGTACGGTGGTTTTGCATTTTCTCAACTTAATTCATCCTACCCGTACCAGCTTATCATTATTTTTCTTTTCTTTTTTTGTCTCATATTATTCAAAGACCTTCTCATTACAACTCACATAACCACTCTTAGATACTTTTCTATGTAATACTACCATACACCATTTTCTTTTACTTATTACATTCATACACACACTCCTTTCTATATATTTTACACTTTTTCAATATCTTTTTTATATTTTCTTATTATACCGTCAAATTCGTAAACTTTTTTTTTTCAAGGCTTCTTTTGTACATTTCGATAAGCTAAATTAAAAATTGTATTATTTTGAAACTTTTTTTTTTCAAACAATAACGAGATAATTTTATAACGATATAAAATTATGGTATAATTTTTTTAATTATTATTTGTTATTGTTATTTGATGTTTGTGTTATTATAATTTTTTATATATTTAAAATTGGAAAAAATAAAATGTGTATATTTTTTACATTAAATTCTTGATACTGTAATACTTTTTGTTGTAATTTTAATTTAATTATGAAAAAAATATTTAATTAATATATAAAATAGTAAAGAGACATATATAAATATAATTATTGTAGGATAATGAAGATGAGAAAGAGATAGAAATTTGACATCCATCAGAAAAGAGACGAGAATTAAGATAAATTTTACTTAGAATAAAAATAAAACTTGTCCTTGTTACCCTTAATCAAAATTAATGTCTTACTCTTAATGTAAGATTCTATTATAATAACATAAAACTGTAACATCCCAAAAATATATATATACATCTATATATTATATGGAATGCATAATAAAGTAAAGTAGTTAGGAGAAATTATCAGATGAAGTATTTATTATAATACAGTCATCCAAAAGAGAGGGAAAATTTAAAAGCTTTACATATAGCTATAAAGTCTTTAAAAGGAAGAAAAGGAAAGAAACTAAGTTAGATACATAAGGGATCTTATCTAGTCTAAACTACTCTGCAGTGTTTGGAGCCTCAACATCATCAGCTCCATCTAATATCTGCTCCAGAGGGGCCTCTCCTACCTTTGCTCACATCCAATTTGGATGATCATTGCAAGAGAAATCAAACACATACAAAACATGCAGCAAACAAAGCAAGGGTAAGCTAGATATCTAAAATATTACAAGTAAACAAAATTAAACTAGCATACAAGGTCAAGCAAACAATATTATATAGAACAATTTTACTAAGTTATAAATTGGAGTTTTATTAAGTGGTGTTAAACTTAGACTCGTCCGGACCTGTAATGAATATCGAGCTATGGTGGGTTATGCACTTGTGGTGGCCTCTACTGCTTTGCAAAGCCATTGCCAATGGGTTTCACCCTACCACACACAAGGTTAGTCCGTTATCACTCACCTTGGCCCATATATAATGGAGACAACCAAGACTAGGACCCCCTACTGCTCTTCACCACATGAACTAATCTTCTCTAAGTGAGATTGAATAGTCATTAGAGCTTTAAGGGCAACCCCCAAGACTGAGCTACCTATATTCATTCCAGTACTTAACATGATATCACTCATCTTGACCCATATAAAATGGAGACACCCAAGATTGAACTTCCTATATCCATTCTCATAACTTAATTTGATCTCACCTAGAGATGTACTTAAATCACATTTCATTCCACACTAACTTTACTTACTTTCATACTTTTGATTTCATACCATGAATGTTTTATATTAATTTAGTTTCTTACAGAATTAAGCATGAATCAATCTCATAATACTAGAAGTAATCATACAAGACAAACAAGAAAAGATACCTAGATCATCACACAAGAAAGGAAGAGAACACAAGAATTACATATTTTCAGAAAAACATCACTTATTAATACAAATATCCTTATAATTTTAAATTACCAATACTTAGGTAATTCAAATGGCTTGGAAACTCTCACCAATGGCTCCGGAAGGGTCAAAAACCCCCAGAACGACATAAAGAACGTCCAAAACGGACATCCGGAACCCCCAAACTATCAAAAATAAAAGCAGCAGCCGAAAATGGCGCCCCAGCGCCCTTTAGGGGCGCCCGGGCGTGACAATTAAGCTGAAACAGCGAGTTGAAGGGCGCCCAGGCGTGGATTCTGTAGGTTTTCTGCAGATTTTGCAGAACTCACCCACTCTCATTTCGTTTTAGGCCTTTTGGTGAACTTTGGACACTCCTAACTCAAAATACAAGTTGAATCTAACTTGTTTGAAGTCTCACACATGATTTTAACACTAAACTCTAATAGATATGAAAGGATTTAAGATCAAAAACTCCATATATATTCACTTAGGGGCTCAAATTGGATCATACTGTTTAGAAACCATTTCAAACTGTTTTGATGCCTCTTATAAGTCATAGTTGACCTATCTAAGTGTTTCTTATATCCTAAACCAGTGTCTAACCTATAGTTCTCAGTTTCACTACCCAAGTTCCATCAATTTGGTCTAAATTCTAAAATAGTCTAATATGTTTGTCCAGCAATCTGTCTTAAGCTCTTTTGGTGCTGCCTACAAGTTTTAACTAACCTATTTGAGCTACCTTAATGGTTCAAATTAAGTCTAGACCACTAACTCAAAAACTCACTACTTAAGTTCCATAATTTGACTCAAACAATGCAATTTACTTAGTCACTTTCCCACAATCTACAGAAACTGAATTACTACTCTTAAGCAATTGAATTCGCAGCATATATACATTCACCAACCTTCAACACTAATAATTCTTCATATCACTTGGTTCACAGAATATAAACACACATTAAGCTTAAGTATTTTCGGCTTCATGCAACAATCACACAACAACATACACGGTTTTCATACATGCATTCAAATCAAAATCACTCTTCATAATATTAATACAATTACAGTAAATTCTACAATACTAAACAAACAATTCCAGCTTCCCTTACCTCTGTTCAAACAATCAAGCCCACAGGAGGCTCTTATTGCGCAATCGTGCTCCAAAGAAAACTAGAACACCTATAAATCATAATTTGGAAATTGGAAACAGATTTCAATACCTAAATGAAGCTAAAATTTGGGGAAAACATTATGAACTACATGTAGCAAGCTTTGTTGCATGATCATAGCTCGGAAACAAGGAGAGGAAAGGGGATAACACTTACTACGTGAAAAATGGAAAATTGATCGGCTGAATTTGTTGTCCTTGGTCTCAAGATCCTTTAGATGTGGTTTGATTGTAAAAGAAATTATTTAGGAGTGAAAAAACTTAGAGAGAAGGGAGAGGGTTTGATGAACAGAGCTCTTAGAGATATAAGCTTTCAAGCAAATAGACCAAGAGTGTTTTTAGAAAGCTTTTAATTTTATGCTTTTGATATACATTTCATTTTAAAATAGGATTTCAGCATCTCAATACCCTTACAAGTCCTAATTCCTTATTTATGGGTTATTACAAAAACTATTAAAATAAAATATTTTATTATAAATATCTAAAAATTAACTTATCTAATATATATCTTATATTCGTATACTCATTTAAAATATTAGACTATAATAATATAAGATATATACACCTTAAGCATTTAAAATATGATTCTATTATGCTAACATGATTTATTTACTGTCTTACTAAGACTTAGAATGATTATGGTAAAAAAAAAATACAAACACAAAAACAAACCAAAGAAGAGACATAAACGAATATACAAAAGATAAATCGTATATTAAAAAAACATGTTGTATCAATATATAATATATTCCAACTAATCACATAGATATAAACTATATAATTAATTACTACAAAAATGACTTTTAATGTTTGTTATTTTCGACCTTTAACGTTGGTCAAAATACCGATGTCATAGTGGGAAATGTTGATCCATGTTGAAATTAGCCATTTTAAACGTTAATTAATGTAAAAAATAGTTATTTCGATTGACTTTGAAAAGTGCACTTTCTAACGTCCCTCCTCCTTTGTTTTCTTTAATAAATGATTCATTTTTCCAGTTTTACCAAACCTCTAAAAAAGAAAACTAGTAAATGTAGTACAATTTTGGGATTTTATATATCAGAACTCATTTTCAAATTTGTGTGAACTAATCAAAACTATAAACTAAAGTTATCACAAGTAAAAACTTAGAAAAAAAAACAATGGGAATGTGGCTAGCACAAATTGTATGCACCATCACCTATAGAATGAAGAAAGAGTTGTTGTTCTAGCAATCCTTAGTATATATGTTAGTAGTGATGTTACAATAGTAGTAGTAGTGAATGATGTTATATTGAGTAGTGTATACTCACTATTTACTTGTGATTTTTCGTTTTGATAGCCATAGATATTATTTTTGGTTGAAAGTTTTTATACCACTCATTAGAACCCCATTTTAGGAAAAAAAAAACCAAGAAGCCCTTTTTTTTGGGTCCGTATCAAGTTTAAAAAATATTTGGAAAGTCAATTGTTGCATATCTTTAAATGACCACAACTTTTAACTTGGTTGACAAATTTGACATTGTTATATATCAATTTGGGGCAGAAAGAAAGTTTCAAGGTTGTGGCAGCCTGCAAAACTAATATTCCTTCTAGATTTTCAAGAAAATGTTGTTTTCTATTTTTCGTCAATTTATTTTGTTTTTACTTCTTTTTATCAAACTTTGCAAAATTAAAGTTCAACAATACCAATATAAAAAAATGAAAGTTCATTTAAAACCCAAAACTAATCTTGAAGGTAGGTTCGCTATTGGAATAGAGTGTTATCGTCGGTGAGGGACAAAGCAAAACACGTTTGTGGTGGTCGTTGTGGTGGAGCTTCAATGGAACACCAAAATACAAAATGAATCCATTGAAACACACACAAAATGACAACCAAGGTAAGATCAAAGACACAAAATTGACATTTGTTTCTTCCTTACACTCGTGAACAAAGCAGTTTGTTTTCCTGAAAGTGATGGAGTTTGAACTCGTGTTTAGAATGTTAATGCTAAATGAAAAAGTGACATATTAAAGAAATATCCAAACAAAGGCAACATTAACACTTTTGTTGAGGGAATTACATAAAATTTACATTTGTTCTTTCTCGTGCTTGTGAACGAAATCCATGGTTCAAGCAGAAGAGAAACTGCAAAGAAATAGTGTGGTGACACTGTTTTCAGAAAATAATTACAATGTGTGTAATGTCAAAAAACTCCAAACTCGATGTCCTATATCTCTTTGACGTCTGAAACTAGGGCGTTCAACGTTATACGTGGGTACATTTTCATTTCGCGTCAAACATTTTCATGAAATTTACCTAATATAAAGTTGGAAATTCAGAATTTCGACATCCAATTACCAGATGAAGTCGAAAAGTATAAATTTTGACATTGAAATTGAACATCAATTTACAAAAATGTCACTGTCATTTTTAACATTGGTTTTTTTTTTTATTTGAACGTTGAGCACGAGACATGGAAAACTTGCTTTGCACTAATGATCAAAGACTCTTCTAAATTCAATTATCTGGATACATACATTGACATCGAATCGTAAGAGGTTTTAACACTTGTGATGGATACCCTCCACCCACAAGATCAGTCCTATACAGGCCACTAAAACTTCAAAATGTTATTTTCACTAGGATGTCGTGCCATTCTTAACCCCTCAACCATTATTCTTTATATGATTTGAATGATTAGTAGAATATTAGGTTAACCTCCAAATCTAGACTCTCACATCAATGCATACACTATGCAATAAATGGAACTTCCCCATGGACTTCCTTTCTCCAAAACAAACAAGACTTTACTTCATCTTTATTAACCATTATCTCATACAAAAATACATTAATCTACGCAAACCATAACTTCAAAAAAATTCATATTCATAACCACACAAACATCTATATTTATATATACATCAAACAAATCATTATGAAGTTTATAAAACATTTATAAAGTCACCTAACCACCGTCGAACGTCAGTTACTATCGCCTAACGCCACTCAGCAGAGGATTCCTGAGAATAGTAGCGTTCAATGCAACCTGAGTGGTACCCAACGCTAATTTAACTATCCAATGAGCCCAGTGGTTACCAAGTGAGAGGACCATTGGAGCTTTTCAAAATTTAATATGTCAAAACTCACCCAACGACCATTGACAACACCCAATAACAATCAAGTTATTTGGCTCTCTAACCTTGGAGTCGTCCAACAAGAACGTTCTCACACAATAATCACAAGTCAGTAAACCCTTTAACTTCAACGTCGCTCAAATGACTTAACAATCGTCCAAAGAATATGAATAATATAAAAGACCAAATCCTACGGATTTCATTCCATACCAACTAAACCAAACCAATCAAATGCTTCGTACAAATCCCAAAACATACCAACCAACTCAAATTATCACATACTATTTATCATTCGATCCACATTCAAACAAGCACATAATAGATACCTCATCGATCATATTACCTCTGCAAGTGAATGAGTCTCTCTGTTTTACTTACTACTTATACGGTGGAGAATAAATAACAAAGGATAATCTATTCTTACTATCAATAAGGGTTCTCTGCACAGTTTAGAGTAATTTCTCCTCACATATTTTCTTAGTAAAATAGGATTAGGTTATATTTTAAGACACCACGTTATAATCTCGATTATTGTTGACAATATGTAAAAAATAATTAATGGATGACCAACATGCTTTCAACCATCCTTTCAAAATTAAAAACTTAAAAAAGATGAAAAATTATATATGTATCATACTAAATAAATGAGCCATGTCTAAGTTAAAGTTAATTCTACAATTAATTAAAATAAATAAATTTGTAATTGTTGAGTTGAAATTATTTTTTATTCTTTAACTAAAACGATGGTCTTTTTAACCCCTGTAATCTGAAAAAAAAAAAAAGTGTTGGCGTTTATAACATTATCAAAATTAATAGTTACAAAGAAAAAAAATAGAAATAAAGTTTTTTTTTCAAAGTGTACATTCAAATTAATATGTACTCAACAGTTACGACTTGAAAAGACTCTATTTTATCTTAAACATATTTGTAAAGAGACAATTAATCCATTGTTTGTTACAATCTAATTCTATTTATTTATTTAATTCAATATATATATATATATATATATATATATATATATTGTATAGTATTATTGTCACGTCAGTCATGGACCGAGTGATCCACACACTTTAATCTATTACGGAAGGTTCGGTCAGTCGAATGATCGAACCACAAGCAAAATTAACAAATAATTAGATCGACACTAATAAAAAACTCAACTCAAAATCTATAAATACAAGTTTGACATTAAGATAGTTGGTTACTTTTATTATGTATTAATTATCATAGTACTCGAACAAATACTGACTTTAACATCATAGTATTTTCTGAAGATAACATATGGCACATCCAATCATACTGAACGAAAAAAGAGAAAACCAAATACTGAAACGTTAACTTAAGCTTAAAATTTGAAGATTGTTAAAAAAACTTAACTATATATATATATATATATATATATATATATATATATATATATATATATATATATATATATATCATTTGTCATGTCACATTGATAAATTTTCATCATATATTATTAATTGTATAATTTTTTAATTGTATAATATATAATTTTATAATTTTAAATTGTTAATTATAAGATTATAAAATTAAAAATAATAAAATAATATGTAAAATAGCTGCATCATCTCGTTTAAAAAGATTTAATTGTAAAATTTCAATTATAAAATAGAAATTTATTGAGTATTTAATAAAGGTTAAATATATGTTTTAGTCTTTGTATTTGTGGCCAATTCTCAAATAGGTTCTCATGTTTTTTTTGTCTCAATTACATCCTAATATTTGTTAATTTGAGGCAAAAAAAACCCTCTCCGTTAACTTGGCACTAACGCCGTTGGAACCATGCTGATCTGTAATGGACATTAATTATTTATTTTAAGTGACTCCCTTACGTGGAATTTTTATTAAAAAAAAATCATTTAAGTGACACGTTGCAACTGCCTTGGTCTCCTTCAGTCTGGGTAACCCTGCAACTACCTTCAATCTCAAAATCCTCTTTCACCTATATCAAACAAACACATAGACCAAATCGGAAATCCCGTGCCATTCAAGACAGTTCCCCAGAAAAACTTGCCTCATCCATCTTTGGCTTCGTTACCCATGGCCAATACCTGAAACAGAAACAATGAACCATTTCTCGGTCATCAACACAATCTCACTCTCATATACACAACATACTCATCGTTTTCCAATCCCAGTAAAAGAAACATCAATCAACAGAGCAACATTTAAAAAAAATGAGGAGAAGAGGACCCAATGCAAGTCGTGATCGAGGAAGAAGATAACCCCTATGGTGGCTTGTGGTGGCTTGTGGTGGCCGGCTTTGTTAACGGTGGAGGACATCGATGCGAAGTCCAGCGGCGAACCTCGCCGCGACCCGTGGCGCTGGTGGTGCCCTAGTTCGAGGCAACCAAGCTCGCTCAAAGCGGCGATTGACGGAGGAGGAAGAGAAGACCCGACGCTAGGACTAGTAACACTTTCGACGGTGGACGGTGGTGCGGGCAGCGTCTTCGGCGGAGATCGGTGGCGGCTGGTCTCACCAGTGAAAGGTAGCACGCGTCCCAGTGAGTTCGTCTTCCTCTCGCGTGAATAGAGAGAGAGGGCGAGGACACCACAACCGACGGTGGTTCCGGTGGAATGCGGTGTCGCCGACGACACCGAGGCTGGAGAAGGTGTGGCGCGACAGTTGGATGCGAGGGGGTGGCGACGGCGAGCAGTTCCGTCGTGGTGGCTTCAGGGGATGACCGGCGATTTGAGAGTGACGCCGGTGACGCTAGGGCTGGTCGGACGGTCATGGTGGCTGGCTGGATTGGAGGGCGGCGTGCGTGCAGTGGAGGTCAACCCTCCTCTAGGTTTTGTCGAGGGAGAGTCTCTCTTGAGGCTGAGAGAAATGGTAGAAGGAAAAGGATGAGGAGGACTTGGCAGAACCCCTGATTTCTGAAATTGGGTGGGATGCTTGGGCTGCCAGGTAAGGGAGTCACTTAAAATAAATAATTAATGTCCATTACACATCAGTACATTTACAACGGCCTCAGTGCCAAGTTAACGAAGAGGATTTTTTTGTCTCAAATTAACAAATATTAGGATACAATTGGGACAAAAAAAAAACATGAAAACCTATTTATTGACCACAAATACGAGGACTAAAATATATATTTAACCTTTAATAAATTATAAAAATTGACTAAAAACTGAACAAAAGAAGTTCTTTAATAGGTAGAACATAATTAAGTCATATAATAAAGATACATTTCAATGATGGAATTTGATGTAATTTATTTCCATTGACGAGGTCACCGTGTATATGAATTTGTGAATAAAATTTGTACCCGTTGTTGTGTCAGCTATGAAATGGCCCAAAGAAAATAGGCAAGATCTACTGTAGTTAGTAGACAATAACAGAGGTGTGCATTGGGAGTATAACCATAAAAAGGTGTTGCTGTTAAGTACATTAATCCAAGGAAAAAACATTTTCAATTCACAAAAAATGCCATGAAAAACTACAAAATATTAATTATTCCAATGTTCTAGGCATCACTAATTTATTATGATATAACAAAATATTAATTGCTCGCACAAGCAAACAGTATAGAAACCTTAAATCATCTCATAAAACAGGAAAGATTAGACTAAGAGGAGAAAATGTTAACGAATAAGAAAGCAAAATTAGCCATTAAATGTGATTTGGCAAAACAGTTACTACATATTGGCATTGTGTGCATGAATATAAGATTATGATGAAGGCAGAGGCTCTTACAGTGACACATTGGCCTTGTTTATGTTGATAACCTCATATCATTATCAATCACATAATCACCAAAGAAAAGTATCATTATCAATCGAACCATACTCCCACCCACCAAAACCAAAAGCCGAAACAGTCACCCGATTCTCGTGCCACACTCCTCCATGTGAAGCTGTGAGCAACCAAATAAGGCAGGGACGCATTCGTCACTGCACATCCACACACACTTTTATATGCTCCTCTCAATGCCCTGCCTCTTACGTTCTTTCCATACTTTCGATTTAATTACTTCATTTGAATTTCACACTTCGCTGTCAATATAGCTCGCAAGATGCTTGTTAAAATGTAAAAGTCAAAATGTTTTTATTTTTTTAACTTATCAATTCCTTTTTTTTTTTCAATCTTTTCCCTTCCAAACATTGTGTAGTATTATTATAACTTTAATTCTTTTTAGCAAGTTAAATTCATGGATGAATTCTTACTTCATTTTTTAAACTGTCAAGTCGCGTTAATTTCAATGTTCTTAGTGTGTCTTCGTCAAACCTTCAGCCGCGGGTCATGAATGAAAGAAGAAAAGGAAAAATAGAGATTAACGTAATTTGACCGATCGTAGATATTTTCAGCAACACTTGTCACATTACGCATACGGCAGAGATCGCGAAAGAGAAAAAGGAGAAGATATTGCTGTCTATACTTCTTATCCAGCTCATCTAAAAAAGACGCTTTAAAAGATAAAAAAATGCATGAGTACCATTTGAAATCGCTAGAAACATGAAATATTAAATGATTTTAAAATATCAGATATACAAAAAAAAAATTGTATTTTTTGAAAGCCTAACATTCTAAAAATTGATTATATGAAGTGTAAATAGAAATAAAAATGAAAAGTGGTTCAAAAAAGTTTGAAGGAAAGACTCCGCGCATAGTCATGTATGAAACATGGCATCCATAATTAATTGCATGCTGGGCCTTTACGTCGAAAGAGTAATCTGGTCCCTTAAAGTCTCAAAACCCTTAATGAATCAGCGAGGGTAATTACGTAATTTCCTCCTCCACCCCCTTTAGCGTCTCATCAACCTTATAAATCTCCGACACACCAGACCGAATGTCACTCTAACACACTGTGAATGGACCATCAACCCCCACCCTGCCCCGATGACGACCTAACCGCCGCCAACACCACCACCCCGAGGTCCGGCACGCGCCACCCCGTCTACCGCGGCGTCCGCAAGCGCCGCTGGGGAAAATGGGTCTCCGAAATTCGGGAGCCGCGCAAGAAGAACCGCATATGGTTGGGGTCTTTTCCGGTGCCAGAGATGGCGGCGCGAGCGTACGACGTCGCCGCGTACTGCCTCAAGGGTCGGAAGGCGCAGCTCAACTTTCCCGATGAGGTGGACTCCCTGCCGCTTCCTTCGTCCCGCACGGCCAGGGACATTCAGGCCGCCGCCGCCCAGGCGGCGCGCATGATGAAAGCGGATGGCAGTGACGTGAAAAGCAGCATTGCCGATGATGACGGAGACAGCGGCGGCGACGATTTTTGGGGCGAGATTGAGTTGCCGGAGCTGATGGACGGCGAGTGCTGCTGGGGTTGCCCCGGAGGATCCTCGTGGACTACCTCCGGCGACATCGCCGATTGGACGGAGGAGGAGCTTTCACCGCAGCAACCGTCGTTCCTGGCGTGTCTATGATCTGTATCTGTATTAATGGTGTTCAGTGTTTGGTATGTTTTTTATATATAAATATGTTACTATTAGTGTTACTACATCGTATATGCCAACTGTTCCTGTTGTCATAAATAATAATAATAATAATTATCACTAGTAGTAATATTTTCATTGAAACTTGTCTTTTCTTATCATTAACTGCTTTCCTGTGTTTGGATTTGTACATAATTGGTAAAAAGAAGAGCTCTGGGTTTTTCTTGAATGAGTTTTACGGAAAAGGTTAACTTGTTCAAGAGTCTTGCACTTTTTAATCGTTTGAGATTTCGAATGACAAAGCTAGAAAGAAAAAGAAAAACTCAACCCGCATTAATGTGAATACATGAACAATGTTTTATAAAATCGGTGTTAAAGCTTCTGAGTTTTTTCTATAATTTCCAATTTTCCATAGCAGAATGTCTTTAACCAAAATGAGTTATGACAAAGATGGATTAATTGGTTCATATTTTAAAATGTAATCACAAGAACATGTTTATAAATGATAACATAACCCTACATTTAACACCAGGTCGTATTCTTAGGTGGTGTATTTCATGCTTCGTTTCATTCATCCTTACGTTCTTTAATTAATTTTTCGTACACTACTTTCATAGTACTAATTCATTATAACAATGATTATTATTAAAGCAATGTGTATTTTTGGAAATCGTGATTATAAACTCCAAACCGCAATCTTAATTTTTGTGTTTTTTCCCAGCTTCTATCAAAATGTCGACATCAGGAGCAATGATTTATTTTAAAAGCACGCCCTAATTGTGCATAATGCCAATGGTGGTTGTTTATCGCAATAACAAGTGGTGCAACTAAGCCACGTACTATATATATACACTTCACCTCACATCACGCATTTATAAGAAAATTATCATTTTCACACATTTTTTTTATTAAAATTCCCATCTTATTTTGATAGTTTTATCTCTTTGTGATAAGACATTATAAAGAAGGTATTTGAAGTTTATGCTCTCTATTGTGTGTGTGATAATGAATAAATATAAATAAAATTATATGGAGTTCTCGTATATGTTTGATGTGGGAAATAATTGTGGCAAATTATACCGAGAAAACATTTAGTATTTTTTAAGTTCTTGAGGATGTTGTTTTTATAGTTATATCAACAAAACTCCTAGGTGGTTGAGTTCCAAGTAATGAATAACCCCAAACATAATAAATAAAGATAACCATTTATGATTTCATGCTAACTAGTGACATTGTACAAGTTATACCAATCTGAAAAAGAATATATAAAATATTAGGATTATATCAAATTCATATATCTCAAAATTGTATAAACACAAATCAGACCATAACATTATGATTGAAGTTTTGGAATATCTTCCCTGTTTTGAGCATACACTTATGATTTAAGCATTTGCATAAAAAAACAATATGTGGGACAAAATGAGGACCAAGACAGATGCTCTGGAACTTGGAAATATATGATCCGTGCTTCTTCTTGTTTTTTATTTTGTCGGAGTAAGCACGTATGACAAAATAATGTTTATAAACACTTTTTTTTTTTTACAGCAATTGAACAAAATGTCATAACTAAGAAAACATGACATTTTAGAAATGTTTGTGAAGCAGAATTGGATTCAATATCATGAGATATAGTCCAAGACATTCCAAAAATTATTCAATGACTCAATGAATGTATGACTGCTTTTTCAAACATAAACGAGATCATTTTACCAGTAACAGTTACAGTTAAGTTATCTACCTATAGCCTGCCTAAATTTAATCATTTTGTATATATATCAATAAAATAATATAGTTTTGAGAGTAAATTATTGTAATTACTCCAACTTTTTTGGGAGATTACGTAAACACTCTTTTAAGTTTTATTAAGAATAATGATATTTAGACAACATTTTTTTTACAACATTTGAACATTGATTACATGTCAATCTGTGATTGGTCAAAAATTACTCCACAATAATTTTTGACTAATCACATCATAATCAATGTTATAAAAAAATGTTGTCTAAATATTATTATCTTTTTTATTATTATACTTTTTACATTTATAAATTATTAAAGTCTAATATTTCAACGCATTGATTAGGAAAACTTAATTTCAATACTTTTTAAAAAGGAATAAAAGAAGTATAATAACTGAGATAATATTTTTTATATTTTCAAAATTAAAAATATATGTTTTATTATCTTAAAAATACACGTTTTATATTATTATTTTTACTGAATATGTTTTATCCTATCAAAAAATCTTTAAAACTAATGTTTTCCCACACTTTCCCGTCTTTTTAGATATTTAATTTTAATTTTCTTATTTAGATAAAATATTTTAATTACCATTAAATATAATATTACTATTTTAATCTTACATTGATCAAAATAATTACTACAAATTTGAATTAAAAATATTTATTTGACCTATCTAAAAAAATCCAATCAAGAAAACTCTATAATACCAACTAAAAAATATACTTATGACTTATATAAATAGATAAAAAAAAATCTATAATAATCTTAAATAAAAAAATCATTTTAATATCTGAAAAAAATCAATTTACACCAATAATAGTTTCATTGATTTGATAAAAAAAAAATTATATTAACTTTAACTTATAAATTTTATTTCTATCAATTATAAAGAAGTTTCACTGACACCAATTAAACAATCTTGGCTGGAATCAGTTGGAAAACACCAACGTCAATTTTAGTTAATGGATGATATTGATTGAAAAATAATTCCAACCTATATTTGGATTCACATGGTTTGGAAACAATTTTAAGTATCGTCAATGGAAAGAAGTATATGTTACTGTTAATTGAGAATATTCGCTTCTGACACTAGTCTAACAATATTATTGATGTTAAAAAAAATATTATTTATCAATTGAAATGAATGAAAAAAAAATACAATTTATTTAAGTCTAAAAGAAAATTTTCCAAACATAAATAAAAAAACAATTAAAAGTAAATTAACTAACAGTTGAAAAATGCAGATTAGAGACAGGAGAGAATAAGAAAAATCAAATTATTATTATTTTTAACTGAAATTTAAAATATCAATTTTTAAATAATTAAATTACTCTAGTAAATTTATAAACTTTCAATTAGTTTTTTCAAAATTCTTTATTCAACAACTTGTAAAATAATTCGATTTTATTTATAAAAAAACTGCAGTCTGGAAAATTGCCACCTATTAACTTATTTCATAAAAAAATATATATCACTGTCCAATTTTTAAAAATTTGCTAATCAATTATTGGATTAAATATAAATCGTAATATATATGTAATTCTAACCCTAGTTATGTAATTTGCTTTTTCCTTATAATTTTAAAAATATTACTTTAATTATTATGGTCACTCATTGTTAGATAAATACTGACGATTATGTAATCAAATATCATGTCATGAATAAATACTTATCAAATCGCGTGAGACTTAAAAACGAAAACTAACATATTTACAAAGCTTAAAACAAAAGAAAAATACAAAAATTAACGACACGAAAATGTGTAGGATAAACAGAAGAGTATTGATATTATCTTTTTATTTCTCTTCCCAAACAATATTTTTTATTTTTTGCTTTTAATTGTACAATTATAACGATGATGAGATTGGGATGAGGGCATTATTGTCTTCGCAACAAAGAGTTAAAAAATTAAGAGAAACCAAAATTTTTGTATGATTAATGATATAGTAATACATTTTTATATTTATTTTATATACAGAAATAAAATAGTTATAAAAAATAAAATTTTATATTTATTAAAAAGAGAAAAAAAGTAAAAACAAAGAAATAGTAATATGAAAATAAATATATAAAAATTATGTATATTTTTCAAATTGTATTTAACCTTTTAATTATTTTGAATGCAAGGGAGTCAAAATTTTTGTAAGGTCTTGTTCACTTGAGTGAATTTGAGGGACTGTTGAGAGAATTTAAAGATAAATTTTTTTATTTGTTGTTTATTTGAATAGATTTGAAAATAAGTGAGAGTGGATTTGGAAGTAAATTTTTTTAATCTGTCACATAAATTAAATTTTACACTAATTCTCAGAAACTTTACTTCCAAATTCATTCTCATTTATCTCCAAATTCACTCAAATAAACAACAATAAAAAATACTTTCAAATTCTCTCTAATCTACTCAATTACTGTTACTCAAATCCACTTAAGCCTTCTCTCTGGTTCTGCACAAAAACAAATGTAACTACACTGAGAAGCTTCAAGAGAAACGTAATTGACTTATTGTCTGAGTTTTGACCTGTCAGTTAGTATAAAACTGGGAGCTAACGATAGGACGCAAGAACAGCAATGGATGGCGACAGGACAAACACACAGTATATAGAACCCTTTGGTTCATCATTTTAGAACCACATAATTCTAAACCAAAGTCAAACTTCCCAGGTGTACTGTACGTGGAAATGTAACTACGTAACCAACGGAGTATTATGTTTGAAACCATGCACGTGACCGTGTTACTTCCACAGATACCACTACCTATACTCATTTTCATGATCTCTGCTTCCTTATGTACGTCATCATTCACTCATCCTGACTTCAAAATTCTTCTATTCCTCCTTAAAAATGTTGCAAAAAGCAAAAAAATCTCATGAATATTTCCATAACACCAACAGCGTAGGTGCCTGTACCTAGTATATATGTTCTACGGTTCTGTCAGAAAATTCACATTTGCAATTCATCTCTTTCGTTTTTCTCTTACGTCAATCTTATATTGATATTCATATTTCATATAACATACAAATAAGTGTTTTCCAAAAGTATATATATCCAATACATGCTATGTATAGCTCATGAAACTGGCTCAATTTTTTAAGCTCGTTTAATGATAAAGCCAAACGCAAGGAATAGATGTGGCAAGATAGCAAACCATAGACATGTCACAGTGAAGAAAATGGCCTTTGGTGAAATGAAAAGTGTTGTTGCTGTGATAACGATGATTGGTAGTTCTGATAGTAATCACGTTGAGAATGGTGATAACATGATATGTAGTTGTGATTGATAACTGTAAGAAAGAGATTGACAATAATGTTTTGTTTTTTTCAGCAGAGATTGACAATAATATTGTAGTTATAGTTGGTGGCGATTGCAGGCAGAGGTTGTAGTAGTGTCTACGACAGTCTGTTAATGATCATTATTGTAGACTTGAGTAGTTGTAGAATCATTATTTGAGATTATTTTCTTTTTATAACAAAATGCAAAAATTTTTAATTATTTGATACAAAAATTAAGTTGAAGATGTGCTGAAATTAAATTAAATTAAATTAAATTTTGTTTTGTTTGACAAAGTTAATTTATATTTGAAAACCGATCGAATACTGAGATGTAAGCAATAATCTTGGATAAGTAGCTAAATTTCATGAACAAGGAACAAAGTATTTTTTTCGTCAAATTTACGATATATAATTATAAACACTTACTTAAAAAGGAATATAATGAGTAATTAGCTAATGCCTTTAAGCATCATTCAAAGAAAGAATAACACAAGTAAAATGGAAGTCATACAAGATAAGTCAACATTACAATTTTGTTGTTATCCAACTCAATCCGATTATCTTGCAAGAAATTAAAATGCGAGTGGTCTATACTAAAAAGATTTCAAAATAACAACTGCATTAACTATTCTTAACTGTCTATTTTTAAAATCTTAATAATAATGTCCCAAAAATTAGGCATTATTGATTTAGTTGAAATTTTACATGCCAAAATATAAGTATTTATTAATAATATTGCATTCGACTACTCTGTGTACCAATTATTTCCTTACTAATATTCTTTATTATGTCTTTTTTAAATTAATAATAATCTGTCCCGAATATTTCGAACGTTTATAGTTTGATTTAATTGGAATTTTACATAAAAAAACTAAAATAATACTTCGTATAAGTGGTGATATAGTAACAAAGTTAAACCACCCGATAAAACTTTTTCGTTGTTTAATTTGGATCAGTTTTTTTTTTTTTAATATTTGAAAAATTAATAAAACAAATCGATACACAACAGAATTTGATAACCACGTAATTTTTATAGTTTTTGATGAAAACGATATTTACTAAAGGTGTTGCTTAAGCAATGAAAATAGTTATTGATGTATAGAAATTTCGAAGATTTGGTAAAATCAACATAAAAAATAATTTTAACTTTAACGTATTCTTATACAATTTTAATAAATCGAACCAAAATTATTATTATTTTTAAAGCTTCAATGTTTGATTTCTCACATTCTTTCAAGTACAGTAATTGACATATACTTTAGCATAATTTATCTAATATAAATTGTGATTTTAGGATGTGGACCAAGATGTTTTAGACTGCCACTAATAACATAACACTGTTACTATTTGTTTTTCGTTAACAATAATATAAGATAGCTGTAAACCCTAGTCAAACTCGAAATAGTGGAAGAGTGCAACGAAGGATGAAAGATGCACGTGATTGTTTCTCCAGTTGAAAGGGGTTATTTATTAGGCAATGGTCCCTTTATTATACGTCATGGCTCACTCATCATGACTTAAAAAGTGCAGGCAAGAAAATATTCATTAAGAAAATGGTGTATTGCTTTCCCTAATACCTCCTTCTTCATACAACAGAAGCTTAGACTGAAAAGTTGTGTCTGCTTCTACGAGACTTTAGCCCCACAAAACTGTAAACCTCAGTCAAACTTAGTATAGAGAAGTACGTAACGTTGCTTTTCATTGGCTTAAAACCATGCACGTCACTGCCTTACTTACACAGTTACTACCCTCTCATCGTTCTTTTCATGGACCCTGCTTCCTTCTATACGTCATCATTCACTCATACTGACTATAAAAATATTCCACTTTTTTTTTTGTTAATTTCAAAGCTAAAATATGTTTTGGTTAAATAGCTAAGATTGTGTATATTGAAAATATAAACGTTGATTGGATGTGTTTCGAGTTAGGGATGAGATTCGTTATTCAAAACATTTCAAGTTGTTTTAAAAATTGGATGGGCTTCCTATCATATTTCATTATCCAATAAAATGATGTTATCTTTAATTTGGGTATGTTACTCATTAACAGTTTCCTTAACATGCAATCAGTTATTAATATTTTAATCATTCTATTATTAGTTTATTAACTATTTTATCATCTCAACTCATTGATCTAATAACAATATTTTAAACGTTGGCCTAATTATGGCCTAATCATTAATAATTTAAGCCTTGGACCACATCATTTAATCCTTTCGACCGTCGACAGAAGCAATAGATTGAACCGTTACCAATGTTAACAACTCGACCTATTCTCTATACCATACATGATGGTTATCTGTATTCGTCCGAATCCCACTAGATTTATTTTTTATACTATTTAAAAAATCTCTTATTATTAATAATGAAGGTATATTTTATATATATATATATATAAATTCATGTTGATGTTTTATTTTATTTAATGTTTTGTATATTGTAACATATTCTATTAGTTAGATATGTGATATTTAGTAAATAAACAATAAAAAGTTGATGGAAATGTTTATAATTAAGTTATTACTTGTTTCGTATAAAACTTTATTTTCATCTATGTTTTTTAAAAAATGTTTTGGTTGATCAATTGTCTGTTTTAAACAAATACTACAAAAATAGTGATAAAAACAAAAGTAAGATAAAGTAATCAAAATTGTAATCAGGGCAATGAGAGGTGTTGGTGGTGCATGAACTTTTTTGAAGTTGCATCAACTCATTTAAAGTTGTCCAATTCTAGAGTTGTTTTGGAATGAATTACTACTTTAGATTGATGATGAATTTGCATTAAATTGGAATATGTATATATCGTGAGTTGATCTTGAGGTTTGGACTAACCATTTTTAGTTTTGATTGGTTCCTTTATAAATTTATATGAAAAACTATTTATTTGTGGTTGTTTAAAACTTACTAGGAAGGTTATAATTCATTTAGAGTGATTTACATTGAGCAATTTCATTCATGTCACGATCGTTCAAGTGGTAGTGTTCCTCATACAATAATAACTTATAGTTTGAAAAAGAAAGGTGTAAAATAATTTTATTATCTTCTATATATGTCATCTCCTAAACATTGATTTTGTCTTCGATTTTTAAAAAAGGTACACATATTTTAAAAAGTCCAAAACCTAAAAATCAAATCATAAAAATTCGGTACTCTAACATATGCATAGGTTATTCAAGAAAAAAAAATTATGCCAAAGTCGTTCTCCAAAATAGAAAATATACTCTTTCTTCACAAGGTTGAAGGCTCCAAAAATCTACTTTCGGAACCATAGAAATTGCACTTGGGTCCTTGAAAGAGGAGAGGGAAGGAATGTGTATAAATTGAGTTTTTGTTTTTGTTTTAGAAAGAGAGGTCTTCCAAAATAGACAAGGACGCGCTTCTTTTTCCTAAGTACACCTCTTGTTTTGGTCCTGTTTCGAAAACGAAAAACTTAGCAACTCAAGATTTAAATCCTCCTTACTAACTACACCACCTACTCAAATATAAAACATATCACATAAGTTAAGGATTCATCATTATTAGAAGTTAATTATAACGTTTTAAAAATTATTTTACTGTAATAGCACGATACTTTTTACAATGTTGTAGTTAATTTTTTTTTTATATTTTACTATTTATATATGTACTGGATGGACCGGACGGTCGAGAAATTGTCTTGAAAAGACATAACCGGACGGCTTATGACGGACAGTCAATCATAATCTTCGGTTTATGACAAGATTAAGGTGAGATACGATTAGAGTCATTGGGCCGAGATTGGACTGTAATTAAGATTCTATTAATCTCAGGCCTATGACAAAAATTATAAATACAAGTCAAAGGTAGAATGTAAGTGATTCACATTTACTGTACATTTATTACTGTCCAAAGTTTATTGCGTGAATTGTGCACTGACTTGAGCATCGGAAAACCTTTAGAAGGTACCCGACTGATCGATTTAAAGAAGAAGGAAACTTAGAAGTGTGACCGGACGATAATTAAAGAGTATTGAGAGAGATTTGAAGGTAAGACCGAACGACCGAGAAGACAAATTGTAAAAATGTTGACATTAACTCGACCTCGCAACCGAAACAATATATATATATATATATATATACACACACACATTTTAATAATTTAAAGTATCTAATAGGCGGAAAAAACTCAAACACTCGGCTTGAAATACTCATATCCTGAAATACTCGTAATAGATTCCTAAAATGTTCAGAACTAATTATATTATAAAACTTATCCTTATTACCAAATAGCTCGGAGAAATTCATATAATATGATAATCGATTATCTGGAAAATAAAATTTGGTTTAGGTAACTATATGTCATATATCTATTAATTCAATAAATCTATAAATACAACATATTAATAAAGAAAGTACTGACTCAATTATCTTTTATCATTTTTTATATTATCATATACAATATTTTATATTTGGTTTAATGTCCTTATTTTCGTCCAAAATCTCAAATAAGTTTCTTTCTTTTTCGGCGTCTCAATTAAGTCCTTATTTTCTTAAATTTGAATCAAATAGGACCTTTTCATCAAATTGAGATGACGCTGTTAAGACGTGTATCCTGACAGTTTAGTTTTTTATTACGCGGCATTGAAAATGTAACTGAATTGTATTTTTTTAATTTTTGAATTAAAAAATGAAGTATAATCTTTATATTTCATTTTTTAATTCAAAAATTAAAAAAATACAATTTAGTCACGTTTTTAATGTCACGTAATAAAAAACTACATTGTCAGCATATCCTTCTTAACGGCGTCATCTCAATTTGACAGAAATACCCTATTTGATTCGATTTTACAAAAATAAGGACTCAATTGAGACGTCGAAAAAGAAAGGGACCTATTTGAAATTCTGGACGAAAACAGGGACCTATTGAGTCATTAAACCTTTATATTTTTATTGATATAAAGCTTTTTACTATTGGGCTTGTTTTTCTTTATCAATTTTATTTTGGGCTTTTTCTGTTCACACTCTGTCATTATTAAATACATACTTTAGTCGTTACGAACTAAAATTATATTTTCAAATTAAGAACATAATTAAATATATTCAGACATTGGGCCGTATCCTCAGGTTAAGTGTAGAGATTGGGCCTAAACATGAAACTAACCAAAACGTGTTTTAGTAACGTTAGGTTTTGGACATTTAGTAGTATATGAAAAATCGTAAGAGTGTTCAAAAGTTGAAAAACTCACTTTCCCTCCCCAAGTAGTAACAATCAAAATCTCTCACTAAGTTTTGTGGTGATGGATTGGAACCCTCAGACTCTGCAATTCTTATCGGAATGCTTTCTCCACACGCTGTCACCGGCGCCCGAACCCCGCCGCCGCGCCGAATCCTCCCTCGCCGATGCTTCCGATCGCCCCAACTATGGCCTCGTGGTCCTCCGCCTGGTCGCGGAGACCTCCGTGGACGAGCAGATTAGGCAAGCTGCCGCCGTGAACTTCAAGAACCATCTCCGCACGCGGTGGTCTTCCGAGTCTCCCATACTCCCCCCGGAGAAGGAGCAGATAAAGTCTCTGATCGTTCCACTCATGCTCTCCGCTACCCGTAAGATTCAGAGTCAGCTCAGCGAAGCCCTAGCGGTTATTGGTAAGCACGATTTCCCCAAGGCATGGCCGGCGCTACTTCCCGAACTCATTTCCAATCTGAAAAACGCGTCACAAGCGTCCGATTATGCCTCCGTTAACGGCATTCTCGGTACCGCTGATTCCATTTTTAACAAATTCCGTTTCGCGTTTAAAACCAATGATCTTCTCCTCGATTTGAAGTATTGCCTCGATAATTTTGCTGCGCCTTTGCTTGAAGTTTTCCTTAAAACGGCGTCGTTGATCGACGCCAGTGTCAATTCCGGGGCGAACCTGCGCCCGCTCTTCGAGTCGCAGACTCTGTGCTGTAGCATTTTTTACTCTTTGAATTTTCAGGAGCTACCTGAGTTCTTCGAGGATCACATGAAGGAGTGGATGGGTGAGTTTCGAAAATATCTCACCACCACTTATCCTGCTCTCGAGGGAAGTGGTGGCGATGGTCTTGCTATTGTCGATGAGCTTAGGGCCAAGGTCTGTGAGAATATTAATCTGTATATGGAAAAGAATGAGGAGGAATTTCAGGCTTATTTGAATGATTTCGCTCTTGCTGTGTGGACCTTGCTGGGGAATGTGTCTCAGTCTTCTAACAGGGATCAGCTCGCCATTACGGCTATCAAGTTTTTGACCACGGTCAGTACTAGTGTTCACCATACCTTGTTTGCCAGTGAAGGGGTTGTTCCCCAGATCTGTCAGGGAATTGTGATCCCCAATGTGAAGTTGAGGGATGACGATGAGGAGCTTTTTGAGATGAATTATATAGAGTTTATAAGAAGAGATATGGAAGGTAGTGATCTTGATACTAGGAGGAGGATTGCCTGTGAGCTTCTCAAGGGAATTGCTACGCATTATGGGGATGTTGTGAGGAACATCGTCTCTTCGCAGATACAGAGTTTGTTGAGTTCATTTGCTGCCAACCCTGTGGATAATTGGAAGGACAAGGACTGTGCTATATACCTGGTTGTTTCTCTCGCTACCAAGAAGGCTGGAACCAGTTACGTCTCCACTGAGCTTGTTGACGTTCAGAGCTTTTTTGAATCCGTAATTGTCCCTGAACTGCAGGGTCCCGATGTGAATGGGTATCCCATGCTTAAGGCAGGTGCACTAAAGTTTTTTACTATGTTCCGTAATCAAATATCCAAGTCCGTGGCATTGAAGTTTTTCCCGGATTTGGTTCGGTTCCTTGCTTCGGAATCAAATGTTGTACATTCTTACGCTGCAAGTTGTATTGAGAAACTCTTGTCGGTAAAGGATGAGGTGGGTGAACCGCGCTATACTTCAGCAGACATCAATCCTATCTTCCCGTTACTGATGAACAATCTTTTCAGTGCCTTAAAGCACCAAGAGTCTGAGGAGAATCAATATGTGATGAAATGCATTATGAGGGTTCTCGGGGTTGCTGATCTTTCCGCTGATGTTTCTCGAGTTTGCATTGAGGGGCTGACCTTTATTCTTGGCGAAGTTTGCCGAAATCCTAAAAATCCTGTTTTCAACCATTATATTTTTGAGTCTGTTGCTATTCTTGTGAAGAGAGGCTGTGAGAAGGGCTTGTCTGTATCTATTTTCGAGGCAAGCCTTTTCCCGAAGCTTGAAATAATTTTGACCAATGATGTAACCGAGTTTTTTCCATACACATTTCAGTTGCTTGCTCAGCTTGTTGAGCTAAACAGATCACCCATCCCGCCCATTTACATGCAGATATTTGTGATTCTTTTGTCGCCCGATTCTTGGAAAAGATCAGCAAATGTTCCTGCACTTGTGCGTCTACTCCAGGCCTTCCTTCAAAAGGCGCCGAATGAGATCAACCAAGGGGATAGACTAACTAAGGTGCTTGGCATATTTGACACACTTGTACAATCTTCTAGCACATCCGATCAAGGTTTTTATGTACTCAACACCGTGATTGAAAGTCTTGAGTACGATGTTATTAAACCTTATATTTCCCATATCTGGGCTGCTCTTTTCAGGGAGCTCCAAAAAAGACGAACATTGAAACTGATAAAATCTCTTCTGATATTTACTTCACTTTTTCTGATTAAACACGGGCCTTCAAACCTTGTCGATACTATGAACGGTGTGCAGCCAGATATTTTTAATGTGATTTTGAGTCAATTCTGGATACCTAATCTTAAGATGATTACGGGAGCTATGGAGCTTAAGTTGGCTGCTGTTGCCTCAACCAGACTCATATGTGAATCTCCCATTCTTTTGGATCCTGCAGCTGCTGAATCCTGGGGTAAGATGGTGGACAGTATTGTCACTCTTCTTTCACGGCCAGAACAGGAAAGGACTGAGGAGGAACCTGCTGTGCCAGATATTACAGAAAATGTTGGTTACACTGCCGCATTTGTTCGTCTTTACAATGCTGGGAGGAAAGAAGAAGATCCACTAAAAGATATAAGTGATCCCAAAGAATTTTTTGTTGCTTCGTTGTCTCGGCTCTCGACCCTTTCTCCTGGAAGGTACCCCAAGGTCATCAATGAATTGGTAGATCCGGCAAATCAAGCCGCATTACTCCAGCTTTGCAATAGATATAATCTCACTATTGTTTAAGTACTTGAGACAAACCATCTTGCTTGCTTGGTTTGCCTTCTGTGGATTTTCCTTTAGGTTAGAACTTAAAAGATTGGAAGCCAATGTCCTGTTGAAGTTTGCATATATTTGTGTGACTATGCATGCAATTGGTATCTTTTTGCTGTGGAATTTTCATTTTGGGTGGAATTTTGGTAGTCAACTTCTGTTGTAATAATGCATGTGTTTTTTGCTGGCTGGTGGGAGGGAGGCGTACAACCTTGATTGTTAGAAATTGCTGTTTCATTGTACTTACTTGCTAGGCCTTAAAATTTTGTTTCAGTGGATATGATAGGCAATAGAGTTGGAATATGGAATAGGATTGGTTGTTAAAATGAAATAGGATGCCTTTTGTTTATTTTTTATAATGTTAACTTGTTTGATAGAGGATGAAACATAATTTTAAGTTTGAATTTACTTTCATGCTATATGAAGGGTGGCTGCGGTTGTCGGTATTGTCTTATAAGTGAGTCGTACCATTCACTCAATTTTCAGTCCTTCAACATTTTCTTTTACCCAAATACATGGATACATATGATTAATATTCTATTTTGTGTACTAACTTCTATTACAGCTCTCCCCTCGTCAATTTTCTATTTGTTTGGATATCAAGTTTAGAATTTTTTTTTTCTGGTAATGATTATGGGTTATACAAGTTATATATTGCATTGATTCTACTTATGATCTCAGGCATGAATGAGGCTTCTTATCACAGTCCCAGCCTGAATCCATAAGCTCTGAATCCTGTTTTTTAACTGCAATTTGACTTCTGGGTAGTGTAGTATTTAATTACTTAATGCTCCCTTTTATTATTTTATTGCGGTTATCATTTTCAGCAGCTAGTGAGTAAATTGTAATGTTCTGGCCAATTTTGTTTAATCATGCATTGTTGTGATTTGAATTCTAAGGGAATTTTTCAGAATAACTCTTGCATTCTTTGCAAAATAATGAAAACTAGGCACCCACCACTAAATAAAGCTACGTACTAACAAAATGCCAACAAACCGGTGAAGTTGGAAAAGAGCATTTTCATTGTAGAGATAATTCTTTGAGATGATGGATTTCATTGTACAATATTACTTTTAAGTTCATTTTTTTTATTTTTATTTTAATATATAAGTCCTTTTACTTTATATTATGTCAACATATTGGCTTAAGATAGAAAAAGTAATTTTTATTACAAACTTTTAAATTTTATATTATGTCAAGATATTTTATTAGAAAGGTATTGTAAACTAAAATATTAACCTTTAAGTCCTGATTTTGTGAACGGAAAAAAAAAAAGCTTTCTAACAAAAGTGTATATTTGATTTCTTTTTTATATAAGTTATTTTTTTTATGTGTTTCATTACACTTCTACAATTCATTCCTTGGCATTTTTCTAGTTATTAATTTAATTATGGTATTTAAATGAATTTTGGAATATCACTTTTCATACTACTTAAGAAAAAGAGTTTAAGAGATTAAGTATATCCATTTTTCTTGTTCATGGAAGAGAATTACATTAAGAATATTTAGGTAATCAATTATAACAACTCATAAGTATGCTATATAACAACAGAGTAATACAAATACTAATCACTTGCGTTAAATACTTATTCAAACAACTATTTATATTTAATACCTTTTTAGAAGTTTTAGTATATAAATTGTATGTATTAATTTTGTGAAAAAAATATTCAATTTAAGATTTTTTTTTAAGGATTTGTTAACACATTTGCAAATTCACTAGATTAAAAAAGTTATTATAATTTCTTTTATCAACAACTTTTATCAAATAAAATAATAATCAAGTTTTATTCTAGTCTTTTCATGAAACATTGGATTTGAAGAAATATGAAGAAAAGTTTAATTATTATGAAATTAGACTGAGTAACATGATGAAGAGGACTTAACATGTGATACTGATGATAAAAATGTTGTCAATAAATAAGAAGAGGAAGAAGAAATTATTCAAATGAATTTGGTTGATGAAAATAAGTTGAATTATTTAGAGATATCATTAGTAGGATGCATTCTAAAGACATTATATATAATTAACATCTTATATGGAGGAAAAGAAGAAAGAACATTCCTTAAAAAAATGTGAACTTGCAAACATGTAATATCTTTAAGTGTCAAGTGAATAACATCAATACCTTGTAAAATATCCTTAAAAGACATATTTAATAACTAGCATAGAAGGCTTATTTAATTTTAGAAACACATCATGTCTAAAGCACAATGAAACAAATATTTAAGAGAAACAATGAGATATTTAATTTTATTGTGTAAAGACATAACCTCAAAGTGATTGGTAGGTACATTAGCACCAAACAACAAGGTATAAACAATTTTAACAAAATATCTATCTTTTTTTTTCCTTATACCATTTTATTAAGATGTAGGAGAATACGTGAACAATATAAAATGTCATAAGAAAAAAAGTGTGAAAAAATTATAAGAAAAGTATTTTAGATAAAATATATATGAAAAAAAGGGAATAAAAGACTAATTGGTTTTCAATTCTTATCTTTATTTGGATAAAAAAATTACATAACAAATATCAAAATCAATATTACTAACAAGTAGAACAACTGTAAATATCTATTCTAAAAATTATATATATTTAATACATACAAATAAATATGTAGTTAATATGAGTATATTGCACAAAAATAAGTATTTACTAATTATATAGTCATTTATCTTTAACATAGTGTTATGACTTTCACAATGTACTTAAAATAAAATAACTTTTTTTTTTCATTTAAGCCATTTATTTAGGTCTTTCAATTGTTTAACACAAAATTATTCTCTTTAAATTATTTAACATAAATTTGAAAATATTTTTTCCTAATAATAATTTATTTTATTATGTATTTGGAATCCAATTTTTTACTTATACAACTTATGTTAGGTTTTCTTTAGTGAATATGATATAATAATAATCTTACTCTAATGTAATATAATATTTGTTATATTAACAAGATAAAATAATATTATATTGTTGGCAATCCTATATTTTTAGTGCATTCTTTCTTTTTGTCAAAAAAAGTTATTTCTTTTTACATTTAGTCTTGACATAAAAGCTTAAATTATACTGATAACTAAGCGTTCACTAAAAAATATTTTAATTATATATATATATATGGGGTTTGTTAACATACATACGACTGTTTTTCAGTTGGTACATACATTTTAACAATGTGTACCGGGATTTTAGTAAACAAAAACATCCTTATATATAATGGATTCCAAGTTTTAAAGTGAAGGGTATTTTAATAATTTTCATTCTCAAACTAAAAAAAGAAACCCCAAACCCTTATTCATCTCTCTCATTCCTCTCAACCCTTTCTTCTTCCATTTCTCCCACTCAAACATTTCCTCTGTGTCATCTCTACTGTAGCCCCAATTGAAAAAAAAAAATGAGAAACACTAATGGTTAAACAATTTCTTACAAAAAAAAATAATTTTATAATGAGTTTTCATTTTATAATTTTTGTCTTGTCTAATTTTCACAAGCACAATGACATATGAAGGAATTGATAATTCATGTGAAAAAAATCAGAAACACTTGTTATTAAACAATTTCTTACAAAAAAAATGATTTTATAATGAGTTTTCATTTTATAATTTTTGTCTTGTCTAATTTTCACAAGCATAATGACATATGAAGGAATTGATAATTCATGTGAAAAAAATCAGAAACACTTGTTATTAAACAATTTCTTACAAGAAATTATTTTATAATGAGTTTTCATTTTATAATTTTTGTCTTATATAATTTTATCTAATTTTCACAAGCATAATGACATCAAAGGAATTGGTAATTGGTTTGGAAAAAAATTAGAAACACTCGTTGTTAAACAATTTACAAAAAAAAAAATGATTTTATAATGAGTTTTCATTTTATAATTTTTGTCTTATCAAAAATATAATGACATCAGAAGGAATTGATAATTGTCCTGTAGGTTTTTTTAAGAGATGATGATTCAACATCTACAGATGATAAAATTAGAGAGGTTAGTGAAGATGATGAAATTGAACAGATCTAGAATGAACATTTGCTTGAAGGCGAATATGTCAATGACTCAACTCTTTACAAAGGTAAATTGTTTAACGAAGAGTATTTGTAATTTTTTTTTGCAGTTGGATCTACCATAGGATAATAGAGAAAACGTTGGAGTAAGAGAGATGAAAGGGAAAGGGTTGTTAGGAATGATGGATGTGAGTAAAGGTTTTGGGGTTTCTTGTTTTTTTAGTTTTGAGAATGAAAATTATTCAAATATCATTGACTTTAAAACTTAGAATCCATAATATATAAGGATAGTTTTGTCTACTAAAACCCGATACACATTGTTAAAATGTACCAACTGAAAAACAGGCATACACACGCGTTAACAAACCCATATATATATAATGTTGAACTTATTGATATTATAATTATTTTCACGCATTAAATTATATTACATTATTTATTAAAATATTAAAATTAAATATCTACTATTTAATTATTAATTTAAAATATTCGTTATAATTTTTTGCATTAAATATGTTTTTGGTCCTTTAACTTTAAGTGAAAATTGGAATTAGTCTCTCTTCAAAACTTTGGCCTAATTTAGTCTCCTAACTTTAGAAATGTATGAATTTAGTCATTTTAACCAAATTTTGTTAACTTTATTTGTTGTTTCAAACGCATTTCTCAGTTAACATTGAAGGAAAAATGTGTCAAACAGTGTAAACAATCCAAATGCAATCATGAAATGTGCTTGAAACATCAAATAAATATAACAAAGTTTAGTTAAAAGGACTAAATTCATAAATTTCTAAAGTTGTGGACTAAATTAAGCCAAAGTTTTAAAATGAGATTAATTCCAATTTTCACTGAAAGTTAAGGGATCAAAAACATATTTAACTCTAATTTTTTTTATGATACAAAATACAATTAAAATTAAATGTATATAATTTAGTTAAAAATATGTTTTTTATAACTTCCATAATTTAAAAAAAAAATAAAGTCATTTGTTAAAAATTTATATAATTTTTTTATCGAAAAAAGACTAATTTAAATTCAAATATATTATATTAGTAACCTTTTATTTATTTCAAAGAAAAAATAATAATATTCATTATCGTGGTTTTATATAAAAAAAGTAATCAATAATTATACAAAATATATTTTTCGAATAAGTTGATGTTAGTAAATATTGGCAAAAACATGAAGTTTTTATTAAAATAAAAAATAAAAAAATAGAAAAACATGGAATATTACGCCAAATTCATTCATTGATGTGGTTTTATTTATAAGTTTTTTTTAAATAAGTTGATACTAGTAAATTTACAAGACAAGAAAATTTTATTAAAATAAAAGCTAAAGAAAAAAAATAGAAAAACATGGAATAATATTCATTGTCCTGCTAAAAAAGGTAATAAGTAGTTATAAAAAAAGTTATTTTTCAAATAAGTTGATGTTGGTAAGATGATAAGAACATATAATAAAAATATATCGTATATAAAAAAATATCTATTATGAAAAAATTAAGTAATTATAATATAACAGGAAAATAAAATTCGATAATCAAATTCATTGGCATATGAGATTTAACATTAGTTACTCCTTTCACAAGACATAAATGTCCTTTAAAATTTATTATTGTTTTAAAAAAATTGAAAGATTTGATATTAACTTTATTTTTCTTATGTGGACTATGTTTTCTTATAATTTGAATTGATTGATTATCATCAAAATTAGAATATTCTCTTTCATCAAACATATTAATCAATTTAGAAACTATTTTCAATCACTCTTTAATAAGTTTTCTCATATATCAAATACTTAGGAATTACTTCATAACTAATTCTAAGTGTTATAAATCTTACAAACTATCAAATGAAATTAAAATCCTTCAAATAAGACATGTCAGTCAAGGAATCGGAACCCAATAGAAACATAGATTTTTAACAATAAAATATCTATGCACAGCACAAATATTATCATGATTTGACTTAGGCTGGTGATTGAATAATAAACGATACCACAAGCGAGTACACCATATTAGACTAAACCAACACACAAATTTTTTAATTGATTACACAATTATACCATATTTGTTTTGGAAGATGCAACTTATTAATTTTGTTGATGAAATCGACTATAACTTTAAATTTGAAGAAAAATGAAATCAATGTACATAAGTTTTATATTAGTTCACTCGAAAAGGAGCTTTATCCAATTAATGAAGATTGTGGTTACAAATATACGTTTTGATAAATTTGAGAAGCTATTTGTAACAAGGGTGGAAGAAACACATGGAAGCAGGCGCGTGAGGAAAAATAATATTAGACTCAAAAATTATGATTGGGTAGGGGTGCATTAAATAGAAGTTTGTTAGAGGAGTGAGGGTGTGCATTTCTTCTTTCTGTTGCCATTTCCTTTCTGTTATGTGAACTTTTATACTCAGAATATTTGGAGGACGCTTTTAGAGAGGATATTACGAAACACCAGTATAATGTCATTTCATTCTCCTTCCCAAATTCTATTACTGTTATATTGCTATCTTACACTGGTGCTTTCATCCTCTAAACTATGGTCGAAAACACGAGACTAAAAGAACTAGCTACTGAAATAACTCGTCTCAAGGACCTTCTGGCGGAAGTTTGTCGCATCACAGAGGTCATGGAAAGACGTGAGCCGGAGTTACAAAAGTGGATGGAACATTTGACATTACGGGAACAAGATGCAGAAAACAGATTTCAAACACTTGAATCTACGTTGGGGTCCTTGCTCCAAACGGAAACACCACCCTCCACAGAGCCACCACCATTCCAAGTGCGTAATGTCAAGCTTGACTTTCCGCGCTTTGACGGTACTGACGTTCTTCAATGAATCTTCAAAGTCGAACAGTTTTTCAACTACTACCGCACACCCGATGATCAATGCTTGATCATAACTTCCTTGGTTTCAGATGCAAAATCGTGCCAATGTCTTTCCAACTTGGGTTGCTTTTACTCGTGCTTTGGAGACTGAATTTGGTCCTTCACCGTATGAATGCCCCAGTGCCACCTTGTTTAAACTCACCCAAACATCATCTGTTCATGACTATTATACGTAATTCACATCTCTGGCCAACCGTGTTCAAGGCATCACGATTGAGGCTCTCCTATATTGCTTTGTAGGAGGCTTAAAACCAGATCTCAAACGAGATGTTATTGCCCAAAACCCCACTTCTCTACTGCATTGTGTGTCCTTAGCCAAATTATATGAGGAGAAGTACATTCCCAAAACCAGGTTACCAAACACTTCCTATTATCCCAAAACACAAGCCACAAACACCAACTCCACAGCCTCACAATCCATGAGATCAACCCCCTTACCTCCCTTATTATTTTGCTACGAATAAGCTACAATTTTATTCTTATGCTATTTCTTCACAAATTAGTGAATGATTAGTTACAAATATTTTCCTTGCTAATTTCTCTAGTAAAATAAAATTTGTATTATAATTTAATAACTATACTAATGAAATATAAATATATATTGTCTATTTTAGAGACTAAAATTCCATCATGGTTTTGTTTTTATAAGACATATAAAAAATTAATAAAATGTGTATTTAAATTGTATTTGAATTCGATTCTTAAACGGTGTAAAACTATTGAACAAGATAAAAATATAAATAATAAATGAGTAAAGAAATATGTAATATCTTTTTTTCTCTACATTGTATCCGTTTGAAACTATTAAGACAATTAATTTATTTGATATTTTATTTTTGAAATTGTTTTATTTTTGAAATTGTATATTTAAAATATTCTTTTGTTATTTTATATTAAGGATAAGAGAACATGTTTTCTGGATGAAGTTTTCTTCTATAGTTGCAAGAGATGATTCCACATAGTATGACCAACGCATCTTCATATTTAAATGACTAAACCTGTCATAATATCGTCTTATGTTATTTTACTAAAAGTGTCAAATCGATAAGCTAAACTTAAAAGCAATGTATTAATAAAAATAAAAAATTAATAATTGTCGGGACTTAAAAAAGAGGAATTGAAATTAAAACGTTATTTTTATATAGGAATAAAAATGTATATTTTTACAAAATAAATAATTAACTTTCTCAAAGAGAAACGGAGTAAAAAAGTGACAGAAAGATAAATCTAACTTAATCGCGATACTTGATTATTATGATTAACATTTCTTTTACAAATTTTGATTATATTTCTTGGAACAAAAGTTTGTATCCACTATTGAAATTCTACGAGTCTATATCCATTTATGTCTTATTTATTTGTATACATATTTACAAAATATAAAAATTAAATTAAAATATTTAATATTATTAAAAATATAATATAAAGGTAACATGTATTAATTTTCTCAGTATTAAATAAAGATAAGTAAATTATAATGATACAAATTTTGAATATGAACTACATATCTATACCAATCTTTAGTCAATATAAATATTTTTTAACAATATTAGTGACGGGTTTGCAAAAAGCTTTACACAAACATTTTACAAATTTATTTGTCATGTTTTAAAGAATCGATTACATATTAAAATAACTTGTAATAATATTTAGTATTATAGAAATCTTGTGGCATACATTAAATATATATATATATATATATCTATATAATTTAAATGATTATTATTCTTCGTTTTATTCCTACACTAGAACTTATGTAAAACGTCTAATACTTATTAAAAGAAATTATTACATAAAAGATATGAATTTATGACAAACTGGGTCGTGGTGTCGTAATTGGGCCTAAACTGTTGTGCGTAGCCTGTTATTACAAGCTTACACGTGTCTTCTTAGGTTATAAAAGTGTGCAGTGAAGAACTGAATAAAATTTTGGGACTTCAAACTTTAAATTGAAATTCCTTTTCACACAAAGCCTCTAACGAAGTGTTGTGGAGATGGAGTGGAACCCTCAGACTCTACAATTCCTATCGGAATGCTTTCTCCACACGCTGTCTCCGGCGCCAGAGCCCCGCCGCCGCGCCGAAGCCTCCCTCGCCGAAGCCGCAGACCGACCCAACTACGGCCTCGTGGTCCTCCGCCTGGTCGCGGAGCCCTCCGTGGACGAGCAGATCAGGCAAGCCGCCGCCGTGAACTTCAAGAACCATCTCCGCACGCGGTGGTCCTCTGAGGCTCCCATACTGCCCCCGGAGAAGGAGCAGATAAAGTCCCTGATCGTTCCACTCATGCTCTCAGCTACTCGTAAGATTCAGAGTCAGCTCAGCGAAGGCCTCGCCGTTATTGGTAAGCACGATTTCCCCAAGGCATGGCCGGCGCTACTTCCAGAACTTATTTCCAATCTGAAAAACGCGTCACAGGCGTCCGATTATGCCTCCGTTAACGGCATTCTCGGCACCGCCGATTCCATTTTTAACAAATTCCGTTTCGTGTTTAAAACCAATGATCTTCTCCTCGATTTGAAGTATTGCCTCGATAATTTTGCCGCGCCTTTGCTTGAGGTTTTCCTCAAAACAGCGTCGTTGATCGACGCCAGTGTCAATTCCGGCGCGAACCTGCGCCCGCTCTTCGAGTCGCAGACTCTGTGCTGTAGCATTTTTTACTCATTGAATTTTCAGGAGCTACCTGAGTTTTTCGAGGATCACATGAAGGAGTGGATGGGTGAGTTTCGAAAATATCTCACCACCACTTATCCTACTCTCGAGGGAAGTGGCGGCGATGGTCTTGCTATTGTCGATGAGCTTAGGGCCAAGGTCTGTGAGAATATTAATCTGTATATGGAAAAGAATGAGGAGGAATTTCAAGCATATTTGAATGATTTTGCTCTTGCTGTGTGGACCTTGCTGGGGAATGTGTCTCAGTCTTCTAACCGGGATCAGCTCGCCATTACCGCTATCAAGTTTTTGACGACGGTCAGTACTAGTGTTCACCATACCTTGTTTGCCAGTGAAGGGGTTGTTCCCCAGATCTGTCAGGGCATTGTGATCCCCAATGTCAAGTTGAGGGATGACGATGAGGAGCTTTTTGAGATGAATTATATAGAGTTTATAAGAAGGGATATGGAAGGTAGTGATCTTGATACTAGGAGGAGGATTGCTTGTGAGCTTCTCAAGGGAATTGCTACGCATTATGGGGATGTTGTAAGGAACATTGTGTCTTCGCAGATACAGAGTTTGTTGAGTTCATTTGCTGCCAACCCTGTGGATAATTGGAAGGACAAGGACTGTGCCATATACTTGGTTGTTTCTCTCGCTACCAAGAAGGCTGGAACCAGTTACGTCTCCACTGAGCTTGTTGACGTTCAGAGCTTTTTTGAAGCTGTAATTGTCCCTGAGCTGCAGAGTCCCGATGTGAATGGGTATCCCATGCTTAAGGCTGGTGCACTAAAGTTTTTTACTATGTTCCGTAATCAAATATCCAAATCCGTGGCATTGAAGTTTTTCCCGGATTTGGTTCGGTTCCTTGCTTCGGAATCAAATGTTGTACATTCTTACGCTGCAAGTTGTATTGAGAAGCTCTTGTTGGTAAAGGATGAGGTGGGTGGGCCTCGCTATACTTCAGCAGACATCAATCCCATCTTCCCGGTGCTGATGAACAATCTTTTCAGTGCCTTAAAGCACCAAGAGTCTGAGGAGAATCAATATGTGATGAAATGTATTATGAGGGTTCTTGGGGTTGCTGATCTTTCTGCTGATGTTGCTCGAGTTTGCATTGAGGGGTTGACCTTTATTCTTGGGGAAGTTTGCCGAAATCCTAAAAATCCCGTTTTCAATCATTATCTCTTTGAGTCTGTTGCTATTCTTGTGAAGCGGGGCTGTGAGAATGGCTTGCCTGTATCTGTTTTCGAGGCAAGCCTTTTCCCTAAGCTAGAAATAATTTTGACCAATGATGTAACCGAGTTTTTTCCGTACACATTTCAGTTGCTTGCTCAGCTTGTTGAGCTAAACAGATCACCCATTCCGCCCATTTACATGCAGATATTTGTGATTCTTTTGTCGCCTGATTCATGGAAAAGATCCCCAAATGTTCCTGCACTTGTGCGTCTACTACAGGCTTTCCTTCAAAAGGCACCCAATGAGATCAACCAAGGGGATAGACTGACTAAGGTGCTTGGCATATTTGACACACTTATACAATCTTCTAGCACATCTGATCAGGGATTTTATGTGCTCAACACTGTCATTGAGAGTCTTGAGTACGGTGTTATCCAACCTTATATTTCCCATATCTGGGCTGCTCTTTTCAGGGAGCTCCAAAGAAGACGAACAGTAAAACTCATAAAGTCCCTTCTGATATTTATTTCACTTTTTCTGATTAAACACGGGTCTTCAAACCTTGTTGATACTATGAACGGTGTGCAGCCAGATATTTTTAATGTGATTTTGAGTCAATTCTGGATACCTAATCTTAAGCTGATTACGGGAGCTATTGAGCTTAAGTTGGCTGCTGTTGCCTCAACCAGACTCATCTGTGAATCTCCAATTCTTTTGGATCCCGCTGCTGCTGTATCCTGGGGTAAGATGGTGGACAGCATTGTTACTCTTCTTTCACGGCCAGAACAAGAAAGGGCCGATGAGGAGCCTGATGTGCCAGATATTTCAGAAAATGTTGGTTATACTGCTACATTTGTTCGTCTTTACAATGCTGGGAGAAAAGAAGAAGATCCCCTAAAAGATATAAGAGATCCCAAAGAATTTTTTGTTGCCTCGTTGTCTCGGCTGTCAGCACTTTCCCCTGGGAAATACCCGAAGGTCATCAATGAAGTAGTAGATCCGGCAAATCAAGCAGCACTACTTCAGCTCTGCAACGCCTATAATCTCACAATTGTTTGAGTAAGTACTTGAGCCACCTTAGTTTTTATCAATCTTGCTTGGTAGGTTTGCTTTGTTGAAGTTTCCGTCTGTTAGAATCTAAAATGTTGGACACCATTTTGAAGTTGGCAAATATTACTAAGACTGTGTTGAAACCAGCTTATGTGTTCTGTTATGGACTGCGTTGGAACCAGCTTACTAAGTTGGATGGGATTTTTGTCGTCAACGACTGTTGTGATAATGCATAGGTTTTTTCTGACCAGTGCGGAGGACAACCTTCTCCTTTACAAACTACTCTTTGATTGCCCTAACTTCCTAGGTGTTTAAATTTGTTTCAATGGGACAGGGTGTATTGTATTTCCTTACAGAATAAAAACAAAATTTAAGACAGTTGTTCTTTTAGGTTTTCTCAACACTATCAGTGGTTTAGTAACAGTTGAGCTAGAAATGTAAGGTAGCCATGTTTTAGTAGGTAATAACGTTTGAATGTGGAATTGAGTTGATCATGAAAATCAAGTGTCCTGGCTGTCAGATTTTAAATATTGGACACCAATAACATTTTCAAGTTTGTGTGAGATTAAGTATGGAAGTAGCTTATATGTTCTATGGTGGAATCTAACGATTGGGTGGGATTTTCATAGTCAACGATTGTTACAGTATATAAGTTTTTGCTTGCCGATGGGATGGATTAGATTGAGTTGTGAATTACAGTTCCATTATTTTTACTAGGTATAGAAGTTTGTTTGAATGAGTCTGTGAGTTACAAATTATTGGTCCCAACCTTGCCAATCCACACTTATTGACTTGGGAATTCCCATCGCTACTTTTACATCTACTACTTTCGTAGCATTTGAGGTAACGTTTATAAAATTGTAATACTATGCACAAAATTGTGGTAGCTCTTTGATGTAGGCATATTTTAGTAGGTAAAAAGATGGAACATGGAAAAGAGGTTTGGTTTTAAAAATGGTGGTGGATACAACCTTTATAATCTTAATTTGTTTTGTAGAGGTTGAAAAATCATTTTGACGCGTGAACTTACTTTCATATTATAAGAAGAGTGGCTGGGATGGTGTGTATCGTGCTAGTCAATTGCATCATTCGCTGTACTTTCATCTGTTCGATATTGTTTTACCAAAAGAGGAATTAATTTTCAATCTTGTTATTTTTACTCGTATGAACGTTTATGCATCTGTTTTGCGCTTTCAACTTTCCCATTTGTGTGATAATGATGAGTTATACTAAAATGCTTAAATAGTATGAGTTACTATTAGTCAGAGCCTACTGCTGCATTTTTGAAATAGCCAAGGGGTTTCGATGAACAATTTATCGCTTGTTTTTTCTGCAGTTAGTGTGATGAATGTACTGGGCTTTCGAAGTACGGTTGAGTCTGAATCCACGAGCACCAAAGCATATTTTTCAAGTGCAATGTGATATGTTGGTATTTTAATGTATAATTATTTAATGCTCCCTTTTATTTTGTTGCTGATATTGCTTTTCAGCCGCTCTGGAGCAAATTGTAATGAATATACCGTCAATTTTGTTTAAAGTTGCATGTTAAAAGTACAAAATTTATGTAGGTATTTTGCGATATCTGCTTCGGAACACATTGCATTTCTCCTTTTGGGGGTGCAACTGATATTGAATCAAATATGAGGATGAAATTGTAGCATTTGAGCGCAAAGTCGTTATTTGCAACACTGTTAAGACTAGGGAAATTGATCAAGATTAAAATTCATAGCTTGTTACTTTTCAGTAGCATTGATTTTGTGGTAGTATAAAGCCCAAAGGTTAATTTTTGGTGAACTTTTCATTGGTGTGTTACTTGGCTTTATTTGTGTCATTGTAAGTGTATTTAGTTGCATTCCAATGTTAGCGTCTGGTTGATGGTATAGGCTTATGTTACGGTTTATGTGCGATTGGACCTGATGATGGTATAGGTTTTGAACATCTACATGGAATCTTCCAGTTGTAGGTAGGTTTCACGTTTTTCACTCATTTACTTCCCTCTATATTTCTAAACATGTGGAAAAATTATTTCAACGTGAATGAACCTGTTGAATAATTAAGACTCAGTATTATGATATTGATTGTAAATATTTTTTGTTTTAACGTGCTATGATATTGATATGCCATTTTTTGAGATACCAACATTTCTAATTTAACAATGTTGAAATGAAATGGTATAATTTCATAATAAAACCATTAACATTAACTTGGAGTGACAAAATTAACAGTGGTAATATTTAAATTAAAGATAGAGGACGAAAGTAAAAAAACTATTTGTGTTCAGGCGTGAAAAACTTAGTTCAACCAAATCATTGATAGAAAGTATTGAGAAGAACAAGAAATTGTTAAGCATAGTTTGATTCACATTCATTGCAAATTCATGAAAATTGGGTTCCCACCACTAAACAATAATCTTACTAAATACAAAATGAGTACAGAAAATGGCAACAAACAGATGAAGTTATATGTATTGTATGGCCCAACCAGCCTTTTCTAAAACACTTGGCTCCACTGATTATATAACTAAGTGCTTCACTGCCAAACGGGCTTCCACCAAATCATTCATTCTTTAATATTTTCTTGCACATTCATAATTTAATTGTAGTACTATTCCTGGTTCTTCGATTTATTCTCTTCTACTTGCTCGGAAAACAATCATGTTAATTTCCACTATCGAATCCAACTACAAACAGTAGAAAATTTGATAAACGAATTATGAGCCCTAATTTTGGATTAGTGGAGTGTGTGGTAAAGACCTTTTGACAGGAATGGGAAAGGCTGATGAGGATAGGTTTGACTTATGAGGAATCTTCATTCTTCACAATTGGATCAAACAACTTCAAAGTTTATATACAATCCATAACTCAAAAAGTTTTCACTAGTGTTGTACGGAAAATCTTCATTTTTGCATTAATTTTTCCTGGGAAGGGTACTTTTCCAAGTATATAATAAATTTCTATACTATATTTACTTAACATGTTTTAGAAATTAATTATAACTTTAGAATTAGAAAATCAAGATAAAGATATTGTAAATATTATTTGATATTTTGTTATATTTTGTTTTACTTATATAAAGTATATGTATAAAATATAATAAATTCTTTTATACAATATATCTCTTATATCTCATACATCTCATTTTTAAAAGTTCTACAAATTTCAATTGTCACTATTTCACTTTTCCATCTGAATACTATAATCTATGAGTACTAGAAATGCAAACATATATAAAAAGACTATATTTATGGGAAGTCGTAAAGGAAGATGATGTTGCTTTGTCTGAAAATCTCGTTGTGACTCAAATCAAAATGCAGAAAGAAAAAAGACGAGAAATTAAGGCAAAAGTAAATTCATGTTTGTTTATAGTGTTTCATAAATAAACTTAGGATTATATGAAAGGAGAATATAAATGAAACAAGAATATTTGATGCATGAAAGTTTTAAACTTGATAAGGATGTTCGAGACGCAAAGGGGGAAGGAATTTGAGACAATCAAGAAATACTCAAACAAATTATCGGGTATTGTCAACCACATAAAATTGCTAGAAAAGGACTTTCTAGATTCCAAACTCTTCAAAAAAAATTTGGTGACCGTGTTGGAAGATATAAAACATCTATTGCTTTCTTAGATGAACAAAAGACATGTCAACAATTATTTTGACATAGGTGATGCACGTCTTTAAAGGATAAAAGCAACTAAGATTAATGAGAGAAGATCATGCGTTGAATGTGTTTTAATTTACACTGAAGAGAATGTTTTTATAATAAAAAACAAACAAAAGAGCAAATACAATAACTCATAGGTTATTTCATCTTGTCCCTATCGTAAGAAAAAAATCACCAACACAATGTGGAGGTCAAATGTAAAATGTCACAAATTTGTTAACTGAGACATGTGAAAAATGTATGCAAATATCAAGATCTTCAAGAAAATGTTAAGATTGTAGAGCATGAATCCAAGGAGTAATAGCTCGATGCAACATCATTTGTTACAACCAACACATCTACATAAGATCAGAATATAGTGGTTGTAGAAACCACATAAATCATTATAGAAAACTTACAAGGAGCTCAATAAATTAGATATTTCCAAAAAAAATAATTCAGAATGGAAAACAACTTGATGTAAAAGGAACAAAATTAAAACTCATTCAAGTATTAAATTAATTTTTGATGTTTTATATGCTATGAAGATTACCCAAAATCTATTAAATGTTAATCAAACCTTAGAGAAAGGTTATACGGTTTCCTTTGTAAACGAATTTTGTATGATGCTAACAACCTAAAACTTTTCAAAGTTTATGAGAAAAACAAAAGATTTGCTTTAGATTTAATGGAGGAATTGACTACAAAGAAAGAAAATACAAAAAAAGATCAAAATATCTTGTAAAAGTTTGATATCCAAGTGAAAAAAAGAGATAATAATTCACCTTTTATCATTCATTAAAGGTCAAATGTCACAATCATTAAATCCACAATTAATAAAGATGATGATGATAAAATCTTCCTACAATGAAGAATGTCAAATTGAACAAAAATGAGATCTCATGAAAGAAAAAAACAAAAATTACAAACAAAGAAGAAAATCAAATACAAAGAAGATAATCGAATTTGAAAATTTTAAATTCAAATTAACATATATTAAGAAAAAAGAAACATTAAGAATATTTACTTATAATATCTATTTTATTTAAATTTTTTTTAAGAAATATATTCCATAACTTGTAAACCATCCAGAAGATGAAGATGAAAATGGTCGTGTTACTTCAATCCTCGTGGTTGTCCTCACATATTTTAACATTAATTTCAACGTCGATTACTTGAGTTTTCATTAAATAAAGCCTCAGGAGTATTTTTATTTTTGATAGGGTATGCACACATCGACTGCACTAAAACCCAGATGAATCCAACTTCAATTAATACAAAATAATAATAATAATAATAATAAATACACCAAAGTAAAGCAAAGGTTGTTAACAAAATTAAAGTGAACAAACCTAACATAGTTCTCACTGGCAGAGGTTTCCGCATGGCGCGTGCATTCAACCCATTAAGTTCGTACCAAGTATTGTTTTACGGAAATTTTTTATTCTTCTTCACTCTTCTAAATGAGTAAAAAAATAAAAATAAATTTATTTTGCTATTTTTGTTATCCATGGAAACTGTTCTTTTTCTTTTACTTTCTTTATTTCAACGTTTGAATTATTTTCCCATTTTACTTATAATCCAAACACATAATAAGTGATTATCCATAAAAAAAAGTACTCAAGTGATGGATTTATACATCAAATTGGTCACGGTAATATGATCAACAAAAATTGTAGGTATAAATATGGTACTATCAACTTCATATATCAATTAAAACAAACTCAAATACAGTAACAAAGATGATAAATAAAGTTTGTCTTAATATTAAAGTCTGTAAATGTGATTGTTATCTTAATATAAATGAATACATTTTTTTTAAAATGTAGCTTATTTGTATATTTTGAGGTAATTGTATTACTATTTATTTATTATTTTGATACATTCAATAGTTTTATATTGTTGAGAAATAAAGGTTAAAAATAATTTAAATATTTTTTTCGGAAACCTTTTAAAAATAAAACGGTGATAGAATTCTGGTTCTAAAAGAGATTATATGTCAAATATATACTGATTGACTCTAATTATGACAAATGACAAATTTAAAATAAGAATATTAATATCAATTATGACTTCGGATAGTCTCGTCTAAGAATCAAGATAAAAAATAATTTAAATGCTTGCCAAAATGACAAACTTGTACATATTTTATATATATATATAACAATTATAATTATAACTATTATTGTACTAATGATATAATATTTTTTTTGTTAGAGAATCTGGGATGGTTGTAAAGAACGGTCCTCCGTGAACCCTGTAATATTTTAAGCAAAGTAGATGATCAAACATTGATATGGTAACGCAATGGTGTGTACTCATTCCTTCTTCCGGTCAAATAACAACAATTAATTTATAAATAACTATACCGATCATTGGAATTTTCTTTAGAGGTATAATTTTAAATAAATATAAATAAAAAATTTATAAATAGATTATAAAAGTTCACTTTTAATTTTTTTTTTTTTTTAAATTATACATATTATGTGTAAACTTTATCTAAGATTTTGAGGTGATAAGTTGTTTATATCCTTATGAGGTTATATTCTTGAAGATATTCCACACAATTTTTTTACCAAAGTAATTTTTTAAGTTGGATATTGGCTATTGTCTTGGAAAAGTAAAAAAGTAGTATGAACAGTGTTACGATCTTAAATTATAACATTATTATTAATTACAATATTTAAAATTATATTAGAAGTTGTATTCACTTTAAAGTTATATGCTTAAACAATTATCTTTTTTTCCAGGACATCAAGACTCAAGTAATGAATTCGTCTGAAATATTAATAAAACGACAGTGTATGATACTTTTAAAACTTTTTATAAATACAAAAAATTTAGTCCCTCATGCATTAATGTGTGTGACACTTGATTGATAAAATATGAAATATAATTTCTTAAGCAAACAAAACATCAAAGAAGGGGTAAAGAGTTGAAAAAAAAAATATATGAATGTTACGAAAGACCTTAACATAAGAAAATTAGAAAAATTAAAATGAATTTTCAATGATATTTTTCATACATGATATGCTAATTTTTAGTGATCATCATTAGTATAAATGTTTTAAAAGACATGAAATATGTAAATTACTTTAAATCTTACACACATTACAAGTGGCAAAGAATACATTGACATTTTGAAAACCTAAATAAAAAAATAAATTAAGTAAATTTATGTAAACTATTTGTAATCTTTTGTGATTTTTTTTTAAAATATTTAAACTAAAGTGTTTTTTAAACTCAACTAAGTTTTCTTTGCTTTAAATTGGTTTTCATTCTAAAATACTAATCTTTAGTTTCAAATCAACATAAATTTCATCCTAATTAAATTGAATTATGTCCAAACTAATTCATTATTGTTTTAGATAAAATACTCAAAATATCAGAAAGCTACTCATTTGCGTCTACTAAATCCAAATAATGCATAAAAGTTTTGAAATCTAACGTTTCTTTATCTAAAACTCTGCACGCAATCACAGCAACTTTGTTGGTATTAATAAGTTTAAATATGAAATAATAACATAATTCTTAGTGAAGTTGAATTGCATTTTTATATATAGTCAATGATTTAAAAAAATTTAAAATAAATATCGTTTAAAATCTTGTTGTATTATTTGATATTGTATGACTAAATACAACAACATTCGTGGTTTTATTTTTACTTTTTAAACTGTCATAAAGCAATTCATCAGTATATAACTAACTACTATTTAGTAGTTTAGTATTTAAACTAAACTAACAAAGTGTTTGGGTTCATTTTTTTTTTTAAATAGCTTTCTTTTACAAGTTTAATTTATTAGATATTTTAAAAGTTGAATTCAACTTAGTTATTTTCGCACATCCCTAAATAACTTAAAAATAAATTCAAAAGTATTATCATTGAAAAATGAAAATTCAAATAGGAGAAAATTTATTTCGTTCAAATAAAATTTATCCATTACATCAATTAATGTATAGTTATATAATATCCTCCGCAGAAAATATTTCCATAAATATTAACTTTTGCTCTTTTAAGGTGTGTCAGTATTAACACTATTGACTATGTTCTTTTTTAGTTTATCAATTTTGAAAGATTTGGTTTTGTAGTCATATCTTACATGTACGTGTTACATAGCCATCTGATAAATTATAGGAAGATGCTTTTATGTCAAATTAAAATGAGAGAAATAAATGGAAGTTTATTAGATTCAGTGTTAAATTTTAGGCTTTTATTTTTTGTTTTTTTTTTGTTTTTATAAAACTTTAATTGCAGTTATAATCCATTAATTCATCAAAATTAAAACAGTTGTAGTCCATCATTAAGATATAAATAATTGTTAATATAAAATGTAAACATATTTATTTTTATAGCACAGGTCAAAGTTTGTTGTTAGCACGACTCAATATTTGAAAAGCGTTTTTGGTCAGTAATTAATTGACATATTATTAGTAAATCAAAATTGTTTAATTTTGAAAAAAAGAAGAATTAAAATTGCAATTATAAATGTCAAATTTACACATTAAGAAAACGATGGAGAACAAAAGTAGATTGAAACTTAGAGTTTAAAGAAGAGTTAAACAGTAAAATTGTTTACGTGATCATATTTACAATAGAAAAGAGACATTTCCATAATAAAATGTTTTAAAACATTTGCACTCTTTCATGAATAAACATATATTTTTTTTCCTATCTTAATGATTAAACTCATAGAGTCTACATGAAATGAAGTATTGCATATATTTCAATAAATTTATTTTCCCAAATCTACTTTAATAGAATCAAAATCTCATAGATAATATATAATATATGATTTACTTAGATATGTAGACTCATATCACAAATATCTAACATCTGTGATTTTTAAGTTACCAAACTTTGTTTTTCAAGGAAAGATACTAGAATAAACTTGTCGATAAAGGTTTTATGGTAAAAGAAGTAAAAAGAGAGAGAGATTTAAAAAAATTATAAAGAAATTTGTTTGAAAAGGCATCATGAAAGGATTTCTAGGTTGGTAATTATTTAAATGTAATTTGAAGTAATTATGGAAGATTTTAAAAGAATAATTAAGATTGTTAAAGAAGGGTAAAATATATGTTGCATGGCATCTACTTTGTGAGAAGAATGAATGAATATTAATTATACTAATAAATAAGATATTCGATGAGATAAAAAGGTTCTTACAAGTAGCTTAAGAAGATAAGAGCAGCATTAGGAAAAAATTATTATATTTTGCCGCCCATAGCCACTGAGATCCTTTTGTTTTTACAGTTTCATTCTCTCCCTCTTATGGCAACGCTAATATATATTTAAAGGAAAAGCGAAAGAAAAATATATGTGTGGTCCATTGCAGAATTTAGATCTCTATTTTCATCCTTCAAATCAATTCCATTATGTTAACTCTATTGCTTTTCAGCCTAAGAAAAGGGTCAAAAATAGTTAGGTTAATGAAAAGAAGATCCTTTCTGTCCGATGCATTGGGAGTTTATGATACCAAGATTTTATATATCTTCTCCTTTTTCTTTTTGAGATAATAATACTTTCACAATATTTTTCTTGATAATATTTTACGTGTCATTTTGTGATTAATTCAAAATTACTTTATAATCAATTATAATCATAAATACCAATATGAACCAATCACATAATAACACGTAAATGATGTTAAAATGTTAAAAAATGTTATCAAACTATCATTATTCTTTTCTTAAATAAAATCAACCTCAAAGTGTCACCACCCATTTCTTTTTACACTCAATCAAATATCACGCCAACAACAACATACACTATAACTTTCATTATTTTATCTACTTTTACTTCAGACATTCACGTCTAATATATCCTTTTTTAAAGTGGAAGACTTTCACACACAAGATAGGGTTTGATGGACTTGTTGCTGCGCAAATCTTACAATTTGACTGCGTCATTGAGAGATATGAAAGCAAAACCATATAAATTATATTTTCTCATTATTTTCAATCCATCGAACTTTAAGTTGTAAGGTGTGATCATGATGTCATTAGCGGAATAGATAGAAGGAGTATGAATTTTATTATTAAACACTATTTGCTATTCAATCTTTCCTAGTAACGTGAACTTTTTATCCACTTATATAAGTGTGAGACTTACTAAAAAAACTGACAAAGTAAGTAAAAATATTCGTTGATAAAATAATATTAATGATAATTTATCAAAAGTTAAAACTTTGTTGGTAAAATTAGTTGATAAATATTGATTTAAATATTTTAGTAATTATTTACGAATTCATGTTTTTTAGTGACTGATTTTTCTTAGAAAACTCTTATATAATTATTATTATTTGTTTGTTTTTCTTTTATTTTCTTTTTCTTCTTTCTCTTTTCCCTCGTTCGTTTTTACTCATCATTATTATTGTTGTAGTCACCATTTTCTCCTATTCCTTCTTCTTCTTTTATCTATCACTCATCTCTATTCAATTTTAATATATATTTAATTAGATTTGACAAAAAAAAGTTAAAACATATTTTTTCAACAAATTTACTAACGGATTTTCAAAAATATATCGACAGATTTATAACTAAATTTTAAAAATTCAAGATTACCAAATGAATTTTTAAAAATTTTATTATTGACAAATTTACATACAAAATAAAAAAAATATTATTGATGAATTTTTCAACACATTTTATTACAAAATAGTCAAAGTAAAAGCGAAAACTTTTACTCTCATTTTATTATAAATTTTTTCAATAGAAAAAATTCATTGGTAAAATAAAATTTATTAATAGAATTTATCAACGAATATAAATTTGCTATTAAAATTAGTCAATAAATGTTATTTTATCAACAAATGTTTTTCGTTGATATAATATGATATTTTTTTTTATAGTGATTAGATATTTGTGAATGGTATAATAATGAGTGAAATAATAAATATCACAAACAACACTTTTTGTTTGAATACACTCCAAATGTAACTTTGATATTATATCAATACTTTTTTTATCTTTTTTTAGTTAATGTAAAATCTCTAACACTATTATGTTTCCATTAATTAATTACATATTCTGAATTCTACTAGAAGAATGGAAAATAAAAGGAATATAAATATTACACGAAAAAAAAATATTAGGGATGTGAAATAGGGGTGGGCCACACAGGCCAGTATCTAGGAAAAAATGCAAGGTGAGCTTAAATTTCAGGCCAACCAACTTGTATAGGCTCGTCAGCTCACATAAGTCTGACTTGGATTATTCATACTCTATGTAAGTTTAGGACTAAATATTTTTTCACACACTTATATTTTTTACATTCATTTGACATTATTCTTATTTATTTATTATTATTATTTTTTTTAAATTACAAAACTTTATACTTTTAGGATCATTTTATCCTTACGTTCTATATCAAATGAATGTAAAAGTATGTCATGATATTATTACTCAAATTCTATAAATGTTAAATTTTTCAGAATCCAGTGAGAGAGCACTCTTAGAATCAGGTTTCATAAAAGGGTTATGTTTTGGAAAAGCTTTCCCCAAACATAGTACATGCAATCAGAGCCTATAATGTCCACGACGGAGGCTTTAACTGACAACAAGTTCATAATGCAGAGTAGTATTTCAACGTCGACAATGAGTCTATCCCTAAACGAGATACATAAAAAGAAAAAAAAAAAGGTCATATTAATATAAAGATGGAAATAGAAATAAAACATGATAGAGGAATATAATAACACGTTCAATATAAAAAAAAATATTAAAATTTTGTCATTAAATAATCAACTTATTACTCTAAAAAGTTTAATATTTGGTATTTGAGAATTGGTCAATGATTTAGCTTGCAAATTTATTAAAATTTATACTCTTAGGAAAAAAAATTGATATGGAGATTGTATCATTTTATTATAAAGTTTTTCTTTTTCTTATGTTGATTGAAATGTAGTATACATTAAAGAAAAATAATGGTTAAATATATTTTATTGTTCAAATTATTATAAAAAATCGTGTTTCGTTCACAAACTAAGTTATAAAATATTTAATTTATGCACTTCTTAAATTTTATGTATTTTTTTTTCCAACAAATGATATATTATCATTGTGAATTTTTATTTCTCACATGAAAAATACTTTAAATGTTATTTTATTTGGAACAATGTTTTACATTATTTTAATAAAGTGTAAAGATTAAATATTTTATAATTTAATTTGAAGATGAACACAACATTAATATATTTTGAGGAATAAAAAGAAAACAACTCTAAAAGGTCAACAAAAAAATATGAACTTGAGAAATCTACTTTTACTATTATGATAAGAAATCATATATAATACTAAAAAAAAAAATCAGAACAACTTGCTGTTTATCCAAATAACATATATGAAGGTCCCTAAACATCTAGAAAAATAAATAAGTATTTGCTTAAGAACTGAGCACATATGAAATAATGACATGAAAACTCTAAATTTCGAAAAAAAGTTATTAAACCAAATTTATTTATTATTTATTATTTTTATTTATCTATTAATAGAATGTTGAACGAAATATTTAATCTTTTAAAATACAACACTGTGATTTTTTAGTGTATTCAAATTAAGTCCATTCGATATATATATATATATATATATATATATATATATATATATATATATATATATATATATATATATATATATATATATATATATATGGATTAAATTGAATGTAATAAATATATAATTAATAAAAATAGGTCTTTCTTGAATCTACTGTGTCTTTTTCTAATTAAGAGTAAGAATTAACAGACAAATACGTTTTACTTCATAATAACGACATTGGTTGGTTTTAGCTTTTATTATGTTTAAAATAATTCCGTCCTGTACGACTAAATTATACTAATAATTTCTTAAGGGAAATTATAGCAATAGATTAGGTATTGTTGGTTCACGGCAAAGCGTAACAACTAACATCCACTAATGATAATTAAAATAAAATTCAATGCTCTTATAAAAGTTACTATGAAATTTAACTCCTCTGCCTCTCACTATTCATCATATGAAAATCACGTCAATTTGTACCTGTTTTTTTTTTCTTTTTAAAAAAAAAACTAAATTTCTAGCTAAAAAAATAAATTTTAGTGGATAAATGGGTACATTAATAAATATTTTTACAAAACGTAAAATAGTTTTGAAGATGATAATGCATGTTTCTCCATAAATTAATTTATAGTTATTACTCATTGTTAAATATGAATGTTAACCTTTTTATTACAAATTTAAATTCTCAACTAATTAACTAATAAAAGAGTTTATTCTTCATCAATCAACTATGTTCATACTGAGTTCATGGTATATTATATGAGGATAAGGAGGTGTTTGTTTTACAACTTGTATATTCCAAAAATTATGAAAGAGGAAAAAAAATACTTATTATAAGTTTGTAAAAAATATTTTCAGGTCCTTTTTTTTTTACTAAAAAGTTGTTTCATAAGAATAAGAGAAGTTATTTTTCTAATTTCTATTGTAATTTCCATTTTTATTTTAGTTAATTAAAATTTTAAAACTAGTTAAAAATATGTGAAAAATGAACCAATTGTGTTTCCTGTCATGGTGCTCTCAACTCACTCTTTGGTGTAATTCTACAAAAGGTAAATCAATAACACAAACGATCCTAACTTTTTATCCATACAAAATTGTGGTTTAACATTTACAGATGTAATAGTTAACTCGAAACTTTTATCATATAAGTTCGGTGTGATTCATTTACACTAGTGCAAAAACGTTGTTTAACATTGGTTATTTTGGGTTTTTAACGTCTATTAATAAACCGACGTCTAAACTGGTGACGTCAGTGGGACGTCCGACATCCTAACCACAAACATCTATAATGACGTCAGTTAGTACCAGAGACCGACGTTAATAAACGTCGGTTCTGGTTTAACTTGACGACTAAAGGCAACATATAGACGTCGGACAAAGAATTAACTGACGTCTACGAGGCACTAAAGACTTCGGAAATAAAGACTTCGGAAATGACACTGACTGACATCTAAGAGGTACTATAGATGTCGGTGTGTATATTAACCGACGTCTAATACAGTGATTGTATTTAAGTGCAGTTTTGTTCCCATCTTTGGATAGCCTAGTAGCACAATCTCCTTTCACTAGTTTCCCCCAAAAAAAAGCTTGTGTCTTTTGAATTTCTTATGGTCTCTTCAACCCAAAATCGAACCTGGGTGGTTGCTTAGTTCCCTTTTTCATCTGCAAAAGGAAAAAATCACGGTGAAACGAAAACTAGACAACGACCCAGGGTCATTTTTGGGTTGAAATGATCAAAAGAAATTCAAAAGAAGCCGCAATTTCTGGGAAGCAACTAGCAAATGGAGAATGTGTTACTAAGTTATCCCAAGAAAGGAACAAAATTGCACTAAAACACAACACAAAGAAAGCAAATTTTAATCAGTTGAACCAGAAGATAATAATCGATGAAAGACTTAACAAACGGTAAGCGTAAAAAGAAAACCACGCACCTGAGATGCAATGTCGCAAGAGAGAAAAAGAGAGGAGGAAGACGATAAAGATATCAGAAACAACAATAGAATGCCGCAACAAAAAGAAGACGTGCCGAAAGGGAGAAAAAGAAAGTGTCGCGAGAGAAAAAGGAGAAGAGGAAGAGGAAGATATCAGAAACTGAATGCCGCGAAGAGTTTGCGGTTTATTTAAAATGAAACTGGGCGTCGGTTTCTGCAGATAACCAACGTCTATATGACTACAAACGTCAGTTCTGTTACTAATTCGACGTCCAAGTTAAACTTTTCAACTGACCTTTTGAATCCAATTAGACGTCAGTAACCAAGGGAACCGACGTCTAGGAAGCTAAAACGATTGACATTTGATTTCTTGTCAGAGATGTTGACGACAGTTGTGATGGGGCGCCGACATCTATAATGATGCACATCATTACTTACAGGCACATAGACGTCGATGCCCCTTCTAACCAACGTCTATGACCCTCGAGTTTGGTGAATGTAATTAATTACAGGCACGTCGACTTCTGCACAGATCCCCGACGTCTAAATTGAAGATTTTTTATCTTCCCGCCTTCCATTCAGGCCATAGACGTTGCCGGTTGACTACGCGACGTCTAATCGCCTGGGAATTAGGTGAAAGCATTAATTGTCCCGTATAGACGTTGGCCTCCTGTGAACACCGACGTCACGTGACTGTCTTCTGACCTACCTCAGGCCATTAGACGTCTGTTTGCAGTAGTGTGGACGTCTACAATATCATAGACGTCATATTGTCTGGAAACCGACGTCTAGGACACCGTCCACTCGTATACGTCAAATTATCAACAAACCGACGTCTATTGGGTGTCGTTAAATAACGTTTTTTACAAATCTCAACTATTTGTACTGTAACTTCGACTCTCTAAATTCATGTTTAATTAATTTTTAACTTATTCGTTATTTTAATGATGCATATATTTTATCATGTTTTAATGCCTAATGTTATTTGAAGAAAATACAAAATAAAAAATAATTTTGAAAATACTCGAGCTTACATTATAATGTTTTTATTTTTTCAATTAATTTTACTTTAAGAACTTGTAATTAAATATTGACACTAAAAAAAGTAATTATTAGCAGTGATGGTTTGGTTGAAAGAAATGTAGGTGTAGCTAAGGGATAAAAGGGATTGGTGTTGACAGAGAAGAATTAGGATATGAATTTTTTTTTGTCTTAAAAAATATACCCACATGTCCTAAAGTACAAGCATACACACTCAAACAGCACTAGGTAGGATATATACATAAATTATACATTCGCATGATGAAAAGTGGAGGAGAAGTGTATTTTGATAAATAAAGTTTGTAGCGGTTAAAAGAAAAAGAAAAGAACAATATTTTGTAACATAATGGAAAATAGAAACAAAAACACGTTTGTTGTTTAATAATGAAGTGTGGTTTCCACCAAAATGATGGCCAATGAGTTTCATTTCAGGAGAACAAATCACAGTAGGCTAAGCTGACTCTGTAGACTAGAGGACCATACTTTTATAATCAATCTATAATAGATAGACAGAGAAGACAAGAGAGAGAAGAAGAAGAAGTAAAAAGAGTATCACACCAATTCTTTAGAATTTGGAAACGACGATTCAGCTGTCCCCGGAGCGGAATAAGCATCGTCGGCGATACCAGAAAAGAAGCTTTGGTCATTCCAAAGGATTTTTGGAGCGAAAGAGAAAGAAAAACCGGCCTTGTGTTCTGTAACGGAAGCAGTGACATGAGATAAATTCTGTGGCAGGATCGTTACGAGAGGCAAAAAGGAGGAAACTTGTTAACTCTTCATCATTACTCACTCACTTACTCCCGTATAACTGTCTTGTCTCGCCATCTATTTCTCTCTCCTTTGTATTCATGGGGTAATCTCATCTGTTATTTCTTACTCTGCACCTACTTTCAGCTTTTGCCTCTCTTTCTCTTCTCTCTCTACGACGTCGTTTTGAATGGCACATCTGGAAGCTCCTGTCAGAACTGTGTCCAGTTCTCAGCCAGAAACAGGTCAATGGCTTATGTTTCGTGGGGATTTTGTGGACCTTGCTCTGTTTGGTTGCTTAGAAAGTTTGACAAATAAAAACAACTGGTTGGGTTTTATTTTATCTTTTTTTTTTTTTTTTTTTTTTTTTTATGTTTGAAGTAGTTTGTAAGGTTCTCAATGAGGTTTTTTGTGGTTTAGAGGAACTTAGGTCTGCAGGGTTCTGGTTCAATTGTTGATGTGTTGTGTCTTCCTTACTGGGACTGTGTTTTGGAAGAAGAGTGAAGGGGAGAAGTTGTTTACTTTCTGAGAAACCACGCAGAGCATTGGCTTTCATTTGTGAAAACGAGGATCTTACTCAATTGTTTTAATTTATGTTCGGTTAGGTGTGGGAGATGGTGATCTGTACACGCAGCTATGGAAGCTATGTGCGGGGCCTTTGGTGGATGTTCCTTGCGAAGGGGAGAGAGTTTTCTACTTTCCGCAGGGTCACATGGAACAAGTGTGTGTTTTTATTTAGCTTTCGGTTTTTGTTTTCTTTGAAATTTACGAGTTTTGGTCTTTGTTTTCGGCAGTTGCAAGCTTCGACTAATCAAGGACTGAACCAGGAGCTGAGCCAGCAAATTCCTCATTTCAATCTTCCGTCCAAGATTCTCTGTCGTGTTGTTCACATTCAGTTGTTGGTAATGTTTTTTATACCTTTCATTGCATATTTATTATTGTGATTCATGTACTTATCATACGCTTTTATGTTAATTTGTAGGCGGAACAAGAAACAGATGAAGTTTATGCTCGTATCACTTTGCTTCCGGAGTCAAATGTGAGATTATTCGTGTTTCCCATCCTTTTTTCTTTTTTTTTCTTCGGTCGTGCGGCTCCGTTTTGTCACTCTTAGAGAATTTGATGGAGTGGGTTTGTTTTGTATTTTGCTTGCTTTACGATTTCCTCTGCGACTGTGAAATACATAATAATACTAAAGGAAAATAGTTTCAGGTTGAAAGTTGATAGTATTTTTTATAGGGAGTTATCTTGGTTTATTTTTGTGGTTTTATTCAGCAAGAAGAGCCAACGAGTCCAGACCCAAGTCCACCAGAGACCCAGAAACAGAGCTTTCACTCTTTTAGTAAAATATTAACTGCTTCTGATACTAGCACTCATGGAGGATTTTCAGTTCTTCGGAGGCATGCTACCGAGTGTCTGCCTCCATTGGTATTAACCTCTCTCAGTTTCCTTTAGCCTCTATATATTTAACGAGAACCTGAATTTCCTTATTTTCACGTTTGCTACTTTTTTCTATGTACTGTAGGACATGACCCAAAGTATCCCCACTCAGGAATTGGCAGCAAAGGATCTTCATGGGTTTGAGTGGAAGTTTAAGCATATATTCAGAGGTAATTTTGCTTTAATGTTTCAAGTACTCTTTGGGGATTTATGACCATAATTAGACCCATATCCAAATTCTAAAGAGTTAACACCATAATTAGTATGAAATGAAATGAAGGCCAGTGAGCGTAAACTTTACATCTATTATTTTTCTTGTGGCTAATTTGCTTCTCCCATTCTGTAAACATGACCAGGTCAACCGAGGAGGCACCTGCTCACAACTGGCTGGAGTACATTTGTGACATCCAAGAGACTTGTTGCTGGAGATGCTTTTGTGTTTCTGAGGTTTTAAAACTTAGGAACCTTATCGTATTATTGTTTCTGGTGTTGTTTCATCTGTTATGGTCGTGTGTGTACTTTGGTTTTGACATGATTGTTGCAGGGGAGAGAATGGCGAACTGAGAGTTGGTGTTAGGCGTTTAGCACGACAGCAAAGTCCCATGCCTTCTTCTGTGATATCAAGCCAGAGTATGCATCTTGGAGTGCTTGCCACCGCCTCTCATGCATTTTTGACCAGTACCATGTTTGTGGTATATTACAAACCTAGGTGCGTAAACATGTTGAAGTTTGTTTTCGGTGCCACAAACCTTCTAAATAAAATGTAACAGAATGTTTCACCCACACGTGTTTTGATACATTCAGGACTAGCCAGTTTATTATTGGTCTAAACAAATATCTGGAGGCAGTGAACAAGTTTTCAGTTGGCATGCGTTTCAAGATGAGATTTGAGGTGGAGGACTCACCTGAGAGAAGGTATCTATTTTAGTACACAATAAATTGTCATAAGTACCTGAGAGAAGGGTTCTTTATTGTCATGTTGCTTTAATTTTTTGGTCAGATTTTCTGGTACCATTGTTGGGGTTGGGGATGTATCTCCAGGATGGCGGAACTCTCAGTGGCGTTCGTTGAAGGTTGAACTAAGACCTACATTTTTCCATCTGAATTCTTATTCAGTTTCAATTTAGCATTTATAATTTATTTTTTTTCCATTCAGGTTCAATGGGATGAACCGGCAATAATTCCAAGGCCAGAGAGGGTTTCTTCGTGGGAGGTAGAGCCTTTCGTTGCTTCCACTGCTTTGAATGTCACTCAACCCGTAGTGAAGAGCAAAAGGTCCAGGCCTGAGGTTTCGTCTTCTGGTACTAGATGTTTTACATAACTTTTCTTAATTAGACTAATATTTAGTCTAATTAGATGAGATAGTTTGTGTGAAAATTGAATTGCAAGAAAAACTTTATTTATTTGATTTTTGAAAAAAAGAAAGAAAAGGTATATAAAGATGTGTTGGTTGTTTAAGGATTAAATTAAATGAGCATGGAGTTAAATAATGTGATGGTTGGGATGTAGAAATTGGCCCCAACTCCCCTGGTGCGGCTTTGTGGTATCACGGAGCATCCTTATCTCATGACCCTACTGCATTGGGTGGCACTTCAGAGGTCCAAAGCAATGAAAGCCCAGTTATATGGTGTACAAGGATGAAAGAAATAAATGTGAATCCGATGAATGGTAACAAGAGCAGCTCGAACAGAGTCCGTGTGGAAGGAATGTGGCCATCTTCCCCACATTTGAGTGTCTCTTCGAACCTTTTTCCGGACCCCAAAAACAGCAAAGCTGTGACAGCACAATCAACTGTCTCCGGGTATGCCCCTGTTTCATCTAGGCCGAATGATGATTTGGCACATGATCCCGTGGAATGTGGTAAAAGAAGTGAGAATCCCATGGACTGTTGGGTGTTTGGAGTTAATTTGACTAACAATTTTACTAATGTTGCCCTTCCTGATAAAGAACTAGGATGTCCACCTATAATAATTCCTAGTGGTCCCAAAGATTCTATTCCTGTTGCTGCATGTGAAACTCAGCCTGGTCAGAATCACAATTATTCACTGTCCAATAAGGTGCAGAAGCAAATTATTTCTGATGGATCACCCAGTGAGAGACACGCCAAGCAGGCCACAGTACCATCCACCAGGACTCGGACCAAGGTACCCATGTCTTTCACCCTTTTCCTATTTTCTACAAACTCAAATAAAACCCAGGATTCTTTTTGCTTAACTTGTATCACATGTTGATTGATGAGTGAATGTTGTTTTTGAGAAGGTGCAAATGCAAGGTGTTGCTGTTGGTCGTGCTGTTGACCTCACTGTCCTAAAAGATTACGAGGCTCTCATAGACGAGCTTGAGAAAATTTTTGATATCAAGGGAGAGCTTCGAATGCAAACCAAATGGGCTATTACTTTCACTGATGATGAGAATGACATGATGCTCGCGGGTGATGATCCATGGCCGTAAGTAGTAATTTTGGCACCTTCAACTTTATCTGATTGTTAAAAAACTAGACTTTAATTGTGTTTTTTTTTTCCTTTGCAGTGAATTCTGTTCTATGGCGAAGAGGATTTTCATTTGTTCAAGGGAAGATGTGAAGAAGTTGAAAAGCAAGCATTCTGGTTTTTCATCAGAGGGTGAGGAGACTTTGTTGAGCCAAGATTCACAGAATAGGGAGGAAACTCAGCAAATCTCTTGCGATTTGACAGCTTAACCTTTTTAGTTTTTTGGTTTGGGAGGAGTTTAGGGTGCTTGATGGTTTGATTTGTTTAGTTTTATGCGAGACTTTAAATTGTAGAGTAGTGAAGGTGTGTAAGTGGACTAATATAATATAACTAGTACATTTAGGCACTTTTTTTTTTATTTGTGAATACTCTTTTTGGGGTGGTACCATCTGCATAAACAAGCACGCCTCTTCTTTTTCTCCCTTTGAGTTATTTGGCTTTAATGGGTTAGCCATGTTCTGATTGATTGATTGAATGAATTTTATTGTTGGGAGATGACATTACCAACGACAATGGCACGAATTCATACGAAATTTACGTGGTTAGAACTAATTTCTCTACATTTTCAGAATCACCACTGATATTATTTGCTACAAGGTTAACATTATTAGATTGGCGCTTTCCTTTACTGATGTTACAATTCATACCCCAACAAATAACAATGCCCATTCTTCTGTCATCATTATTTTCGGCATAACATTTAAATGTTTCCCTGTTGGGTAACGACCCAACACTTAAACTTTCTAAATCTTTTCGTATTTACATAATTTTACCCTTGTAATCATCATACTGTATATTCAACCTTTGCTATATTAAAGTGATAATGGAGGTTATTTTATTACAATAAGAGTGTCTTTTTCTATGGATATCTGTAACGTGGGTAAAAAGTATGAGTGAATAAATAAAATAAAAGTGATTATGATGTAGAGTTATTTCATTATGAGTTGTAATTGTCTTTCATTTAATGTCTTTTGTAAAGGTGTTAAATAAAATTAAAGCACATTGAATAATGATGATACGTAACGAGAAATTTATTCCATGTGCGCCGGAGAATGTCACTTTTGGAGATGTTACAGATTTATAGACAGGAGATACAAATGTTTGTGCGAATATAGAATTATGTTTGTTGCATCCTAAAAATTGGAGGCTAAGGTTGGTTCCAAGAACAATATCTTAAATTTTGTTTTGATAAAAATAGGGAAGATTATTTTTGAAAATGGCATGGTCAAAGCAAGTGTGCTGATAAGAGGTCAAAAAGAAATGTGTTGTTTTAAGTGCAATAATCAGACAGGCACTGTCTCTTATTCCTCTAGATGCATCTCACCTTCTTTTTCTCTTTCAAAATTGGGTCTCACAACACTTTGTCCTTTGCCTTTTCTTTTTCTATCTATTATCTTTCTCTGATATAAATAAACTTTAGTTTTAGATAATATTTTAAGCAAATATTGAAAAATAGGTTTTTGATGAAGATGGTGAAAATTAAATGCAAATTTAAGTTGGTGAAAACAAGAGAATCTAAGTGGGACCTTGGTATGATTTCCCAATAAGTGTAGAACTAAATATAGGTGATCTAACATAAGATGAATCAAAAGTAAACACGAGTAATGGATGTGGAAGCATCTTCGGTTTTTCTTGCGTCACAACAACACCCTCACCTTTTCTTTTCACGTTTATAAGGTCTTACTTCTATAATCTTTTTCATTTTTCAAATAAATATAAATTTCTTCTCAAATTCTTAAAGTCTTTTAAATTTCTAAAATATAACTTCATTTTCTCAAACTTATTACTAACTAAAAATCGACTTTTAAAAACACATTTTAACCATTCAAATTCATGACTTAAGTACCAACAACTTTTTTTTTTCTTAAAAAAGTCATCAAAATCATATTTTTTTTTCAAATATAATCAACTCTACATTTTTTTAACACTTTCTTTTAAAGTTAGATAAAAATAAAAAATATATATAGAATTCTTTGGTTGAAAAAATTAATACATCCAGCGTCGACTACTTCCCCAAAATTAGTATAGTTTAAACAGAAATTAATATGCTTCTCGTGTATTGTTTTGATATTTTAATTTAAAGTAAAATGTATAAATACAAATAAAGATTAAAATTAAAATATAGTCAGGTCAAATTTAAGAATCTAAGATTCAAATTAACATATAGCGTTCAACTTTACTTTGCTTAAAACTACCAAAAGAAGGATGAATATTATCGTGTTTATGAATAAAGGAAAAATTTACATTTAGTTACATCCTTAGTGCTACTATAAACGAATACTAACTTCAAGTGTCATCACTGGTTGACTAAAATAATAATAATAATAATAATAATAATAATAATAATAATAATATATCTTGTTATACATGGGAGATTATTTAAAAATAAGTGTAATTCTCATAAATAAAAATGTTATCATATAAAAAAAATATAAATTCTTTTGATACCACATATGGATTGGGCTTGAGGCCACTTGAACCGACTGGACAAGGGGTTTTTTGTTTCAAAATTCACATTTGCATGAGTTTTTGGTTATTTCCATTTTAAATGTGTTTTTTATTTATCAGGGTTTAATGGAAGCCATGTAAAATTTTCAGTAAATAATTTCAAGAATAAAAAACCATTTCATAGGGTCTCCAGATCTTTTTCTTTTACAAAGCATTTTTTAAGCTTCTCGGAAAATAAAAAAGTAATATATTTTAAAGTTAAAGATACTAATAAATGACAAAAAAAAAATGAGAGATACCAGAACTGAATATTATTATATGAATCAAATTTTAAAATTACAGAAAATAAAAATAATATATCTTAAATTTTATATATTTTAGTAGGAAAAAATATATTTTTTATTTATATTTTAGATACCTCCCATATGGGTATTTTTTAACTTGGCCCATATTGTCTTCCTACTTAAACCCAAGTTAGACTAAAGGCGACCGAATGGATCGACCAAATTTCAAAAAACAACCAATTAAAAAGACCAAACTGACTTTAAAATTTTAGGTTTTTTGAAACAATAATATTCTTGCTGAATTAGATAAATATCATATTAAAATCATTAACCAAATTATTGTCTTAGGAAAACAGTGATATATTATTATCTGATTAAAACGCACGTTATGAAAAAAGTTCAATTTGTTATTTTAAAATAAGTTACTAGTTGAAACAATTTTATTTTTATACTAAATGTATCTATTTAGTGTAGAAATGATTTCAACAATAAACATGATCAATAGAATTTTAATGTTTTCTTATAAATCCTCTGACCAAATGGTTGGATTAAATTTCCTTTAGAAGGAGGATTTAAGTTAAGTATGTTTGTAAAGCAAAGATAATTCATTATTTCACTTGTAGTATGAGTTTTCCTTTCTTTTAATTAGATTCAAAATGTTACCAATGTTATTTAATTTTCATTTGAAATGATTGAATTACACTGACATCAAAATAAAAGTTTAAGATAAATAGTTTATCCCAACTTAAAATATTATCATATTTTAAATCATTATCGGTGGTAAATAAGTCCAAATTGGCGCGTTTCAAAGATCTGGAAATTTGGTTCACAAAATTGGTGGAAACATTGTCAATACCAATTTATAATGATTATATAACATGAGAGAGAAGTATGAAATAACTTAATTTAGTTAATTTGAATTATTACAAAATTTGAATTTACAATGGTAACATGAAGCTTTTAATATAAAGAAGAAATTTGTTTACACGTTATTTTGAGGAAGAAAGTATTGATGTTTCTTATTTTATTACTGCCAAGTAAAATCTTACAAAACATGAGCAAGATTTTGTCTCAATAAGCTAAACATTTTATTGAAGCTAAGTGGAAGCAGAAATAAATTGACAAACTATATTAAAATTTATGTTTTTATAAATATTAGAACTCTCACATTGATTAAAAATAAAATAAATTTATAGTATATAAATCTTATTTTATAAACTAATTTTATAAAATTGAGTTAGACTTATAATAAATTTTACTTCTTACAACTAGACATTGCTTATTTGAGTTAATATTGAATGTTATAAGACAATAGTACATAGGACAATCAATCATCAAACCTTACAACGTTTTCTTAAGATAGCTTCATTAACGTCCTTTTAACTTCTTGACAGAAAAAGCACGTTATTCAATGTTTTATTGTAGATTATTAACCTTTATAAGTTATTCATAAAATAATATTTCTATTCTTTCAAAATCTTAGGGATGAGTTATCTTAACTAACAATTGTCAACAGAAATAAAAATAATGAAATAATCTCCAATCTTCATTAATGTAAGGATTTTATAAAATTTATCGAGTTTCAACAATAATATCATACCAAAAATGTAAAAGTGAAATATATTATTTTTATATTACCAAAGCATGTTTTCATATGAAATATATGTATTAAAACACTGCTTACGATATATTGTTTTGTACTTGTAGACGTTCTTATAAGATTTTATGGATTGGAACAAAATAGAGAACATTAAATATTTTAATATGTATTACATAAAACATAAACACAATTTCTCTAAAAACATATAGTTTTTATTAAATCAGATTAATCACAAAATTTTAAAACATATAAAGAGATATATCAAAATTTCCATTCTAAAAAATAAATAAATGTCCATGTATAATTAAGTTTCATTACAAATAAATAATTTTTTTTTTCATCATTGCAAAATGAGAGAAAAGTTCTTCGCGGTATGTTTTCTTTCTCTGTTCTTTATTATTTTTTATTTGAAACGAATTTTTTTATTATATATGATAGTTTTATATAATTTAGGAGTCAAAACGTTGAAATATTTATTTATTTTTTATTTTCTATATATTATTTAAAAATAAAAGTTTGATGAAACTTTAATTTTTAAAATAAATAATATTTCATAAGTATAACGATTGATTTTAATAATATTATTATTTGATTTTAAATTAAAAATATTAATTTTATTTAATCAAGTTTTTAATACATATATTATAGTATAACTTTGAAAAAAACTGGTTATCTGCATTATTACTCAATGACTGTCTGCAAGTGTCGGTGTTGTGCGTGTCTGTAACATAACTGTAGCTCATAAGTTGATGACCGACTTTGTTTTGTCTTCTATTGCCAAAAATCTTCTTTCTTTTTTACCCACTTCAAGGTAAATGAAACAGTACGAAGAAAGCTGATCACATTTGCCTATAAAATATTGAAAATCTTATCAAATAATTCATATACCAATATATTATTTGCATTTTTATATTGTTTATTGTATGTTATATGTATACTATCACGGAAACATATATTGTTATTGTTATTTTATCATATGGCCATGTTTTAATTTTGTCTATTTTTTTTCTTTACTTTGTAATATTTTTTTATTCCTATAATATGTAATAATAGCTTTTCAGTCCATATCAAATATATTCAAAAGAACTAATTGAAAGTATAAAAACTACTACAATAAAAGAAAGAAATATTTTACAGAAATTAAAACAAAATAACAAGAATCGAAAATAAAAGTTTAGAAGGACTACAAAATAAAATATAAAAATAGTACAATATTCTGCTTTACTTTACATAGTTGTTGACTTTGAAGTTGTGTGGGTGGTGGGCATAATGATGAATTTTGACGTATTTGACAAAAACAAAAGAGTAAAGAATGGTTCTTTTAGTTTCTAAGCTTAATTTTAGTTTTCTTAATTCATAACCCATTCAGAGATGAAAAATATTATCAGAGATCTTTTATATTCATTTAATATATTTTTAAAATATAAAATTTTATACTTTTATAATTATTTAATCTCATACTTTCCATCAAATGAATATATAAATATCTTATGATTATTACTGAAAATGGAGTTAGAGAGTTGCTTCCTCTACCATCACGTACTGTTACTTTCACTTCCTCAAATTTTTGTTATTTTCAAAACTATCCTTAGATTAAAAGTTAAAACTTTGTTATTTTACCATAAATTTTTAATTTATTTTTCAAATTCTTATTTTATCTCATTCATATTCACTTAGTGAAGTCGCACCCCATCCTTATATCTCACCGATTCTCTCCTTTCTTCTTCATTTCCGTTTGAGTTCTTCTCTTTTTCTTTTTTTTTCTTTTTTTTTCATTGATTCTTGTCTTCCTTACCTTTGCATAAGATGCAGTTGAAATTTTCAATTATCAAAAAAAAGTTAATAAAACAAAACAATTATAAAGAAAATTACTTAGACTGAAATCATTATAGTCGCGTATCATATAATAACTTTTCCGATTTAAGACAATTTGTTTATTAGTTGTCCTATTGTTTTTCTTGATTTGCAAGATGATTCAAGCAGACATAGCCCTGATATAACAGTTGAAGAATCCATTGGCGCACGGTTTTTGCATAAAATTCAAAATTTAATAGGGTATGTTTTTGGTAATATGCTCTTGGTAGTTAATAGTGTGATAAATGTCAAATTTGGTAATATACTCCTCATTCTTGTTGTTTTTGTATTTAACAGTGACACTTCGAAAAAATATGACAAGGAAGAATCTAATCATGTCACTTCTTCTCGTAACTCTCCCTACTCAATGACAAAAATAAACAGTCCTCAATCCAGTGCCCTCAATTACATGGCCAATTCTAGCAACATACTTTAAACGATGTGAGCATCCGTTGACGGATATCAACATCCATTGAAGATCAAACGGATATCAACATCCCTTTTACTGAAGGGCAAAACTGGAATGGGAAGGTGCAGAAAATAGTCTGTGGTGGTGTAGGGAGCAACACTATGGAGTTATATATGCTTTTGGTCTTTTAACTTTTAGTAAAAATTGGAATTAATCATTCTTTGAAACTTTGGACTAATCCAGTCCTTTATGTTTAAAACTGCATGAATTTAGTACTTTTAACCAAATTTTGTTAAGTTTATTTGAGGTTTTAAATGTATTTTTGAATTAATATTAAAGAATATATGTGTTAAACAGTATAAACAAATCAAATGCTATCATGAAATACATCTGAAATGTTAAATAAATTTATCAAAATTTAGTTAAAAAGACTAAATTCACATATTTCTAAAACCGATGAACTAAATTAGACAAAAATTTTGAATAAAGACTAATTTTAATTTTCACTTAAAATTAAATATCGAAAGAACCCAAAACATATTTAATTATTGAGATTTTAGCGTGAAAAGAAACGAAGCCTATGCAGTTTTGAAAGTTACGGCATAAAATTTCAGTCATTAGTTAATTTTAATATTTGATATATTAATGTATAAAGTATAACAAAAAATACAAGATCAAACGATAGGTAAGTTACAAACAACTGGTATTTCTAACAATATTTTGCAATATTTAAACGTACAATGATTTTGCAAAATCAATCTGCTTGAATTGATTTTGTTGTGAAGTGATTTGTATAAAATAAACGTAGCTATAAAATTTATTGTAAATTTGGATTGAATAGAGAAGTTATCGAAAATTATTTTTGTAACATCCCAAAATTTTATAGGAAGTATATAAGCATGGCAAGCACAAATGTAATACTAGAAAGCTGTAAAGGTCTAGACAAATGACAACCTTGAGAGTGGACATGTGGCAGCAAAGAAATGGTGTGAAAAGTTGTTTCTGAAATGAAACTTTAAACTCCTTTACCACTTCATATCATTTTCCTGAAAGGCCACTACCCTCTTCAAGCATTTCTCTTCTTTCTCAACTTTTTCTCTTTAAATTTTGTACACTGAACCAATTCAATCTTAATAAGGAAGCGTTTGAATAATCTCAGCATTTGGACTCCGAGTTCAATCGACCAGTTTGTATTCTTCCTCTGGTAGGTTTTCCCCAAATTTCCTTTCTTGTTCTGTACTGTTACCATGCAATGTTCCACCTTGCATGTACTTAGCAGTCCCTTTTCTTTAAATTATTTGTTCAATCAAAATTAAAGACCATTTTTCCATCCTTAATTTGGTAATCCATAGGTGTTTAGAGTTTTTCCTTGAGGTGCAAGAGAGCGAGCAAGAACCAGTTTTACTGTGCAACGAATTTGAGGTAAGGGAAGCTGGTTTATTCTGTTTATTTTGAGTTTTAGTTGTGAGAGATGCACTGATGTTCTGTGAATTGTTTGGATTGCATGAGTTAGAATTTATCGATATTGGGGTATAATGTTTGTGAACCTGTTGTGTTGGTTTTTGCTTTCACTAAATCTGATATTTTGTGATTCTTGTACATTTGGACATGTACTGTTGATTTAATCTGTAACTGTGTGAATTGGATGCTTATGATTTAGTATGGAAGTAACACTATGATGATATGGAGTGGGTGGAGGGATTGAAGTCTGTCAAACAGTTTAAAAGGGGATTAGTTATGGGAAGTAAGGAGAATTGGACTTTGCTTGTTAATTTGATAAACTTGATGTGCATGAGGTCAATTGTTATTGGATGTAGTGAGGAAATGAATTGCATGGAACTGTTTTGGTATATGGATCTGTTGTACTGAATTGATGAAGTTTGTATGTAGCTTAAATAGATGAATTCTGACTTCAAATGGAAATTTTGATTATATGCCTATGAATCTGATTTGGTGAGATGCATTACTGAATTTGAGTGAATTAAAAATAAGGTGGAATCAGTCATATACGGTATTAGAAAGGATCCTAGATGAATTATACAGTGTTAGTCGAAATTAGGGAAGTGGGGTGGTGGTTTTGAGATCTAAAGGTCTGGGATTGAAATTGACACATGAGATGATATAGTAGAGTCAAATGGAACTTGTAGGAAGTGATAGAATGGTCTAAAGTAACTTGAAATTGGTAGAATTAGATTTGATACCTTAAGTTCATTAAAGAGAGATTTTAGATAGGAAATTGATGCATAACAGTTAGAGAATCATGTTAGGGATGGTTAGGATCACTCAAACAAGTTTAAATCATCATATACTTCGAGTTAGGATCATTAGAAGTACACAAATTGACCTATAACAAGTTTTGGGTGGTTGAGTTCTGCAAAACTACAGAATCTGGGAATCTGCAGAAGTGCAGATTCGCTGAGCGAGGGTTCTCGCAAAATTAATTGGGTTTTCCAGCAGAAATTCGCACAGCGCACCAAGAAGTGTGCGCTGAGCGAATTTAGTGTGACAGGATTAGTATTTTTGACGTTTTTGACGTTTTGGGAGTTCCGGACGTCCGTTTTGGACGTTCTTTAGGTTGTTCTGGGGGTTTTTGACCCTTCCGGAGCCATTGGTGAGGGTTTCCAAGCTATTTGAATTACCTAAGTAGTGGTAATTTAAGATTATAAAGATATTTGTATTAATAAATGATGTTTCTGTGAATATATGTAATGTATGAGTTATATATGTTTATTTTGCTTCTGAATGAAATTGTATGATTAATTGGATGAGGTTGGTGAAGTGAAACAAGATGGGTGGTATGAATCATGGGCTTTGAGAATCAAATCAATATCTCTAGGTGAGATCATTGTTAATGTTGAGAATAAATATAGGAAGCTCAGTCTTGGGTGTCTCCATTTTATATGGGCCAAGATATGAGTGATATCATGTTAAGTTCTTGAATGAATATAGGTAGCTCAGTCTTGGGGGTTTCCCTTAAAGCACTAATGACTATTCAATCTCACTTAGAGAAGATTAGTTCATGTGGTGAAGAGCAATAGGGGGTCCTATTCAATCTCACATTGAATTCTAACTTACCCTTGCTTTGTTTGCTATCTGTCTTGTTTGTGCTTGTTTTCTTTTGCAATGATCATCCTAATTGGATGTGAGCAGAAGTTTCAGAGGCCCCACTGGAGCAGCTACTAGACGTTCCAGATGTTCCTCATACTACTGATGCTGCAGAGTAGTGTAGCTCAGTTCTTTCGTTGTGTATAACTTAGTCTTCTTTACTCTTTTCCCTTTTGACAGACTCTATGCTGAGCTTATATCATATTTTGGATGACTGTATTATATACACTTCATCTGCTACTACTCTTAACTGCTTTCTATTATTATAACATGTTGCATTCCACTTGATATGAATTATACACATATTTTGGGATGTTACAAAAGCAGTCTGAATCATCAGATGATAGTGTATCAATATATATATATATATACATATATATATACATATATATATATGTATATATATACATATATATATATATATGTATATATATACATATATATATACATATATATATGTATATATATACATATATATATGTATATATATACATATATATATATGTATATATATACATATATATATACATATATGTATATGTATATATATACATATACATATGTATGTATATACATATATGTGTATATATATATATATATATACATATATATGTATATATACATATATATATACATATGTATATGTATATGTATATACATACATATGTATATGTATATATATACATATGTATATGTATATATATATATGTATATATACATATACATATATATATATATATATATATATGTATATATATATATAAATATATGTATATATACATATATTTATATATATATACATATATATATATATATATATATACATATGTATATGTATAATATATATATATATATATACATATACATATATATATATATATATATA